>CM053624.1:58782519-58823681 GCA_028646595.1 Phalanger gymnotis
AAAAAAAAAAAAAAAAAAAAGAATGTGAGCTTCTTTGAGAGCAGGGATTGTATGTTTGCCTGTGTCATTACCACTTAGCACAGTGTACGCCACACTGTAAATGCTTGTTTTGCTGATTTACATGTGCAAGGCAATGTGTTAGGCAACAGTGAGTACGATGATTCTCTCACAAATTTCCAACAAAAATACCCTCTGCTCCAATAAGGACTTATATTGATGGGCCCTCTGAACAGACTGTGTTCATTTCCACTTTGGGTTGTGTTGCTTACCCCATATCCTCTCATCCCTGTTCACACCTTTAACTCATTATACCTCCTCGAATTGCTCTGGATCACACTTCTGCTTCCTAACCTAATCTAAGTGCACATTAACTGTACAACACATCCTGGCATACGACTATATCCTTGTATTTTTCTCTAATCCTCACTAACTAAAATGTAAGCTTCTTTAGGGTGGGACAAAGAAAAGCTTTCAAAATGAATGAGGAAGAAGAACAAGGATCTTAGAAAGAACAATAGAAACAACACAACCAGCTGGATCCTGACAAAGATTTTGCCTGTTTTTATTATGCAGGACTAAATGCTTGATGGAAAAAAAATTCTATAAGCCTCAAATAAAGGGAAATGTTTTTGGTTGGAGAACATCTCCAATGTCTAAAATTATGCAACAAAGACAACACAAATTCACACCTGCAAATCAAGTGCAACCCAGTTATGTTGCATTTTCCATCCAATCCAGTGTCATTTGTGGTTGCTAGAAATTTCTTGTTGTTGTTCATTCATTTCATTCATGCCCAACTCTTTGTGACCTTATTTGTGGTTTTCTTGGCAAAATTTTGGAGTGGTTTGCCATTTCTTCTCCAGCTCATTTTAGATGAGGAAACTGAGGCAAAAAGGGGTTAACTGACTTGCCCAAGATCACAAAACTAATGTTCTGGATCTGAGGCTGGATTTACTATAGGTTTATCACCCTGTTGAAATCCCAATATTTCCAGAAACAAGTGATCCTCTCATAGAAGTTTCCAGCAGGGTTCAATGCAGTTATTTGCATGTTGCCTCTCCCATTTACATGGGAGCTCCAAGAGGCCAGGAAACTTTTTTTTTGCCCTTCTTTATATCCCTGGCATTTAGCAGAGTGCCTGGCACATAGCAGGCACTTAATGTTCATTGCTTTGACTTAATCTCGAAAGCATATTTTAATATTACCTACTCCTTTTTGTACTTTCTGCTCTCAACCCAATCTGTATTTATATAGATTCCTATTCTTTTTATTGTGCAATTAATCTTATCAGAATATATGTTGTTTTGCCCACTTAGACATGGAGAATGTCATAGATAGAAGGAATACAAGTGATTCTGTAGACTAGTGGATACCAAACTTTGTTAATTTTGCATGTGTATCAGTAAAAATTTGGGAGCATACATTCCTAGTGTGTGTATATATGTATGTTTACAAATTACATACATGTATAGCTGTACTTATGAAACACACAAAAAATAAAATTGTAAAAGGATAAGATAGCTCAAAGGGAGCCACTAGAGTTTACTGAGTAAGGGTCAGATTCATATTCAGGCAAATCACTTTAGGAACTTAGTGGAAAACAGATTGGAGAGAATGAAACACATTTAAAAGGCTATTGCAATAATCCAGTGAAGACATAATGAAGGGACGAAAAACTGTGACATTAATGCACTGTTGGTGGAGTTGTGAACTGATTGAACCATTCTGGAAAGCAATTTGGAACTATGCCCAAAGGGCTATAAAAATGTGCATACCCTTTGACCCAGCAATGCCACTACTATATTTGTATTCCAAAGAGAATAAAAAAAAGGGAGTGGCGGTAAAGGACTTATTAAACAAAAAAATTTATGGAAACTTTTTGTGGTGGCAAAGAATTGGGAATTGAGAGGATTTCCAACAATTGGAGGATGGCTGAACAAGTTGTGGTATATGAATGTAATGGAATACTACTGTGCTACAAGAATTAATGACAAGTAGGCATATTTCAGAAAAACCTAGACTTACATGAACTGATGCAAAGTGAAGTGAGCAGAACCAGAACACTGTACACAGCAATAGCTGTATGATGGTTAGCTATGAATGATTTAGTCATTCTCAGCAATACAGTGATCTAAGACAATTCTAAAGGAGTCAGGATGAAAAATGCTATCCAGAGAAAGAAATGATAGTCCGAATGCAGACTGAAGCACACTATTTTCACTATTTTTGTGTTTGTGTATGTCTGTGTTTTTTCCTTTGGTTTGTTTCTTCTTTCACAACATGACTAATATGGAAATGTTTTACCTGATTGTTTACATGACTGCACATATATGTATAATGTATATAAAATTGCTTACCATCTTGGCTGTGGGGATAGGTGAGAAAATTTTGAAAAAATTTTTAAATGAATAAATTTGTCTTTACATGTAATTGGCAAAAAATAAAATGCTATTTAAAAAAGAGACATGATAAGGGCCTGATTTGAAAGGGGAGGGGGAGAATGTGAGTAGGAAAAAAAAAGGAAGAAAAAAAAACCATGAAAGATGTTGTGAAGATCAAAATTACAAAGTTTTGAAGGGTGGGGTACCCTGGAGACAAGCTCATGATTGCCTAGTAAAGGTAGAAGGGAAGATACAATCCATCTGCCCACTCTGACTGCTGATCACGTAACTCTCAGGATTATTAGATAAACCCCCACTTTAGAGATGACCATTCTAGTCTTAAGTTCATTTTACAAATGAGGAAACTGAGGTCCAAGGAGGTCAAATCACTTGCCTATTATTATTCATCTAGTTGGTGGCAGACCCAGAAAATTCCTGTTTAGTGTAATGATATACCCTTCAGCTTCTTGTTTTCATGTATCTGACAAGCAATTCAGTAAGCATTTGTCATGTCTACTACATGCCAGACACTGGGGACAAAACACAAAAACAAAGCAGTCCTTGCCCTGAAGAAACTTATGGCCAGGAAAAGGCTGGGGCGGGGGGAATAGGGGACCCGCCATGTTCAAACATGAAGAAATATAAAATATATACAAAAGAAATACAAAGTAACTTTCTGGAGGAAGCGCTGAACAACAACTTGGGGGGGGGGGGTCAGGAAAAGCTTCTTAAAGGTGTTACCTGAACGGAGCTGGGGGGTCCAAGGGGGAGAAAGGAAGAGAATCCAAACATGAGTAGCCAATTGTGCAAAGGTATGGAGAGGGGAGATTGACCACCGAGTAAGTCAATCTGGCTGGAGCACCGAGTGTGTGAGGAAGAGGGGCATGTAACCCATATGCTAACTGAGGCTGCAGACAAGGTAGAGAAGGCTTTGTCTTCTACACAAATGCACTGTTAATTCCTTGTGGTAAAAGATCAATAAATGAGCAGATGTATGTTTGTGTAACCACTTTAATGCTTCAAAGATCTATGATTCCATTGGTATGGCAAATGACACACAGGCAAATTGCACATTCTCTACCATCTAATGGATGGTCTCAAAGTTGCCTTCATGAAAAATTTTAAAAATCATCCCTCTTTGAGCCAACCTGGTGATGACCCAGACTAGGAAGGTCTTCGTGGCAACAAATGGTCCTCTGCTAGACCCATTCTTAAAGTCTTTCCATCCTGGTTGCAGGTCCTGTCAGAGCTCTCTCTCTCGGTATTCTAGTACTTTTCATAACACTGATTTCATTCATATTACAATTTCCCTTCACTCTACACTTAACATTTAATTAAAATGGAAGTTAAAAAAAATATCAATTGTTAATATACCATTTAAAATGATAGTCTAAATTACAACTGCCTAGATTTAAAAGTAGTAACCGTATTGCCTCCCAGTCCACCTAAACCCAGCGTTTTAGAAATTATCGACATTTACTGAGCCCCCAAAGAGCGCTGTACTAGGCAATGCAGATACAAAGAGGTAAATGATATGGTTGTTGCCCTCCAAGTGCTCATGATTTACCTCTGGAGTCAAGTTACCTAAATAAAAGAGAGGATATACTGAGCGGCAAATGAATACTATAGAGAGCCAATGCTGCAGGAATCCAGAGAAGGGAATACTACGCGCTAGCACAAATTCAGACTTAATAGTAATAGCTAGCATTTATATAGTGTTTCATGGCTGGTAAAGTGCTTTGTAAATATTATCTCATCTCATCCTCAAAACTACCCTCTGAAGGAGGTACTCTTATTATTCCTTTTACAGATGAGGAAACTGAGGCAAAAAGAGGCTATGTGACTTGCCCGGGGTCACACAGCTGACGAGTGTGAGGCGCCTCCAGGCTCAGCACCCTAGCTACTGCTACCTAGACGTTTGGGGAGGACATTACAATGGCGCATGGAGGGAAAGAAAGAGGAGTATATATTAGGAACACAGCCACTAGCACTGTACATTTTTCATACAAGCCGGTATTCAATTCATATGTGTTGAACTAAATTGAACAAAGACTTCTAAGGAAACGAGATGGCCAGTTTGCTTATGGACAAATGACAGTTTACTTCTTGTGGTGAATGGAAAGGAGATAAGCTAATTCACACAAAAAAAAAACCAAAGCTCTTCAGAAGTAAACTGCTATGGCAAAAACTTTATCGTGATATGACAATAACAAGAACACCCATATAAAGAAAACTACAATATGAAAATCCAAATTTAAAGAACTGGTAAATATGGGCATGAGTTGCATTACAAAACAAATCACCACAAGGTTTCTTAAAGAGTTATTTTCGGTAATATATTTGAGATCTAGTTTGACTGACAAATATTTAACAAAACATGTCCATCTACTATTCAAAAGTCAGACTTATCCATGTAAGAGAAGTCACGGACTTTACTGAGCTGACTGAAAAAATGTTCTGGAAGGACAGAAAACAGAAATGTTTAATGCAAAGCAAGTATATAATTATGTGGGCAGACAAAAAATTAAACATAATGCCAAATACTGAGTCAAAATACCACATCTATTTAAATAGGTAAGGCAGTCCTTTATTTTTTAACCTGGGTTATATTCCAAACACTCTTTTAAAGTCGGTTATTTGGAACTTTTAAAGGTTTTTCATAGAAACTACATTATGCTTAGGTAGTTAGGCCCTAAGGTCAGCCAATAAGAGCCTTTTTAGATAAACCTAAGAACAAAGCAATGGATACATTTAACGTGTTCAGCGTGCTAAGGATTGTTAGCCCTACTTCGATCTTTTCAGACATATCCACATATACGTCATAATAAATAGCACTACATTTAAAACCAAGGACAGTAACAATGAAATTGAAATAGCTGCAAAATTATTTCAACCAGTCTAAGCCCAATAAAGAGCCTAAGACTGGGAAATCTTTCTAAAAACATTTTCCTCTAAAAAAAATTAATGACATTTCTATTAACATCTTTAAAATTGTGATCCCCTTTGTACACAAAGTCTATATAAATTGCATATACCTACTGGTTAAGATGCTGTATATCTTCATTTTGTTATGTAATACTCTCCTTTCTGGTCCAGATACAAGGAAATACCTACTTTCCACTGAAATTGCACATATTTTTTGCGGGGGAAGTTTAATCTGTTAACGTTTTTCTTATGTTTATGTATTATATGCAGGGTACAACATTCCAAAAAGCAAACACTACCCAAGCAAATCACTATTTTCTTCATTTAAAAAGAATTCACATATAGTTTTATGGTCAGGAAAAAAAAAAAGATGAATCCAGTCTCTTGAGAAAGTTAGCTTATTTAGCTTTGCTAAAAATGGCATTTTCATTAAATAGCTTTTTTAAAAAAAGTTATCTAAGGAAGAGCTAAATAAATAGTACAAGTACAGTAATGGCCATGGTTATTACATCTGAACACTATAATTTGACGGCTTCTAAAGGGCTTTCATCTGAAAACTCACCTATGCTAAAATGTATTAAATATGTTTTTCCACATTTGTTTGCAGTGTATTTGTAACTTTTATCATTCATTGTTTTATCATTTCATGTCATTTTAAAATATTTAAACACAAAGTGAAAGAATAAAACTTTTAAAAGTTTTTCACAACAAAATTTATTAGAAGAATAGTGGTTTTGAAAAGTCTAGCATCCAGTGAGAACTACCATACACAACATTACAGTTGGGAATGTTCTTCCAAAATGTCATGGTCAAATAATACAATGGAGCCATTAAATCTTACACATGCACGAAAGAACTAGTGCTTCTGACATAAAATGCAAAAAAAAAAAAAAAAAAAAAAGAGAGGGGGACCACATGGATTAAAATTTAAGTACTTATCACATACATTAAGACACAGCTTATTTAGTCCAGTCAAAAATCAGAACTGCATTTAAAAAAAATTAATGTAGTGCAATCAAACCAAAAACCTTAATTTGTGATCATAAGTGCTCTACTACATAAAACATTGATCATAGCAAGAAACAAAAAGTTCAAATCACACAGTACAAAAAAATCTGTAAATAAATATAAACTACAGTACAAGAGAAATATTAAATTATACAATTCCGTCAAACTGTAAACAGTATTGAAATGAGGTCCATAAGAGTAAAAGGGGTTCCTGTTATATTTTTTCATGACACTTGAGCTTCTAGAAATCTGATAAATGCCATTTTTCGTATCTTCAAAGACTATGGGTTATACAAATAGAAAGAGAATTCTTTTCATATGTAAGATATCAAATAATAAAGCAGAGGAATAATCAGTTTTGTTAACCACAGGTAACACTGCAGTAACTAAAAGATATATATTTAAATATTATCTTACTCTCTTGTAGACTGATCTCTTCTCTAAAGATGCAAAGGACTAATTAGAACTTCACATCAGAAGAAATTTGTCATCAAGAGGTTAAAGACTACCAATTAGATGGAAATGCCTGCCTCTGTGCAGGAAACACTCCCCCACCCCCACCCCCCCTCTGCTGATTCTTTGACATTTTTACATATTAAATAATGCAACACCGACTTTGGCAGAATCACTACTAATAAACTCAAAGCACTCCTGGCCCATTGGTTCCATCACAGTGGCCAGTGCACAGAATTCTCTAAAGACATTGCATAACTAGAATGTAGAGGTCAGACACCCAAGGACCAGTGCTTGAATTTAGTAGTAGTCATGGTAAAGAAGCAAGAGCCACATTGAGGAACTGCCTCTATATAATTTATAGAAGCAGTTGGGAATGTCATTTACTTTAGTTGTGCTGGCTATTAGTGGCATTTAAGTATATAGTTTATCTGTGTGTGTGTATACACATATATACATACACACACACACATATCTCTTACAATACATTGTTAACAGGAACCCCTATGTTATCTGTTCAGTAGTAATAACTGAATATACAGAATGCCACTATAAGTGTCTGAGGCACTGTGTGCTGGAGAGTTATATGCAGCTTTAAAATCCGTTTGGCTGAGTTATACCTGGATACCTGAACTGAGTTTTAAGTTGACATTCATCAAGGATGTGCTACCAGCACTTCAAAAGAAAAGCAAAACAAAAAAATACAAGTCACTGCTAGGTTTAGGAATAGAGTAGAAGTACCTGAATTGAGTTCGAAGAGTGTGTCAACTGTCCCTGAGGGTTCTTAAACAGTGTGAACAAGTCGGCTTCCTAAGCACATTAGTCTTACTTTACATATTGGACTGATAAAATACCCATGTCTGACAATTTAACAAGCGGAGGTTATAAAGAATTATGAGCAAACACTCTGAAAGTATATCGTATACAATTCTTTTCAAAGCAGCAATAAGCTGCTGTAAAGTATACATCCCATTAGTACAAGCAACAAGTGGGAGTCTGATAAAAGCTTCTATCTTTAAAAGTCTGGTTTTCCGACAACACGGCGTACAACCGATCATATCAATAACCCAAGACTATCTCCTAAATCAGAAAGCACCTAATTACAGACTAGCAATTCAGGATTAGGTTTTTAATCAAACACTTTGCTATTACGTACTAAAATTCCTTAAACTGACTAATGCTGGTATTCTAACCTATGTAATTATTTCCCCACCCCCTTCATTTTAGAAATATACCATTCCACAACTTAAAAACATTAAGATTCATTTTTTTCAGTCCTCTGATGTAAAAAGCATGTCAGTGAGCAAATATTAAAAATTCACATGGTAAAAAGGCTTGAATTTCAGCCAAAGATTCTAAATACTGCTCATTCCCTGAAGACATAAAAGGGAGAGAGAATCCCTACCCATTTTCCTAGTGACAATAAACTATCTGACACGATTTTTCATTTGGAGGAATTTTCCCCTCACTTTCTCTCAAATCCAAATTCCTAAGCTCTAAAATAGCTTAATGAAATGAGAGAAAGATCAAGCAAACACTAGAGTTGCCTGGAAGGTATAATATGTTATCTTTTCTTCCTTAAGACAAAGAGTTATTTATATAAATGCGATCTGACCCCAGATTAGGAGATGGGTTTTTTTTTTAATCATTCTAAAACTTACAGTACCTAAGACTCTGAAGACAGTATAAATTAAGACTTTAGTGTTGTAACAGAAAAAGTGCTGAATTATCCCTTTTCCAATATTTTAAAAATGTCAGACAAGTGCTTAAATAGTGACAGTAAAATGTACTGCTCGTGCTTCCAACAATAAAGAAAAAAAAAAAAAGATCACCTTTGAAAAAGAAAAGCCTTTTTAGAAGTGCAGCACCAAGTACTTATTAAACTCAATTGGTAGGTGTCCCCATTATTCTGATGGGGGCAGAAAATAGTTTAGATCTCAATTTCATTTGGCTAGTAACTGCTGTAGTCTGTTCTACTGTATCAGTGTCCTATGTCCAGCCCCTTCCACACTATCCACTGAGAAATTAATCTCTAAAGAGATTATTTTTAATTAGTGTTTTCAGGATGATACCTGAGAAAGGGAGCAATTACGCAGAATAAGGAACCTAAGACTGCACTAATACTGGTAATAGTTTCACAAATTCTTTGCCCAAGACAAACCTACAAGTCTAAGAGGTATGGATCGTTGAGTATGTGTAACTGGTTTGTTTTTGGTATGTGTGTATAGGGTCATTTCCAGTGTCTAAAAATAATTACCTTAAGACTGTTCAATAACAGTCTGAAACAAGATTAAACAGCTCAATGTTTACATACAAATAATATAGATTAAATATGACTACAATACTTGCTCCATCCAATTAATCTGGGATTAACTAAAAGTGCTTACTTTTAGGCTTCTGCAGAATCTTTTAGCTATTTCAACACTTGGCTATAAATCAACCAGAAAACTTAAAAGTACCCTCCAACAAGTTATAGTATCAGTAATTTGTACATAACTCATACATTTTGATATTTGCCAATTTAACATATATTAATCTAGATGCTTCTTGCAAATGGCTATAAAAAGGATCTAGAAGATTTTTGACTCAAGAAATGTAGATGGCTCAACCTTATCACAGCATGTCCTCTTACTAGTTTTCAGAGTTTAGGACAGAATGTTTAAGCTCTCCCATCTTTATTCCAAGCTAATTTCTCTCAAAAACCTACATATCTTTATCCCTTTCCCGACCGTCCCGCACCACCCCCACCCCCCATCTCCATCTCCTTCATAAGAGTTAGGGTTCACAGCTACAGAGCTAATTTATAACTTTTTTAAAAAGGCTAAAAGCAAGGTCATTTTGGAGAAAAAGGGGTTAATTGCACAGAATCTCTCTCCAGTTTCCCTTCAAATGCCATATTCACATAACCTGCTCAGTTGTAACCAGACTTAATCCTAAGAAAACCAAACAAAGATCTGGGGATTTGCATTCCATGCACCACAAAGTTATCTTTTTCTTTTTAGTGAAGTTTGAAGAGCATTTTTATATGAATAGAATATTTCTCCGGCCCATACAATGTGGTAACCCATTAACTAGTGAGCTGTTTACTTAAGACCATTAAGCTTTCAATAGCACTGGTCTGGCCATAGGTATCAACATAAAGCCATAATTTTAAAGGAAGATAACAAGTAACAAGGAAAACGGTCTACTACTTCATGAAAGCCAAGAAGACTTGGCTTATCAAATTTTAATGTTTCCCATGAAACACTGTATGTTTTGTTTGGGAGCTTTTCAGTCCACTGTCAATCTTCTATCACCAAAGACAGTTAACCTGAATAGAGAAGAAAGAATGGCTCATGTGAAAAATGTCCTCTGGCATTCAGACAGGCAAAAGAAATCAAAAAGCAAAAGTGAGTGGTTCAAAGCTAAGGGGGAAACAGCTAAAAATAAAGTGGCAACCTAACAGTCTAATATGTAGTTTGACACCTAATCGAAATTTCAAATTTAAGCAGAAATTCAATTTATCTCTCCCAAAACTTACAAATGTAGTATAAGCTATAAGTTCTAGCAAGGATCACAAAAACTCAGATGGAGCCCTATAACTGAAAGGTAAGTTCCAAGAGAGGCATGTGAGAGGTGTAAGGGGTCTACTGTTACAGAACAGCCCCCACTCTATCACTAGGAGGAATGAACATACCATACTGTTAACTACCTCTCAATGACAGAAAATGGCTATGACATAGCCTTTACAAGCAGAAAGTTTTACAATACAGGATGGAGTTTCCTCAAGGAAAAAAAGGTATATAATTATTAAACTTTCTATGGTGCCAACGTATTAGAACATCTGCTCCCTTACAGCTCACGTTACAGTTAGGGTAAAATATTAGGGAGTGAATATGCCAATTGGTTGAGGTAATGATTAGTACTAGACAACCCAGAGTTTTTAAAAGCACTTCAACATTGGAAAGGAAATATGGTTCAAATAAAGCTAATACACTTCACACTTGTTGAGCTTGCTCACCAGAACCATACAGTTAACTCCACATAAGAACCCCTATCACATAAAGCCTTACTCATATTTGTGATCTGCTGCAGCAAAGGCTTACTAAGCAACATCTATTTCAGTATAACAGCAAACTTAATACTTTAAAGTACTGTACACATAAATATAAAACGCTTGTTTTGTGAAAGGAAACAACCTTATCTTTCATGGTACTTGAAGAGGGAAAATTTTCACAGCTGATTGCTAATTGTTCATAACCACTTAACTTCCTGCCAGCCTACTTAACACACTATCATGACAGAAGACTATATTACTGCCAAACTTGATGACTGCACATGAAGTACACTGCCTTGAGAATCAAGACTAGTAATAAAAATACCAGAAAGAAATCCTTCCACAGAATTACTTAGTGTTTTCACTACAACAGTATTATGAGCTTGCGTATTGTTATCAGTGTTCTCTCACAAAAAGGTAGGAATAACAGGTTCTAAATATATATCCCTGACCTAATAGTATTATTATCCATTTATCAGAAAAGACGTGAGAAAGAAGGCTTTTGTGACAAACTACATTTTCCCACTCCAAAAAAAGCAACTGGTCAACTGGGGTCTGGGCCCTGCAAACCTCTGGTCAGCAGAAATTAAGCATGCTAATAAGACAATCCCCCATTACATATTTAAGATGATCCCAAACACAACTAGTAGATCTACACTGAAAGTGCCAATACAGCATAGTGGCAAATCAAGAGAGAAGTCAAACAAACATAAAGGGATCACTGCAGCACCTAGATTTGATAGCCAGCCATGTGATGAACCACTTCAAGAAATACATGGTATAATGGAACTTTGAGAACAAAATTTAACATTAAAAGTGCACCTGAATATTACAAACTAACTTTACAAAACCTACAATAAGGTAAAATATATATCTTTTGAAATATTCAGCAGCTTTTTTTTGTTTTTGTTTTTTTTTTGTTTTGTCTTTTTTTGAGAGGCTCATGAAATTTAAAAGGGACCACTAACTAATTCCAACCATGCTTCACAAAACAATGGCTATTTTATATTGCAGTTACCAATGTAATGCAATTAGTGCTTTAAAAAAAATCTACTGGAAAAAAAAAAGCCAACACAAGAGACCTTTGGAGGAAATATGCTTGTTCAAAAGCTTCTCTGAAAAGAAAGTTTACCTGAATATTAAGTCGTCACTGATCTCAAGTGTAATGTTAAAAAGCTTCACAGACATGAATATTACAATCTTCAGGTCTCAGGACATTTAATCTGAGAACATTTAGAGTTTGGTTTGTTTTTAAATTCACTTTCTAAACCAAAGCAAATAATAGAAATACTCAAATTTTCACTATTTACAATTCTTAGCCTACAATCTGAAATGACACAATACAAGTTCTCTTTATAAACTGCAGCATTAAAGGGTAGGCACACCATTCTTCTGCTGCTCGATTGTCATCCACTGAAACACACATAGAAAATATTTATGTTAGTAAAATGATCACTCCATGTACACTACAATGACAAAGTTTTACAAAACTCAACTCATACATCACTTAAATAGACTACCATATAGGGTTAAACCTCTCTGAACAGTAAAACTCTACAAAAGTTGAACTTTTAGGGCCAAATTTTTAAATGGGCCTTTCATGTTATTTGTCTGCAAATCAAAAAATAGCACGTGCACAAATTAACTGCATTCACAAGGGCCTTTTTGCAACAACCTTTAGCTACTGAATAATCCAAGTACAAGAAGGCACTAGTAGCCACAATTAATTATGTGCTAACAAAAAAAAAAAAAATAAGGGTGGAAAATAGGAGGCTTCCTTTAAAAATTTAGCCCTTTGCTCGCAGCAAACTTTCTACAACTTCCTTCAACAGCAGATGAAGCCACACATTTAACAATGCATTCTTATTGCAATTTCTAGCTATGTTAGAAAATACTGCAGAGTTTACATACTAGAACTGAACTCAAACTGCTCATTATATTGAGATGATAACTAGAAATCTAAGAGGAAGCAGGCTCATTCAGTGTTTAAATCATCACACAAAGTAACCGAAGCAAACAAGGGCCCCAAGCCCAGTCTATGTTAAAAATGAGCAGTGCATATTTTTAAGTGACAGCAATGGTGTGCCTAACCTTTGAACCATTAAGTTGGGGGGGGGGGGGGGGGGAGGGGGAACCACGTGTGTGTATTTTACCTAAAAAGTCTAATTTAATTAACTGCTCCAGATTTTTTATACAAAAAAAATCATGCAGTCTTGGGCCTACCTAGTTCTCCTTCTCTATGAAATACTGGTAGCTATTTGCAATCACCAACTTCAATTTAATCAATGCCCAAGTATAATGCTTATTCATTTTTATTTTGTACATAAAAGCCAATGATTCTTTTGTTTGAGCAATTAAAAAACTGAGAGGGCCTAAAAACTCCTCCCAATTGATTTAAATTTATAAGATGTATGCAGTGTTTTTATTTTCTGACTTATACAGCATTAATACCTGTGGGCTTCACCCAGTTCTGGATGGTTGTTGCAGAAATACTAGAAGAATATATTGGCTAAATTTAGTGCTGGGTCTATTGGAGTTTTAAAAACCCACCTCAAAAAAAAAACACAAAACTTTAAGGAGTGCTTATATTAACATGATCTGAAATTGCCTAAAGTATTGTGTGCTAAGCAACCATTAAAAATCTATAACTGAAACCTATTACTGCTAAAAAAACTAGAAAAGGAGAAGGGAGGAGGGGGAACTGATGCTAGATTAAAAAAAACAACCTGCTACTAGCAAATGGGTTATTTAAAAAGGAAACACCCTAAGGATATTTAGTCATGACTGAATTATAGCTAAATATGATGTGTTGCCTAAATCAGATTAGACTACCTTTGGGTTTCTTTGTTTTTTCCCCTCAATACAAAAAATGGATCCTTCATTAATGTGGTCAATTGGGCAAATTACTGAGGTTGTAATGTTGAGAGATCATTTTTAAAAGATCACAGTTACACACATTTCCCTTCCCTATTTTCCCTAATATACAGATCTGAAATAATTTAAACCAGTTGCTGGAACTACATATAGTTAGTAAACGCATAAGCAAATCTGTAAAAAGCGTTTAAGGTTACAAAGAAACCTAGTTTTGCTAAAAATGAGGCATACTCTATTGTATCATTAAATGTACCCTGACTGCTCCTGAGTAAAAACGGAGCGTGTCCTCCATGAGATAAGGCTACATCCTCACAAACTGGTGAGATCAAATCCTACCCTTAGAAAATCCCAAACAAAATTACAGTGAAGGTAGTGTTTACGAAGTAATTAACTGAAGCATTTTTGAAGGTAGTGTATGTACCTTTTCCCCTCCCCCCCTCCCCACTGGGTGAGCACTAAACAGATTATTAATGTTAAATTAATTTAATTTTTGAAAGAAAATAATAAAATGTAATTAGACCCAATTGATTACTTATTATTAAGGAGATAACCAATCTCCATGAGCTCAAGAGATTTACCCTATTTAAAGAGCAAGTACTTTATTGTAATACTTCAATTAGTTGGATCCAAGGAGAAAGAAAATTCTGAATAATTTCCTAGTTTAACATGGCTTTCTAATTATGTACAATAAAGCTCCAAGTAGAAGAGAGTTGGGTTTGAAAAGTGGCCTTTAAAAAAAAGTAAATATGACAGAAACTCCCTTCCCTCTCAAAAAAAAAAAAAAAAAAAAGAAAAAGCACACTGGCTCTACAGGCAAGGAGTCCACTTCCACATATCTGCATTCTCTGTGAGGTAACTCAATTCTCTAAATTGTAGAGAAACATGCAAAAGGCCAAAGGGAAAAAAATTAAAAAGGTATTTTGAGCCATACTGCACATGGAAAATTTCAAAAATGCAACATTCACAATGCACCTTTCACCTGGGTGTTCATGCAAAATCTGCAAAGAACGAGTGTTACAGTAAATGGAGTCAGGTGCATTCAATGATAACTCAACAATGCAGTAGTGCTCACCCAGTTTGTAAAGTAATTGGCACTCTACAGTATTCCTACTCATCTTTTGATTCATTTGCACTTTGTGCTGCCTCTCCCTGGGGATCTAATTCAATCTTTACTGAAACATCTGGACCCTCCGACCTCATTAATTTCATCTTTTTCTTTGGAGGGTTTTTCAAAGTGCCCAGCCTCTCCTTTACTTTGTACTCCAGTGTACTGTGGGGAATTCCATAAATACTCTGAGCTTTGGAAACACTCATTTTTCCACTCATAACCACCGAGATTGCTTCCTCCAGTATTTCACTGTTGTACTGTCTATATCTCCCTCTTTTCTTCCGAGGCTGCTTAGAGCCCGGGTCTCCTTCTTGATCCGATGTGGGATATGGCTGTCCAGAGGTAGACTGCTCAGCATCTGAGCCCCAAGAATCCGGTCCAGCATCCAGCATACTTCTTCTATTTTGTTTTGGAAGAATAGCCCTTAACTTTTTACTAAGCGCGCTCTCCGTTTGTGAACCCATGACCAAAGAACTATAACTATACTGGTCACCAGTGCGGGACTCCCATGAAAGGTCCATGCCTCGAACTTGTGGTATCTTTAAATCTACAGGAGATGAATGGCTCACGTCCTTTTTTCCATCTTGTTTAGTTTGAAGTGCCATTTTTTGAAAGGCAGAATTTTCTGTAATAAAAGGAAGGTCACTGATGTTGCTGAGTGCACCATTTCCCCTGAATTTCATGCGGCTGAAGTTGAATTCATAATGTGGTTTTGCCCAAGAGGCCTCCCTGGATAAGATTAAATGTTGCCCATGATTCTGCAATCCAGATGACCCAAGGCTGGCAGCTGAGGAGAACTGGTTTCTGCTCAGTAGTTCTTCACTAATCTGCAGTGATCGCGCCAGTGGAACTTTGAGAGATGTGGAGTGGCCAAAGCCTTCCCTGGTTCCATCCTGTAGGCTTCTTGGAGGTACCCCATCACCACTCCGAAGTCCGTCCGGACGGTGCTGGCTGGGTCTCCCAGGTCGCCTAATTGGATGGAAGGAAACTGATGTGAGCAGGACTTGCACAGGTAGGGAGGGATGGGTGAGGGGACCACTCCTTTATTAGAAGGCCTTGCTTGGGTAACATCACTTTGTGTTATTTATTTTCTCTCTCTCTAAAATTTAAAAAAGGTCTCAGCAGTCATTTTAAAACTTGTCCACCAAAAAACAAAAACAAAAACAAAACAAAAACAAAAAAACAAAAAACAAAAACCAGGAGCTTTTTGGGCAAAGAAAAATGAAACCTGTCAGCTGGTCGGGTTCACAATTTTTCGGAGGAGAAAGGCTTCGCGCAACTGTCTGAAAATAGCACCTTAATTATAAATTACAAAGTAATCGTCAGTCTCCATAGCTCTATACACAACTGTGTTATTAATGTGACGTTACCACTAAACAAGTACAGTAATAAAAGAGTAAGCCAAATGACTTTAAAATGCAACACATTCAACATACATTGGACAACCTGCTACAAAATCTGAACTATTGCTCACAATAGTGGAGGCCATGGATGGGTGCTCATTTAATCCACACAAAAAGCTGCTGCTCGTCATCAATAAATAAACAACTCCAAACAGCTTATCATTCTTTTACACTTGAATTAAAAGCAAAGTGATACTGCCACTCGCAAAGAAGCTGCATGTTAACCACTTACCACACTGCTTCCTTTTAAACACAACAAGAAACACAATGAATGAGAAACCTCTGATTCTCCATTTGAAATGTGCCAGGCTCAAAAGAAATGGCCTTTTCTTACCTCCAATACCTTTATTCCTCAAATGCTACTAAATTTAGTTCATTTCGTTATGAGCATTACGTTGTATGTCTTTTAAACTTTATTTTAAAAATCTATTATTTGTGGAATAGTCACTTCTATCTATACTTTAAGTTGATGGCTCCCAAAGAATGCTACCCAGAAGTTAATGATTTCATGAATCACTAGTTCTTACCCATTTTTTCCCCACACAACTACAAATACAAATTTGTACTGATTTGCAAGTGTCATACTTTCACAATGACGACAGATTATCAAGATCAATAATGGCGAATGGTAAAGCATGCCTAAAAGAAGTGATAACACTAATAAAATCTAGATAAGAAAGAGAATGTTTAAGAAATAAGACATACTGATATTGTTCCTATTATATCTACAAAAATAACAAGCTAGATTTTTTTTTCTTGTGGGCTTTGTTATGATCAGCAAAACTAACACCCTAAGGATAATACAGAAACTTCACCTAAAAACAGGGCGGTACTGCTAACTCACTTAAGAGACTAGAGAACTTGATTTGAATTCCACGAAATGAAAAGAACAGAGAAATCATTTCCAATGTGAAGGTGTGGTCTGCAAAGACAAACTTGAAGCAAAATATGATCTAATTTTTCCCACCAAATCGCAGGTTAAGTCTTATCTAAGAGTTCCATTTAGTCAAACTACTTGGGCTGCTGAAAAATTTCCAAATGTTCCAAGAGACTGCGATATAAGAACAGAATTTACTGAGAGGGATATATTGCATTTAAATCAGTATTTGAAGAAGAGGAAGGTGAAAAAGAAAAGGCAAATATTTTTTAAATCAAGAGTTTTACTTCTTTCACTTCAAAAAGACAGAAAAAATGAAACATTAAGGAAAAATAACAGGGACAGTATTGTAGTGGCTGATATTACAAAGCATTACAAGAAAGGGATACTTTTTAAAAGGATAGCTAAGTGCATGTTTCAAAAAGTTAAGACATTTTGATTTCCCCTACCTCAATCTACATAACTTCCAAAAAGTTTATACTTTAAAGCTAACCCTGAATATTATTTAGGATGACTAAGAAGGCTGGTTTTCATATCTAACATACTACACAATTCAATGAAAACTTCTTAATATTGCTTCCATGTATCTCAATTTCTAGTCTACTATACATAAAAATAGCTCCTTTAGAAAAAATACATGTTCACATGATCATTGTTCACTATAAAATTTAGTTCCCAGAATCTCAGAAAATTGACTTTTATCTTCAAGAAAGCTACAAAAACTAATTTTATAATGATTCTGTATATTGTCCTGATAGAGGTGGTTACCTATCAATACCCCACATCAACCCCATCTGTTAAAAGAGGCAATAGAAAGCACCATTATATTTTATGAACTGCCAACATTGGAGATTATAGTTGCAGTTCGCATTTACCAAAACCCCAAAATTCCCCATGTAGCAAGTTCTGTAATGAAGTCCACTTCTTGTCCAAAAGCTTCAACCCAAAGACTATAATTGATATACCTTAACTTTGTAATATTTGATTAAGGTTCTTTGCTCACATGTCAAACCAACAAACCATCCAAAAATACAAATGCATTCTTACAAAGTTCTTAACTGCTTAATAAAGCTAAAATAAAATTATTAGCCTGTGCTATCAAATTTCAGAATGCAGCTTTTCTTAGGAGGTGGACGAAAGGCTGACTTTACAAAAGATCCACCATAAAAATCATTACTCTGAAGGATTTCTATTTGTTTTAAATGTTAAGAGGAGATCAGTATCAATCTGCAATAAATCATTTATGATAGATCATAAGAAAGCTGCAAATATTTTCCCTTACCCGTTCCCTTGAGAATTGGAGCAACCTGGAGAATGGCTGAGGGAAGTGCTGCCAGCACACGGACTTTTCTTAGTGGACAAATCAAGGACACCGTCTGTAGAAACACAAAGAAATATCTGAGAATGTAGAAAAACTACGTAGGAAAAACCATGAACTCTGTTGGATTAAAAAGTTAAAAGCTGTCATCCTACTGTGGATGAACACATTTACTTTTAATTTCTGAATCATCAATCAATCAGCCAAATTACTGTATTATTTAGAATATAGGCCATCCATCCGATTCCCCATGTACCCCGCCCCTCCCACCCCCCACCCCTGCCCCATCCACTTCTACCAAAAAAGGACTCTCTTAAAAGGGGGAAAAAACTCAAGAAGTCTACACTCAAAACAATACCAATTATACACAATTTACACAAGCTAATGGTGGGAAGGAAGGTTAGGTCTGCCCTATTGTCAGAAAAATCTACTAAAAAGATTACCTTTTGGCAAAGCAAATATAAATCTCACAAACATTTACAATGTCTTATAAAAGGCAGAATGGTATAGCCAAGAAATAACTGGCCTTGGGATTCAGAAAAAGTGAAAGTTTTTTCTAAAGCTCATGACCAAAGATTAGTATTGGAGAGACTGCCCCCCAACCCCTCAAGAGTTGAGACACATCACAAGACTATCAAAGATAAAACAAGATACTAAAAATGTCGATTCATATGTTCCAAGTTCCATGAGACTCACTGGCCTTGATTTTCCAAATTCCAAAGAGCCAAAATCTCTCAAAGTCACAAATTATAAGGTCAAACATCTAAAAACTTAGGTCTGCCTAGAAAAGGTAAAGTTCCCATTTCTTGGGTCCTTAAAATATTTGCAAGTATTGTTCAAAAAGGAAGTTTACAAACCTAATTACAATAATTTTATTGTAATAAAATATTTTTGTTAGATTACAGCTGAATGTTATGTTTTTAAAATATAGATAATGATAAATCCTTCTTGATTGATTAGGGTTAACAGAGAACTTTATGGACATTGCCCTGTTGGATCTTTACAACAACCTTGTGAGGGAGAGTACCGGTATTATCCTCACTTTACAAATTAGAAAATAGGCTCATGACTTGCCCATGGTCACAGAGTTATCAGATATGGGATTTAACCTATGTCTCCAAGTCCAGTGTTGTTTCCATTATGCCATAGAAAGAAATTCCACAAAGTGAGACTACATATTACTAGTATGTGATTTCATATACATTTTGTTTAAAATGGCTATATTGCTAAGATCACAAATCTAGAGCTGAAAGGGATCTTGGAGATCATCTAGTCCAACCCTCTTAATTTTACAGATGGGGAAAACGACACTTAGTAAACGTCCGAGGTGACACAAGCAGCACAGCTGGGATATGAACTCAGGTCCTGTGACCTCAAGCTGAGAGATCCAACTCTGGTTCTTTTTCTACTACACCCCATAGCCTTTCCTACATAACTGATCAAAGATAAGACTACATAATATGACAGTTCTAAATATGGAAATGTTTCCTGGTCAGAAATCCACCCCTAAGTGGAAGTTAATAGGAAGGATGTTTTAAGTGGCATGCCAAGTTTCAGGAAGACAAAGCAAGAAAGATAAAATATCATTTAAGAAAGCATCCTTTATTAACCAAGACCATACCAAATGTTACATTGTTACCATTTGCATAATGCTATACAAGAAAATTACACTTTGTATATAGTATTAATAATTAACCTTGCAAACTCTTTTTAATTAAGCAACCATCCCATAATTTCAAATATGCTTTATAGTAACCCAAAATACTACATAACTTTTAAAATTTGCATTTTAGGCAAAATTAATATATTAGGTTAATATTAAATACTCTTTGCCACCAAATGAGCAGCAACAGGTCTCTGAAATCTGTTTTCCCTCTATTTGGAGAGAGAGGGACAAAGGACTCCTGGGTACCTTCTCATTTCCTATTGTAGGCTGTTATAAACTGGTATGTTGTCAAGACTAAATTATTCATTAAAAAAAAAAGTCAATCTGATGCTACTGGTACATTTCCAAAGGCATCTATTTCTAGTCTACATGGAAGTTTTTATTAACCTAACCATAATAATGATGTTGATAATATAATTTTCAACTATAGCATCAGTACTGAAGGAAGATAAATTATAACCTGAATGATAAATTTATATTAACTAATTAACCACCATTATTAATCCTTCAAATATATCCACTTCAAATATACCCAGTAAATGTAGATGTAAAACAAAGATTATACTAATATTCAGAGCAAATACATTTTTAATAAGGTTGGCAAGAGACTCTGCATCTCTTGTCTAAAGACCAAGCTTCTTAAATTCCAAAAGTCTCTTCAGAAGGAAATAAATTATTTGGTCACAGCACCTCATGAAGACTGTCTATTAAAACACAAGTGGAGTCTACAATATGCAGAGGTGCAAAAAAGTATGAAATAATCTTATAGAAGTTTGAAACAGATTTTTTTAGTAGAATAACAAACGTATTGTCAAGAAAACAGTATCCTTTGTTTTACAGAGGGAACATTATCATCAATGAAGTGGCCATATGACAAGTTTTATTTTGTCTAGTGAGGAAATCCTTCAAACATCTTCATTACTGAAGCCTTTCCCAGTCCATTCTACTGAGAATATCTTTCTCTCTGAGATAACCTTGCATCTACTTTATATCTGTGTAGTTTATGTACATAGTTGTCTTCTGTCCATTAGAATGTGGGCTCCTTGAAGACAGGTGTGGTGTTTTTGCCTTTCTATGTATGCCTCAATATTTAGCATTGTACCTGGCATATGACAGGCATTTAATAAATGTTTGCTGACTGACACCAAAAAAGGAATAATAAATAAAGCAACAAATTTAAATTATGGCATTTGCATATGATCAACCAAAATTGGACTATTTTATAAATAAGAATATAATTACATTGAATAGGCACAAGAAAATAATTTGAAAAGCAGTTTTTTTGTTCATTTTAAAAAGTTAAATTATGGAAAATTTACATGGAAATCTCAAGAGGCAAACACTGTATTTGTTTTATCGAATCAAATTTTTCAAAGTTAATACTTCCATTCAGATAATTTCTCCTTTCTCTCCCTCCCACCTTCCTCACTGGATATGTACAAAACTGTACCACTTTACCAAGAAGTATGCCTTACCTATAGTTCAATATAAATAAAGCTCATTAATTAAACTTTAAATTCAAAATTTATAATAATCCAAGCACTGCCTTGGCTAAAGATATTTTAATATAAATGTTATAATGTAAAGGGAAATTTTAACCTACTTGAGAAAAAAAATTTTAAGAACTGTTAGAAAAGCAGCATTTCATATATCACTAAAAATAAATGTTCACTACAATGAGCCAGGGGTTTAATGATTCTAGATTTGCATTTATGACTAGGGATGACAGATTTGAATATATATGTATATATATTCATTACAAATTTTTCTCATTTCTTAAAAACTACAACAGATTTCATTTGACTTTGTATACAAGACAGTAAAACTGAACAAATAATTCATACTTTTCACTAATTCAAACCCCCACCCCTACCCCCCACTCCCACCAAGGACATTTAACTGTCCTTCCTATTTATGAAGATTTTGACACAGGTGGAAACCTGTAATGAGTGATTTATTGTCCTACCCCTTCCTATTCTAGGGAATAGCTTTTTCTAGTTATTGATGCTCATCCTAAACTAGGGGTTCTCAACCTATGGCACATGAACCTGGGATCCACCTAATGTTGAAGGCTGGGAAGTAGAATTACAGGGGCACCTACCACACATGTGCACCAAGTAATTGGCATATTGATCTTTAACCCCAAGAATGTAAGTAGTGTGACTCAGTAAAATAAAACAAACTTTCTGGAGACTGAATATAAAATATTTCACAACTGGTATTAAAATTTTTCAAATATGCAAAGAGATGCTATTGTAACTAAAAATATAAACTGATTTAAAAGAAATGTAACAGCTTTTTGTCATATTTTCTCATTTAATGAACAATACAAAACAACTGTTAGCATATGGGAATGCAGAAAAATTGGGAAATCACTTGTCTCAGACCATATTTTATGAGCAGCAGAAAACCTTCCTTTATCTTAAATGAAAGAAAAAATTACTATGACATATGTGAGGACATTTTGAAAAATACAAAATGCTAATATGCAAACATATCTCATATGTTGTACACAAGTAAAACTGACTAGCTCTACTCAGTGTTAAGATAGACCCATATCTTCACCGACAGAAAGTTCGAGTAATAACTTTCCATATTTCCTCTTAGTGCATACTTTGACATAAGTGAAGCTGGAAGCTCACTAGTGCTTGCAGCCCTATTTGCAAAAATTGGCTCTCAAAATGAGAGAATTAAATCAGCACTTTTTTATTAGTTGGAAGAGATCTTAAGAACAAAACCATACCTTGTTCACTAGGTTCTGACTGAGACTTTCTGACAGTAAGGTCCAGAGGCGAGTCTTGGTCAGCCATGAGAAGTTTGCTGAGTACAGGGTTCTGAGCAGTTGCAGCTGTGGGAGAGGTGATAACTGGAGATGCTTTCGGCAGGCTTTGGTTCTTTGTGCTATTGGGCTGGCTGGGGTCCTGAGTAGAGCTATTTTTTGAGGTATATTCAGCAGCAAATTGTTGGATCATTCGCTGCATGATCTCACGGGCCACTAGGGGAATATTGGGGTCAGAGACCCAGGGACTGTCTGTAAACAAAAATTTATTTAATTAAAAATACATTTTAAAAAGTTTTTTAATCAAACATAAAATTCTATTCTTTTAATTTTCATTAAAATGTAGGAGTTTTCCCCATAAAATGTTTTCATTTCTGAGAGGCAGATTCCTTCACAATAGGGAATTTCTAAAAGTGATTATAAATATTTCTCAGCAGTTTCTTTAAGATTATAGCATTACCTAAAAATCATAGCATAATATGTAAGAAAGTATATCCTATCCTGTGGTTATGACTTATCTGATATAGAAATTCTGAAACCCATCTTGTGTTAATTACCTTGAGTAGATATCTTATGATAATTACTCTGATGCTTGCCACATACAAGATTACTCAAAATCTTCGGATTTCTTCTTAAAAGTCTTTAGGAGGTAAGTTACTGAGTAATTTGCTTGTACTAAACTATGAGGCATAGTAAGATCACAGAAGGGGATCACTAAACTTAATGATCAGATCCCACATAAAAAGCCCACAACAGGCCATCCAAGTGATATATTTTCTTTTGTATCATGACTTCCACTAATACGATACCTCTAAGTATACTCTGAAGGAGAAACCCAAACTGTAAATGCCTACTAAGGTAACAATTTAGAATAAGAAACATATGAATTCAAAAAGTCAATGTAACTTCAAAGTTGGAAGGGACCTTACAAAAATATTTTAGCCCAACTCTTTCATTTTAAGAGAAAAGTGAGACCTAGAGAGGTTAAATGATTCAAAAGCCACAAATTAGTGGCAGAGCTTAGACAAGAACCCTGGTATCATCTTGGGAATCAAATTCACTTTCTAATCACACTACTTTCAGTCTTTAAAGAAAGTAGTTTCATATGGCATAATAATACTGTTTTTGAAAGCTCTAAGTCCCTTGGATTTTTTGCAGGAAGAGATTTTTTAAAGCTAGAGAGTGGCTTAGAGATCACATAGTCCAACCTGCTCAATTTACAGATGAGGAACCTGAGGTCCATTATAGTAAAAATTTTGGTATGATAAAAAATTTCTAAGTGCCTCAAAAGAAAACTATTTTCATAGAACCAAATCACTGAGTCAATTCCATTAAGTTTATTATTATGAAATCTGTTCTAACCAATTAAGTTATGTAGAAATAGTAGAGTTAATTCTTCAAGTCTGGTTTAAAAAAGACATGACACTAATATAATTGAATTTACATACTTAAAGATTGAATTCATGTAAAAATAAATATAACTGCAGAAATTTCTGACTGGCATATCTTTTAGTGCAGTTTCACTGGAAAGCCTCTAGTCTTTATTTTTTTTTTGACAGAGTATAAACGTGAATGTTCACAAAGTTCTGAGGCCAAGTGAATATAAAGAGAAAATATTAGGGATCAATAATAAACACAATAGCAATCCCATTTATTTCTCATCAAAGTAGTTTTTCTTGCCAATTGTCTATGGAAAATTTTTCAGGCAGTTTTTATTTTACTTCTTTCTAAAAACATGCTTTCATACAAAACGATATTCCAATCTCTCAAAGATTTTTTTTTTAATGAATTTTTCCAATGGAAAAAGTCAAGAACATTTGACAAAAGAGGGAAATACTTTTACAATAAGAACCAAATTGAAATGGTTTAGAGGTGTGTCTATACTTCTATTAGATTGGTAACTATAGTTAAAGAAATTCTTGGAGAACAGTCTTGAGAATAGACTCTGAAGCTCATTTTCACTTCTGAGAGCAAAACCATCTAGACAAAGGAAATATAGTTAAGAAGAAGGCAAACAATGTCTAGATTCAATAAATACTTGTCCTGCTTTATTTTCTGCTCCTTTTGAAAACCCTGGACATAATTGATTACTTAATGTACCTAAAACACATTATATTTACACACGTACTATGCACACATAGACAACATTATCAAGACAGAAAAGTGACAAATTAGCTCAAATTGAAAAAATAATAGCTAACATTTAATTAAGAAAAACTGAGGGATAATACTCAGATACTATGATCCACGATGTCACAAAGAGTCAGCCACAATTGATCAACTATACAACAATAACCATTTAGTTATTATGAATAGTTATTAACTAAAATAGCTAAATGTGATGTTTTTACATTCTAAAATATAAGTCATTTATTGGAATAAAATGGCACTCTCTCAAAAATTACAACTGAAGTAGATATAATTGAAACAAAGGATCAGAGACCAAAGCTCAAAGGAATCTTATATGGAAAACAAATGTTGAATATATCAAAGTCACAGAAAACTGATTAATTGAAAATCTGGCAATCCCTTCAGAAAGTATGCCACTAAAAAAATCCTAAACTTCACTACTTCAGTCATTTAGGTTTTTAACAATTAAGTACTTAAAATACCATTTACATTCAAAGTGGTATGTGTATACATATATGTACACACATCTATGCACATATTTAAAAGAATCGTAATAAATTTTCTATGATGATAGTGATGGGCCTGGGGAACAAAAAGGGTACAGAAATAAATATAGGTGAGCTTTAAAAATAAGTGTCACTGAACTTTTTTTTCCCTCAAAGTCCATATTGAAAGGGGCTCCTCCCTCCAGAAAACAGGACTTGAAACAAGATGCTCCCAAAACAGTACTCTTTCCTTCATCTCCAAATTTTCTGTCCCCAGAGAGAAGGAAAGTGGTATTTGTTTTACACAATTGGGAAATTCATTATGATTAATAAATAGGATTCCCATTTAAAATATCTATCAATCATTTATACCTTACAGTGAATCACTGTATTTTTAATCAGTTTCCATAGCAACTAGCTTAAGAGAGAGGGTAATTTTGTAGCATGGATACTTTCAAATATACTTTAGATCCGTAAGGTGCTGAACAGGTAAGAAGGAACCAGAGGTCAACGTAAAGTTCAACAGAGCCTTAATGAAAGTCTGGATGAAGGTGGGGATGTGGCTCGTGGTCTAGGAGGCAAAAACTACCAACACACTAATGAGAAGCATGGTGATACAGCCCTACAAAAAACCATGTAAATGTGAAAATGGAGAATGCCCTAAAGTTAAAGTATGTAAGGAGCATGAATATTTATTACAGGATGTCCAGTTTGATGTGTACAATGAGAATCATATATACATCCATATCTGATAATAAATAACCCCTGAACAATTAGCACTTGTCAGTCTCTCCCTCTTTTTTTTAATGGTATAGCTGAATAATGAGATTTAATCAATTTGAAGGAAATTGATGAAAAAATTGAAGGAAACAAAAATTTTCCATAGACAATTTGAAGATGTATATATGTAATTCTTCTAAAACTGAAAGTCCCCTAAAATTGCACAGGACTCTGAAAAGTTGCCTCTGTCATTCCTGGAGTTCACATCTTCCTAATTTTCAGATTAGTCCTTTCTCTGTCTTCCTATCCCAGGCTAACTCTTCAAACTCTTACAGAGTTCTAAATTTGGGCTTCAAACCTGAAAAAAATTCCATGAGGTTATAGGCGAGACAAAAAATGAATAAAAGATAAAAGCAATGAGAAAAATTAAAGAAAATTAGTTAATGTTTTGGTTAATTGTCCCCCATTAACAGTGTCTATTTCTTGTATGTACTTGGTGGTTTGGGGCTTTTTTTTTTTCTGCATAGTCTTCCTCATTAGAACATGAGCTCCTTGAGAGCAGGGGCCACACTTCTGTCTTTTTTGTACATAGAACACAGTACTTGTATCTGGCACACAGAAAGCACTTATTAAATGCTTTCTGACTGCCTGAAGAAAGCACCAAATTTAGAGTAAGAAGACTTGGATTTGAATTCCACTAGCTATTTACTAGTGACTTACTAGTGACTTTGTGGGCACCTATAGAAGATTGAACCTGTGTTTTACTGATTTCTCTCTATCGATGTATGGTATTTTCTTTGTAACTTAGTCTTAGAGAATTGTAGAAAGCAGAGGTATCAAAAGCACTGCTGAAAGTTGTGTGGCCTGAACCAAATTAAAATATAAATGGGAAATATTTAACCATAAATAAAAACATAATACAACACTGGTAAAATTGCCTTAGAAAACATGTTAATAATAGCATATTGGTAATGTTAACATGTAGTTTTTAAGTCAATATGGGGCATGCAGGGATCCTTCTGTAGTTTGGTGGCCCCCATTTCTCTTTGAGTTTGACATAATGGCCTAGAGCACTAAGAGGTACAGTGACCTGGCAAGGGAGGGCACCCTGAACCCAGGTCCTTCCTGGTTCTAGGAGCCAACTCTCTAGCCAATCAGCATTGATATGTGTTTAAGGTCCTGGGTGCTGGGGTTACAAAGAAAAAACATCGCCCATAATAACCTCCAGGAGCTCACAGTGTAATGGGATAGAAAATGCGCAAGTAACTATGTTACATCCAAGACACAAATAGCGTAGATAAGAAAGTCATCTTTGTTACAGGGATAACAACAGTCTGGGAAGAGAAAAGATATGGCCTCAAGCAGGAAGTGGGGATTTGAGCTGAGTCTCGGATGGAGACAGGTGAGAAGAGCCAGAGCAGAGGCCCAGGACAGGGAGATGGTAGTGTCATGTGTGGACAACAGCAAGGGAGCCCCTGGAGCTAAATCCCTGAGTTGTGGAGTAGGGTCAAGGGTAAAGACACTAGAGAGGCAGGAAAGGACTAGAGGGAAAGGCTTTAAATGCCAAATGCAGGCTTTTCTGTTTGATCCTGGGGGTAAGAGAGGCCACTGGAATTGGGGGTGGGGTGGTGCCCACTATGACCCTGCCAGACGATGCTCAATTCAGAAGACCGCTATAGTCCAAGTGAAAAGTAGTGAGCATCCTTGGAGGTCAGTTTTTGTCACTAAAAATAAGGAGACAGGTAGGGACGATTTTTAAGGCACCTTCCGGGTGTCATGTTATAAATAAGATTTTAAACATATTAAGGGTTTTTAGCCAAAGCTCAAGTACTAGCTAGCTTTCATCTCAATCAAGGAACAAGAAACTGAAGGATAAGGAAATTAGGCTGGTAAATGAATAATCTTTTTTTTTATATTGGGATGGTTTATCGAATAGTAGAGAACAGCCTTTTCTAGGTTACAAGCAAACATGTCTAAAAGAAAGAGGATGGACAAGATGACCTAAAGAATCTCTTCAACCTTATGATTTAAAAGAAATAAATCAAATGCTGACATACTGAATTTTTAAAAAAAAGTTTATGAAAAAACATTTCTAAGCAAAAGGCTTTTTTAAAAATGCCAACTTAATTCAAACACATAACTAAAATAATTACTTAGGTTTTCAAACCCATTTACATATATTGAGTATGGCTTGAATACTGTTCACTTGTTTTTAAAAAAAGATATCTACTGAAATGTCTGAACAGATCTTAACAGCAAAGAAAAATAATTTTCCTTTTTACTTAGATTATAGCTTTTAGAAATTATTATAATTTCTATATAGCTTGTTTCACAGAGAGCCCAAACAGTAAATAATAATGAAACGCTCATTATTAAGAAAAATGGCAGCATCTGGTGGCAATTTCTCAGGCCACATTCAAGTATCAAGGAAATCAAAGCAATTTGTATAATTATAATTTTACCATTTACTTAACTGAAAATTTAACAAAACATTAATCCAGAGCAACAAAACTGAGGATGACTACAATGACAAATTTCATTCAATTTTTACCTTAATCAAATGGAAAAGTAAAACAAAAAACATAAAAAAGTGATTAAAATCAACAACTTCTTGCAGATCCTAGTTATTATTCTTTCCCCAAACCAACCTTTTCTATAAAAGACTGCATTGAGGAATTCTTCTGCTTGTCTCTCAAAACGAATGATTTTCGCTTGCCCTTGTCTAAGTAGAGCTTCTTGCCCAGCTCCCAAAGCTGGTTCATCCAGATCGACTAAATGTTCCTGCAAAAACAGTCAGTGAAACATTTGCAAAAAAATTTGCTCAAAAAGCAAAAAAGAATAATTACACACCAACATAAAATAAAACTATTTTAATACAACTTAAGATGAATTTTTAAAATCTCATTGGCACCTCTAATTCAAAATCAAAACTCACAAAAATGTATTTGTTCATCTCCAATGACTATGAAATGCAAAGAGAGAGTGTGTGTATTAAATATGTACACCCAGAGTACATGCATTTAAGAGCTTAAACCTACAATAAGATCTCAGGGACAACACACACACACATTCATACATATGCACGCTCACAAGACCCCCTCTTATGAAAGCACCATCTATAATTCCACTTAAGATTCTATATAGACTTCTGACTTGAGTAAAATTCAAGATCACATATTGAGTCGAATCATCTTTTAAAAAAAAATTCTCTTGCAAATATAAGTATTTTAAAGTAAAAATATTACTAATGATGTACTGATGGTACAGGTCTACTGGCTTCTCCTACTTTAGGGCATAATGATTTTTATTTATTAGAAGAATTTCATAGAAAATTAAATACATGTCATTATTCAGTGAGATAAGAGAAAAAAATTCAAAAGAATCTATTTAGAGGGCAGCCAAAGTAGGAGAAAAGGAAAAGTAAATTCACTAACTCTCCCCCCAACTCTCTATCCAATCTTTGCTTGTCCGATGCTGCACTGCCAATTAGAAAAGGCCCCACTGATCTGTGCTTATGTCAACCAGTGTGGATAATCCAGTTAACCTAATGTCACACTATGAGAAAATGAGAGCAGAATGGAAAGGAGGAGGCCTTTTGAGTGGCCTTTAAATCCTATAAAATTTACTAGAATTCAAGGATGTACATTTCTTTTCATAATGGAAGATTAAAGAGATGTTTTAAATTTTTAAATAGGAACATACATGGATCCTACTAAGTATAAACAATGATTTCAGTGCAAGTTTTTTTCCCATTTTTGACCTAAGTGGAAACTTGCTTGTTTTATTAATTTCCCTGTAGCTCTAATTCTTTTCTTTCCCCCTAGAACTCCCCAACAAAACTACATATCCTGTAAATAGCATGCTTCTTTTATCAATTACACTGTTTAACTGTAAATAATCACAAAATACATAGTATATCAAGTACATATTTAAAATACCATTAAGCTTAAAGCAGCTGTGCCTATTTTAAATGCATGTGAAAAATTAAGCTTGTCGCATAAATAAATACTCACTTTAGTCTAAATAATCAAAAATGATAACAGTAATTCTAATAAACATTATGGTAGAAATATTTGCCATTTCTTATGTTACAAGGAATTGGTCCAATTCAATCAATGATTTAAGAAACTGAGTTCATGCAAAGGAATATTCACAAAATTTTTATATTAAATTAGCAAACTATTTCTATAAAAGTATTGATAAATATCAAAAGCAAGTTCAAAGAAAATTTTCCCTCCAATAATTAGTTTAAACTTTCATCTAGTTGTTCAGGGATTTACTATGAGACTTGTAACAGGCTCATATTGTATTGAAAAATGAAGCTCCTTCAAACCAGGCTCTGCCAGAAAGGTTTATACAGTTTTTCAGTACAGACATCATTATCAAAGCAACGGAAGCCCTAAAATGCAACCAACTTCACCAACTTTGAAACTTGCAAAGATCCTTTTCAAAAGATGTTCGACCAAACAAAAATCATTTGTTAAGTGTCCACTATGTGGCAGGCACGGGGCTACAAAAACAAAAGCAAAAACAGTTCCTGCCCTAAGGAACATTAAGAGTATATTTAGGGACAACCAGAATATACGCCATCTTGGAGTGGGGGGGAGGGTAGAAATGGGGAGAAAATTTGTAATTCAAACTCCTGTGAAAATCAACACTGAAAACTAAATATATTAAAGAATAATAATTTTTAAAAAAAAGAAATACAAGGGTTAAAAAAAAAGAGTATATTCAGGGATGCCAATATGTACATGCACACATATACACAAAATGATTTTAGAGGGAAGGCACTACAGCAATCAAATCTAAAAACGATTTTTCAGACAATATATAGAGATTTCTCTAAGAACCAAAAACAAGGCACAGAACCTTCAATCTTCTACATCTTTGCGCCAAATTTAATTCACATAGCAGCTATATAAACATATAATTGATTGTTCCTAGACATATATGTATGTGTACACATATAGGTATGTATATACTAATTTCAAAATTAAGCATAATGCCACCTCCCCCAAATTCATAATGACAGTAACTAATGAATATGAAGATAATTCAAAGATGGGCAGTTATGTAAACAAATCAAATACACTATTAGGATAATCAATTCTTTTCTCTTGAAAATTTTCAAAAAGACAGCATAGAAGGTATGAGGAAGAACATAAAGTGATGTCCTAGACATTGTATATTCAGAAACCTTTGTTTATCTTTCTGGTTGTTACTCATTTACCAAAGAACAGTCATTTAATATCTAGTTACATAGCAACGGTAAAAAAATGTTAAATGCAATCTCCTAATATTTCATCCTTCCTTCAACCAACGATTTATAATTCAAAGAGTTAGAAAGCACCTTAAAGTTCATCTAATCTCCATACTGGCACAGGATCATTTCCAGGTCCTGAAAAATACTATTTTCTTCAAGATTCACATGAGTTTGTGAAAGAGAAATGGATTTACATATGATTAAAAGTTGACATGTAAGACTATCTTTTCTTTTAGATTTACTGCTTAAACACAAAGAAAAAGGATTATTAGTTTCTAGAAGCTTTCTTGATCAGGTAATCTGAAAGGCAACAGAGAGGTCCAGAAAGTAGGGCGCAAAAGCTGAGTGTCAACTGCTTAAGTCGTCCATGGCCTTGTCACCTATGAACTGTGAGGTCTTCCTGCGTGTTTGCCTAGATATTTACTATACCTCTAATTGTAGATTTCACAATAAAAAGATAGTGTGGAGTGAAGAACAGACTAATTTAGAGCTGATAAATCTTGAGTATCACTTTACTGCAAGTCATGTGATCGTTTGAAAATGTTTTCACCTTTAAAAATTTAATAATTTTTTAGCTAGTGGTGATGGAAGGCTTCCTTATTTATTTCTATATGCCACAGGAGTTGACATTTTAAATGAATCTTGTACTTCTATCCCCACAAACTGGCAACATTCAGCTGTGGAAAATATGCTGAATGATTAAAATTATAGTACTTAAAAAAATAAACATTCTTTAAATGTTTCTAAGCTGCTTAATCAAAGGCTTAAAAAAACTGAACTGATTCAAGGGCAAAACTGGTGCCAAATACTGATTTTAAGAACAAACCTCTAAGGCATAACAGTAATAACTGGACTTGTCCTAATTCTTGGGTATCTCCTCTAAACTAACTGCTCATTATCAGTTATAGCATTTTGATCAAACCCCTCAGGGGTCCATTACTGTATCACATAGCCACACCAAGGGTCCTAGAATCTCTCTGCTTAGAAAACTAATGAAAATTTACAAGCTGTAATTATTCATATTCCCATGTGGCTTAAGGTAAATTATTGCTAAATCTAAGATGGATATAATGCATAGACATCCTCCAGGGCTTATCTGCAGTTAAGCAGTGCTTTCTTCTTTTCAGATCTGAAACTTACAGTTTTCTTTCCTATGCATTAATAATAGTTTCTCCCATCATTCCCAACATAAAAGTACTGATGTTGAAAAGGTAAATATGACAAAGTAGTTCTCTTTTGAACTGTATCTTAACTAGTACTGGATGAAGCTGTTCTAGAGTGACAATGGGCTTCATTATTGAAAATAATGACCCTGGAAGGAATGCCCAAAAGGATCTAAATCCCAGGGAAAAATGTTTACTAGAATTGTCTTATCCAAGGGTTAAGTCTAGAGCAGTGGTCTCAAAACTTTTTTAAGCATTCATTTCTAACAGCTGGGGAGAAAAAAGTGTGCCTTCACTTCTTAATTCCTTTAAGGCTCAGTTTCCAGCCACGTACTTCTGCCTTTCTTGACTTCCCCCAATTCTACCCAAGCACCTTTTCCCAACAACATCTAGCCTCAAATGTATATAATCCTATTTACATACAGACACACTGCCCCCAGGCTAGACCATAAACTCTTCCAGGGCAGAGATTGTTGCACTTAGGGGATCCTCAGAGCAGACCAAAGCCCCTACTGCACTTCGGGCACTGGTCTTTACCCCAATGCCCCAGTTCCTGGCTCAGCTTAATCTGTCTTGACATTACAACCACAGCACCCATGAAGCGCCAGGAGATGGGAAGGGGAAAAGAAAAACCAGCAGGCTGCACTGATAGACTCCACAAAATGGGACACAATAATAAACTCTTTGCACCCCAATATCTCCTTTGCTGCTGCTTCCACCCTCTCAACCTTTCACAGCTACTGCTATCCTTGGTTGCTCCATGGAGCCAGTACTGTGGGTCTTGGCCAGGCAGCCCAGATACCCCATGCTTCTTCCCCAGTCTTTGTCCATCTGGACCAGGCCCTCACAGCCTGTGTCAGTCTCCACAGGGGCTGATATAGTTCAGATCCGGGTGGGGTGGGGTGGGAGGGTTGTCGGGAAGGACAGCAGGACCAGTACCTATCCCACTGCTTCTGCAGTGGCCCCAAAATAGAGCACCTACTGCTAGAAACCTCTTCTCTTGTCAGAGTGAAGATGACCACTGAAAAGTGGTAGTGTACATAGCATTGTATGAGAAATCAGGAAGACCTTGGTTCTTATCTCACCTTAGACACTAGCTGTGTGACCCTGTACAAGTCATATAGCTTCTCTGGGCCTCAGTTTCCTCATCTGTAAAACAAGGGAGTTGGACTCAGTGAATTCTAAGGTCTCTTTCATCTCTTAAATCTATTTATGATCTGTATTTTTCTTAAGGCATTTCCACCAATCATCTTTCCACTCGCTTCCCCCTCCCCCACCCCAACTCCAGTTCTAGAAAAGTCAATTTAGAAATGCTCAATCCTTTTCAACTCAGCTTCTCCCCTAAAAGGGCTAAGAACAGTTTCACAGAAGCTCTTTCATCCTCTATGGTAGAAGGAAACTGGATAAAAAGAATCCTGGCCCTGCTAAGACCACTCTTAAGATAAGGAAGTGTGGTATACTAAGAAAGTACATAGGTCTTAATGATAGGTGATTTAGTCCTGGTTCTGAATCTTACTAAGTCCCTACTGGGCAAACTGTTTTAACCTTTCCAAATTTCATTTTTCTCATGCCATCAGATTTTTAAAAAATTATCTGAAATGATTCCCTGACAACTTCAGAGAAATGGCAGAATGAAACTACTTTCAACTGGGCATAAAAGGAAATAACTTCTACATGATTTTCCATAAGTAAAGATTAAGGTCCTGAACCTAACTCCCCAAATAAGTAGAAGCTCCCCTGTGCCTTTATTTTCTCACTATTAATGAACCAGAGTTGAGATTCTTATACTCTTCTATTCCCCCAGACCCTGCTACGACACATGTGTCATCCTTTAGATGCTCCTCTTCCCAGATTAGAGATATGATAAGTACCAGAAGTAGCAGAAATGTTTAAGCCACTACAGGGGGTGATCTTGCGTAAGTTAGGAAATATTTTTTCATTTTTCAAAATGTAAAAACCATCCCTGGTTCATAAGCTACACAAAAATAGGCAACCAGTTGGATTTGCTCTTATTATGTTGATCCCTGCTTTGATTAAACTACAGCTGTTATGGCCAGAGAAGCAGCAGTCCAAGAAAGCCCTCCCTTATTCCAACTAGATATGATCCCTTTCTTCTCTGATTCTGCCACTGTACATCACTGTTATGACACCAATAAAGATCTAGCAATTGAAATTGACAAAGAGTGGTGGTTTGATAGGTATGAGGAGGAGAATGGGTCAGAGAAGTGTTATAAAAACCTAAATGAGAATATTAAAGAGGAGAATGTGATTAATAGTGTCAAAAACTGCAGAGAGGTCAAGAAGGAGGAATATTGAGAAAATTAGATTTCACAATTAAAAGGTCCTTGGTAACCTTGGAGAAAGCAGTTTCAGTTAAAGACCTTATGTAATAGATATTTATTTATATGCCCCATTAAGAACATTTATCTTATTCATCTGTCCTAATCTTCATAACACTTTATATGTAGTGTAAGTATTTGATCAATTCAATTGATTAACAAATGATGGTGTGGAAGAGACATGGTCTGGGGGAAGTAATTTAACAAAGGAGAAATGAAAGAGCAAAGTTAGACTACATTATAGAATACCCAATATCTGGGAGTCTTGAGGTGGCAGAAAAAGGTTCCTTGACCACGGTAAAACTTAGTGGAAGTTAACCCATTTTTTTGCACCTAATACATCCAACCTATACTCCCCAAGATAAAAAGGGAAGTTTCTGAGGAACAGTGCCCCTTTTGACCTAAGTCCCCAAAGGTTTAGATTAACCTTTTAGAATGGACTTCAGAAACAGAGTTTAATTTCTGAGGCATTTCAGCCACTACTATTTAAAAAAAAAAACCAACACAGAAGTGGGGGCAGCTAGGTGGTGCAGTGAGTAGAGCACCTGCCCTGGAGTCAGGAGGACCTGAGTTCAAATCCAGCCTCAGACACTTGACACACTTACTAGCTATATGACCTTGGGCAAGTCACTTAACCCCAAATGCACTGCCTTCCCCCCTCAAAACAAACAAACAAAACCAAAAACAAATTAAAAAAAAAGTGGAAACCAAAAATCTCCCCCACATACCTGATCCTGCTAAAAAATTCCTGAAGGATAAAACATTAATTATCACAGAATCTCTTTAAAAATACCTCAAGTCATCTAAGTCCAATCCATACTTAAACTGACATATCTTCTACAATAGACATCTGACAAGTGGTTATCCAGCCTTTTCTTGATCATGTGAGAAACCTCCCTGAGAGGCAGCCTATTTCATATCTGGACAGCTTGAATTATTAAGGAGTTTTTCCTCCTTATATCAAGCCTGAATCTGCCTCTGCACCTTCCACCTAGTACTATTCTGCTGCCTGGGAACATGCACAGCAGGACTAAGACCTCTTCTGCATTTAAGACTAAGATACTTTGACGGATTTTGTGTCTCCCTCCCAGGTTATTCAACCCTAGTGCCTTCAAATTATCATCCTATGGCACCATCTCTAATTTCCTTAATATTTGGTTGTTTTCCCTAGCCAAGTTCCAGCTTAAAATAATCTTTCTTAAAACGTTAAGCATAAAATTGAATCAAATGTTCTAAATGTGGTCTGACCAAGGCAGAACTTATAAACTCCCTTATTCTGTATGCTACCTCTCTCTTAAGGCAGCCTAAGACTGGACTGGTTCCTACATTGACTGCAAGTCACTAAAACCCTTCAGGGTTCTCCTCTCACCCAAGAACTGCTATCTAGTCACACATCCTCTATACTGAACTTGTCACAAGCACAAAATTTTACATTCATACCTATATTTAATTTCACCTTATTAAACAAGAACCATTGTGTTAAGCTGTTGAGATCTTCTAGGAGTCAGATCAAGTCCATAAGCATTTATTAAGCACCTACTATGCACCAGATATTGTTCTAAGTGCTGAGAACACAAAGAATTGTTTCCCCATCCCAACACACACAAAAAAATTCATGCTCTCAAGGAACTCACAGTCTAATGAGGAAGACAACATGCAAACAAATATGTACAATCAAGAATTAAGGCAAGTAGGAGATAATCTTAGACAGAAGGCATTAGGATTAAGGAGTAGGATTTAAGCTGGGCCCCGCAGTCAGGTAAGCCAGGATGTGATGGGGAAGACAAGAATTCCAGACATGAGGGGGACATCCAGTTGAAATAAATGGAACTGGGAGATGTGTGAGAACAGCAAGTGAGATGGTGTCTTGTTTGAGGAACAGAAAAGAAGCCAATGTCACTGGTCACAGAATATGTTGAGGGAGGGAAAAATAAGGTGTAAGTAAGAAAAGTGGAAAGGTAGGAGATAGCCAGGTTATAAAAGGATTTTATTGCTAAATGGAGGGCTTTACATTTGATCCTGGAGGTTATAGGAAGCCATGGGAATATACTAAAGGGGAGAGGTTGACATAGTCAGATTTGTGCTTTAGAGAGGTCAATTTGACAGCTGAATGGAAGAATGCTGGAGCAGGATTCTGTTTCTAGCATCTAAGGTTTTTGTTATCCTGCTTAACTTTGTGTCATCTGCCAAATCTGTTAAGCATACCATCAATGCCTTCATCCAAGTCAATGACAAAAAGCGTTATGCAGCAAAAGCCCAAGACAGTTTCCTGTGGCAAGACTCCTTTCTCCAAATTTATACTAACCCACTAAGGACTACTCTTTTGGTCAAATCAATCAGTTTCAAATCCAGCTAACTGCACTATCATCTGGCACAACATTCTACTGTATATCAATAATAATTCAAGTTTGTTTAGTACTTTAATATTTCAAAGTAGTTTCCTCACAAACTTACTGTGAGATCATACACGCTTATCTTCATTTTAGAGAAGAATCTAAAGATTCTTGAAAAGACCTGCTGGGCAAATGTCTAAGATAAAATGTGAACCCTGGTATCCTGCCTTTCAAGTCTAGCACTCTTTCCCCTATGTACCATGCTGCTTCTCATAGATAAAATGAGAGTTCTTCAATGCACTGCTGAAATAGACTTATCTCTATGGCATTTTCTTTTTTGTTGTTGTTGTTTTTTGGAGGGGAGGAAGGCAGGGCAATTGGGATTAAGCGACTTGTCCAAGGTCACACACCTAATAAGTGTGTCAAGTGTCTAAGGCTGAATTTGAACTCAGGTCCTCCTGATTCCAGGGCTGCTCTACTCACTGCGCCACCTAGCTGCCCTCTACAGCGTTTTCTTAATCCATCAGCCTGATCATTCTGTCAAAAAAGGAAATAGAGCTAGTCTGACAAGAGCTGTTCTTTAGTAGTCAATACTTATTCTTGATGATCACTGCCTCTTTTTCCAAATTCTCAAGAACTATCCCTTTATTAATATAATATAGAATTTAATCAAGCATTAAAGTCATTCTCACCAGTCTAAAATTTGAACATTCCACATTCTTCCCTATTTTGAAAACAAGGACATTTATTCATCTTCAGCTTTGTAACACCTCTCCTTTTGCCACTATTTTTCAAAGACTGCTGATGACAGTGAGTTCATCATTTATATCTACCAAGTCTTTCAGAATCCTGGTGACTTGAAGTCTGCCATTCCAAAATGAGAGACAAAATTTAAAATATAAATCAGCCTAGTGCAAGTATGACCTATGTTGGGACTCATTTTTATTAAAGTACAAATAAGTAGCTGGGCCTCGTGGCACATGCCTGCAATCAATCCCTGATACTCAGAATGCCGAGGCTGGTGGATTGCTTGACTTGGGAAGTCTGAACTGCAGTAGGGCTAAGTGTTAGACTGAGTGTCCAGAATCAATATGGCAAGTCCCCAGAGATCAACCAGTTACCTAAAAAGAGGTGAACCAGTTCAGGCTGGAAAACAGAGCAAGCCAAAGCTCCTTCCAAATTTAAACTAGTCATAGAGGTGCTGCTGTCCCCCCATACCCCTCAACGAAAAATAAAATGAAATTACTTAAATTACCAGATGGCTGGGACCATGTATCCAGCTCTGGCTCTTCTATTCTTACCTCACAACTGGACTGTGAGAATGATATCCTCCTTGATCTCACTGTCTTCAATTTCTCCCACAGCTAATCTAAGGTGCACACTGTTACTAAGTGGTCTAGTTTACCTAAATCTGATCATTCCCCTTCATGAAATATTGTAATACATTTCCCATGCCTACAAGAAAAAATCTAAACTTCTTGGCCTGGTAATCCAAAATCTAGCCCAAACCTACCCTTTTCAACCTTATCCCCAATGAACACAGCTCCAATAGGCTTTCTAGAAAACACTGAGTGGTACAGTGGAAAAAATGCTAGAATGGAGTCAGAGGAACTCAGCTGAAATTCCACCTCTGATGCATACTACCTTAAGCAAGTCACTTACCACTGAGGATCTCATTTCATCATCTGTAAAATGAGGAAGTTGAACTAGATGACCTCTAGTGTCCCTTACAGCTATAAATCTATGGTCCTATGATCTATTCCATCTACCTATACAAATCTTCTTGACCTTTAAAGATGATTAAGCCCTACCTCCTACGCTAAAGTTTCTTTCTACACCAAACCAATCCACAGTATTTTCTCAACTCCTCTGAACTTCCATAGCACTTACTGCTGAAATACTGAAACGAGTTATCAATTATTTTTAATTCCTTAACTAGATTACACAACCTTTGAGGCACCTTTGTATACCTCACAGAACCAATGTTCGTTATGCAAATAATGGGGGCCTAATAAGTTTTATTATTAAATCATTAAACCAATTTTAAAATCTACCATGTTCTTCAAATACAACTATGAAAATTATCCTCCAAATGTCTGTATTAACTTTTGATTTGGAGATAAGAGTTTACTTCCTAATGACACTATGAATGTAAGTTTTGCCTAGCAAAAAAATCATTACTCAGATTTTTTTATATAGTTGCCAAGTTAATCAGAAAAACACCCAAATAGAAAATCTCAAGGTAACGAAATGTTTAGAGAACAATGTCCTGGAGAAATGAAATGTTCCCAGTTCACTGAAGTGTTAGTGGGAGAAATACTGGAGGAGGTACCAAAACAGCTGGATTTTAGCTTCAGCTCTACCTTCGCTAGAAAGTCAAAGTCCGAACCACTGATTTATCCACCAAACGGGGATAACAATATCTGCTCTTTTTATCTCATAGCACTATAGCATGGACCAAACTAGGATGTAGGTAGACTGCACTTAAAATTAATGCACAATTCAAAAGTAAAGGATCATCAATGAAAAAATACTTTTTACTTAATTTTCTTTTACTAAAACTTTCCTAAAGCAAATGAGCCTGCTCTTTTTAGTAGGGAGTGATGAGTATCAAATGCCTGGTACAGATAATAAATTCTTTAAGAAAGTAGAGGGTCTCTAAACAAAGTCAATTAATCAATATACATTTATTAAGTAACTACTATGTGCCAGTTTACTGCACTAAGCACCGGGTATGAAAATAAATATCCTCAAGGAGCTCACAAAATAATGTGGGAGAAATACATAATATGTATTTTGCAATGAATATTCTGTTAACTTTTGAGTACATGGGCAATCAAACATTTATAAATTACTATTCTGTTTATAAAGAACATGATTATTTACTCTATAAATTGTATTATTCAGGCTAAGAATCTATCTTTAAATAGTTTTACAACTCAAACTTAAAATACAAGACTCCTCTGCCTAGCTGTCTATTCAGCTTTACTCAATCACTCAACTAAATGATGCAATGCTAGCTGGCATTGCTAAAATCACCAAAAAGAAAATAACGCACAGACTATCTAACACAAATAATGTTTGATACTGGGTTATATGTACATTTTACATAGAATTATGGGTTGATCTTGCCCCTCCACAGCCAAAAAAGTAAGAATTTTAAAAATTATACCAGACATGAAGTTGCATAAGCTTCATAGTTACCTTTACTTTTTCCCTTCTTAAGCAACAGAATAGACAATTTTCATTAAAAGTCCAATCAGAAACACCTTCAGGTTCACAGTCTGTAAAATTATAGCAAAACCAAATTACATAAATCACAAAAATATTTATGGTAACAAAGAATACGCTTATAAGCAGTTTCACATAATTATTTGCTAGAAAGGAAAATAATGTTTTGCCTTAAAGTGCTAAATTCTATGTTAGCACTATATATATTTGTACATAATTGCCTTACGTAAAAGTATTTATGTCAAACATTCATGCTTCTACCTTTAAAAGAGGGGTGTGTGTGTTTGTGTGCGCATGCGCATGTTTATGTGCATAATTTTAACCAATATGAAACTGAACAAGAAGGAAGGGGGGAGGGGAATGAAGAACAAATCACCAAGGTAACATACATTGTCTGGAGACTAGCGTTTCTGTTATTAGGAAAGCAGAACAGAAACAAAAAAAGACTGAATACCTTTAAATAAACTGAGATCTTTTAATAATCCAGGTCCAAACAGCCCTTCGAGGATACTTTCAAACCCTAAGAACAAAGGGGAAAAACGTTAGTGTATCACCAAAAATGTGCAATAGTAGCTCTGTAGTAGCTACAATTAGTATATATATTGCTGGGGGGAAATAAAGACTGTCTTCTAGTGCTTGAAAGACCCCTGGGTCATTTGTGAAGAAATGC
>CM053624.1:58824181-58868577 GCA_028646595.1 Phalanger gymnotis
ACACCTCTAACAACTCATTAGTAGAGGTTCAGCTCAGGTATGGAAGACTGCATGCAATGTTAGATCATTTCAATATACTGAATGGTTTTGTTCAGTATTCTTTTTCCTCTTCCTTTTATTCTTTTTTAAAAAAAATTCTTTGCTGTTTATTGGAAATGCCTCCCTGAGAGGGTATTGGGGAAGAGGCCATAAGGGGAACTTTAAAGTATATAAAAATAAAATTTATCAATAAAATCTGTGGCTTCCAAGCTCATCATTCAAGTGAAAATACTTTTGTCAAAGTTATCAATGATCTCTAAGTGCCAAATCTAATGGTTTTTTTGGAACCTTAAACCTTCATGACCTCTCTCCAATATTTGACACTGTTGACCACCTGCCTTCCTGAAAACTCTTTGCTCTCCGGATTTTGTGAAACTTTTCTAGAATGTTTCTTCTCCTTCTTTGCCCATGTCATGACTGCTGACTGTGGATATACCCTAAGGCTCTGTCTTGGGTTTTTCTTTTTTCTCTATAGTCTCTCACTAAGCGATTTTATCAGCTCCCCTGGGTTCAAATACCATCTCTATGCATATGACTCTCAGATCCATATATCCAACCTAGTTTCTCTTCTCAGTTCCAAACCAATATTACCAAAAATCTACTGGACATTTTAAGTGTGATATCCCATAAGAATCTAAAACTAACATTTCTCCCTAAAATCCACCACTCTTCTAAATTGTCCTATTTCTGTCAGGGGTACCAACATCCTTTGTGATCCTAATTCACTACTTTAGAGTCAGTTTTGACCCCTCACTCTCTCTTGCCCCATGTGTAAAATAAATTCCCAAGATGCATCTCCGTAAGAGCTCTCACCTGTTCCTTCCCTGCCAACATTGTAGGTCAGGTCTTCATCACGTCTAGCATGAATTACTTCAACAGCCTCCTAGTTGATCTCCCCAACTTCAGTTTCAACTCAGAGCCATCCACCAGAGAGCCACCAAAATTATTTTCCTAAAGGGCAGCGCCGACAATGTCATCCCCTCTCCCCATTACTCAAACTCCAATGGCTCCCTACTACCTCTAGAATCAAAAACTTTTTTTTGTCATCTAAAGCTCTTCATAACCTAGATCTATCCTATCTTTTCAGGCTTATTACACATTACTCCTGTTCATGAACTCTAGAGTTCAGCTACACTGGCCTTCTTGACATTCTTCACACATTATACTCTGTCACTTCCATGCTTTTGCACTGGCTGTCTTCCATATCTGGCAGGCTCTTTCCTCATTGCAATCTCTCAGAATCCCTGGTTTCCTTCAAGACTAAGCTCAAATATCTCCTTCAAGGCAGGTGTTATTTCACATTTGTCTTTGCACTCCCAGTTGCTGGCATAAAGTAGATGCTTAATAAATAGTTTGCTGAATTACTGAGAACTCAGCTTGAATACTACCTTCTGCATATATCTTTTCCTAATAACCTCAACAGCTGTTAGTGTCCTCCTCCCACAATTACCTTGTATCATTTGTACAGAACTACATACGAACATGTAGACTCTTCCAACAGAACACAAGTTCCTCGAAGGCAGGATTAACGTTTCACTTTTGTCTATCTCAATGGATGAGTATAATGTCTAGCACAAAGGTATTGCATAAAATGCTTAATTATTGATTTATAAGAGACTGGAGCTCAAGAGACAGACAAGAGTTGGACATATTGATCTGGGAATCACCTGCATAGAAATAATAATTAAACATAAGAAAACTGATTCAGTTACTGAGACTGTGGAGAAGGAAGATGGCAACCTAGGAGAGAGCCATATTAAAATCAAATACCATAATTTACTTAGCCATTCCCCTAATCTATTTTTTCAATTTGTTTATGCCATGAAAAATATTGCAACAAATAAAGGAACTATCCTTCTTGGACCTCCTTGAGTGGTAACAATGGTTTAAAGGATAGGAACATTTTAGTGACTTCTTCAGTAATTCCAGGTTGTTTTCCAAAACAACTAGACCAATTCACAGCTCTACCAACAGTATATTAAGTGTGTCTAGCAACCCAAAGCCCTTCCATTGTCTATTTCCATCTTTTATCACCTTTGTCAACTTAATAGGAGTTACGCAAAACCTCAGGGTTGTTTTAACTTATATTTCTCTTATTAATGGCTTAGTACTTTTTTTCATATGGTCGATAGTTTATTTAAACTGTTTATTTTCAAAGTTGCACATATCCTTTAACCACTTATCTACTAGGGAATGGATAATGGTTTTTATATAATTGCACCAATTTCTTATACAGCAGACAATAGATGTTTGATGCAAAGAGTTCTATTCTAATCCCTCCCACCCCCAAGCAATTGTCCCTATATGCTATATGACAGGGACTAGATCTGTGATTTCATTGGTACAGGAAACTCCTAGGTAATAAAACTCTATCAATATAAGCTGGCACCATTCACTGCAATTATAATCTTAAGAGAATTGCCTAAAGCACTGAGTGTCGTTTATCTAGCATCTTATAGCCTGTATAAATGTCAGCAACAAGACCTAAACTCAGGTCTTCTTAGCTTAGAGATCAGCAGTCCACACACCACAACATGTTGCCTCTCTTTCTCTGGCTACATTAGTTTTGTTCACATAAAACTTGTCATCAAAATTATTATCATTTACAATCACCTCTACCTCTTATATAATTAAAAATTCTCCCCCTGGACATAGTTGTGAGTTTGTTCTCCTTATTTATTATGTAGGTCATTTCTATTTAGGGAACATACCAATTTGTACTTCATTTTTTTTTATTGGATGTAAGAAGCTGATGCAAACCTATTTTCTGCCAAAGAACTTTCCAGCTGTCCCTGAAATCCTTGTCAAATAGGAAACCATTCTACAAGTAGGTTATGTTTATGAAATTCCTGAATGCTAGGCTATTTACTATGTGACTACTTCTGGGAAGGTGCCATTCCAGGGATCTACTTTTTTCCTATGTTTTAACCAGTACCAAATAGCTTTTAACAAGTAATAGATTACCTATTTCACAACATAGCCTGAGACATGGTAATGCTAGGCCCTCTTTATTCCTTTCCTGCCTTATTTCCCTTGAATTTTTAGACCTTTTGTTGCTCCAAATGAACTGACATTTGCCTAATTAGTAGAATGAAAACTGCTTGAGGGCAAAGACTTTCTCATTTTTGTATTTGTATTCCAGATATCTGACACAGTGCCTGGAAGTTAGCAGAAGCTAATTGCTTGATGACATAGTTATAGAAAATAATCCTTTGTCTGATCAGTATAGAACTCAAACTGTTAAGTTGATTTAGATAGTATCATTTTATCATACTAGCAGAGCTCAACCATGGACATGGACTCTCCAATTGTAAAAATCTTGAATTTTTTTTTCTGTAAAGTGTTTTGTAGTATATTTAAGTCGTGAGTATGAGATAATGTATATAAAATGCTTTGCAATCCTTAAAATGTCATATAAATGTTATTACAAAATATATATATATATTTTATAGCTCTCTTAGGTGGAATTTCTCCATAATTTTTCCTGGTTTTGTTAGTATTGCATAAAGCCGGTGATAATTTTTGTGGATTTACTTCGTATCCTTTTGTTGTTGATTAGTTGCTTTTCAGTCACGTCTGTCTCTTCATGATCGCATCTGGGATTTTCTTGGCAAAGATACAAGAGTGATTTGTCACTTCCTTCTCCAGATTATTTTCAGACAAGGAAACTGAGGCAGAGTTAAGTGACTTGCCCAGGATTACATAGCTAGTAAGTGTGTCTGAAGCGAGATTTAAATGCAGAAAGGAGTATTCCTAACTTCAGGCTCAGCATTCTATCAAATACAACATCTAGCTGCCCTACTCTGTATCCTACAACTCAATTCAAAAGGCATTTAACAAGCATCCAGTTCAGTGCTGGGGATAAAAAGTGAGAACGGAGAATAGCAGACAGCTTGTGAAAAGGTACAGAAGCAGTAGTGAGGCACGGAGAAGACAGGTGACTTTTCTGAGACCACATGGAATCAAGACTAGAGTGCCAAGCCCTTTCCACTACAGTATTCTGACTTCTTTGAGATACTCATCCAGATAACTATCAGATATACCCAGATACAAGTCATAAATATAAGGGAGGTGAACCATGAATCTGATTTAGAGTGAGGTCAAACTGATAGGATCATAGGCCACTGTCTGGATCCAAGGGAGGAGCAGTTTCTCCTAGAATACAAGTATGCTCAATCTCTTGCTTACTCCCTCCACTTCCTTTTTGTTCCCTCCCCTTGAGTTTTCTTCCCAAGAGCAGCACACTAAAGTTTCTTTATTAATTTTTTCTGGATTTTTAACCAATCTATAATGTTATGTGAAAACAAGGGCAATTGTGTGTCATCTTTGCTAATGATAATAATTTTAATTTCCTGATCTTGTCTTACTGTTGTAACTAGCAGTTGTAGAAGGGTATTAAATAATAGTGGGGAGAGGGCACACTTTCTTACTTTACCCCTATATTTACTCAGAAAGTTGCCAGTGTTTTCCCATTGCAAGTATTTTTCATTATACTAAAGAAGGGTCTTTCCATGCCTATGCCCTTTTATGGTTTGTAACAAACACTCTACTTTACAAAAGGTTTTTTTTTCAGCATGTATTGATATAATCATGTGATTTTTCTTGTTCCTAAGATTAAATATTGAGCCACCTTTGTATAACTCCAACTTGGTCCTTTTGGGGGCAAAGGTATTTCAAATTGATTTTCATCAGCCTAGGGCACTCCAAATAACCAAGCAAATGAAGCAATTAATTCATCTGTAATTTCATCATTTTAGAGCTACCTAAGACACTGAAGTTAACTGAGTTGTTTATGACCACGCAGCCAATATGTATCAGAGGCTTGATGTTTACCTAACTTGTAATTAATGTTTTAGATCACAGAATCATACTGGAGTTGGAAAGAACCAAAGGACATCTAGTCCAATATCCTCATTTTAGAAATGAGGTAACTAGGGGCAGCTAGGTGGCGCAGTAAGTAGAACAGCAGCTCTGGAGTCAGGAAGACCCAAGTTCAAATATGGCCTCAACTTGACACATCTACTAGCTGTGTGACCTTGGGCAAGTCACTTAACCCCAACTGCCTTGCCTTCCCTCTCCCCCCACCCAAAAAAAGAAGCACAAATGAGGTAACTAGGTGAAGTGACTTGCCTTAGGTCACTAAGGTAGCCTCTGAGGTAGAACTGGAATTCAGGTCCTCATGCTGTGAATTAAGGAAAAAGATTTTATCTTATTTAATTCCCTGCCTGGTTCTCCATTCACAGTGGAATTAGAAAAAAAAATTTTTTTTAATTTCCCCATTAATTTCCTTCAGGTTCTCTTTCGGCAAAAAATCAAAACAAACCAACCCTCAAGGATTTCTGTGATTTTATTTTTAGATCTTAACTAAATAAGTAAAAGTCATAGGGATCTCTAAATTAAGAGTTCAAGTAGGTAGGTGGTGGTGTTCATTCATTTCACTTGTGTCTGATTCTACATGACCCCATCTGGGGTTTTCTTGGCAAAGCCACTGGAGTGGTTTGCCATTTCCTTCTCCAGTTCCTTTTAAAGATGAGGAAATTGAGGCAAACAGAGGTAAGTGACTTGCCTAGGGTCATACAGCTAGTGTCTGAGGCTGGATTTGAAAGGGTCTTCAGGACTCCAGGCCTAGCACTCTATCCACTGAGCCATTTAGCTGCTCACTCAAGTAAGGTAAAGAAAGGCTATTAAGTCAAAGGTCAGAAACAAAAGATTTCTTTCATTGGTAAAACTTTAAAAAAACAGAAACAAAAAATCCTTAACTTAGAAATTCTTCTGGGCTCCCTAGTAATCAAATCTTAGGAACTTTCCAGACTACTTCTCTAAACCTCAAAATAAGCTCCTCAAATATCTATACAAAAATCAAAGCCAACAAAAGACCTGTCTCTCAAAAACTGCTGGTAGACACACTTCAGCAAGCCTTCATTTCTAGCCTAGAAATGTCACTTATATAAGAAAACAAACAAAATAGACCCTATAAAGTGAATAATAAATTACTGAAGAAGCAGTGATCACTAGCCAAGTCTTATTGATTCTATCTCCTCAACATCTCCTACATCCACTACCTTGTCTCTACTTATAACACAAATACCCTCTTCCAGGTTCTCATTACTTCTCATCTGAACTACTGCAATAACCTCCTGACTGAGCTCCCTGTATCCAAGCTCTTTCCCTTCCAATTTGTCCTTCACTCAGCTGCCAAACTAATTTTCCTAAATTAAAGGTCCCCGGATGGAATTCCCCTTTCCAAACTTTTCTGTTTGGCATACAAAGTCCTTCATGGTCTGGTTCCAATCTGTCTTCCAGGTTGATTATAATATTACCACCCTTTATACTTTTTACATTCTGTCCAAAGTGGCCAACTAGTCATTCCCCATACATGACAAGCAGGTAGTCAATAGACATTTTAGTAAGTGCTTACTGTGTTAAGCACTCAGGATACTAAGAAAGGCAAAAACAATCACTGCCCTTAAGAAGCTGGCATTCTAATGGGGGAGACATATATAAAAAAGTAGATACTAGATACATAGCAAGGAGATACAGTGTATTGAGAGGGGAAGACATTACCTGAGTACATGAGAGCAGGAGAGATATGAGCTGACACTTGAAGGAAACTAGAGAAACAAAGAAGTGGAGATTAGGGGATGGAGCATTCTGGGCATGGGAAACTGAAAGTAACATGGCAAAGAGACAGTGGTATCATATTTAAGAAACCGCAAATAGTCAATGTTGCTAAATAAAAGGTTACATGGTGGGGAGTATAGGATAACACTAAAAAGATAGTAAAGGGGCCAGGTTTCGAAGAGTTTTATTCAAATAAAGAATCTTCTATTTGACCCTAGATGTTAATAGGGAGTCCCTGAAATTTTTGGGGAGTGACATGGTCAAACTTATACTTTAGAAAAATAATTCTGGGCCATTGATGGAGTACAAGGACTACTAAATCACCACACCCAACCACCACCACCTCGTTTGAGCATCAGAATACTTGGTCATGGATAAAATGAACTGGTACAGAAGGGTCAAAATGACTGAGCAGGTTGACTGATATGATGACATGGTAGCTTCTATGAAATCTATAAATGAGTAAGAAGTTAAAGACAGGAATATTCTCTCAATTGCTTATAAAAATGTAATTGAAGCCCCAAACTCATTTTGAAGCATCATTTTGAGTACTAAGCAAAAGAGAGAAGATGCTAAGAAACAGCAGATGATCAGAGAATAAAGAAAGAAAATGCAATGACCAAGATAAGAGATACGGCAATGACATATTGTCTCTACTGGAAAAGCTCTAGATACCTAATACTTCATAAGCAAAAAAGCAAAATTTTCTATTTGAAAATCAAAGGAGACTACTACTGTTTTGGTTAATGACAGTGATCACAAGGAAAGACAGTGATTCAATCACAATAAGCATATCAAGAAACATTTGAAATCAGCAAAAAGGATATGTGACCAATGTATCCTATAAGATCGGGTCTGGCCCTAAACTCTGTCTAAAGATCTTGAACTGTCCAAAGGTGGCTTTGCTCCCTTGAAAAGCTTTTGATAATGCCACTGATAAACTTGATACATTAAGTGAAAAATTATACATAGAGCATACTAGTAATTCAATTACTTCAAAATAATTTGACAGTGCAGATAGAGTTTAGGATACCCAAGATGAAAATGCAACAGCTAGGGAGAATTAACCAGCCTTCCAACTTGACTGCCTCATTCTAAACTTTACACAGGACACCATCATCCAAGCTGTCCTACAAGTAGTTTCCATTTATAGTTTATGATAGGTTTATTTTACTTCTATTTGGACATCTATTTCCCATGTGGTTTTTAGGTTTAATATTAGCAGACACGAACATGTGCACATGCTATATTTTCCTAGTAAAATGTAAACTGCTTGACAACAGGACTGTTTTAGTTTTCAATGCCTAGTATAAAGTAGGCACTTAATAAGTAGAATTAACATTGATGATGGAAAGAGCCTTGGATTTGGAAGTCAGAAAGACTTACTTCAAATCCCACCTCAAACACTTAGTGAGTAACCCCCAGCAAGTTATTTAACCTCTCTATGCCTAAGGCAATTCCCTAGGACTTACCTACTTAACACAAGGAGAAGGGGAATGGAGAGGAGGAATTAACATTCCTATCAGCGAGCATCATTCACCTTCTCTGGGTCTAGGATGATCCCTCTTTCACCTCAAAAATTCAGTATCCACTATTAAGATGATAAATTCTTGATCAGCAAAAAAACCAAAACAAACAAAAAAGCCACCTTTCAGTAATAATCAATTAACTGCCACCAGTTTGGTAAATTTTGTTGAAGTAACTTGGCCAGTGGCAGAGATAAGAACTCATCCCTGCTCCCTCCCTCCCTTCCACCCCTTCAAATAAATGTATCTGAAGTCGGTTATGGACTAGAACCACAAAACTCAAACAGAAACACAACCCTCATTTTACAGATGACAAAACTGAGGTGCAGAAAGTTTAAGTGATGAGCCTGAAAGAGAACCAGGACTCCAACTCAAATCTTTTGTTTGTTTCATTTTGTTTTTTTGGTGGGGGGAAGGCAGGGCAATTGGGGTTAAATGACTTGCCCAAGGTCACACAGCTAGTAAGTGTGTCAAGTGTCTGAGGCTGGATTTGAACTCAGGTCCTCCTTACTCCAGGGCTGGTGCTCTACTCACTGCACCACCTAGCTGCTCCTCAAATCTTTTAAATCCGAGTTGAGGGCTTTTTCTACCACATCATGAGGTTCTTTTACCTAAACCAAAAGAAACCTTGGATAGAGGTATATTTTCTAAGTTCTAAGAAATCTGACCTCATTAAATTAACATAGGGATGTTCATTATAAACATAAAGATGGGTTCCTAAGAAAACATCACTAAGAGAAGTCATAATGTAGCCACCTGGAATCCACCCAAATAAAATACCTTCAAGAAAAGGCCTGCTAGACTATTTGATTTGCAGGGTGGGAAAGAACTCTTCATTACGTTAAAATAGAAATTTTGAGTATTTAGATCCCGTGTGTATGTGTAGATCATGTCTTATTTACCTTTGTAGCTGCCCCCCACTTAATAATCCGAATACTTAACTGATGTTTGTTGAAGCTCAAGTCTAGTAGACTAAGTGGACCCCTTCCACTCATCTTCCAGAGATCTCTAAATATACCTATGCCTTATATAACAGATGAATTCTCTTGAAGTGATATACAAACTGAACTACATTCTCAAAATCATGTATTTTTAGATTACAAAATAGTGTTTTAAATTGCCTCAGTAGTAGCTGAGGATAAGGAGAAAATGTGTTTGTAGCTCATAATGGTTAAATACTAGGGAAACCAATCCAAACTTCAAATTTGCAATGTATGACTCCTGATCACTTCACTGTACTCAAATTGAGCACTAATCTGGGCTTGCATATTGCTGAAATTGCTAGATAAGGGCATAATAGACATTTTATAACAAGATCAAAGGGTGGGTGGATGCATGGCTGAACTTGTTAAAACAACTAAATTTTATGAATTCACAGATGGTTCCCACAGACAATTTTGGTCCAGACAACAGCTTAAAATATCAAACACAAACCTTTCAAATTCATTCATTCAACCAAAAAGTAGTAATTTTGTAATAAAATTTTAATGATAGCACTCAGGCTTAACAAAGGTGTAAACAGGTGTCATTAACAGAAAAGGAAGCATCAGACAAAGCTTCCTTGAAGAAGCTTCCTTGAAAGAGCATTTGATTTAGGCTTTAAAGGAAGTGTAAGAATTCAATAACTAAGAGAACAAAGAGAGGGCATAATATGAGCAAAAAGATAAGGGTGAGAAAAGCCAGGGCATATACAGGGAATGGCAGTTTGAGCGGAGCAAAGTATCTGGGAGACCGCCATGTTCAATAAAGCTGAAAAAGATGGGATAAGAATTTGAACCTTGCTCATTAGGGAAAAAGCAAACATAAAGGGTTTCAAGAGAAGAAGCAATATAATCAGGATGATGCAAAAAGAAGATCAGTGTGGCAGAGGGTAAACAGTGTGAAGGAGAGTAGAAAAAAATAAGGTAAAAGCCTTATTGCAAAAAGCCAATAAGTAGGGTGGCAATGAGGGCTTAGACTAGGGCAATGATAGTGGGAATGAAAAGGATGAAATATAAGCTTCTTCACAGTCCAGCTGACATCCCACTTCCTTCAAGAACAAGGATTTGTATATAGAAACTGCTTCAGGATATTATAGGGGGCCTGTAAAGAATAGCCAAAACTACATAGTACTAGAAATAATACTGATTACTACTGAGATATACCTTCTCTCTGTACAATAACACCCAAAGAGTTTTTCATTTCGTTTAGATGCAAAATTACCTTCAAGGAGAGTTGTTTTTTTGCAGTAACTACACATTTTACTTACTGGACTTTCCTCAAAATGTAAAGAATAGGTGGCACAGCAGCTGTGAAAATACACTGCTGTGAGTTTGCAACAACAAATGCATATTGTCTCCTCAGCTTGTGCCTACCATATGTTTAAATTAAATCCCCCTCTACTCTATAGTTGAAAGTCTACCTAAGGGTAGGGTTTGTCTACTGAACAGGAGCAACGAACAATAAAGTTGAATTTATGACTCAATCTGCCATCTTGAAACAAAATAAGTGAACAGTTTTCAAATGAACATCTTTTCAATTTATTAACATGTTTCGAAACCTGAATTATTTCCATAATTTACATTCACTCCATAAGATATTTTCTTACCAACATGGTTATGATATATATCACTCTGTGATTATATTTATTGAAGTCTACAGCTTATAGAACCACTATTTGTAGGCAAAACAACAATTCCTATTAATGAATTATTTGAACTGTGAATACCAAAGAAGTTACTAATAAACATGGTAAAGATTGAAGCAAATATTTAAAAGCATACTGAAACTTTGAAACTCTAGGTCTAAAAGGACTAGAAACTCAAGTGAAAGCCAATGTTTTGTATCAAGCAGCTTACTATTAAAAGAACTACGTGTTTTAGTGGGATTCTGAAGTCCTCTCAATGAAGAATTGGAGAGGGGTGGTTGGAATCACATTACTGAATTGAAGTAAGGTCTTGGAAGAAACCATGACACACACACAAAAAAGCACTTATCTAACAACCAGGAGACCTAGTTCTGCCAGTAATTTTCTTGTATGACAGTGGACAAGTCATTTAACATTTTATAAGTTATGCCTAGCTAGCTTAATTTCTTTTTCTGATGGGGTTATTAGACTGGTAGATGAATATAATCTACTAAATGTTGGATATTTTTTATTTCATTAACGTATTTGAATTTATGAATGAATGAATAAAGCATTTACTGAGTACTTACTATGTGCAAAGCATTATGCTAGGGATGGGGAATCAGCAGCCTTACGGACCTAGACAGTTACATATGGCCATAAGTGCAGCCTTTTGACTGAATCCAAATTTTATAGAACAAATGCTTTTATTTTTATTAATACATTTTTGTTCATCTTTTATATTTTTATTTCATTTTAAAAATGAATGTACTTAAAATACCAAAGAATAAAATAAGTTTCAACAAAATAATCCTCCTAATTGACCAGCACAATTAGAACATTAGTCAGCCATAAGGGCTAAATTGACAGTTAATACTCTCATTATTTAGTTCTAACTTCCCCTACCGGTCGGGTACCACTACTGCACAAGCGTAGTTGGCAAGTTTATGGGGGTTGAATATGCCAGTATGTCATCACTGTGTTTCTGTTTGAAGTGGAATTTGTGAATAGTTGCACAGCTCAAAAGTATTTTTTAATTCTGTCTGCTTAACAGCTTGTCATGTCAAAGAAGACCAAGAGAATGCTGAAGGAAGAAAATAGATTTTTAATGAGGATTGGGAATTGCAATATTTTCTTGTTTCTGCCAAAGATGACTTGCTTGCTTTGTGATTCTACAATATCAACATTAAAGAAATTCAATGCTCACCAGCATTATACCACTCATAAGGACCACAAATATTTTAAATTAGAGGGAGAGGCGCAAAAGGTTTTATTGCAGAAATTAAAAGATGAAAAGCAAAAGCAAGGACAATTCTTTCAAGCAGCAATAAGACCTGAAAATGCCATTGAAGCAACTTATAAAGTAGCTTACATACTCGGAGTAAAAAGGAAAACCATTCAGTGATGTAGAAATTGCGAAAGAACAAACTGTTGAAATTGTAGGATGCTTATACCCTGACAAAATCTTTCAAAGTACAAACAATTGCCTCTTTCATAGAGAACTATAACTGATTGGCAGCATGAATTAGCCTTCGACTTAACAACTTCATGCAATGCTTCAAAAGAAAAATATATATTATTCAATTGCTTTGGATTAATCAATTGATCCTACTGACTCAGCACAGGTTTTATACTTCATTAGGGTCATAACAGAAGATTTTCTTCGCTATGAAGAGTTACTTGCTTTGGGTACTCTTGAGAACAGAACATGGAGAATGGATATCTTCAACAACTCTCCAAGATAAACATCATGAGGTTGGACTGAGAGTTTGGTGAACTTAGTGAGTGTATGTATGTATAGACCGCAGACCTTCCATGAAAGGAAAACATGAAGAGTTTATTGCATAGATAAAAAAAAAAAGTATTAACAGATCCAGATGCTTTCATTTCTTTTCATTGTATCATGCATCAGCAAAATCTCTATGCTAAAGCTACTATTTAAAGTGACACTTGGCAACAAGTTAAAAGTATTGTTAAATACATTCACAGAAATGCAATACAGCATCGTCAGTTTCGTACCATGCTGAAGTTGAACGATGATGTATTCGGTGTGGATTTGACCTATCACTCTAAAGAGTGCTGGCTATGACAGGGACTGGTGTTAGCCAAAATTTTATCTCTGCACGAACAGATAGCTAAATTTTATGAAGAACAAAATCAGCAATGTTAATTATTGAAAGAAGATTTCTATAGGAATGCTGCATTTCTGTGTGATCATGTTAAATCAAAACGATTCGAATATTTCTTTGCAAGGTAAAAATTAAGTTTATATATGACATGTACCAAAAAATTTCAAGCATTTCGAAAAAAGCTATTTTTTTTTCAAAACACTTCTTCAAAAGGAAATTTTGGGTGAACTTTTTCCCCAGTTAGCAAAGGTCATTGATGAGCAGGATGATATATGTGAATCACCTGAAGAATACCAGCTGCTATAGACCTATTGGAGAATACAATTAAAGGCTCACTGACTTTGGGAATTGTGACATCACACTCAAGTGAGCATTTCAGCCTCACCTAGTTGATATCAACAAGTTACCTAAAGAACTACAGGTGGAATTGATAGAGTTCTCAGTAGAAGACATTTTAAAGTCATTGTTTGATGCTAAGAAAGAGCCAAGTGAAATACAGAAAAATACAGTATTATACCCATGCCTTTGGCAACATGCCTGAAAAAAAGCTTTCTTGCTTTTCAGCCACTTATTGCAGCAAATCTACATTCTCCTATTAACCCAAAACGAGAAGCCCTTAAGGTCACAAATAACTGATACCCATCTAGGGGTTCAACTGAAACCACGGACCTTCACGCTGCAACCAAATATTCAAATGCTTTCCAACAAAAAGCACAAACAACAAAGTCATTAAAAGGTTAGTTAACTTTAAAACTGACAAATAGTTTTCATCCTTTGAAATTAAGTACATAGTAGCTAAGATATTTACAAAATAATGTACATTTTCAAGTGTATCTAATTGAAGTTTCTTGAATGTGGACTTATTTTATTACAGCTAAATATTAATGTGGCCTTCCAAAATGAAAAAGTTCCCTACCCCTGCACTATGCTAAGCACCGAAAAATAAGACAGTCCCTGCTTTCAAGGAACTCTCATTCTAATGGGACAGACAATACCACAGAGGTTTCAGCTACAAGTCAGATGGTAAAGCTCCATGATCCTTAAGGTACAGCCATAAAACATATGCTAATGCCATTTTTTAAACATCATTTGATGTTATTAATTTCTGATGTTGAACTTGACAGTGTCAAGGACCCTTTCTGGGTCTTTAGTGGTTGTGGCTGTAGCTCTTCTAGGAAAAATGGCCAGGCTGCATCTCTACGGGGTAGTGGCTGCAGGCACTGGGCTGGAAGTGGTGCTCTTCACAAGGCTCTTGCATTCAAGATCCTGGGCAGTTCTCATCAGGGTCTGAGGAGAGACAGTGGTCAAGGTGCGGCTACTGTCTTTCCTCAGGATGCTTTCTTGCCTTAACTAGACTGGCTTGCCTGCCCTGCTAGTGCCAATTGGTAGGAATGGCTGACCTCCCAGAGTGACAGTGCTGGGCTAGAAGCAGGACCAGTGGTCAGAGGGAAGTATGAGAGTGTTGCCACCAAGGCTCCTGTGCCTATCCACCTGTTGGTAGTAGTTGTTCAATAATTGTTCTGGTGGTGATGAGGAAATGTGGGTGCCCAAACTCTCATCATATTTATGACAAAAACCAAGTCCAAGATTCATTGAGAGGTACTATTGCCAACTACACAACCAATGACACAGAAACACGATTTTAAAATGTAAGGTTTATTATGCTCAGAACGTAAACGCATTATTTAAAAAGAGTCAGGGAATCTTGAATAGCAGTTTCAGAAATCTTATATAGGTCCTATTTACATAAACAGGATGAGTACAATGGAATTTTAAAGAGTAAATAAAGGAACATGATGATTTGCAGAACAAAGAAGCACAAAAAGAGGTCTATATCAAGAGTAAAACATGAAACTAGCCAGTATTAGCTGATATCTCAAACTCTTTATTTGCACACAGCAAAAAACTAACCAATTAACACAACGGCTACAATTGATATCTCAGCTTAATTTTGCATGCTCTAGCTAGTTTATATTACCTCTCATCTTTAGTAAATGGTGTTAAGAAAACTAAGCCAGAAATTCTCTTATATCTTCTTATGAAAAACTTGGAAGTAATTTTAAGTAACTTAACAACTCATTAAACATCAACATCTAAAGTAGTGGTTAATTAATGGATCGATGTCAAAGGGAAATGGTAGGTCACAGAACTGTCAATGGCACTATCTTGATCAATATTTCTATTAACTGATAAAGACACTAGAATATATGCCTATCAAATGCAGATAACACAGAGATGGGAGGGATAGTGAACACAGTGGATAACAAAATAAGAATTTGAAATTATTTCAACAGGCTAGAACTCTACACTAAGAAAGAATGACTGATATTTCCATAGTGCTTTGAAGGATTGCAAAATATTTTACATATATAAACTCATTTGATCCTTACAAAACCCCTGTGATTAAGTGCTACAACTATTGTTTTCCCCATTTTCATTTTCAGATTAGGAAACTGAGGCTCAAAGAGGTTACCTACCCATGAAGAAATTAGGTGGATCCTTAAGGAGGGCAGAAGAAAGATTAAGTAATGATAGCTGTCTTCAAATATCTGAAGGGCTGTCCAGTGGAAGAAACAGATTTGCTCTGTGTTGATCTGTTGCTTAACTAGAAGAACCAGAATTTAAGAGTACCTCGAAGGATCAAGCTGAACTGACACAGTACATCCTTTTTTAATCCATGAAGCAAAGGGAAAAAAAGTAGAATAAACATTTTTATTTCAACATGAAATGATAATAAAAATTTTGCATCAATTGACACGCCTGGTCTTTCTTGTGTTAAAAAGCAAACCTACAGTAGAACTTATAAGGAGGCAGATTTCAACTCAATACTAGGACAAATGTTAAGAGTTGTACAGCTATGGAATAGGTTACATCATTAAGTACCAAAGGCCCCATTATACTTAGTATTCAAGGGAAGGATAAATAACCCAGCAGGGATATTACAGAAATGATTCATAAATTATGTGAGGTTAGACTAGATTTTCTTTCAGATCCATCTCAATTCTAAGACTAGTCTTAGACACCTTAGTTTCCTTTCCTGAGAAGCTAAAAATTTAACATAATGGATGTTTGTTATTGAAAAAAAAAACAGTTCTTTGGCTTGAGGTGGAATTACTAGCAAACACTGCTTTATCCCCGAGGTGAAGGTCAGCTATTTAGGCAGGGAAGCAATTAAATGTTTAGGACATTGTTCTCTGCTCTTGAGAATCAACCTATTCCTTTGGTGGGCTGAAGTTTCCAACCCTGAGACTCTATAGATTCAGGGAAAAAACATCACAAAATGTTGAGTCAACATGCACTAAGTGCCTACTTTATGCCAGGCTATTTACTAAGCAGTGGAGATATAAAGAAAGGCCAAAAAACAAAACCAAAAAAAAAAAAAAAGAAGAAGAAAAAAGTCTTTGCCCTGAAGGAGTTCACAGTTTAACAGGGGAGACAAGTGAACATGCATGAATAATATATACAAAATGAACTGGAGGTCATCTTAGAGGGAAGACATCAGCATTAAAGGGGAGAGAGAAAGGCATAGTAACTGCCATCAGAGACAAATACACCGGAAAGCAGGGTCCTTAACCTTTTCCGTGTCATAGATCCCTTTGGCTATAGTCTGGTAAAGTTTAAATACAGGGTATCCCAAAAGGCTGAATTCCATTTTAAGCTTTAATAGCTTAAAGCTGAACCAAAACTTTTGGGGCACCCTGTACATAGTATTGCAGAAGAACCCAATTATATAAAAAATTCTCCTCCAAAATTCATGGACCCTAGGTTAAGTATCTCTGCCTGAGGTTTTGGTAGACCTCAATCTAACTCTAAGGCATATAACTAAGAACATGTCAACTGAAAATTTCAGTTATAAAGTGGGGTCTCTAGTACAAATTATACATTCTTTCAATATTCTATTCCAGAATGAGGGATTTTTCACCTAGGTTCAATATCATCCCTAAGCTCACAATTCACACGTCTACCTATTTAGCCTTAATCTCTCTAGTACTCAATCAACAACTTCTTTCTGGACATCTCCTAGATGTTCCACAGACATCTTGAACTCAGTAATTCACAACAACTCTCTTTTCATCCATAAATCCTTCAAATTATATATCTTCCCAATTCTCTATTTTTCTGTTGAGAAAACCAGCATCTTCCCAATCAGCCAGGTTAATGATGCCAGAATCACCCATTCTTCTTTCTTCCTCACCCCAATAAACAATCTGTTACTAATTATCAATCAGTATTTTACCAATTCTACTGCTACAATATTTCTGACATTAAAATGACCAGCTAACTTTCTCTACCACCAAACCTTTTCTTTTAGACTGGCTTGATGCTTAAAATTTCCTTGTGGGAAATGGGTTTAACAATCTTAGGTTAAGGCTTTTGCCCATATTTAAGTTCTTACCAATCATTCACATTTTAGTATAAAGAAAGGATTTGGAGGTAGGTTTAAATTGTGGGAAAACTGAAAGTGTGGGCAGAAGAGACCCAGGCAAAAAGCTGGAGGCAGGAAGTGAACTAGAAGCTGGGACTACCTGTAAAAGAAAGCCTTTTTTAATTCTAAGGGGAAAATGACTATGCAATTATCTGTATACTCACATAAACATGGAATTTTCTTATCCAAGTTACTAGAAAACACAAAATTCATTTCTCATTTAATCATACTCAGCATTAATCTCAATTTTCCCAAATGGGCAAAAGAAATATATGCCAAGTTAACATTTTGCCCTAACCTATGCACCAACACCACCTGGTGGCAAAATCACAGGTTTATACTTAGAAAAAATTAAAGGAAAACAAAAGTTATCCCTTTTTGTCCCTGTTCTACTTTCCTAGAACTGGATAGTTTAACCCTGTGATATACATAAATGCTTGTGTTGTAGCCTGGTACTAGTACTCTCTCTTGCTTATCCTCCAACCTAACCTCTTCAGTGGATCTCTCCATCTGTCATCAACCTACAAAATTCAGATTTTTAAAACTTTATTTTGATTTTTAAAAAAACCACAGGTAAACTATTCCTTGCTCTCCCAAATTGCTTATACCATCAGGCTTTATTCCTAAATCATGAACCCATTTTGACCTTACTTTGGAATGCAGTGTCAGATATTGGTCTATGCCCAGTTTCTGCCATACTGTTTTCCAATTTTCCCAGCAGTTTTTGTGAAATAGTGAATTCTTAACCCAGAAGCTGGATTCTTTGGGTTTATCAAAGAGCAGATTGCTATAGTTGTTGACTACTGTGTCTCATGTACCTAACCTATTCCACTGATCCACCACTCTGTTTCTTAGCCCGTATCAAGTGGTTTTGATGACTGCTGCTTTATAATACAGTTTAATATCTGGTATGGCAAGGTCACATTCGCAAGCATTTAATTCCCTTGATATTCTGGACTTTTTGTTCTTCCAGATGAATTTTGTTATCATTTTATCCAGCTCTGTAAAATAATTTTTTGGAAGTTTGATTGGTAAGGCACTGAATAAGTAAATTAATTTAGGTAAAATTGTCATTTTTATTATATTAGCTCGGCCTAATTATGAACAACTGATGTTTTTCCATTTATTTAGATATGACTTTATTTTTGTAAAAAATGTTTTGTAATCATGTTCATATAGGTCTTGGGTTTGTCTTGGCAGGCAGACTCCCAAATATTTTATAGTGTCTACAGTAACTTTAAATGGACTTTCTATCTCTTTGCTGTTCGGCTTTGTTAGTAATATATAGGAATGCTGAGGATTTATATGGGTTTATTTTATATCCTGCAATTTTGCTGAAGTCATTTATTATTTCGAGAAGTTTTTTACTTGATTCTCTAGGATTCTCTAAGTAAATCATCATATCATCTGGAAAGAGTGATAACTTAGTTTCTTCTTTGCCTATTCTAATTCCTTCAATTTCTTTTTCTTCTCTTATTGCTAAAGCTAACATTTCTAGTACCAAATTGAATAATAGGGGTGATAATTCATGATCTGACAAGAGATACAGAGCATTACAAAATGCAAAATGGATTATTTTGATTATGTTAAATTGAAAAGCTCTTGTACAAACAAAGCCAATGCAACAAAGATTAGGAGGGAAGCAAAAATTGGGAATCTTTACAACCAGTGTCTCTGATAAAGGCCTCATATCTAAAATATGCAGGGAAGTGAACCAAATTTATAGGACTGAGAAATGGTCAAAGGATACGAACAGGCAGTTTTCAGAGGACGAAATTAAAGATATCTATAGGCATATGAAAAAATGCTCTAAATCACTATTGATTAGAGAAATGCAAATCAAAACAACCCTTAAGTGCCACATCTCTCCTGTCAGATTGTTAAACAAACCCATCTCTACAGCTGCTTGTGCTCCAGCCTCTGCCTCCAACTGAGAACTCTGGTACCCTGGGCTTCTGATTAACCCTCAATACCACTTGACTGCCATCTTGGTAAGTACCCTGAGCTCTTTTTCTGCTTCTACCTCTAATAACGTGAAACAAATCAGCACTACCATTCCTATAAAGGAGATATCAATTGATTGACCTATGACCCCAGTTACAATTCCTTTCTGACTTCCTAGTCCCCTCCTAGTCATCACTCATCTTTGATGAAACAGGAAAATGATAAATGCCGGAGAGGATGGAACATTGTTACATTGTTGGTGGAGTTGTAAACTGATCCAGCCATTCTGGAGAGCAATTTGGAACAACGCCCAAGGGGCTATAAAAATGTGCATACTCTTTGACCCAGAAATACCACTTCCAGGGCTGTATCCCAAAGAGATCATACAAGTGGGAATTGGACCAGTATGTACAAATATATGTATAGCAGCTCTTTTTGTGGTGGCAAAGAATGGAAATCACTGGGATGCCTATCAATTGGGGAATGGCTAAACAAATTGTGGTATATGAATGTAATGGAATACTACTGTGCTATAAGAAATGAGGAGCAGATGGACTTCATTACAACCTGGAAAGACTTATATGAACTGATGCTAAGTGAGGGAAGCAGAACTAGGAGATCATTATATATGATTACAGGCACACAGTATCTATAAGGACTAACTTGGATAGACTTGGCTCCTCTCATCAATGCAACATTCAAAGACAGCTCCAAGACTCATGATGGAAAAAGCTATGCACATCCAGACAAAGAATTATGGAGTCTGGATGCAGAATGAGACGAACTATTTGCTCTCTTTTTTTCCTTCTTTTTTGGTTTCATTTCTTCTTTCTCATGATTCATTCCATTGGTTAGAATTCTTTACAACTGGACTATTATGTAAATAAGTTCAATGTAAAGGTATATGTAGAACCTACATTGGATTACATGCCATTGGGGGGGGTGGGAGGGGGGAGGAGGAGGGAGAGAAAATTTGGAACTCAAAACTTGTAAAACTGAGTGTTGTAAACTAAAAATAATAATGTTTTTTAAAAAAAAATCTAAAAACTTGTGGGAAAAAATCACTTCAGGAAATTTTTACTGATGAAACTAGGATGGGGAGTAAAATGACTGCCCAGTATTAGGGAATAATAAAAGGAAGTTTACTGAGCGTACGTCAAGGAAATTTGCTTTAAGGAAATTGCTTTGGCAACTGTGTGCAATACAGATTGCAGTGGAGACAGGGCAGGGAGGGAGACCAATTAGAAGGCTACTACAATAGTCCACACTAAAGGTAATGAGGGCATGAACTAGGCTGTGTGAGTGGACAAGTATACAAGAGAGAACATGAAGGTAGAAACAAAAGGGACAACTGATTGGGTATGTGGGATGAAACAGAGAAGCAGAGGCTAACACTAAAGTTGCAAGCCTAGCTTAACTGGGAGGATTATGGTGCTCTTTGCAGTAAAAGGAAAATTTGGAAGACGAGAACTGGAAAAGAAAGAGTTTGAGTTGTTTTGGGCATGTTGATTTTGAGATGCTCATGGAATATTCTCCATGTTATTGATTTGGGACTGGAGCTCAAAAGAACAACTAAGACTGGATACATTCATCAAGAAGGCTTCCTATCAGTTAACTCTTTCAAAAGCTATGAGGTAGAATAAAACACAATGTCAAGTAGGCTAAAACTTAAGACTTCAATCAATCGTAGCAATTCAACATCCAATCATGATATTCAAGAATCATAATTGCTTTGTTCAGCTCTATCAAACTTGAAAAAAAGCAAAGGGACTGGGAGATACACACAAAAGCACACACACACAAGTTGTAGAGAATCCTCAAGGTTTTGCTAATACGAAGAACTCCAAGTTCCCACTAATACAATATACTATAAACATTCAAATCAATTAAAGAATTATAAAAGTTAAAAACCTACTTGTAAAATCAACTAATCTCAAACTGTTCTGCCTTCTTCTCCACAAAAGATCACTTCTACTTCCCTCCATTCAGTCTGGACAGCAACTAACTGTCCTAGGGTCACTGTCTCACCAAAACATATCTACTACCATCTCTTTTTGTCCGTCTTCTGGTCATTTTCCTGTAAATGCTGCCTATTCTGTTCTTGCAGTAATGTAAATTCCACAGTGATAAACTACCAGAAATTTTTTAGAAGTTTTGGGAAAAAAGAATAAAATACTCTCATCTTTTGCAATATAGACACTGGCTCTATGGTTTTTTTCACTTTAAGAGTAACAATATTTTATAACTATTTTTCACTAAAAGGACTGACTTTTGCCATTATAAATTCCTCCCAGAAGATACTGATGCCCATATGGAGAGGATATTGTCAACTTGCTGGAATTCAAGGGAAGCTACAGTTTATTAAAAAGGTCTAGGCAGAGGGTTTCTTCATATTATGAAGAATTTTGCTCATATTATGACAAGATTCCTTAATTTTTCACATTTCATTTGGTATGCTGGATAAAGTATAATAGAACTTGGGAGTTAGAAGACCTGAATTTGAAACCTAAGATATTTACACAATGCGTGACCACAAATAAATTGCTTAGCCACTACAGGGTAGTAGTTCCTCATCTGTAAAATAAGGATAATGCTTGTGTTACCTATATCAGACATAAAATTTTTCAAGACAAAAACATTCTGCAAACCTTAAGATACTATAGAAATGTAAGTTATCAGTAGTATTATTATTTACATGCTGTAGGGGATAGATATTTTTAAACAACCAAGGTTCTGGGAGGGTTGTTTAATAAAATTCCAAAGGCCATGAGAGACTTGCATTCTCTATTTGAAAGTATCTTTACAACATCAAGGCCTTAATATGATAGCTATTTCATAAGCCCATCAAATATTAATACATCTTTGAATCTTGAATCCAAGAGATTTAGCTGAGGACGACATTCTTCCCATTTCTTAGTATAAATGGATGAAAACACACCTAAATACCGATTTTATATGTACCAGGCACTGTGCTATGTACTAGGGATACGAATATCAAGAAAAAGGTTTCTGTCCTGAAGGGGCTTACATTCTAATGTGGGAAGACAACATACTGCAAGGGGAAGGGTAAAGAAAATGTAGGAGTAGAAAAGGACAACTGCAGGCCAATAAAAGATGAAATGGAATGAGTGGGTATCTAGAAGGCACCTGAAGCTGAAGCACAGTCTGGTGTCTAGAAGAGAGGCACTAGTGGGCTAGTTTGATGACACCTAGTCACTCAACCCCTTTATTCTGTACTTATATGCAAGAATGTGTACATTCACAAAAATTTTATTTTCTCTTGGCAATTTGCTAACTAATGACTGACAAAAGTACAGATTCAAATGCAGAGGTTGTTATAGTTTTACAAAACCTACTGCATAACTTTTAAAAAAAATTTTAACACTTACTTTTATGCGTACCAAATTCCCTCTATCCCTCTTCTCCCTCCCCCACCCACTGAGAAGGCAAGCAATAATACCCATTACACAGGGTGTTCCTAAAGTCTAGGCAAAAATGCGTATTTTCAAGAAATGAAATGAATGAAATTTTTATTTAATTGGAATATTGACAAATAACATCTTCAATATGATTTTCATCATTTGTGATGCAAAGGTTGATACACTTTCCAAGATTCACGTGAACTCAATACAGTAACTCCACATTGCCGTCAATTGCCTATGTGTCCAGACTTTAGGAACACCCTGTACATGTGAAGTCATGAAAAACATATTTCAATATTAGCCATGTTGGAAAGAAAAAAGGCAATAAAAATAAAGAAAGAGAAAACCAATATGCTTCAATTTCCACTCAGAGCTCATCAGTTCTTTCTCTGAAGGTGAATAGCACTTTTCATCATGAGTCCTTTGGAATTGTCCTGGAGCATCGTATTGAACAGAATAGCTAAGTTTTTCACAGTTGATCATTACAATACTGCTGTTACTGTGTAAACTGTTCTGGTTCTACTCACTTCTGTTTGAATCAGTTCAGATGTCTTCCTAGGTTTTTCTGAAACCATTCTTCCTCATCATTTCTTTTACAGCACAATAGTATCCCATCACATTCATATACCATTACTTGGTCAGCCAGTCCCCAAAGACGGGCAGCCCCTCAATTTCCCATCCTTTGCCACCATAAACTTTTTTTTTAACCACGAGCTGCTATAAATATTTTTGTACATATACATATAGGTCCTTTTTCTCTGTTAAGGACATGCTAAGTGTTATAGTCCTTTGGGCATAGTTTCAAATTGTTTTCCAGAATGGTTGAACCAGTTCACAGCTCCATTAAAAGTGCATTCGGGTCCCTATTTTACTATATCTCCTCCTCCAGATTTGTCATCTTTTTTTCTCATGTTAGCCAATCTGACAGGTGTGAGGTTAAGAGACTAGAGTTAGAAGTTAGAGTTGTTTTAATTTGCATTTCTCTAATTATTAGTGATTTAAAGCATTTTTCATATGACCATAGTTTTGATTTCTTCTAAAAACTGCCTGTTCATAGCCTCTGGCCATTTATCAATTGGGGAATGCCTTGTTTTTATAAATTTGGCTGAGTTCTACCACATAATACTTATAAATATTTGAGGAAAAAATGCCAAACAGTAATAGATGCATATCTTATATTACATGCTGATTAATCAATCTTAAAAACAGTTCAAAAAAATTTTTAAATATGTCCTCAAAAAGGGGATAGACAAATATTCTCTCACTCACACACACAATTCCATTAATATAAACCAAGCACTTCCCAATTCATTAATAACAATAATAATAGTATTTATATGGTGCTTTAGGGGTATACAAAATGCTTTACATATATTATCTCAATTGGTCTTCATAACAGCCCTGTGGAGTTAAATGCTTAGGAAAATGTAGCTGAGAGAGGTTATTACTTGTTCAATGACACACAGCCAGCAAATGTATGAAACAGGATTTAAATTAAAGTCTTCTTCCTGACTCCAAGTCCAACACTATCCACTGAGCTGCTTATCTGCCTAGAATAGATCTCCACAACTTTTTCATCTCAATCGTTCCTCCTATTCCATTGGTGGAGGAAAGATATCAATAAGACAGGGATGGTTTTACCAATGTGTCAAGACTTCAAGGCTAGTGATTTCATCAGTTTAAGTATTCCCCCTGATGTCGAAAATTATAACTCTCTGATGACTTAGTAAGTGAGCTTACAGAAGAAGCTGTGTAAGAAAAATTTACTATCCTACTGGCAATCTAGAGATAACCTCTCCAAACTTAAGAGCTAAATTAAGCTGGATATACTATCACTGTATCCATGCTCGAATTCTTTCTAGATTGGCAGAATTTGCCAGAGATTATATTACACTGGTATAAACTTTGGAGTAGGACTACAATGGGAGGAATTTTTATATTGTTTCTCTTTAAATTAAGTTTCAGTTATAACTAACAACAAAAACTTGGCGGAGATTACTGTAGGATAGGTTTCACCAACTGAAAAATATTTTATTAATTTATTTCCCAAAATACTGAAGTATACAAAGATTTTAAAAGCAATAGTTATCCTATCGATGTCTTATTACCCTATTTATTTTCATAGTTTGTATCCTAGTGAGTTTCTGAAATATTTTGTTAACACCTGTAAATCATTCTTATTTTGTGGCACGTAGGCTTCTTCAACATAACTCTAGCAAAAGCAAACCCATTTAAACTCACAAGTTCCAAAATCACACTTCCTAGATAAAATCTTAGGTATTAAAGGATCATTTAACTTCATGCCATCTAGATATGGAGAGTCTATAGCTCATCGAATTCTTTTTTTTTTAATTTTTTTTTATTTTTAGTTTGCAACAAACAGTTCTACATAATTTTGAGTTCCAGATTTTCTTCCCTCCCTCCCCAAGAAGGCATGGAATCCCACATAATTTCCATGTATAACTTGGCATTGAATTAATTTACATACTAGTCCATGACCAATGGAATGACTCATGAGAAAGAAGAAACAGAACGGAAAAACAAAACAAAACAAAAAAAAACAACACAACCCAACAACAGACACAAAAGAGAGAAAAAAAATGGGGGGGGGGAGGCGAGTATGAAGTGTGCCTCGATTTGCATTCATACTTCATAGTTCTTTCTCTGGATGTAGATTAGCTCATAGAATTCTACCCCAATTATGTATTTGTCTGGTCTCCCAATGCTATAAAGACAGTTTGTTTTTTTACTGGTTTCTAACATATAAGTTAAGTGAAAAGTCCAACCCTAATTATTAAAACGAGCAATTTAAAAGGCACATCACATTTGGTATGTATGTAGTTTTGTGCCTACAAGTCATGGGTTTTTTTTCAACATTTTATTAGGTCCAAGAAATATGATCATATGATTATGCAAGTACTCAACACTTTCTGTTTCTAGTAGGTATGGTACCTTGGGATTACATTTACATACTCTCATGTCTATTCTTATATAATTACAAATATTAAAACAAAAAGCTGAGATGTGACTAGTAATGGATTGTGAATTTCAATCTAACTGCTTTATAGTGACATTTCATACATACAAAGGATTTACATGGCCCTGTCAATTGAAACATTACTCAATTTAACAAATTAACAAAATTCCATCATACACATTCAAAAACAACAATCCTTACTACCATAGAAATTTATGTTCATGTTTTTATCCTGATGGTCTCCTACATTAACGATCCACATGAATTTTAAGTTCTAAAAGGTATGGACAAAGATTCAAGAGTGCCTAGCACAAAAGGGTAAAAATATATGTTTCTTGCTGAATTTGGCACCACTAGTTGTACAATAAGTAGTTTGGTACAATAAGTTGTAGATAAATATTAACATTTTGACCTCCCAGAACTTTAAAAGTTCTCAGAAATACTAAATATGTAAGAAACATCGCCAATAAAAGGTCTTTCCAGAAACAATTACTTAAGATTTATGGAATGCTAAAGCCAACGCACAATCAAGGTCTCATTAAATTGTAATTACAAATATTGATGAGTATCATTTAATATAATAAGGTAAATGTTTCCAGTCTTCTCACTGGCTGAAAGTTAGGGCTGCACATCTCATTAACCATACAAGCCATGGGGTTCTTTCAACATTAAATAGATGTCGCATTCCAACACACAGAGGTATGTGCCACAGAAACCTATCTGATCATTTCTCTTACCCTCAGGCAATGAGGCTGTATCAAGGAAGAAAAGGGACTAAACAATTTCAACTGTTCATACTAAAGAGGATGTGAGGTTTCCTACCTATTTTTGTGGAAATGTCATTCCAAGATCTTTCTGCCCCTGCCTAACAATCAAATCTTTCTAGGTCTACTTTCAATCTTATGATACCAAAGGGGCAAGCAGTGTTTTCTGCACGTTTAGATTTATTCTCCCTCTAGCCTAACATAGTATACTATTGCCCTGTCATTGAAACTACAGAGAATAAAAAAAAAAAAACTACAAAGAATCTGTGATCACAACCTGTCCATCCATGCTTTCTCATCCTGTGAGATTACTCATAGTGCCCTTAGAAATCAACTCAATGAGCTGAAAGACTTTTTGTAAGACAATGTTTTGTTGGTACCAGCACCAGTACCACCTGCTGACTTGTTATCCTCTACTCTTGCTACCTCATCAATCCAACTCCTTTTCTCACCATACATTTTCAGGATGATAGAAAGTAAAGTAGACCAGTCATGTAGCAAGAACAAGAAAAAAACCAACATACTTCACTGGTAACTACACAATGTCAAGAGTTCTAGAGGAAAGTTTTCAGCATATGAGTAGAAGATTTCCAGAGGGCAATCTAAGAGTTACACAGAATTCTAAAAAAAAAATATGGCCTGTTATTTACACTACCAGCAGACTTCACCACTTACATGAAATCCTTCTATCATTTGTACAATTCACAAAGAATTCAAGACACAATCAGACCACTTTATGTCTCAATTGATATAAGTGATGGAAAAATCACTGAACAAAAATCCATCTATGCTTACATCTATCAAGGAAGCACAAAATCACACAATCTTCATCCAAGCTGTGATGGACAAGTGGTAGCCCAGGGGGGAAAAAAATCTACTTTTACCGGCTTAGTCTTTCTTAGATTGTCTTTATTCTACCAATGTCCCATTCTCCCGCCTGGCACCCACACCTCTCTAGTCTATAATGTTCTATGCCCAGAACTCTGCATCTCCCGTACCATGATGCTAATTGGTAACTCTCTGCCTGTGTCACACACAGGAAACCAAGTAGATGTGTCTGAGTAATACTTTTATCCTCATAAAACACCTAGTCTTCTTCAGAATCCCTAAGCTGCCCTGTTTCATGGAGATATGAAACCAGAAGTAGGGATTAGAGCAGAGGTGGGGAACCTATGGCTTCTAGGCCACCATGTGGCCTTCCTAAGTCCTCAAGTAAAGCCCTTTAACTGAATCCAAACTTCACAGAACAAACTCCCTTAATAAAAGGATTTGTTCTGTGAAGTTTGGATTCAGTCAAAGGGCTGTCCTGGAGGACCTACAGCATCACATGTGGCCTTAAGGCCAGGCCACAGGTTCCACACCCCTGGACAACCTCCAGTCCCTGGATTCTTTGGCAGGGTCTAAAGAAATATCATTTCTGTGGAAATATCCCTGGGTGTACAACTTATCCAGCTTTCAAGGTGTTTGCTACTGTCCCAAGGTGGAAATAAGTACCAATAAGTTCTCTTGCTACTCCTGCCTCCCCTAAGTGCTCCCAGTTATAGGTGTTCTGAAAAACACCACATAAAAGCCTACTTCTTTGCAGGATCAAGTCCTCCCAATTTCTCCTTAAAATCTTCATGTAGAAATCTTCATCTACAAGCCTCCAGGGACCATCTAATCCCCCAAAATGTACCTCCTTCTCCAAAATTCCCTACTTCTATTGATGATTCCATCATTTTATCAATCACCAAAAGTTCTTGACCTAGGAGTCACCCTTAACTGCACTCCCACTCATCCCCAATACTTCCAATCAGTTGTCAAGTCTGTCAATTCTACCTCCACATTATCTTTCTAATCCACCTCCTCAATACTCACATGGCCACTATCCTAGTTCAAGCCCTCGTCACTTCTCACTTCAACTATAGCAACAGCTTCCTAACTGATCTCCCTGACTCATCTCTGCCTAGTCCAATCTATCTTCTACATTGCTGTCAAAGTAATTTTCCTTAAGCACAGAACTGACCATACTCCTTTCCTCAATAAACTACAACTGTTCTGTTATCTCCAGGGTCAAATACAAACATGTTTGTCATTTCTCACAACCTGGCTCTAATTTATCTTTCTTAGTCTATTATACTCTACTTTTCATATACTCTATAATCCAATCAAAGTTGTCTTCTTGCTGTTACTCACCCAGAACATTCATTCTTTGCTCAGGCTGTCTGTCACCCAAGTCTAGAAAGCACTTCCTCCTCATCTCCAAACCTCCTAGAATCTCCAAGTTTCCATTAAAGCTGAGTTCTCCTGGCATCATTTCCCTCAATTACCTTGTACTTATTTTGTTAACATAAATGTTCTTCTGTTAAGAGTATAAGTTTCTCGAGGGCAGGCTCTATTTCATTTCTTTCTTCATTTCTTTGCAAGTACTTACTAATGACTACTCTTTGGGTCTAGTCAATAACCTATTATTATCTAGCCCACATCTCTCTTCTAACACAACAATCTCCTTCTGTCTTTCCCACCCTCAAGTAAGATGCTAGAATCAATACGAATCCCAGTTTGAAACCAACTTGTTTCCATGTTGTAGGTGGAGACTATACTCCCTCATTTAGCCAAAGGAATGGGACAGAGGCCAGGTGGAGGCACTTGGCTTATTTCCAGACAATTTTTTCTCATATAGTTACCAGAGTTCAGGAAAGGTCAACAGCTCCAGAAACAGAGGTACAACTCTAAGAGCAACAGGATATTCTGTAGTATCTCCCTATCCTGCTCACAAACTTTGCAATACTAACTGCAGGTTCCTCTGGCTTCAGCAATACTCTACAATGACAGGAGCTAGGCAGACTCAGCACAAGATGTTCATTTTTCACAAAAGACAAAAGACACTGCAGTGAGAGCCCTAGCACTAGTGTCAGAGGATCTCAGTTCAAATACCACTTCTGATACTTACTCCTCTTTCTGTGTTCTTGCAAGTCTCTTAGTACACCAACACAGTACCCTCACCTGCAAAATAAAGAGGCTGGAATACTTGGCCTCAAAGGTCCCTCCCAGCTCCAACTCTATGATCTCTAATAAACACTCACAGCTTTGTCCTGGAAACTTCTTTTTCTTCCACCCAAAAACAAAGTAGCATTCTAGGCACTCACTGCCCACTCCATTTATTCATTAAAAAAAATATTTGAACACCTGACACAGACACTATGAGAGGAGAAGAAATCAGTAAATGGCCACAGTTCTAAATGAGCTTACAATCAAGTAAAAGGAGACATGACATGTAGATATAACTATAGTAAGATGGAGAATAAGTGCCATAAGATTGATCAAGGTCCTATAGAAAGCCAGAAAAGACATAGGGAACAAAGAATTTCAGGTGAATCTTGAAGGTTAAGTAGGATTTGCACAGATTGTGATGAAAAGGTATGAAGGCAGAAAAAAGCACAGGACACGCTCTGGAAATAAAGAGTATCTCACTTTAAAGACAACCAGAAATAACAACAAATTTATTACTAACAAAGGTTACCTATCTACACTACCTACAAAGTTCAGTTTTGGATACGTTGAGTCTGAGGTACCTTTGGATCATCCAGATAGAACAATCTAGCAAGCAATTAGAAAATGCAAAAGCTTAGTTTTCAAAAGAGATTAGGCCTAGTTTCGGAAGTCATTTACATACATGAGGGCTAAAGTTATAGGCTAGAATGAAACTATTATGGGGGAGTGCATATAAAAATAAAAGGGCATAAGCTTAGGAAGCAAAAATATTTAAGAGAGGTAAAAAAGCCGACAAAATAATCTGAGGTAAGGGGAAAAGAGTCATGTATTGCAGAATCGAAGACAAAGAAAATTTCGAGAGATGTCCTTGCCTGTCTAAAAATGATTCCCCTTTGAATGATGTTAAATTCTATACAGAAGAAAAGAAGAACTCAATTCAATTTGATTAGCACGTAAAAAGCACTTGCTATCTGCCAGGCACTATGCTAAGTGTAGGGATACAAACACACACAAAAAACCAGGAGCTCACAATCTGTTGAGAAGAAATAACTCATGCACAGATAAATAAATACAAAACATACAAAAATAAACAGAAAGCAACAATGGCCTCGGAGTTAGATACATATATCTCTTAGGTTCTTTATAGCTCTGAAATTCTACGTGGACTAAACAAGACCAGTCTAGTTGGTAGAGGTAGTTATTGATAACCTTCAAGAGGGCTGTTTCATTAGGGTGATAGGGTATGAAACTACATTGTCAGGGATTAAACAACAGAGTGGTGAAGAACAGATGTATTTAGCATAAATCACAAATATGGAAATGCTGATAGTGAAAGTAAGGAGAGAAGGTAAGAAAAAGTTTGTTTTGGAGGCATTGGGAACAATTAAAGAATATGGAAAGTGAAGGTAGGAAATTAAAGGTGAGAAATTAAACATTAAGAACAATTGATGAAACAAGGTCCCAATGGAAGGAATATGATCAAGAGCAGAGGTGGCTAGCCTAGCCTTGGAAGGGAAGAAAAATAAATTTTCCTGAGGCAGAAAAGAAGGATATGACAATAGGTGAAAGATGGAGAGAAATTTAGAAGACAAGAGGAATTCCCTTCAACCTTCCTCTAGTCAGATGCCTCTATTACCTCAGTAAATTAAGAAATGAGATCACCTGTTCAATAATGGCAGATTAATGAAAATGCAAAAGGTTTAGAATAGCTACAGTGGGGAATCTGATAGGGATTCAAGTAGGGAAGAATAAAACAATTTCCAAGCAGGAGTAGGCAGGCAGTATACCTATAGTCTAGAGTCACTTACCTCCAAGTAAATCAGAGAATACCGTCCTTTATAGTCCTTTTCTTTCAAACTACCATTTACTAGCTGTGACCATAACCTATCCAAGCCCTAGATTCTTCACCTATGATACTCAAGGCTTGGCCTACATCAGACACAGACACACCAACCACACACCAGGTGCACAACACTCCCAGTGCAGCCCAAATAAAATTAAAATGTAACCGGGAAATAATTATCAAAATTATCAAAATAAAAATACAACGAAACATAGATTATATTAATGCGGTTTTCTAAGTAAATATGAGGTCCACAGGATCTTTATGTGCACTTCGGTGGCCTCTGTCCATGTGAATTTGACACCACTAGCCTAGATAATCTCTAACATATATAGCAGTTTTAAATCTATGAACCAGAACTAGACTTAAGACTTTAATATGGCTTTTACTGCATTAGTAAAAACACAATGATTAAGAGAATTGTGCACACAAAAAAGATATAAATAACCATTACCTCCCTAGCAATTTCAGACACTGCCTGGCACATAATAGGACCTTAATAAATGTTTGACTGATTGATAACAGGCATACCGCAAAAGATAAATGGCCATTATATAGTTTGGGATAAGAAGAAGAGCAGAGAGGGCAAAATCCTAGCAGGAATAGAATTCAGCAAGCAACTGGGCCCAAGAATGATGTATGGCATATAAGAAAGGGAAGAAGAGAGACTGGTTTCTCTCCAAAGTAACTCCATAATAAGGAACAAAGACTTTTTGGGGGCTAAATTTGTTTTATTTACATGAAGTGTGTTTTGTGTTCTCTATCATTCTTTTGCTACTATCAAATTTGTTTCAAGTTTCTCAAAGGATAAAAACTATTTCAACTTTACATTCTGAGAATGTCTACTACAAATAAAAGTTGGTTTTTTGTTTTTTTTTTTTTTTACCATGCGACCCTCAACACTGACTCACAAATAACTGTTCTTGAGTCAATAAGTCTTGAAGGAATAAAAGGCCAAATCTGTCACATTTCCCATGAAAACCAGAAGCAAAATTATTCACAATGCATTGCAACAAGCAGCAATTGATAAGATAAGGATGAAAACATTCCTTCTCTCAAGTTTACTTCTATATTCACTTAAACTGTACTTACTGTCACAGGTGCTACAGAAGTACCAGCCTTCCTCCTCCCTTCTCACATAATCTAAAAGGTGAATTCAATTTCTTAATAAGATTAAAATTATCTTAGTAAGATTAAAATTATCATCACAAAACATCATTTATGAAAAGTTGATCACTAGAAATTTCTAATCTCTATATATTCATAACACAGCATAGATTTCATATATGCTTATAAACATATTTAGAAATGTCATGATTTATTACACTGTGTCAAAAGACCACTAGCTAATATTAATATGAACACACTAAATGCAGTTTGGGTAAAAATAAAGAAATTCAAAATGGTGGAAATTCAGATCACGTTGGAGAACATGTGGCTATTAAAGTACTATTAGAAAATGGAAAATGTCATTAAGATGCTAGAAATGTCAAAGCTAGAAATGAATTCAAAACTCAATTATCAACACTCCTAACCATTTCAAGATAACATACATTTAAGACAGAAATTTCTAGATAGTTGCCTCAAAGATGAATACAGCAAAGAGGAACACAAAGGAACATATTCATACATAGCATTCTCAAAAATTCAGAGAACCTAATGGTAAGCATTGCAAATTCTTTTCTTAAAGTGAAATGCTATTTATATTCTAGTCATAATTTTTGACAATGTGTCAATCAAATGTGTTAAACTAGAACATGCCTTATATAAATGTGTTCAATTGTTATTATCAAGACTATGTAACTTAGGGTTGACCTTTTGTTTTTTAAATTAAGACTTTCTCCTCTTTTCATCATAAAATGTCTTGTTTCCAAATCATATTAATATCCCAAGTTTGTCTTACTTTCTCTTTTTTTCTCCACTTTGGTGAGCCTTAGTCTCATTTCTTGTTCCACAGTAATTAAATATACTTCTACTTCATATCACATCATTTCACACAACTATATGCTCTCATGACTCAAAATTTTAAGTGTTGGGCTAAAGAACAAATGTAGTAAAACAAAATCTGCTTTTGCACTAATGAATATTTACGGTGCACTGTATTCAAACAAACTGAGGATGTAGCATGTTACATTTATCTTTAGCACAGGTCACATAGCTGAAAAATCAGCAAGAAGTCATCGTCACAATCCTTTCCTAAAGAAGGTCGATGCAACTGCCAAAATAAGCTCCTGGAAGGAATAAACTTTCATTTGTTTTTTATATCCTAGCACTTAACATGATGGCTTTCATATGGTACATGCATAATAAATGTTATTTTAAGTGATTTAAATTATACCTCCCTTGGCCAATGGGAGACATACTTACAAAGCTGTCTCCCATTTCCAAAAATGCAGACTTATCTATATGGCATTTCTGTATATCAAGCTTCTGACAAAATGCACAAAGAGGCACAACTCAGGAGTCCTAACACTGCAAAGCCAGGCTTTGGCTAATGAAATCAAGACTAACAGAAAATCAAAATCACCTTTTCAAATCAAACAGCCCAGTCATACATTAGAAAAATCAAATCATATTAAACTTTGTAGCAAATTACATTTTATTGCAATCAAGATTTTTACCTCCCCCCCCCAAAAAAGGAAAAAATACTATTCTGGATTTTTAAGTGCAAATAAAGATCATATTTAGACTTAAATTCATGTTCTAAAAATAAACCTTTATTATTTTATCACCATATAATTTTAATCAAATGACTAATAATAATAATGACTAAAAATAATTCTCAAAAAGATGAATTAGGGGTTTAAATAAGCCTTCTGTAAGTAATACTACCCCTGTCTGATCATTCTATTTGCAGAGCCATTCTCTTCCAAAACTCAAACTATAATTTAAAAGAAGCAAGACATAGGTACTGTTCAATGTAGAAGAACACATCCCATTTCCTAGCTGTGACAATGCCAAGTCACTTGGTCTCTTTGAGCCTGTTTCTTCAACTGTAAAAAGGGAAATGTTACTTCTAACATCCGCCTTGTAGGGTTGTGGTGAGGTTTAAATGAAATAATGTATGTAAAGCATTTTGCAAGCTCTAGCACACTCTATGTCAGCCATACAACAGAGAAGCATGATGAAATGAAAGAAAACCTGTTTTAGTGACAGGTCTCATCTCTGACATATTCCAGCTCTGTGACTGTGGCCAAGTCATTTAATCTTAGTGGCAGAGGCAACTCTCAGAGACTATAAACTACAAACTGGATTGGTAGGGGAGTCCCTGAACCAATGACATCACAGGTCCAAAATAAAATGCTACTATTGTACAGAAGAATTAATGTGTATACATAAATAGTAAAGAGATTCAACCTGTAATTTTATTGGCACAGGGAACTCCCAGATAAGGAAGCTCCCTCCACCAATGAAGCTGGGTGCCTTGTTTGCAAGAGTTGCCTAGAACAACGAGATGAACTGATGTGCCCAAAATATGCCAAAGGAAGGACTTGAAGCCATTTAGTATGCCATGCTGTGTGTGTGTGTGTGTGTGTGTGTGTGTGTGTGTGAATAAATAATGTATTTTCTCTTTTTTGGTCTTTTTTTTTCCCAGTGGTATAAGGAAATCGGTGTGTGGAAACTCCAAGGGCAGTTAGGAAACTTCTCTATAATTTAATGTCTTTGTGAGTTGCCTAAGACACTGACCAGCAAAGGCAGAGTTGCACTCAGTTCTTTCCACTACCTTTCTAGTCTACATATTACTCTGAAATTGTCTTGAGATAGTTACTACATAACATGGCCTCTCCTCACCAGTCAAGCCTCCTTGCTTATTCCTACCTCTGTATTCCTCTTTCCTCTTCTTCAGATCCTTTGGATTCATCTTCAAAACCATAACTCAAATTGCATTCCCCTCCAGGAAGCTTCCTAGATTAAACCTAATTGGTTCTAAATCACTTGCCATTTTAGTCTATGCTCCCTCAGCATTCACTCAGTTCTGAATTATAATAAAAATCACCCTTTCGCTTTACTCAGAACTAAGGAGTACCCAAATAGTGAGAAAGTATACAGTAAGGAAAACAGTTTGGAGTATTATCTGTCATACCTTAAGTTCAATAAGCTCAATTAGAGTTATACCTAGCATAGTGGAGAAAACACTGGATTACAAGTCAAGAAAATGTGGGTTCAAATCCTGACAGAGACTCTGAGCAAGTCACTTAATTTCTCTGTGCATCAGTTTCCACATCTGTAAAATGAAGGGATTGGACTTAAGGGCCTCTGAGGTACCCTATGACTATATACATCAATACTATGCAGAAAAGCAACCAGGCCTTTGCTGTTCTAACAAGATAAGACTGAGAAAAATTCTCCCAACACTTCATAAACTTATGGAGAGCTTCACATAGTGCTCATTCAACCTTCAATCTATCCAAGGAAAGATCAGAATCATTATATACAGGCATTTGTTTAAGGTTTGTAAGCTCAAGTATAGTGTCTTATTTTTCTTCTCCATCTTTCCCAGTACCTAGTATAAGAGCTTTGCTCATACGGGAAGGGTGGTGGAGGATGTTTGAACCTGTGATTTCAACAGTACAAGCAACTCCCACCAAAAGAGAGAGTTCCTTCTACCAATGTAGTTCTACCAGTCCCTTGGAAGAGAGATTTTAAGTGACTTGCCCAGAGTCATACAGTAGCTAAGCATGCAACAAAAAGCAGAACTTGAATTCAGGTCTTCCTGACTCTGAGAAGGGCTCTCTATCCTCTATACAATACCGCCTCTCCCTTTGTACATCAGTGATTTAAGAAATCTTGAATTACTGACTTCTCTTACTTCTGGCATTCAAAAAGAGTGTTAGTTTCAACCCTAGAGACACCTACATGTTCTGTACTCTACATAATGAACTGTGCATCCCTAAAGAATATATATTTTACAGAATCATCAAGTTGTATGAGACCTCATAGATCATTAGAGTCCCGGGGCTCTTTATTCTGGAATCCATGAACTTGTTTTTTAAAGTATTTTGACAACTGTTATTTCAGTAACTGGTTTCCTTTGTGACATTATGGATTTTATTTTATTCATTTAATTATTTTGAGAAAGGGTCCACAAGTTTTACCAGACTGCAAAAGTTCCTAGTTCTGACCTCTGGAGCCATATAATTCTACCAGATGAGAGCCCTTCAAATACCTGGAAGATGGCTATCATATTAGAAGAGTCGTAGATTTAGAGCTAGAAGGGACCTAAGAGGCCATCCAGGCCAACACCCTCATTTTACAGATAAAGAGCTGACAGATCAAGAGACACCCAAGTTCACAGGAACAGAAAGTGACAGGGCCAAAATTCAAACCCAGGTCTCGGGATTCTAAATCTTGTATGCTTCCTATTATACCACATTGTCTCTCTAAGCCTTCTTTGCCCTGAATAAATCTGCTCTTGCCCAGATTATACACTTTCTGTTCCTTCAAAAGATCCTAATATAGCAGGGTCTCCAGGCCCCTCACCATGAGTTAAGCACTCATTAAAAGCCTGAACAGAAATTTTAGTTTGCTCTCCAAAGGTTTAGAGAAACATTTCAGATGCTCCTTGGGAAAATCCCAGTGGGATCGCTCTTAATTGAACAAGCCTTCACTGAGGCCTCAACATGTGCAGGAACTATTCCACATACTATGGTCCATGACATCAAAAAACTTACATTATAATTAGTAAGATAAAACATTGTAAAACATGTAATGACTTAACATGAGACACGGTAACTAAAATTATAAAATAATATACGGGAAGATTTCTTGTTTATAGTAATACAGTTTATACTTTGTATTCTGCTAGCCCCATCCATTCTCAGTCCATTAAATTTCCTATACTGCTTATCTGTTTCTGAAACACACTCGCTTGCAAATTATAATCATTTATAAATTTATACAAATGATTGCACATGTTTCAGAAATGCAACAAAATAAGAATACAGGAAATTGAGCAAGGATGGGTGGGTTTTACTGGGAGAACAAAAAATATAAACTGTATTAAGGTAAACAAGGTCTTTTATGTTATTTTCAGTACAATACTGTATGTCATAGCTGAAGTTACTGTTTCATATTAATTACATATTTTACCATGTTTTGTCTTCTCAACTAGAATTTTAGTTCCTTGATGGCTTGGACCGTATTACTGGAATAGTTCTAGCACACAATATGTGTTCAATAAATACTTGTTCAATTAAAAGCAATTCCACAGTTTGAACTGGGATCTTCTCAAAGATAATATGTATGTGTGTATGTATATGTATATGAATTAGGACATGACAGTATTAGACCATAAACGCTACAAGTCAGTCGACAAGCACTTATTAAGCAGTTAGAATGTGCCAGATACTGTGCTAAAAACCAAGGATACAAAGAAAAGCAAAAACAGGCCCTACTCTCAAAGAGCACATACCTTAACAATATGAAAATAACCAGGTACACACACATAAGATATATACAGAGAATATGAAGGCACTCTGGAAGGGGCAGGCATTAGCAGCTGGGGAAATGAGATAGGCCTCCTACAGAAATGGGATTTGAACTAAGTCTTAAAGGTAGGTAATCTAAGAGGAGGAGGTGAGAGGGCAGAGCATCCTAGGAATAGGGGTCAGCCAGTATGAGGGCAAGAGACAGGAGAAAGGTCAGTTTAGCTGGATTGTAGAGTTCATGGAAAGGAGTAATGTATAAGAAAACTGTAAAGTCAGGAAGGAGACAGTTTATGAGGACCTTTAAATTCTAAACAGTCTTCATAGTTGACCTTTGAGACGCTGGAACTACTTGAGTAAGAAGGTGACATGGCTGGATGTACAGTTTAAAAAATCACCTTGACAGTTTCAGGGTAAACTAGGAAGACCTCTATGAACTAATGTCAAATGAAGTGAGCAAAACTAGAACAATTTATACAATGGCAACAAAAAGGGAAAAACACTTTGAAACACATTAGAACTCTGGTCAATGCAATAACAAACCATAAGGCAAGAGGATTTAAGATGAAACATGCTACTCACCTCAGGTCAGAGAAATGACAACTTTAACATAAAGACAGAGACATATGTGGGAATTTATTTTGCTGAACTATGTGTTTATGACAAGGGTTTTATTTTTCAATTTTATTGTTGCGGGGGGGCGGGCAGGGAGATAGTGAGAAGAAAAGACGATGAGTGCACATAAACAAAAAAAGTTCACAATCACCTTAGCAACTAAGCAAAAAATGGAATGGAGTGAGGAGAGACTTGAAGCAGAGAAATCAATTAGAAGACTATGGCCGTAGTCCAGGAGAGGTGATGAGGACCTAAACTGAGATTGTGGTTGCACTGAATGGGGTGGGGGGAGCAGTGCATACACACATAAGAGATTTTGTTAAGGTAAAAAGGGCAAGATCTGGTAATGGTTTGGATATGTGGGGTGAGTGAGAAGATGACACCAAGGTTTTGAGTCTTGGTAATTGAGAAGATGGTGGTGCTCTTGATAGTAATAGGAAAGTTCATAAGGTGGGGATGATTCAGGAACAAAAATAATGAGCTCTGGGACATGATGAGTTTGAGATGCCTACAGGACATCCAGTTAAAGATGTCCAAGAGGGAATTACAGATATGTGACAACAGCTCAGCAGAAAGATGTGCTCTACACACACACACACAGCGTATTATTCATTGATATATACTATATATAATACACATATGTATACACATATGTGTATATACAAGCCAATTTTTGAATAACTTACAAAGTAACTCAAGAAATGACAATTTCCTTTATTTCCTCTAATTCACAGTGGGCCCGGAAAAATTAATATCAAAACTGTTTATTTATAAAAGGATGAAAATCCCAGGAAAGTAGTAGAGGTGTGCCAAACAATGTCCTCTAGTCCAATTTGGATAATGTGACAAAGAAAAAGCCTTTGTCATGTATCCTGCTTCTGATTACTAATGATAAAGGGGAAAATACCCATAATACACACACACACACACACACACACACACACACTCCCTTTGTGACTAGAAATAAAACTTTAAATAAAACAAAAATAACCCATACCAGCACATTTATAGTATTGTCCTTCAAAGTGGTTACCTCAGATGGGTATGCATTTATTACAAAAAATGCTGTCACTGCTCAAAACATTTTTGGAACTACTTTGGAACTGTTATTAAAGGCAGTTTATAAGGTACTCAAGAAAGAATTGATCTTATTTTATAGCTACACCTCATGTGATCACAATTGTTGTAGAACCACTTGGCACCAAACAACTTTTGGCTGTTTCAACCTTCCTCCCCCCACTTCCCACCAGGGTGGAACTTTGCCATCACTGAAAATACTACAGAGAGCATACTCTACTCAGAAATATATTAGGTCTCCCTGTTTCAAATCTCTCCCCTTTCCAGTCTATCCTCCACAGAGCTGCCAAATTGATATCTAAAGTACAAGTCTGACTACATCCTTCTGATCAAGAAGTACCAATGGCTCTCTATTGGTTATAGGATAAATATCAACTTCTGTTTAGTATTTAATGCCCTTCACAATCTGGTTTCAGCCTATCTTCCCAGCTGCTAACAAGAACAACAGCTAGCATTTACCATAAGGTTTTAAGGTTTGCAAGGCTCTTTACAGCTATTATCTCATTTTGTCCTCACAAGAACCATGAAGGTAGGTATTATCTCCAATTTACAGATGAGAAAAATTGGGCAGACAGCAATGACTTGCCCAAGTTCACACAGCTAGAACATATCTGAAGCAGAATCTGAATTCAAGTCTTCCTGACTCCAGGTCCAGCACCTATGCAGGGCACTATCTTGCTGCAAATCACTCCCTTTCAGGAACTCCATGTACCAGCCAAACTAGTCTACTTGCTGTTTCTCACATAAGACATCCCATCTCTACCTTTGCACAAACTGCTCCCTTTCCCCCTTGTAATGGGACTCCCTCCTCATCTCAAGTTCTTTGAACCACTACTGTCTCAGATCAGACACCATCCCTACAAAAGACCTAACCTGATTGCCTAGTTACCACTGCTTTCCTACCCCACAGAAATCTCTTTGTCCAAATTTTGTTTCCATCGCTATTTAGTTTCCCCCTGCACCTCCAATACAATGTAAGCACTTTGTGAACTGAGACTGTTTTATTTTTCTCTTTGTATTCCTCATACCTAGCAGAGTACGCACTTAATAAACGTTAGCTGAATGAGTCAGTGTCCAAAGGCTCAAAATAAGGCCCAAGAGCCCCCAAAAATATCTTTGAGCAATTAGCATCATTATTTGAACAAGTCCACAGGCTCCCAAGATAACTACTTGGAATGGGGCAACACTCACTTCTAAGTATTACCCTAATAATCAATCACCCTGTAACTATCACACCCTACATTCTTAATAACTTCCTTAAAACTAGCGATGAAAACAAGATCCATAATTCCTGAGCTACCTAAAGAATCAAGTATAATTTCCATAACCATAATGGTCAAGACCCTTGACAAACTTATTCCAACTTACCCTTCTATAACTTTATTTTCTATACTGCTATATACCCTAACCCTAGGCTTCAGTTAAACTGGGTTACTTATTCCCCAATCAGTACTTTCACTTTATTACCTCCACACCTGACTCATGTCATTTTCTCTATTTGGAAGGTTCCCATTCCCCAACTATCTTAATCTTACCCAGCCTCTCACTCTTAAGCACCTGATTTATACTATTAATTGGTACTTAATAATACTGCCTTGTTGTATATTTTTTTTCTCCCTTCTATTCCATACGCTTTTTTGAGGGTGGGGAGCCCTCACATTATTTTACCTCTGCATCCCTGGCATCTAGCACAGTGACTTACATGTAGTAGGAGCTTAAAAAATGTTCGCTGAATAAATGGCATTCTTTGAAAAAATAATTAAATAAGCCCTTGTCCACAAATATTGCATTCCTAACAACAACACTAAATAAGCCCTTGTCCATAAATATTGCATTCCTAAAAACAACACTATGGCAACATGGCTGAGTGTTTACTCAGGTTCACACCAGAATAAAGCAGTCATTGACTAGGTCAAAAAATCAGAAGACCACCCATCCTGTGCAACCCTGTAAGTTGAATTATAGTTCAAATATGTCTCCTAGTACTGCTTTACCACAACTTTATTTGCTGGAATTAAAACAATGTAAAATAGTTGTGTAAACCAGAGAAAGTCATCTAACACTGGCTCTCCCACATGACTTTCCCAGACTGACCAGATGAAGACAGGGGTCAGGACCTAATTTCCTCTACACTGTGTAGAATTACTTAAAAAGCAGTCACATCTGAGGCAGTAGAAGATGCAAATTAAGTCATTTCCCTGCAATTTGAATGGGTCATCCCCACAGGACTTCAATGCCTTCCTCTCCTACCACCCAAGTTCCTATGAAGGTAGTAAAGCTAAGTCAATGTCAGTCAATATGCCCACCTCTATTTGTGCTAAGGGCACAGAACTGGCAAGAAAAATGACATTTAAAGTGAATTCTCATTCATTCCAAAATGTTAATTGTGAGTATAAATTAAATATAATTTGAAAAATAAGTAACACTGCTGTATTGAGATAAATGAATCATAAGATCAGTTAACAGGTCAATTGCTCTATTTACTACAAGGTTTTTGATATAATCAGCCAACTAAAAGAGGTCATAAAATTGAACAAATAGTTGCTTCTACAATAGTGTAGAAGATAACCAACATTTTCTTAATTTAAAAAGTTCTGAAAGTTAAAATTAATTTATTTAATAATCTATATTGGATTTAAAAAAGAAACCACTGAGTATGTAAACTGGGAATCAATCTGTGATTTAACTGATTGATTTGAGAGTCAGACTATTCATAGTCTACTACTGAGATTAAAATATTACCATTGCACTTTGGACTCTAAATATCTTTTGAACTTTACCTCCTCAAAACTCAGAATTTGGCATTAAAAGATTAAAGATATACTCTAAAATGTGCAAAGATAACTACTATGTTGAACAACAAAAACTATATAAGACTTACAATAAGGAATGAACCAAAACAAGAAAAACTGTTAGACTGAGATGACTTAAAACTCATTAAAACTATCTGATGTTATGTTATTTTAAAAAATCTGTAGTCTCACAACTCAAAGCTGTGTCAATTTAAAAATCATTTAAAAACTGTATTGAATCTAATGCAACAAAAGTCCCTGAGAAAATCAAGAGATGACACTTCTAGAAAATAAAGATTAAATATCCTTCATCATGAAAACTCAGTTTAAAAAATTCTGTGCCTTTCGAAATCAGAAGGCATTCTATATAAACGCCACATGTAACAAACATGCTAAAGAAAGATGCACAAATTAAATGAAAACTTGTATTTAGGAAGGTAGTTCTATCTTAAAGAATAAAACAAGCCCCAGAATCAAAGCAAATTAAAGCAAACCGATAACCGGTTTAGTGAAGGCTAGGGGTGGTCATGAATGCAGCAGAGGCTGAAATTCACTGACTCTTAACTGGGAAAATGATTTTTTGGATACAGAGTCTTAATTCTTTACAGAGCACATTAAAGCATATATTTTCGATATGCTGTAGTCAACTCAGTTTCTTCTCACTGTTAAATATTCATAATTATTTCAAACCTTGAACCACTAACATAACATCAATTATCATTGTTTATGTTAGACTAAGTCAAGGTCTGAACAAGATTTACATGATCTATTTTTGTAAAACACCACTGGAGTGAAGGATAAGCTTGTTTCTGAAAAAGTATCATCTTTCAGGTAAAGGTTACCTGATTTTTCACTTTTTTAAAGTTTCCGTTTTGCTTTTAATCTATTATAGAAAAAAAACATCCCTTGTGGAAAACGTCTAAGGGCATACACTCCTGTCAAGCCATAAGGCTCACGCACAAAGACAGTGAGCTAACCAAGTGCGGTAATTCTTCCAAACTGAGCCACTCTCTCCATACCCCCTCCACCCTTCCCCCCAACAGATATGTCTATTAAATCAGTGTCTGTTCTCCCCCTCACACAACAAAGAGAACTTCTCACCGCATGAAATTGCCGCTGAATGGACACCAGAAAGCTGGATTTGCATAATTCCTTCCAAAGAAACCCTGTCGGGAGGGAAGGGGTGAGGGGCCCAAGCCAACCTCTAAAATCTCCCAGATTAGCAAACAGTTAGGGAAGACCAGGTCCCTAACTAACATGCCCCAGGGCCTCCCTAGAGAGTGGGCGTGCGGGACGGGGAAATTTCCCCACACCTCCGCAGCAGCGAGAGAAAGGATGAGGAGTAACAATGCTGGAAGCAGAGTCAAGACACAGGGATGAGTGGGGCTGGGGGGCGGCGGGCGGAGCGGAGACACCACACGGGCCACTTACTTTTCGGAGGGGGGTTAAATATATGAGTTAAGCCCTTATGGTCCCGCCGGCCGCCGCACAGAGGGAAACGGGACCTTGGGAGAGAAAAACAGACAAAACATACAGTGTGAGAGGAGCAGCTCAGCCGCCCGGGCCCCTCCCGGGGGCACCCCCGTCCACTCCCTCCTCCCCACTGGGAGAAGACCACCCGGGGACCGGCCCACGCAAAGCCGCGGCACGGAGCGGACAAGAGGATGCTGCGGTTCTCGGGGCAGCGACGAGCAGGAAGCAAACACCCGGAGAGGAGAACAGGCTCCCGCCGTGGCCTCTTCTGCTGACCTCCATGCAATCCACCCTCCCCCCCGCCCCCCCACGGCACACGCACTCGCCACCACCAATAACACACCCACCCCGAGCCCCCGCCAGCCGAGCGAGGGAAGCCGCTGTCCCTCGCGGCCATTACACCAGCTCAGCTCCCTCCTAGGTCGGGCTCGGGGCCTCTGACAGCTCCAGCTCCCCCATCAGCTCCCTCGCCCACTCCCGGGCTCCCGGGGCCGAGGCGCGTGCACGGAGGCGGGGGGGGGGGTAGGGAGCGCGCGCGGCCACGCGTCCTGGAGGCGAGGAAGGGGGGGAGGGAGAAGAGAAGGAATGGGGGGGCGGGGAGGAGAGACAGAGAAAAACCGAGAGCAAGGCGGCTGGGGGAAGATAGGGGGCGGTGATTGGTCCAACGCCCCCCTCCCACCTACACCCCGCCCAACTAGCTCAGCGTAAGCCGGCAGCGGCGACCCCGGAAAAGAGTGTACGCTTC
>CM053624.1:58868677-58880408 GCA_028646595.1 Phalanger gymnotis
GGAGGGGGGGGGGGGGGAAGAGAGCGAGAGGGCCGGAGGAGGAACTAGCTGCTTCCCTCCCTGGCCGGGGACGGCAGGCGGCGGGGCAGCTCCGGACCGGAGGCGGCGGCGGGAGAGGAGGGTCTCACCTACACAGTGAATGAGCTTGTGGCGCCACGAATCCAGTTCCTGCCGAAAGCCGCGTCTCTCAACGGAGCATTGCTGCCGCCTACACACCCTCGCCATCTTCTGCCGCCAGCCCGGCCCTGCCTCCGCCTCCGCCGCGGCCTCGCGCACGCATGGTCACGCCACGCCCGGGGCCGCGCACGCACGCAACCCCGCCTTGCGTCGGGCCTCCCGGGGGGAGGGCCCTGGAGGCACTGGGCTGCCCCGTGACTCCCTCGCCGTCCTCTCTTCCGTCCCGGGACGCCTAGGTCATTCGGCAGCGAGTTTTTCCCAGGGACCTCCGCGGGGTACCGTGGGCGACCCCACCCGCCCACTCATCGCGAGGCCGCCCCCTCCAATCCACCAGGAGCTTGGCCTTGCAAAAGTCACTCCTCTGAGCTGCCCCCATTACCTGGTCCAGATCCGAGCGGTCCCGTGTCTAAGCGCTTTTCCCAATTGTCTTTGTTTTTACACCATTTACCACTCCCAGCTTTCCCCCGTCCCGAAGCCAACTGTTGCATGAAGTTTAAGTACTTTTAATAACCCGATTGGGGCAGAAATAATAATAATAGCTGGTGATGGAGAAATAGGGCCAAAACGTTGAGCTAAGACTAGGACAAAAGTCATCAATACTTTTTTAAAAAGTGAGCTATTTATAGACTTTGGTACTGCATTATGAGGACTAGGACCCAAGTCATTTCAACTTTAAAAAAACCCTTAAGCTATTTATAGACTTCATTAGTATGTTATTAACAAAACAATTATTAAGACTCAGGACATTTAAAGCCCCTCACAACCAGGTTCCAACCTATTTTTCCAGGCTTATACATTACTACGTACCCCCTTCAAGTGCCGCGTCCCACCCCCTCCCCAATTGCCAGTGCTTCACCCATAAAATTACTTTATATAGATTTTGCATATATTAATATGTATATGTTACTTTGTATATATTAATCTAGGTACATGTGTTAATCTCTCCGCCAACATAAAGTAAGCTTCTTGAAGACAGAGGCAGTTGCCTTTTTTATTTTGAAGCTCTGGTACTTAGCACAATATCTGCACATAGTTGAATGTTTCTTGATTGAGTGAAGCTAATCACACAACAAATTAATGAAAATAAAAACTGGACTGTCAGCAGCACCGGCCCCAGTGTAAAGCTGTGAAACTGAGATTAGTTTGTCTTCAGTGTCTCCTTACATCTCTTCCAGATGGCCCCTATCATCCATTTCATCTTCCTTTTTTTCCTTTGAGAGAAAAAAAAAACCCTTAAAATAAATTCATGCTGAGATGATTCAGTGATTTAAGGTGTTACCCCTTTTTACATTGGAAGTATTTGTATTTCAGAAGAGGACCTGTTTCAGAAGGCAATACTTAGTGCTGAGGTTTGAAATGCTAGTGCCAAAATTTCAAGTGTTAGAAAGAAACCAGTAGGGGAGATATTTTTCTTAGAAGAGGAAAGGCAGATGAGGGGACAATGAAATCAAGATTGTGAAAGACTGCTACAGGCAAGGCTGATCTTGAGTATTAGTGTACAAGAGAGGTCCTTAATAGAGATTTCAACCTCTCTTGGCTCTCACCTAGGAAAATCCAAATATTTCTGCTTAATGATGATTTAGGTAGAAAGAAAAATGGGAGAGGACAGAAAGGGGGAAATGTCACCCATGAAATTAAAAGTATTTGAATTCTCATTATATACACACAGCTGTATTATAGTGGATAGAGAGAGAGCTGGCCTTGAAGCCAGGAAGACCTGGGTTGAAGTCCTACCTGTGATCTAGATTTGGGAAGAGATTTAAATGGAGGGTTGACAACATCATTCTTATTTTAGAGGCAATAGGGAGCCACTTGAAGGTTTTTTTTTTTTTTAACAGGGAAGTGATGTGCTCAGCTTTGTATTTTTAGAAATTTGATTTGGCTGTTATGTGTAGACTGAGTTGAAGGACAAAAGAGTCTTGAGACAGGAATAACAAATTTGGCTGTGTGACCTTGGGCAAGACACTTAACTTCTTAATGCTCTAAGCAACTAAGATTTTAACAGGCAGAGAAAGTGTCTGCTTGCATTGGTAAAGGAAGTTTCCTTACCTGAGAGAGAGAGTTTCCTGTACCAATTAAATCAGAAATACAATCCCCATCCATATATGAGTATTACTGTGTCAGAAAATAAGACAAATGCATAAAAAGTGTGTTACCCTTTTAGTGTATTGCTATCGGATCAATGCCCACATCCATCGGTTGTTCAGTCTTTTTCGATCCTATCCCTCCACTCCCACGGCCTCTGTCCTAGTCCAGATCTCCATCTCCTCTCACTTAGACTACTTTAACAACCTCCTAATTTGGTATCGCTGTTTCAAGACTCTGCCCTTCAACGTAGTCTCCACATAACAGCCAAATTGATCTTCCAAAAACACAAGCTATCACTTGCTTGTTAAAAAAACAAAGTTCAGTGGTTCCCTACTGCCTCTAAAATAAAAATAAACTCCTCAACCCTCCCTTTAAATCCCTTCACAAATCTGACTGCTACCTCCCTTTTCAGTCTTGTCTCATGTTCCTACTTCTCCTCCTTCCATTCCATGTCCTGCTAGCTGTTCCCCATACATGATATTCCAGTACCAGCCTCCATGACTTTGCAGTGGTCCCCATGTCTGGAACTCACTCCTTCCTCAATACCACTACAGGCACACCTCAGAGATATGGAGGGTTCAGTTCCAGACTACTGCAATAAAGCGAGTCATGAATTTTTTGGTTTCCCAGTGCATATAAAAGTTATGTTTATACTATGCTGTAGTTTATTAAGGGTGCAGCAGTATTATGTCTAAAAAACCAATGTACATACCTTAATTTAAAAATATTTTATTGCTATAAAATGCTAATCGTCATCTGAGCCTTCAGCAAGTAATAATCTTTTTGCTGGTGGAGGGTCTTGCCTCAATGTTGATGGCTGCTGACTGATCAGGGTGGTGGTTGGTGAAGTCTGGGATAGCTGTGATAATTTCTTAAAATAAGACAACAATGGAGTTTGCCACATCAATTGATTCTTCCTTTCACTTGAACATTTAGAGGCCGTCGTAGGGTCATTAATAAGCCTAACTTCAATATTGTCATATGTCGGGTGTCAGGGAATAGGGCAGCCAGAGGAAAGGGGGAGAGACAAGGTAATGGACGGTCAATGGAGCAGTCAGAAAACATACAGCATCTGTCCATTAAGTTTGCCATCTTCTATGGGTGTGGTCGCAGGGTTTCCACAAACCTTCAGTTTGTTTAAAAAAAAATACGAAGCATAATAAAGTAAAGCACAATACAACAAGTATGCTTTTCAATCTCTAACTTCCTTTGAAGGACAGTGCAGGAGCCACATCCTACAATAGACCTTTCCTGATCTCTCATCGCATCCTCACCTCAGCTATTAACATTTTTCCATCCCTCCTGGAAGTACTGAGACTATTTTTTATTTATTTATTTATACTGGTTTTATTTACTTTTGTACACATTTTATTCCTTAGTAGATTGTAAGCTCCTTGAAAACAGAAATGGTTTTGCTTTTCGTTGTATCCCCAGAGCCTTAGCAGAGTGCCTTACTCATATATATTTGATAAACATTAGTTGTTGAATTGAATTGAATGGAACAGTCTACCTATGTAGACTACCTACCTGTCCCTATGATTTACCTGTTTCACACCACATGCTATTAGTGGGATTTGGGGAGGAGGGGGGGGAGGCAGAAGGGGAGTGTCATTTTTAACCAAGCAGCTTTGCTTTTCTAGGGAGCAGAATTTTTAAAAGATTCAAAGGCAGAAATCATTCAACCAAATCAAGCTTCATGTTAATAACAAGTAATTTTAAAAACTCTTCTAAGTTCTAAAGTTAAACCAATGTCTCATCATACATAACACAGAGAGGAACCTAAATTCTTGAAGAATATGCCAGAAGATGACAAGTTCTAGCAGGCCTTACCAAGTCCTGTTGGGTAAGACCGGGCCTCTCTAAATGTGAAGCTCATCACCAAAAGGTTGAGCACCATGTGCTTAATTTTTTCCAGCTACTAAGCTCCTTCAGAACAGAGACTGTTTTTCACCTTTCTGTACCCCCGATTGCTTGTTGACTGACTAAAGAAGACAAGCTCTCAGTGCAGAGAAACATTATTATTTGTGTCACTGAAGATAGAAGGTACAATAATCAATTCATAGGTCTTTGAGATATTGGGAAATATTTGCTAATGAAGTTCCTGAAAATACATTTGCCAGGGAACCATTCGGAACAATATGTTTGAAAATTATCGAATGCGTAATAGAAATGGAGAAGGGGGGGTTCCCCTTAGTACTTAATATTTCCTCTAAAGAAGCTCTCTGTTCTCTCTGAGATATCCTATAATGGTTTATAGATTAAATCAATAGTCCCTTTCAGCCGATCGAACTTTCTTTGTCTGAAATGTCTGCCTCTGTCCCACTGTTCTGCTAAGCATTGTTCTGAAGCAATAACAATAATAATAATATTTAAAAATCAGAGTTTTGCCTTTCATTTGCCAAACTGGTACTTATTCTTCTAATTAGGCTGATCTTACTCGACAAAAGGATCTGTTTTGTTTCTCTCTTCTCCTCTGTTAAAAGTTAACTGAATTGTAAAACATGGCAGCTTGTGCCTTCCCCCTTGGTCTCCATGTTTTTTGTTGTTGTTGTTAGGTTTTTTCCTGGACCACGAGGTACTGAGTCCTAGTGTTTCATTCTTCAATGAACTCTAGAGTTTGCTTCTGTCTATCCATTTTTATTACCTCCATTCATTTCTGGGTTGAAAATTTAGCTTTGATCCCTTTGAAAGACATCAAAAGCCAGAGACAGAGTTGAGCTAGTAGCCTACTAATTTAGGCAAACCATTTGAGGCTATTCAAAACCATAAAGGCCACTTTCACTTGGAAAGTGACTTAATCCATTCCAATCATTTTACAAGTCTGTTACAATCACAGCCTCGGAGACAGTCTCAATGCCTTCAGACTCTCCATTCTATCATGATCTACCTTTCCATGCCTCCCCTTCACTTCTTCCACTTAGGTAAATTCATTGACCTGTATTTCTTTATGGGTTCTGGATTGTCTATCCACATTCAGGATGATTCCTCTGCTAGGGAGAAAAAAGCATATATGAAGCTCTGAAGTGAACCATAAGCTTTCCTCAGAATTATGGTCTTCTTGGTCACTGGTACATTGATTGCCCACCTTGTATTGCCCCTTTGATTCCTAAGATCTCCAAATTTCTGACTGCCTCTCCTGCATTCTGCAATCCATCCAAACCAACTTTCTCACTGTTCTTGTCTGCACCTTTCTTCTGTGTCAGTCCTGTCTCAAAGGTCCTCCTTCCCCAGTACTCTAGAATCCCTCTTTCTTCAAAACAAAAACTCACCTTCTATAGGAAGGCTTTCCTCATACCCTTAACCGCTAGTGCCTTCTCTCTACAATAACCTTGTATTTAACTACTATGTGTTTATTCTCTTTATACTTACTATGCATTTGTATGTGTGTTTACACACACACAAATATACATATATGCATATGTGTATATATGTATCCTTTTTGTCTTCTCCATTAGAATGTAAGCTCCTTGAGAGCTGGGGTTGTTTCATTCATTATATTTAATAATAATAACTAAAATTTATATAGTACTTACTATGTGCCAGGCACTGTGCTGAGCACCTTACAATTATCATCTCAATTGATCCTTACATCAATCCTGGGGGAGGTAGGTGCTATTATTATCCCTATTTTGCCATTGAGGAAACTGAAATATGCAGAGGTTAAGTGTACCCAAGGTCACACAGCTAGGAAGTGTCTAAGATTAATTTGAACTAAGATCTTCCTGACTCCAGGCCCTGTGCTATGGCGTATAGCCCTATAGCTATCTGCTATGTTGTGTCCTGGCCTTATTGGTTTATTAATAGACTCCACTTTGCCTAGGCAATTAGCTTGTCTCAGTCAGTGAGCACTTGCTAGGAGGCAGGCACTATGCTAAGCATTGGGAATATAATTGCCCCTGCCTTCAAGGAGTTTACATTCCAATGGAGGAGATAAGGAAGTACTTGTAAATGTGTATAGAATATGTATAAGATAATCTCATGGAGGAAGGCACTAGCCTTTGAGATGAGGAGAAGGTCTTGGACATTAAAAATTGACTCCTGAAGAAGATGGTATTTGAGCAAAGACTTGAAAGAAGACAGTGAAACCAAGAGACAAAGGATGAGCAGGGAGATCTCAGGCATGGTGGATAGTAAGAGCAAAGGTATGACAATGGGAGATGGAATGAGGGGGTGGAACTGCAAGGAAGCCAGTGTAGCAAGATCATTGTCTATTAACTCTTCAGGTTTTTGACCTAATACTTTTCCAATGCACCAGAGCCCAGGAGTGCTCTGACTTCTGCTTGTCTACCTGACTCTCTGACCTTTGATTTAGGCATGCATCTAGACCTCAAAATCCCTTTCAATAGACAAACATGTGTCCCTACCTGCTAAGCTAGAACCCAAACTTCTTGGTCATACCTGAAAATTCCCATCTTGTCTCAAAGCTTCATATCTTTAACCCATAACTACCAGAGGTCTGTGAGCTGACATTACCAATCGTAAATGGACAAATTAACCTTCTTAAAATATAATTTTTGTCATGTCATAAACCCCAACCTTTCTCTGAGTATCTATGGTAACTATCTGTCCAGTTTATTTGGTGATAAATCAGGATCACAGAAGATAATACATGTCAAAATGCTTTGTAATTGTAAAGCTTGATATAAATAAAAGCTATAATTATTATTGAGACATACAAGTGTTATTTGTTTATTCAGAAACCATTTATTGAGTGTCTCAGTGCCTTTGTTCTTGGTAGCTATGCTTGGAATGCCCTCCTTCCACATTTCAACCCATTGTAATTCTCCCTATCCTTCAAGATTCAATTCAAATGCTGCTTTTTCCATGTGATCTTTCCTGATCCCCATAAATAAGAAGGACTCTTACTCCCTTCTATGAATTGTCACAGGAAGGATTATTAAGCACCTACTATGTACTAGGCATGGTGCTAAATGCTTTACAAATGTTATTTCATTTGATCCTCACAATAACCCCTAGAGGTAGGTGCTATTTTTACCTCCATTTTACAATCCAGAAAACTGAGTCAAACAGGTTTCTGATGGGGGTGAGTGGGTGCCTATGCTTGGACCCCAATTCTAAAACTACACCCAGTTCTAAAATCACATCTCTCCCTAGCCTCAAAATACTGTCTCAAGCAGTTCCTCTCCAGTTCAAGGGCAACATGCCTTAGCAAAATACTTATCTCTCCTCCTGATACTGCAGCCAGCTGCACCTATAGAATTTATTGGACTCCCTGTGTATGTGGTAATTGGATGTGCACTGGGCCATAATGATATTTATTACTTACTGCCCTTACTGATATGTATCCTAGACACAATCAAACGTATACTCCCTTACGTTCATCTTGTCTAACAAGACATTTGATGAGAGCCACCTGGATATTTCCAGTCAGCCCTGATCGTTAGTTGACTTAGTGATGTTTCACAGTCAAAACCACACCTCCAGGTTGCCCCCACCTTGGGCTATTTCCCAGCAAACTCTGGGTAAGATACCTGCACAGTAGATACAAAAGTGCATGTTCCTTTAAGAACTGACCACCCCTTAACTACTCCCTAATCCCATCCCAAAACACCTAATTGACATATTTCACCCCCAAATCTCCTATAAAAACTTTCCCTGCAGCCCTGTAAGGTTGCAGGTTCCCTAAGAACTCTTGCCCACTGTAAAGTATAATAAATCTTTGCCACCTTGACTTAAAGAATGCTTGAGATCATGAATTCGTTCCTGACAGCCTTGACCCTCTCCAGTCTGGGAAATCCAGTCTTGGGGTTCCTAGATCTCATCTCCCTCAACCCTCAACATTTCCATTTAGTTTCCCAGGGCCAAACAGCTAGGAGGTATCTGAGGTCAAATTTGAACTCAGGTCTTCCTGACTGCAAACTCAGAACTCTATCCACTGCACCACGTAGCTGCCTCCTAAAGTCACAAGACTCTCATGAATATTCGTACACCATTTTGTTTTAGAACATAGTCAGGTGGTTAGGAACTAGGAGATCTACAGAATTCAAAAGGGTGATACAAGGTGGGCAGGATGGGGACAATTCTGGAATTGAGGGTACCCAAAAGCAGCGTGACGCAGAGGTTCTTTGAGGGAGCCATAAGCTCCACAAAGAACAAAGGACTGAAGATTTCACTTCAAACAAATATGAAAAGCAAGAATAGTTATGCAGTGACCTGCTTAGAGTGTACAATGTTTATATTTCTACCACAGGCAAGCAACTGCCATCTATGCTCAAAGTTCTGGCTGGTCTAACTTCTAGGAGAGAAGGTAGAGTCTAAGAAATGCCTCTCCACTTTGCAGGTTATCAAGAATAAAATATTCCTCTTTTTAAAAATGGAAGGATTTCCATGTGAAAACAAAGAAGAAAAATGATCTGAAGAGGCAGAGTACCTATGTCAGGAGGTTGGAGGGGAGAAGAATGTTACCCAAAGATGGAAAGGAAATACAAAGAACACTGAACACTTGGAACTAAGTAACAAATATGAGAATCTTCTGGAAAGGGAGGAAGCTTGTTGTTGTTGTTGTTGTTGCTATTTATCCTTTGTTCTCCAAGAAGACCAATAATATCAGGAGGGTGACTTGCAAGAGAATTGGATTTAAATGCGGCAGGGCTCTGCAAAGTCATCAGCCTCACTCTCTCCTCCAGAGTCATCCGAGTCCAGCAGCAAGACAGGTGAAGACAACCGGTGATGGCCCCAAATGCAGTGGGAAACCTTGGTCTTTTTAAGCTAAGGTCTTTCCCACGTCTCAGTTTGTCTGAGGCAAGACCCATTCAGTGATTTAAGACTAGGTAAGAAATAAGGCAAAACATGGCTGTTTGCCTACTTGAAGAAAAAAAAAACTGCCTGGGTGGGGAAGACCCTCAGGGTTTCTGGCCAGAATAGAAACAATTGCTATTTACATTCACTCTGAGTCATCAAAACCCAAACAATGACCAAGTGAGGCTTGGGCCAGGACTTGTTGTTGGCCTACCAGTGAAAGCCAGGGTGATTTGGATTTAAGGCTCAGTCAAGTAGCTCCATTTGAATCCTAACTGGGCTTTATCAAAGCCTGGTTTTTCAGAGCTCTATTTGAAGAAATCATAAAATGATCTGAGGAGGCAGGGGGCCCTATATCCTATGTCAGGAGGTTGGAGGGTAGATGTTACCCAAAGATGGAAAGGAAATACAAAGATCACAGAACACTTCAAGCTGAGTAATAAATATGAGACTCTTCTGAAAAGGGAGGAAGCTAGACTCTATGAGGAAGAAATAGCTACTTGTCCATCACAGAGTGATGATACTGATCCATAGGTGCTGCCAGATGAGAGATGGATCATCCAGTAAGTCTTGGAGGGAAAAGAGATCAGTTAATGGTGTACAGGGATCCTATGCTGAGGAGCATCTGAGCAGCTGTTTGTCAGTCTAATAACCACAAGAAAGAAGTTTGCTATCTTCTCTGGGGCATGAATTGTATTGCCAGAAAGAATCCAGAGATTCTGAGGCAGTAGAGATGAAGGGAGAGAGTATAGTGCTCAACTTTAGGAAGAGTTGGATTAAGTTCTCTTCTCTGCCCTTAGTCATGCACCCAAGGGCAATTATTTAAATCCTCTGTGCCTAAATTTCCTCCTCTGTAAAATGGTTAATGTTGTGAGGCTAAAATGAAATAATAATGTTTATAAATTACTTTGCAAACTTTAATTCACTATATAAATATCAGTTGTTGTTGTTGTTGTTGTTGTTACAAAGTATTCTTAAGTATTACAAAATCTTAGGCAAGAATCTGAAGACTGTCTGGGTACAGGTGGTGTTTTCATCACAGCTGTCTAGTAAAGGCTAGGATTTCAGAAAAGAAACATTTACGAAGTGAAGAGCTGCTATAAGAAAATTATGTTTCAGAAAAGAATTTGGATCTCTAGACACCAGCTTAAAATACAGAAAACGTATCCTTCCATCCAGAGATAAGAGTACATCTGACTAGGTAGGGCTGATGATGTATTTGCTTGGAGTTGTGTGGGATGAAAGACCCTCACCAATTAAAAGTTAATAAGGAGCCATCTCAGGGTGGGAACAGAAATAAATTTTATTCAGTTCTCAAGAATTGGGCGTCCTCTGCTAGCACAGAACAGAACCAGCAAAGGAGGCACTTTACAAGAGGCAAAGCACCAATTACTGTACCTAACACAAGAGAATTCCCACCCACCTCTGACCCTTCTCACCATTGGCTGGGAGGTGGGCTTACAATCTGAGCACAAAAGCTAGACAAAGAACTGGGAAATCGTGGCACAGAAACTCCACTTCCCATTCCCTTAGTTAATGATTCCAACTGAGGTGACATCTATAAATCTGAAGAAGGAGAATAGAATAAGGAGAGAGGGAGATCCTCTCCATTCTCTTACAGTACTTTTACAGTAAAGGAAAGTAGGTCAAAGTGAACCTATTCTTACTGAGCAAATCTTTAAACCAGAACCAGAAGAAAGAACAAAAAGTTTCAGGGTAAACTTTCCCAGAGGCTGAGCCATCAGACTCTCACGGCCTCAGAATTTTTTTCACTTCCCTATTTCCCTATTTCTTGATTTTTAAACATTTCTTAGTATATATATGTATATGCATATATATACATATCTTCTCTGTGAAGTCACATTTTATTTACCTCACACAGAGTCTTGCAAATCTAATCAAAAGCATTCTAAATAGAAAATAAAAGGAAGGGAGGAAACTATTTACAGCCATCGAACTAGAAACCACAGAAAAATAGTACAATATAGGAAGAAGAATCACAATAGAGATTCACAGAAATTCTTAAGTGACAAAATCCAAGAAAAGAACAAACAAATTCATGGCGATTCTCCTCATCTCCCTCTCATTACAACCTAGAACTTTAATGCTCTGATAGGTGAGTTTTCACCTGGAATCAGGCCACCACATCACTTCCTGGGAATTTTCAAGCCATATCACCAGCACCCAACCCACCAACTCTCAGTTTCTATCTCCCCTTTACATATACTCCTCCATTTGAATCTAAGCTCCTCCAGGGCAAGGACTGTCTTGCTTGTTTGTGCTTGTATTGCCAGCACTCACAACAGTGCCTGACAGGTAGCAAGTTCATTCATTCAAAAAGAAACCTTTGCCCAGAACCAGCAAAAACCTTCCTCCTTGGGTTCTTAAGCTTTATTGCCTCACAATCTTGGCTACTGAAGGTACCCAAGTACCAAGAGCAATGCCTTCCCAGCTAGCAAATGCCCTCAGGCTTAGATTTTTCTTTGGGTCCCTTAGTCAGAAACCTTACCCTAGTTTTTTTTTTAATTTTGATTTTTCTCTTAATTGTTTTATTATTTAATATTTTAGCTTTCAACATTGATTTCCACAGGATTTTGAGTTACAAATTTTCTCCCCACTTCTACCCTCCCCCACTCCAAGATGGCATACATTCTAATTGCCCCGTTCCCCAGTCACCCCTCCCTTCTGTCACCCCACTCCTCCCCCA
>CM053624.1:58880908-58897704 GCA_028646595.1 Phalanger gymnotis
TCACTATATCAATATATTCCTCTCTCATCCATTAATTTTATTTTATTTTTTTAGATATCGCCCCTTCATATTCAACTCACCCTGTGCCCTCTGTCTACATGTATGTATATTCCCTTCAACTACCCTAATACTGAGAAAGGTCTCATGAATTACACTCATCATCTTTCCATGTAGGAATGTAAACGAAACAGTTCAACTTTAGTAAGTCCATTATGATTTCTCTTTCTTGTTTATCTTTTCATGCTTCTCTTGATTCTTGTGTTTTGAAAGTCAATTTTTCTATTCAGCTGCGGTCTTTTCACTGAGAAAGTTTGAAAGTCCTCTATTTTATTGAAAATCCATATTTTGCCTTGGAGCATGATACTCAGTTTTGCTGGGTAGGTAATTCTTGATTTTAATCCTAGCTCCTTTGACCTCCGGAATACCATATTCCAAGCCCTTTGATACCGCAATGTAGAAGCTGCTAGATCTTGTCTTTTTCATTCTTCTATTCTTACATGTAGATTAGTAGATGGGGAAGAGGAAAAGAGATAAGCTAAGCTGGGGAACAATGTGGTTATTATTAATAATAACTAGTATTCATATAACATTTTCTTTATAAATGTGATCTCACTTTATCTGCACAACAACCCTGGGAGGTGGTTGCTATTACTATCCCCATTTTGCAAATAGGAAAACTAAGGCAGACAGAGGTTTAGTGACTTGCCCAGGTGGCACTCAGCTAGTATCTGAAGCTGGATTTTGAACTGAAGTCTTCCTGACTCCAGGTCCATCCCTTCATCTACTGTACCCCTAGCTACTTGTCACTGTCTCTTTTTACCACATTCCTAATATTTTCATAAAGAGATATAGCTAGCCCAAAAGCTCAGAGGGACATTGAGACAGGCATAACTTTACTTCTGACAACCACTTCCCTCAATATGCCCTTCCTTCTATCCACTCCCCTCCCTTACCATGTTAGGGGTATCTCAGAATTGTTTAATGTGCATTTCTCTAATCATTTCTTTCTCCTTTCTCTTCCTACTTCCCTAAAGAGTAAGATTGATTTCTATAACCAACTGGATGTGTATGTTATTCCCTCTTTGAGCCAAATCCAATGAGAGTAAAGTTCGAACAATGCTTGCCTCCCTCCCTTCTTTCCCTCTACTGTAATAGGTCTTTGTGCCACTTTATGTGATGTAATTTACCCTTTTCTGCCTCCTCCTTTCCTCTTCTCCCAGTAGAATCCTTTTGTTTTCATCCTTTAATTAGTTTTTTTTTATTATAACATCAAAGTCAACTTATACCCATACCCTCTATGTATACCCCCTCTAAATGCCATAACAAAGATATGCTTCTCAAGAGTTACAAGTATCATCTTCCTGTATAGGGGAGTAAACTGTTTAACCTTATTGAATGACATAGTGTTTTTTTCTTTCCTTTTTACCTTTTTGTTTTTCTATTGAATCTTGTATTTGAAGATCGAATTTTCTTTCCTGCTCTGGTTTTTTCATCAGAAATAATTGAAAGTCCCCTCCTTCATCAAATATCCATCTTTTCCCTTGAAAGATTATGCTCAGTTTTTCTGGGTAGTTAATTCTTGGTTGTAATCCAAGCTCCTTTGGCAGGCATAATTTTAAATCTAAAAGTTATTATTGATAGATGTAGATGTTGAAATAATAATTCCCCTAAAAGTTCATGTATTTGATACTTCAATATATGTTAGTTTGATATATTCATTAATGAACTAAAAATTCCCTCATGACCTATATTCTGATGATCTCCATTAAATAGTTCTTTTTCTTTTATACATTTTTATTCATTTTAATAAATAGTTTTCAAAAAATATTTTATTTATTTCATTATTTCCCAATTACATGTAAAATTTTTAAACTTTTTTTTTTAAATTTAGAGTTCCAGCTTAGAGTCCCTCCCCCCCCCGCCCCCCGCCTCTTGAGAAGGCAAGCAACATATTCATTATACATGAGAAGTCATGGAAAATATATTTCCATATTAGCCACATTGCCAAAGAAAACACATGACATTTTTTAAAAAATGTATGCTTCATTGTGCATTCAGAGTTTATCAGTTCTCTCTTTAGAGTTGGATAGCATTTTTCATCATGAGTCCATTGGAATTATCTTGGATCGTTATTTTGAACGGAGTAGCTAAGTCTTTCAGAGTTGATTTTTGTTACAATATTATTGCTGTTACTATATGCAATGTCCTCCCAGTTGTGCTCATTTCACTTTGTATCAGTTTATATATGTCTTCCCAGGTTTTTCCCATCCTGCTTATCATTTTTTATAGCACAACAGTACTCCATCACAGTCATATACTACAATTTGTTCAGCCATTCTCAGTTGAAGGGCATCCCCTTGATTTCCAATTCTTTGCCACCACAAAAAGAACTGCTCTAAATATTTTTGTACAAGCAGGTCCTTTTCCCTTTGCTCTGATTGCTTTGGGGTACAAACCTGGTAGTAGTATTTCCAGGGTTGAGGGATATGCATAGTTTTATAGGCCTTCAGGAACAGTTCCAAATTGTTCTCCAGAGTGGTTGCATCAGTTCACAACTCCACCAATTATGCATTAGTGTCCCAATTTTTGCACATCCCCTCCAACATTTGTCATTTTCCTTTTCTGTCATGTTAGCCAATCTGACAGCTGTGAGGTGGTATCTCAGAACTGTTTAATGTGTATTTCTCTAATCAATAGTGATTTAGAGCATTTTTATTTGACTGTTGAAAGCTTTGATTTCTTCTTCTGAAAACTGCCTATTCAAATCCTTTGACCATTTATCAATTAGAGAATGGCTCATATTTTTAGAAATTTGGCTCAGTTCCCTATATATTTGAGAAATGAGGCCTTTATCAGAGAAACTTGTGGAAAATTTTTTCCCAGTTGTGTTGTTAAGCAAAATTGTCTCATTAGCATGGCTTTTGTTTCTTTTGAGTGGAAGTACTTTCAGCTGTTAAGTGCTAAGCCCCAGGCCCAGGGCCCTGTCAGGTGTGAAACCTGTGTGGGTGTGGATTGGTGACTTAGGAGGGGCCAGCACGGAACCAATGGTCTCTGGTCATTGAGGCGGGGCTTGAGAATGCTGGAAGCTCGGCTGCGAGGAGGGGTGAGCCGGGAGACAACTTCGGCAGCGGTGGGAAGCCAGAAGCTGCGGAAGCGGGGCTTACCCGAGTGCGAGCAGGAACGTGAGGCCAGTGAACATGATTTGGCTAAATACTCTCTTGCTTTTCTTTGGCCTCCTAGTTGCCCTTGTGAAATGGGCTTTCTGGGCCTGGAGTCTTTTTGTCAAGATGTTGGAATGGGGAGGCTGGTTCACGGATCAGCTGCGGTGGGGCCTAAATAAATTTCTTGTTGTTTTCTCCTTAGAGAATCTCTCATACCTTGCGATTTCGGACCATTCAAACATATACATGATTATATTTGAGATCATAAATTCGGCCTTCCTACTACACCAGTTTACTCTTTGTCTGCATTAGTTCTGTTTGCACAAAAACCTTTTAATTCCATGTAATCAAAATTATCCATTTTACTTCCTGTGATCTTCTCTATCTCTTGTTTGGTCATAAAAATCTTTCCTTATCTGTAGACCTGACAGATACATTTTGCTTTGCTCACTTAATTTACTTGTGATATCACCCTTTAAGTAGAATTCATTTTTCCATTTTGCTCTTGTCTTGGTATACTATGTGAAGTCTTGATCTATGCCTAGTTTTGTTTTGTTTTTTTCCAACTGCTTTCCAGTTTTCCTAGCAATTTTTATCAAATGGTAAATTCTTACCCAAAAAGTTTGGATCTTTGGGTTTAATCAAACACTAGATTACTGTGGTCATTTGCTACTGTGTATTATGTACTTAATCTATTCCACTGATCCATCACTCTATTTCTTTGCCATATTGGATTGTTTTCATGATAACTGCTTTGTAATATAGTTTAAAATCTGGTACTGTCATTAAATACTTCTTGGGAGCAAAATTATGAAGTTATTTTGTGGAGGTCTGCTTGGTAGGTATGCTAATAGAGAATCAGAAAGATTGCAGGAGTCCTGGGTTAAACCAATAGATCTGGATATGCAGCCAAATCAACAATTAGTAGAAGCTGGGGTTAAACCCCCCTCCTCTCCACTGATGTTTGATAATAACAGAGAGAAAAAAAGGATAAGAAGGAAAGAAGAAAACTGTCTAAATAGTTTCCATAGAAAACTCATCAACCAGCTAGATTTTAAAATAAAACCAATCAAAAGGAGATGTTTTGGGTAAGGGACAATTGTAGAGGATGAATACAAAAAGTGTGATGTAGTCCTATAAGAATAGTGTCACAAGTTCAGAATCTCAAAATGAAAGGAATGGTAAAGACAATAAGATTATTTTTTAAGAACTGTATTGGGGGAAAGGAGAATCAATGAGTTAGTTCCTCTACTACAGATGATAATGATAACCAATGATGGAGAGAAGGCAGAGGTACTCAACTGTTCTTTTTGTTTTCTCTTCCAAAGAGAATGATCTTATATTAAAGAATTGAGAACGAAGGGGGTGCCCTTTAATTAGGGAATGATTGAACAAATTATGGCATATGAATGTCATGGAATATTATTGCCTGATAAGAAGTGATCAAAGAGATAGTTTCAGTGAAATCTGAGAAGAGGTGTATGAATTGATGTAAAGAGAACTAGAAGCTGGAGAACAATTTACATGATAACAACACTGTAAAGAAAAACAACTTTGAAGAACTTGAAAATTCTAAGCAATGTAATGACCAGCCACAACTCCAGACTGACCCTGAATTAAACTGCCTACCTCTTGTCAGAAAAGTGATGGACTCAAGGTGCAGAATGAGACATATTTTTGGAAATAGACATTGTGGGAATGTTTTTTCTTGACTAGAGATATTTATTACATGAGTTTTGATTTTTCCTTTTCCCCAATTTTGAGCTGTTTTTGGGAAGAGCAAGGGAGTTAGTGATAGGGTTACTCAAAAAAAAAAAAAAAGAAAAAGAAAAGAAAGCAAAGAGGGTCATTGAGTTATTTTCTAATGGTTTGGGGGAAAAAAAACCAGAAACAGACAAGCAGGATGTCTTTGAAAGTTACACGTGGAGCATAATATGTGCTGGAAATAAAAAGCAAGCCATACATAATAGATGTTTGTGGTTTCACATATGATCTTTTTATGTCCTACTTTGTATATGAAAATGATAGTTTTATTTGGTGTTTAAGTTTAGAATAAGCTTTTAAAAACTACACCCATTATGGTTCAAGCTGTTATCACATTCTACTTGTATTATTGCAATGGATTTCTAATTGGTCTCTCTGCCTCCATTCTCTGTCTCTCTCTAATTCATCCTCCACATATCTGCCAGATTGATACACTTAAAGCAGGTCTGACCACATCATGATTCTCTTCAAGATGTTTTAGTGGCGTTTTCTTGATTCTGAAATAAAATAGAAATTCCTTTTGGCTTTTAAAGCCCTTCAAAACTCAGCTGCGACCTCAAATGCCAAGCTAAGGGAATTTGATTTTATTCAGTGGATGCTAAGGAGCCATTGAAAGATTTCATGTAGGAGAATGATTTATTTTGCAGAATTAATTTTATGGAGGCATGTGAAATGTATTGGAAAACAGAGAACTAGCAGAGAACTAGTTAGGAGGTTGTTGCAATAGTCCAGAAAGACATAATAAGGGTCCGGACTAAGAAAGTATCAGTGGAAATAGAAAGAAAAGGATAGCTTCAATACCTGCTTTCCATAATTGTTATAATTATTTTAAATATAATATAGCTCAAAGGACAAATTTTAGACACTCAGTTATGATCAACTTTGCCACATGTCTCCCAGGACAAACCTGAACCATGAAGGTATTGAGAACCTTTCTCCTATTCTTATCAAAAAGAGGCAACAACCAGGATATTTGCTTCAAAAGCTACCACCTTCCCTATCCATAAACTTGTTCATCTTAGCTGTATAGTCCTAATCATCTGATTGCCCACAAAAGGTTCAGTTAGCAATGTTGGAATTAGTTAAGGCAGAGCCTCATTGATAAGCCATATATTGATAAGCCATATAAAATCTCTGGTCTTGAGGAAAAAATTACTCTAGTTATCAAAGTTGGTAGGAGTTGGGTTTTTTTGTTGTTTTTTTGTCTTGTCATTGTACATTTATTCTCCTGCTCTGCCTCATCCCCTTTAGGTTCTGAGAAGTTCCTGGTTACCTATTAGTGCCTTATGCCACCTACTTCACTCTACCCTCTAGTATTCATATCCTCATGGTTCCTGAGTGTCTATCTAGTTTCTGACCTGCTCTTTGCCTGATCTTTGCTATTCATGATTCCAGCTCATCTACTTGGCTTTGAATAAATGGGCAGTTGCTGTGCTAGAAGCTGAGGATACAAACACAGAAGTCAGGCAACCCTTGCCCTCAAGGAGCTTACATTGTAATGGAGCAGGAGGAGAAGAGACAAAATATATCTCTATACCTTTGACATGGAAGGGAATTTTAATCTGGGGAGTCACTAGAGATTGTAAGTAGAGCCATAGCTACTTAGCTGATTATCACGTCCTTTTCAGGAACAGTAGTAGAACTGATTTGATTGTTGTCACAAAAGCAAGAGGTGTTAGATAGGTTGTACGCCAGATGGCAAGATAGCAGGATAGAGCCTAGTTTGGTGGTAGATAACTGGCTGAGATGTGAAGTATGGGTCTGTGGCTGGCTAGATGTAATAGAGAGGTGAGTTTGCACTCACTCACTCATCCATCCATCCATCCATCCATCCATCCATCCACCCATCCATCCATCCAGCCATTCAGCCATCCATCCATCCATTCAGCCATCCATCTAGCCAGCCATCAAAACAACTCGGCTCCAGGGAGGGGTTCCAAAGCTGAGTGAATTACTGAGACTCGGAAAGGGAGTCAGTGGAGGTCTGATGGAGAGGGTTGATCTTTCAGGATGGGAGAAGTGGGTCAGCAGCAGGACAACTGGCTTTGCTCTGATTTCCACTATTCTACTTTTAATCAACAATTCATAATTCTTTAGCACTCAAAAGTTTTATTTTCTTTTAATGACTCTGTAAGGTAGTCAGTGCAAACATTATCACAGTTTTACTTATAAGGAAACTGAGGCTCAGATAAAGTGAAATCCATCATCACCAAATAGTAAATGTTGCAGCTGTTTACCTGGTTTCAGGTTCGTGACTCTACCTGGACCACAGGCTTCTGGGGAGTTCCCTTTAGGCCTAGACCACTCTCCTGCTTCTGGCTTCTTACTTTGTCATCCAAGTCCTCTGGCAACCACTGGCATTTTCTTATCAGCTGGACTTCACTTTGTTCTAGTTTCCTCAGTGTGACTTCATGCTCTCCTGCCTCTTTTTAGTTAGGGTGATTTTCACACATTTCCAGTCTCCTTTCTTTGAACTTAATCAGTTGCAGGCTGATTGTGTGGCCTTCCTTAGTCCATGTGTATCTGACTTTCAGCTGCACTGACTATAGGGGAAAGTCTTTGAAGATAACAAGCTTCAGGCTTTTTCAGTTCCTTGTTCCTCAATGAGCTGTTCAGATTTTGAAAATTCAAATTTGGAAGCCCCTTTCACAGATTTTATAACTCCCTCTGGAGGATGGATGGATTCTTATCTGACTAAAAGACCATTTGAGTAGTTAGATCTTCAATGAAACTCATCTCGCAATCTACCTTCCTATCCCCTGATCTTCACATTTTCCTGACTCCACTCTCCCAATTCTTTTGTAAAGAAAACCTTATTTCATGTGGTATTCTGTGTAATTTGTGCTTAAGCGATGGTTAAATAAAACAATGAGTAGAGCTAATGGCTCTACTATTAATTGAATTAATTAATTAATTGAATTAATTGAATTAATTTGCTTACCTTCTTAATGGGAAGGGTTGAAGGAAAAGAGAGAATTTGGAACTCAAATTTTTTTAAAAATGAATGTTAAAATTCAAAATTTCAAAAAGTTCATTGTAATAGGTATACGAGGAGATGCTAATGAACCCACTATGAGAAATGAGGTCTTAGCTCTAAGCGTTAAGGATAGATGATCAAAAGTTAGTAATAAGAAAAATTAATGACATTTTTAACTAAAGTTAAAAAAAATTGAAATCCTTTAAAATGAACATAAAAGTTACGTTTCAATTTTCAGCTAATTGAAAGTTAAGTTAAATGAAAAAAAAAAATTAGACGATTTCCAAGTTCCCTTCCTACTCTAAGCCCTCTGATCTTTTAAGAGGATAACAAATTGACTAATTAAAAGTTAAATTACTTTGGAAGGGATTCAGGGAAAATGCTCGTCCACATTTTTCACTTTCAAGTTGTTTTTTTTTTTCCTATACGCCCACAGGAGCACACTGATTTCCTCCAAACTCACCTTGACTTAGCTGAAAACAATGTTACACTTCTCAATGCTTTTTTTCTAAAAATTTATTTACTGATAGTCTTTTAAAAATGAAGAAAAAACCCAGCAGACAGTAAAATTTTGGAATAATTTGTTTTAAATTACTTGAGGGGCCAAGAAAGAAAAGTATGTCACTTACTGTCTTAAAAGATTAACAGTATAATACTGAGTAAACCACAAAGTCATGCAAATTTCAAACTACTGATTTGTGCCTGCTCACTAATGAAATGAATGACAGGAGTTGGAGGGATTCATTTGGAGTGTGAGAGAAGCACTTTCTAACAAGCTCAAGAGATGAAAAAACGTATGTTCATTGTGCAGTTCTCTGTGCTTTGTACTTTTTAAAACTTCAAAACCAAAACAAAATGCTCTGGCAGAAGTAACTTTTGACTTGCAATGATACAATGATACGTACCAAGGCATTTAAATATTTTTTTAAATGGTGATTTCCCATATGATTTTCAGAACAACAATTTGTCATTCCCTTCAGACCTATATAGAGATGGGTAGGGCCAAAAGTGGAGGTGTGGGATTATTCAATAGCTCTCTATATGGCATTGTGAAAATCTCCTGTATGTACATTTTGTTAGCACAATGTAACACTTTTCTTCAGTGTTGTCTGCCTTATCCATACAGGGAGCCAGGCAGCACCATACTAATTATTTAGCCAAAGGAGTTTAAATTAGCTTAGAGTACCTTAGAGTACGACATCTAAGTTAGCCCCAGTGACTCTCAAAAAGCCTTCAAATGCTTGAGCCTCTGCTCTGGTGTGCTGAACTTGGGGTGCACGAAGTGTTGTTGTTTTTTAAAAACTATATTTAAATATAGTTGGTAGCTTTTATAGTCCAAAGGGGTCTAGGACACTGAAAAATAAAAAAAAAAAAGTTAAGAATCCCTGCTCTAGGTGGATTTCAGAAAAACCTGAAAAGACTTACATGAACTGATGATGAGCTAAGTGAACAGAACTAAAAGAACCTTGTACACAGCAACAACAACATTGTTCAATGATTAACTATGATAGACTTAGCTCTTTTCAGCAATACAACGATCTAAGACAATTCCAAAAGACTCATGCTGGAAAATGCAAACCACATCCAGAGAAAGAACTGCGGAGTCTAGATGTAGGTCGAAGCATAGTATTTTTACTTTGTTTTGTTTTATTTTTTCTTTCTCATGGTTTTTCCCTTTTGTTCTGATTCTTCTTTTACAACATGACTAATGTGGAAATATATTTAATGTGATTGTACATGTATAACCTATATCAGATTGCTTGTTGTCTTGGGGAGGGGTGAGGAAAGGGAGGGAGGGAAAAAATTTGGAACTCGAAATCTTACAAAAATGAATGTTGAGGGGGCAGCTAGGTGGCGCTGTGAGTAGAGCACCGGCCCTGGAGTCAGGAAGACCTGAGCTCAAATCCGGCCTCAGGCACTTGACACATTTACTAGCTGTGTGACCTTGGGCAAGTCACTTAACCCCAATTGCCCTGCCAAAAAAATTAAAAAAAAAACTAGAAAAAAAAATGAATGTTGAAAATCATCTTTACACGTAAGTGGAAAAAAATAAAATATTATTAAGTAAAAAAAAAAAGAGAGAGAATCACTGCTCTAGAACTCTTGAAAAGGTGATCAGGATAATCAATTTCTGATAGGGATGGAAGCCTTAACAAATCAGTAGCTGTCCCCAACTTGGTGGTCCCATATATACTTGCTGAAAGTGGCCATTAGCCTCTTCCTGCCCAGATTCCAATTTGGTCTAAGGGATGAAATGAGATATTGGTTAGATATTAAAGTGCAATCTACCATAGGATACATGAAAAGTAATCAGAGCTTCCACCCTTATGGGGGATTCTACTTTCTCAGGTCACTTTCCACCATACTCATAGTTTATTATAAATAATATGTATAAAATAAAGTGAAAAGGAAATTAAAGCAAAAACTGCTATTTTAGAGACAATTTTCATCAACTGTTTCCTCTCAATCTTCTACTTGTTTCCTCACAGATTTTTCAGGAAAAAGAAAGAGAAACCCTAACTTCATATACCTTTAGCTCGTGAATAGGAGTGGAGAAGAAGCATTGACTCCCCATGTGAAACTCATGTGTAAAAAGGAATATAGAGAAGATGATGTTTCCCATAGCTCACTTGCCTTTTGGTGCAAGAGAATCATGGTAGTTGGCAAACTTTGTTTGCTTTGGGGCAATTCTGGTCATTGTATCTGTAGCTATATGTGTGATCTACAATTAGCGTGGCTGACCCTTTCTCTTGGAGGTCTGAGTGGGGAGAAGGAAAGAGAGTAAGTCAATGAGTTGTGTTTCTTTTGTCTTGTGTTAGAGTCTTTGATATAGAGAGGTTTTTTATGACCCTAGATAATCCCATTTCCTATGTCTTCTGTCTGACAGAGAAATTAAGGGAAAACAGTAGAGAGAGCCAGGATTTTACCATGGATTTCTCTAGGTCCAGAAGAGCCCTAAGGAATAAAGCAAAAATTTGTAAGCGCAACTTGAGAAAGAAGACAGAATGATCCAAGGCTAAAGTTATAAAAAACCAATTATAACCAAGACAAAGGAAAGGCTTGGGAATGTGCAAAGATATTGTCATTTGTAGTACTTCCTAAAAAAACACGTATAGAGCCTTTTAGGTTGGGCACCAGGACCCATCCATTAGATGTAGCAGCTCATCTTACTACCTCCTAAATAGGACACAGCTGTGTCTTGATGGCAACAGACAAAAATACGCATGTCATTTCTCTATGTGAAATGTTTTACAAAATCCATACATGAAAGATCTATCAGAATCACCAGACGGGAAGTATTTGTATCTAGATGACAAATTAAAGTTGGTTTTACAAATAACCTCTGTTGGAATTCTCTTACCCGAAAGGTAATAATCAAGAACAAAATACATCTGAATTTTAATACAGAAATAATTCTGAATCAAAATGTCTGAAAAAATAAAATTAGATTGCCAACAGAAACTCAGTTTGAAGAAGGAAAAAATGTTCAGCACATAAAGTATTTTAGTGGTATTTTACTTTTTTTCGATTACATGTAAAGATGAATTTTAACATTCATTTAAAAGAAAATTTAAGTTCCAAATTTTTTCCTTTCCCTCCCTTCCCTTCCCCCTCCTTAAGATGGTAAGCCATTTGATATAGCTTATATTTGTTCAACATATATGTAAAAGATATTTCCATATTAGTCATAGTGCAAAAGAAGAAACAGATCGATAGAAAAAAACCTGAAAAAAATTAAGTGAAAATAGTATGCTTTGATCTGTATTCAGACTCCAACAATTCTTTCTCTGGATATGAATAGTACTTTTCCTCGTGAGTCCTTTGGAATTGTCTTGGATCATTGTATTGATCAGAATAGCTAAGTCATTCATAGTTGATCATTGTACAATATTGCTGTTATTGTGTACAAAGTTCTCCTGGTTCTACTCATTTCACTTTGCATCAGTTCATTTGGGTCCATCCTGCTTGCCATTTCTTATAGCATAATAGTATTCCATCACAATCATATACCACAACTTGTTCAGCCATTCCCCAATTGATGGGCATCCCCTCAATTTCCAATTCTTTGCTACCACAAAAAGAGCTGCTATAAATATTTTTGTACAAGTAGGTCCTTTTCCCTTTTTTTTTTTAAATAAAAACCCTTTTGGATATAGATCTAATAGCCATATTGCTGGACCAAAGGGTATGCACAGTTTGATTACACTTTGAGCATAGTTCCAAATTGTGATCCAGAATGGTTGGATCAGTTCACAACTCCACCAACAATACATTAGTGTCCCAATTTTCCCTCATCTCTTCCAATATTTATCATTTTCCTTTTCTGTCATTTTATCCAATCTGATAAGTGTGAGATGGTACCTTAGAGTTGTTTTAATTTGTGTTTCTCTTATCGATAATGATTCAGTGTTTTTTCGTATAACTATAGATAGCTTTGATTTCTTCATCTGAAAACTACCTATTCATGTCTTTTGACCATTTATCAATTGGGGAGTGACTTGCTTGCTGATAAATTTGACTCGATTCTCTATATATTTGAGAAATTAAGCCTTTATCAGAGACATTTGCTGTAAAAATTGTTTCCCTGCTTTCCTTCTAATCTTGTTTACATTGGTTTTGTAAAAACTTTTTAATATAGTCAGAATTATCTACTTTACATTTTGTAATGCTCTCCATCTCTTGTTTGGTCATAAATTCTTCAATTCTCCATAGAACTATTCCATATTCTACTAATTTGCTTATGGTATCACCCTTTATGTCTAAATCATGTACCCATTTTGACCTTATTTGGCATATGGTGTAATATGTTGCTCTATATCTAGCTTCTGTCATGCTATTTTCCAGTTTTTCCAGCAGTTTTTGTCAAAAAGTGAGTTCTTGCCCCAGAACCTGGAGTCTTTGGGTTTATCAAACACTAGATCACTATGGTCATTTACTCCTGCGTCTTACATACTTAATCTATTTCACTGAACCACCACTGTATTTCTTAGCAAGTACCACATAGTTTTGATAACTTCAACTTTATAATATCGTTTGAGATCTGGTATGACTGGTATGCCTTCCTTCATATTTTTAAAATTAGCTCCATTGATATTCTTGATCTTTTGTTCTTCCAGACAAATTTTGTTTTTAACTTTTCTAGCTCTGTAAAATAATTTTTAGTAGTTTGGTATGGCACTGAATAAGTAAATTAATTTAGGTAGAGTTGCCATTTTTATTATATTGGTTTGGCCTATCCATGAGTAAATATTTTTCTAACTGTTTAGAGCTGACTTTATTGGTGCGAAAAGTCTTTTGTAATTGTGTTCATATAGTTCCTGGGTTTGTCTTGGCAGGTAGATTCCCAAGTATTTTATATTGTCTGCAATTATTTTAAATAGAATTTCTCTTTCTATCTCTTGTTGCTGGGTTTCTTGGTAATACATAGTAATGCTAATGATTTATGTGGGTTTATTTTATATCTTGCAACTTTGCTAAAGTTGTTAATTATTTCTACTAGTTTTTTAGTTGATTCTTTAGGGTTCTCTAAGTATACCATCGTATCATCTGCTTAGAGTGATACTTCTGTTTCCTCATTGCCTATTCTCATTCCTTCAATTTCTTTTTCTTCTCTTGTTGCTATAGTTAGATTTCTTGTGCAGTATTGAATAATTGTGGTGATAATGGGCATCCTTGTTTCACCTCTTTTCCTACTGGGAAGACTTCTAGCTTATCCCCATTACTGATAAAACTTCCTGATGGTTTTAGATAATGTGCTATTATTTTAAGGAAAGCTCTATTTATTCCTATGCTCTCTAATGTTTTTAATAGGAATGGGTGCTGTATTTTGTCAAAAAAATTTCTGCATCTGTTGAGATAATCATATGATTTCTGTTGATTTTGTTACTGCTATGGTCAATTATGCTAATAGCTTTCCACTATCAGGTATTTCTGGCATAAATCCCACCTGGTCCTAATAACCTTGTGATATGTTGCTATAATCACCTTGCTAGTATTTTATTTAAACTTATTGAATCAATATTCATTAGGGAAATTGGTCTGTAGTTTTTTTTTTTTTCCCTCTCTTTTAGCTGTTCCTGATTTAGTCATCAGCACCATATTTGTATCATAAAAGGAATGTGGTAGGACTCCTTCTTTGCCTATTATTACGAATAGTTTATATGGTACTGGAATTAATTCTTTAAATTTTTGGTAGAATTCACTTGTGAACCCATCTGGCCCTGGGGATTTTTTCTTATGGAATTCACTGATGGCTTGTTCAATTTCTTTTTCTAAGATGGAGTTATTTAAGTATTCTGTTTCCTTTTTTGTTTATCTGGGCAATTTATATTTTTGTATATATTCATCAATTTTGCTTAGATGGTCAGGTTTATTGTCATATAATTGGGCAAAATATGTCCTAATAATTGCTTTAATTTCCTCTTTATTGTTGATGAATTCTCCCTTTTCATTTTTGACACTGGTAATTTGGTTTTCTTCTTCCCTATTTTAAAATGAAATTAACCAATAGTTTATATATCTTATTGGGTTTTTTTTGAAAACCAGCTCCTAGTTTTATTAATTAGCTCAATAATTTTCATACTTTCAAGTTTATCAATCTTACCTCTGGTTGTCAGGATTTCCAGTTTGATGTTTAATTGATGATTTTTAATTGTTCTTTTTCTAGTTTTTTAGTAGCATACCCAATTCATTGATCTGCTTTTTTTTTTTATTGATATAAGAGTTTAGAGATATAAATTTTTCCCCTAAGTACTATTTTGGCTTCATCCCATACATTTTGGTATGTTGTCTTATTGCTGTCATTTTCCTTAATGAAATTATTGATTGCTTCTAAGATTTGTTCTTTGACCCACTGTAGCAACAATCTGCTAGTGGCTGCTGTAGGGGTGTAAGACCCACCAACAAACAGCATACGGAAAGCTGCCAACACAGTTTCTTTGATCTGCTTTACTAAGGAAAGCAACGTTAAGGGGTTAACAATATCAGTTTAATCAAACATACAAATATCATTCATAGTTTAGGGGGAAAAGATCAGCCCCCTGAACTTCAAGGCAAATACAAACAGAAATTGCAAAAATCAACAGACAGACCTTGTCTGATTCAAATATCAATACATAGTTAACAGTATCGACATCTGGGTTGCAAAGCTGGGGGTGCAGTTTGCAGCTTGCCCAGAGTCTCAACACTCCTTCCAGAAGTCAAAGGTCAAGCCCTTCTTGATTATATCCTTTTCAGAGCCCTGAGGGCTCTGACCTCACCCAGGCTGGGTGTGGGAAAGTTCTGCATCCCCAGTATCACATCATATACAAATCAATGATTCCCAGTTGTCTCTGTGCTGAGGAATAGCCAAGACAAAAAGATCCCACTTTATCTGCCCCATTCAAACAAAGGACAGAATCATTAAAGGCACTTTATTATTATGCCCACTCATTCTTTAGGATTAGATTATTTAGTTTAATTAATCTACATTTTCACTGCCCTTTATCAAATGTAATCTTTACTGTATTATGATCTGAAAAGGATGCATTTACTATTTCTTTATTTCTACATCTGATTATAAGCTTTTTTATGCCTTATATATGCCTTATATGGTCAATTTTTGTGTAGGTGCCATGTACCACCAAGAAAAAGATCTTTTCTATCCCCTTCATTTTTCTCCAAAGGACTATCATATCTAACTTTTCCAAAATTCTATTCACCTCCTTAACTTCTTTCTTGTTTATTTTTTGGTTAGATTTATCTAGTTCGGAGAGGGGAAAATTGAGATCCTCCCTTTGTATAGTTTACTCTCTGTTTCCTCCTATAAACTCACATAATTTCTCCTTTAAGAATTTGGATGCCATAACACTTGGTGCTGCTATTACTTTGTTGTCTAGGGTACCTTTTACCAAAATGTAATTTCTTTCCTTCCTCATCTCTTTTAATTAGACCTATTTTTGCTTTTGCTTTGTCTGAGATCATTATTGCTACCCCTGCTTCTTTTACTTCAGATGAATTATAATAGATCCTGCTCCAGCCCCTTCCCTTTACTTTGTGTGTGTCTCTCTGCTTCAAGTTTGTTTCTTGAAACAACATATTGTAGTGGTGAAGTTAAAGAAAAATGATGATAGTAGGGAACCATAGGTTTCTAGGGATACTCGAGACCTCAAAGTACCAACACACCAGGTCCTGCTGAAAGAATTCAACTCAAGCCTTCTCAGCCAAGGAAAAAGACAAAGTTTATTAAAGATTGGCCATATGGATTGTCTTAAGAAATCTTACCCCTTGTGATGCTTGTTTTTACAAGCGGGACAGATTCAATCTTGAATCTGAGTGCCTTCATGGAAGCAAGATGGAGATTATATACAGAAAGATTGTGGGAGAGATTGAGGGGTGGTTTGGGGTGACTAGAGGAAGGGTTTAGGGAGGGTCTTGAGGAGTCCAAGGAGGATCCTGATGGGACTGGGGTTACCAGAGGTCAAGACTCCAGGAAACAAGAGAATGGGATTTTGGTAGGATTAAGGGTGGGAAGCAGCTGGATCATAGAGGGCTAGGCAAGGTAGAGATTTGGGCCCAGATAGTGAAAGGATTATGGCCTCAGGGCAAGGCCAGATCTAGTGGGAAGATTCAAGGAGAGTTTAAGGGGGTTCCCAGAAACTGTACCCTCATCATAGGATTCTAGTTTTTAGTCCACTCTTCTGTCCTTTTCCATTTTATGGATGAATTCATCCCTTTCACATTTACAGTTATGGTTACTAATTGTGTATTTCCTTCTATTCTAGTTTTCCTCCTGTTTATCCTTCTCTCTCTCCTTTAATCCTTTCCCTCTTCACCAGTGTTTTGCTTCTGACTCTTGCCTCGCCCAAGCTGTCATTCTTTCTGTCAATCTTCCTCTCCTTTTCTTAACCTCCTCT
>CM053624.1:58898204-58924662 GCA_028646595.1 Phalanger gymnotis
ACCAGGTAGTTTTAATGACTGCTGCTCTATAGTACAGTTTAATATCTGGTATGGCTAGGCCACCTTCTCTAGCATTTCTTTTCATTAATACTCTAGATATTCTAGACCTCTTGTTCTTCCAGATGAATTTTATTATTTTATCCAGCTCTGTAAAATAATATTTTGGTAGTTCAATTGGTATGGTACTGAATAGATAGATTAATTTAGGTAAAATTGTCATTTTTATTATATTAGCTTGGCCTAACCATGAGCAACTGATATTATTCCATTTATTTAGATCTGACTTTATTCGCATGAAAAGTGTTTCATAATTATGTTCATATAGGCCCTAGGTTTGTCTTGGCAAATAGACTCCCAAATATTTTATAGTGTCTACAGTAACTTTGAATGGAATTTCTCTTTCTATCTTTTGCTATTGGGCTTTCTTAGTAATGTATAGAACTGCTGAGGATTTATGTGGGTTTATTTTATATCCTGCAACTTTGCTAAAGTTGTTTATTATTTCAAGTAGTTTTTTACTTGATTCTCTAGAATTCTCTAAGAAAATCATCAGAACTCTGATTGTAAAGAAGTGTTTCCTGACCATCGAGCCTAAGTATTCTACCTCTTAGTCCTTGTTCTGCAATCTGGGATCTAGCAGAACACATTTAATCTCTCTTTCAGGTGATAACTTTTAAAATACCTGAAGACAGCTATCATATTACTTTTGAAATACTCTCTTCTTCATAGTGAATATCCCTAGTTCCTTCATTATATGGCAAAGTATCTGAATGCTTTCACTATCCCGATTACCTCCTGTTTGTCATGGTCATTCCTATAACTGTGGCAACTTGCATGGGATTCTAAAAGTGGTCCGTGTACAGCAGAGAATCCCACATTCTCTGTTCTAGTTTCTCTCCTCAGCCTGTGTCCTAGGTAGCAAGTGAGTGGGTGGGAGAGCACAGAGTCACTGCTTATTTCTGTGCAGAGAGAGATAATGGAATTTATGTTGTTTACTACACAGACCTTCAAGCTATATATTTCACAAGAAAGAAATCCATGGCAAAAGGCAGAAGGAAGAGAAACTTAAGGGGGGGGGCCAAGGCGATGATGATTATTTTAAAAAACAAATGATACACAGCTTAATAGCTTCTTACTTATATACCTCACTGTGCCAAGCTGGGAAGCTAGGGACAAGACACAGGGCTATGCCTGAGCTGGCTTATTCTGCCTCCCAAGAACCATTTGTTAAATGTCCATTGTGAGCATTGACATCTCAGAAATAGGCAAATGCAACAAATCAGGAATTGATTTATTGTTTTGTTCATTGTCTAGATTCCTAGGGGAGGGGAAATGTTAAAGTTTAAAAGTTAAAAAAAAATTTCCAGAGAAGCAATGGTTAAACATCTCTGGGCAAAAATCCCATAAAATAAGAATGGATGGAAGGACTGTGACTTGCACTGGTGGAGGAAGTGCCCAATAGCATGGATCAATTGAAGCATCCAACATATGTACTGGGTAGGTAGAGTGGAGAGCACATGAAACAGACAACAGGTCCTGTCATTCTAGAAAAGAGATTGGTAACCCTGCCTTTCTTCCAGCCAACACGTTCAGTTATTTTTTAAGAATCTTTGGAAAAAAAAGCTTTTATTCTGAACTTACACAAACACACACACACACACACACACACACACACACGCACGCACAAAAGAACATTTTGATATACAGAGTGGAACACACAAAAAAGAATTCTATATAAATCTCCATTTCATACACTTTGCTTTTTAAAAAATTAATTAATTGATTGATTTCGTTGAGTTTATTTCTTTGTTACTTTTTAAGTTCCAAACTCTCTCCCTGCCTACCCATGTCGCACTAGAGAAAGCCACCATTTGACGTATATGTGTGTACTATGCATACTTCTATTTATCAGTTCTTTCCCTGGAGGTGAATAACGTCTTCGCTCATAGATGCTTTGTAGTTGATTTGTGTATTTATAATACTCAGAATAATTTAGTCCTTCACAGGTGTTCTTCAAACAATATTGCTGTTACTGTATACAATATTCTCTGTTCTCTTGGTTCTGCTCATTTCATTCTTCATTATTTCATATGTCTTTTCATATTTTTCTAAAATAAACCAGCTCATCACTTCTTCAGCATGGTAGTATTCTATCACAATTTGTTTAGCCATTCCCCAATTAATAGGCACTCCTTCAATTTCCTGTTCTTTGCCACCACAAAGAGAGATGCTATAAATATTTTAGAACATGTAGGTTCTTTTCCTTTTTCCCTGATCACTTTGGGAAACAGATCTAATAGTAGTAATGCTGGGTCAAAGTGTATACACAGTTTTATAGCTCTTCTGGGCATAATTCCAGATTGCCCTCCAAAATGGTTGGATCACTTCACAGTTCTCTCAACAATGTATGTGTTCCAATTTTTCCACATCCCCTTCAACATTTCCCATTCTATCATTTTAGCCAATCTGATAAGTATGAGATGACATCCTAAAGTTGTTTCAATTTGCATTTCTCTGATCAATAATGATTTAGAGCATTTTTTTTATATGACTACATATAGTTTTGATTTCTCCATCAAAAGACTGCCTGTTCATATCTTTTAACCCTTTATCAATTGGGGAATGATTTGTATTCTTATAAATTTGATAAAGTTCTTTATATTTGAGATATGCAACCTTTAGCTCAGAAACTGTCTATAATAATTTCCCCCCAATTTTCTGCTTTCCTTCGAATCTTGGCTACATTGGTTTTATTTATGCAAAACTTTTTAATTTAATGTAATCAAAATTATCCATTTTACATCTCACAATGCTCTCTATCTCTTGTTTATTCATAAATTCTTCTCCTATCCATAAGTATGGTAGGTAATATGTTCCACGTTCTAATTTTCTTATGATATATCCCTTTATTTCTAGGTCATGTATCCATTTTGACCTTATAGTGTAATGGTGTAAGATATTGATCTATGCCCAATTTCTGCCAGACTGCTTTTCAGTTTGCCCAATAATTTTTACCGAATAGTGAATTCTTATTTCAAAAGCTTAAATCTTTATATTTGTTAAACACAAAGTTACCGTAATCATTTACTACTATGTATTGTATGTCTGTTCTGTTCTACTGATCTACCATTCCATTTCTTAACCAGTATTAGATAGTTATGATAATTACTGCTTACAATATAGTTTAAGATCTGGTATTGCTAAACCTCCTTTCTTTACATTTTTTTGTTAATTTCTTTAATTTTCTTGACCCTTTGTTCTCCCAACTCTGCTTTTTTTTTTTAAGAAAAAAAAAGGATATAATAAATTCTATACATTAATTTCAAAATTGTTCTGCTTCTCTGTTTTCTTTGGTACACTAAAAAAAAAACTATTAACGAATGACTTTTTTTGGAATCACACTGTTAGCCTCTTGCTCCAATGAAATTGTCACCTGCCCCCACCCCCACCTCACCACAAGTGGAAGGGACTTATTGCAATAAATAAGCATAGTTAAGCCAAACGCCATGCAAGCCATGTCCAAAAATGTATATCTTTTTCTGGATTCTGAGTCCATTACCTCTCTGTCAGGAGGTGGCTAACATACTTCTCTGCATTGCATTGTCATTGCATTGATCAAAGTTCTTTAGTCTTTTAAAGTAGTTTGTATTCGTAATGTTGCTGTCCTTGTATAAATTGTTCTCTCAGTACTGCTCACTTCACTCTATCAATTCATACAAACATTCCTAGATTTCTCCAAAACTATTCCTTTCATCATTTCTTATAGCACAATAATATACCATTATATTTCTGTACCACAAATTGTTCAGCCATTCCCCAATTGTCTAAGAAGAAATTTTAGTCACCTCTTGATATTCCAGTTTTTTGCTTTGCTTTTCCTATTTTGACTATTAATCTCCTGCATAGGATCAGGAAGTTTGTTTTGCTTCATATTCCCACCTCAGTATTAACTTCCCTCGTAACCCACTCCCTGTTCCTATCTCTGCTTTTCTCCCTATTGATTTCAATCGATTTCTTTTTTAAAAATCATATTGACCTTTTGTTTTCCTATTGCCTAGATCTCTCTGTATCCTTCCCCTTCCTCCATCCCAGACACCAACACTTTATAACACATAGTAATTTTAAGACAAAAAGAAAATGAGGAAGAAGAGAAAAAATCAGCAAAACCAATCAACATCTATTTAAAAAATTGGAATATCTATGTAATGCACTGTACCTGGAGACCTCCCACCTCAGCAAAGGAGGGGAAGGCTGTCTCCTGGCAGTTCTTCTTTGGGGCCATGCTTGTCCTTGTAATTCTGCAACATTCGCTTTCAATTGTTTAGTGGCTCTTGTTCTTCCCATTTCTATCCTTGTTGTCATTGTGCATATGGCTTTGCTTATTTCACTCTTCATCAGTTCATGTGAGTCTTTCTGGGCTCAAAATAAATGACTTTGGGGTGAACTGCTGTAGACTTGAACAGAATTTTATTTAAATAGTTTGTATGTATATTCATTGATCCATAGTTCTTTTTTGCTTTCTCTTTCTACAGAGTTTTATATATATTTTATGCTTATATATGTATCATATTATATATTATATATTTATCCACCAAACTGTATTGGTCCTTTACCATTTTAGCTAAGAGTCTGGTTTCCCTAGATGTCCCCCTCCTCTCTTCCTTCATGTTTGTATACTCCTTTTAAAAAGGGTATCTCAATTGTGAGAAATAGCAAGTTCCACCCTCTCTTACTCTTTTCTGCTAGTATTCCTCCCTTCTATTTCCCCTATTTAAATCCTCAGAACAGAGCCCTCTCCCATTCCAGAACCTCTGTTTTTCTTGCTTTTTCTTATCTCCCTCAATACAATTTAAAAAATTAAGTGAAACAATGCCTTCAGAATAATTGAAAGATATAAAAAATCCACATAAATTTCAGCATTTCTATAAAACACCAATAAAATCTACTTGAAAGAGATAGAAGGATAAATTCCATTTAAAACAACTACAGAATGTATAAAATACTTGTGAGTCGGTCTACCAAGATACACACACAAGAACTGTATAAATGTACCAACAAACCTCTGTTACAGAACCATAGAGCTAAATAATTGAAAAAATATGAATTGCTCAAGGGTAGGACAAGTTAGTATGATAAAAATGAAAATAGTACTTTAATTAATTTACTTAGCCAATGCCATACTAATCAAAATACCAAAAGATTACTTAATACAACTAAAAAAATAATGAAATTCTTATAAAGGCAAAAAAATTCAAGATTATCAAGGGAAATAAATGAGAAAGAATCAAAATGAAGTGGGTCTAGCTGTGTCAAATCTCAAACTGTACTACAAGAAGCTATTCTCAAAACAATTTAGTAATGGTTAAAAAATAGAGGTATCAATCAGAATAGATTAGGCACTCAACATAAAGAAGCAAATGTTTCTAGTAGCTTAGTATTCAACAAACACAAAGACCCCAGCTACTGGGATAAGGACTTTCTATGTGATTAAAAAAAAAAATCCAGAAACTGTTGGTAAAGTCAGACATTAGTATGGAAGAAATTAGATTTAGACCAATGCTCATACTTTCTACCAAAATAAATTCCCAGTGGACATGTGGCCTAGATATAAAAGGTCATATCATTAACAAATTAGAGAAACATGGGAAAAATGTCTATCAGATGTTTGACCAGAAGAAAAGTTCATGACCAGACAAGGGAGAGAGAGAATCAGAGAAAATAAGATGGATAATTTTGATTTGATAAAATTAAGAATTTTTTTGCACAAAGAAATCCAATAAAGTTAAGGTTAAAGGGAAACAATTAACTGGGGAAAAATCTTTTCAACAAGTTTCTTTGATAAAGGTCTCATTTGCAAGATGTGTAAGGAGATGATTTAAATAAGAGCCATTCTCTAATTGATAAATGTTCTAAGGATATAAATAAGCAGTTCTCAAAGGAAGAAACCCAGGCTATCTATAGCCATATGGAAAAAAAAAAAAGCTTTGTATTACCACTAACTAGAGAAATGAAAATTAAAGCAATTTGGAGATTCTACCTCATACCCACCAGATTGGAAACATGACAAAAAGGAAAATGATAAATGTTGGAAGAGTTTTTAGAAAACAGGCATATTGATGCACTATTGGTGGACTTGTGACTAGGTACAATATTTCTGGTAAGCAATTTAGGATTATACACAAGAAGCTGCTAAATTTTGCATGCCCTTTGACTCAGCTATACCACTGGTAGGCCTATATCCAAAAGAGATAAAAGAAACAGGAAAAGGTACTATTTATGCATTTATATTTAAAGCAGCTCTTTTTGTGGTGGCAAAAAAACAAGGAACTAAAAGATGCCCATCAGCCATTTGGGTTGGAAGTTTCCAGAATTGTTTGTCCTTTTTACTTCAAGCCCAGCCCAGAACCACTGAGCTTCAGGAGGGTCTCTTTGGGATGATAGATTAGCCATTCCTGATGGGAGGAGAGCTGGAGTACCAATGTCAGATCTCACATTGTTTGTTTTTTTCCCTCACCTCACTCCTTTTCATTTATTCCATTTCCTTTGATAAATACAAATTTAAAACATGCAAGGCAGTATATCTTCACAGAATGTAGGTTGTTAGAGGAAATATGAGTGTACAATCAGGAAATCTTAGGATTGGAAAAGTTCTTAGAAACTTCTGGTCCACCTCCTCACCCATCAGAAGTCTCCTTTCTATTGTTGCAGTTTGGGGTGCTGGGAACCCCAAAACGCAAGAGCACGAGGATACTGCCTTGAAAGAATTTGACCACTCAAGCCTTCTTTCAGTCAGAGTAGCAAGGTTTATGTGTGACACCAATAGCCCCCGGCAAGATTCTAAGTGAATCTGCAGTATTTAATGCCAAAAGGAGTAGTGGACATTCAAAAATTCTGCTTAATGGGGATAAGAATGATACTTTTATACAGAAAAAAATTGTGAGAAGATTTGGATAGGATTAAGGAGAGGTAAATAGCCTGAACGAGTGGAGAACCACAGTGAAAGAATTATTAAAAGGACTATTGAGTATCTAGATGGGTTGTGATGGGCCAGATTCCTCAGCGGAGATGCTAGGAACTGGGTTCTTTGAGAAAGTTCAGAGTCCAGGTCCCATCACCCCATCACTACCACCTTCTGACAAGGGGTTACATCCAGCTTCCACTACCTCCAATGACAGGGAGTGCATAGTCACCAGATAACCCTTCTATTTTCAGAGAAATAAGTAAATTCTAACACGGAGCCAAAATCTTCCTCCTTTTAACTTCCCATTAGTGGTTTAAGTTCTTCCTTTCTGGACAGAAGTAGGATAAATGTAGTTTCTCTTTCACAAGACAGCCCTTCCCATATTTGAAGACAGTGATCTGGTTGCCTATTTGTTGCTTCTTATTTTGTTGTTGTGTTGTTCAGTTATGTCTGACTCTTAGTGGCCCCATTTAGGATTTTCTTGGCATAGAGACTGAAATAGTTTTGCCATTTTCTTCTCTAGTTTCCTGCCCCTTAAGGACCTGTAAATGATAAGGGCCTGTAAAAAAACTCTAAGATAAGAGCCATTTCTGAATATGCTGAGGTGCTTACTCAAATATTTGACCTACTTCCTTGCAGCTAAGACGCTAGGTGTAATAATGGGTATAGCACTGAACTGAGAATCAAGAAGACTCTTCTTCCTAAATTCAAATCTGGCCTCAGACACTTACTAGTTGTGTGACCCTGGGCAAGTCACTTAACTCTGTTTTCCTCAGTTTCTTCATATGTAAAATGAGCTGGAGAAGGAAATGGCAAACCACCCCAGTATCTTTACCAAGAAATTCCCAAATGGGGTCACAAAGAGTCAGACATGAACAAAAAAGAACTCAACAAATAAAAGGAGGCAGAGAAGAGGGACCTGGATCTTACCAGGGTGTAATGCTAACCAACTGATATTCAAGGGGAAAACTTAATGCTTGATTTCTTGCTCAGCATATGGAATAAGTAGAAAATGCCAAGAGATGGCTAAATTGTCCAGTGCTTACTATCTTTAAGAAAAATGACAAGAAAACAAAATGTTATGGTGGTTACTTCCACACTTCAATAGAGTTTTGATTTCCTCAGCACGAGCACTTTATATTGTATTGTGTGATGACTTAGGTCATAATCCATCTATGCCTTCACATCCTTGATAATTCTTGTCCCAGCCCTTTCATAAATCCTTTGGATTTACCCAATACCTAAAAGAATAAAGGCCTATTCTAGGTCTTTCAGTGTTTAATGACTGTCAGTATAGTCCTGAGGCTGTCGTCTGTTATCCTATGCTCTCCTTAAATGACTAGGCTACTTCCTTTTCTGAACATACATTTCCTAGGTGATATCTTTTATACCACTTCCTGCATATATCGTTGTTGGCCATATGTTGAAACCTACTTACACTCACCATGACTTTCTTCATTGACTTTTGAATTACTCACAATTTAGATTTTTTTTTATTTGAAGATTAGCACTGGAAGAATGTTGGTGTTGGAATTTTTTTTATGTTGGAGAGTAGCTTGGGATAATTAAATTTAATTTACAGTTTTCCTATTCCCAGTTCATTGTCAGTCTACCATGCCTGTCCAAGATGGTAGTATTAATGAATTAACTCAATGGACTGCCCCTCCAGGTACATGTCAAAGTCTGCCCAATAGGTGTTCTTTATTCATTTGGTATTTCCTGTTAGGCCAATTTCTTTGTGAGGTCATGAGTTTCACTAAGTAAGTCCTATAGTATTTCAGGATTTGATGCAATCAGCATAATGATCATATGAAAACAGAAACTCCATCATCTATAGGGAATTCTTCTTCTTTTTGGGATCTGTGCTGGACAGCCTCCACAGCACCCAAAGTATTCCTTTAGGGCAAGCCAACTTCTCTTTCTTAAGCCTCACTTTATGTTGATAGTTAGAGGATGATTGAGTGAAGTTATATGCATTTGCCTCTATCAAGGAATCGTGTAGGATCTTTGTTGGAATAAAGATTTTAAGACAATGCTTTTTTATAATCGACAAGCAGTCACTGTGGAATCTCGTGTTCTCTACGCATAGGTCAACCAAATGATTGTGAAGATGTGGGCTTCTATAGAAAACTATTTATGAAAACCTGCCTATGACTTTCTCATATCTTCATCACGAATGTCTTCAACGTGTGCAGATCATTCTCATAAAGATTTTAAGCAGTCTTTCATGAGAACAAGGCGACAGAGTATGTAGACACGGAGTCAGGAATCCCGGGCTCAAAAGCTGATTCAGATACCTATTAGTTTTGTGACCAGGGGAAGGTACCTGACTTCAAAGCCTTAGTTTCCACATCTGTAAAGTGGGTGAATAAGACACCTCATAGGGCTCTTGTGAGAAAGGTGCTGTTTTTAGTAGGAAAAAATGCAGAAATAAGCAGCTTAGTTAGTAGATATTTATCTTGTCTTGATTGCCTTTCTTTAGTTAAATAGAGAAGCCTGTGAAGTCTGTTCCAGTTAGGAATGTTCAAGGCCAGGCATTCTGCAGCAGGTAGGTATGCATAATAAAGGCAGAAATTTAGAATAAAGAAACTGAGACCAATAGTGCTACTGCCTTCGTTTAACCCTTCTGTTAGTGTACTCAGATTTGTTTGCATAGCAACAAGGACATTATGGAGGGGGTGGCTTAATATAATGACTGGTTAGAACTAATGGTCCATATCAGGGGTGGGTAACCTGTAACCTTAAGGCCACATGTGGCCTTTAACTCCTTAACAGCTGCCTTTTGACTGAATCCAAATTTTACAGAACAAATCCTTTTATTTTTATTAATACATTTTTGTTCTTTTATATTTTTATTTTGTGTTTAAAATGAACATATTTAAAATACCTAAGCATCCAATGAGTTTCAACAAAACAATCCTCCCAGATTGACCTGCACGATTAGAATATTAGTACACTCATTATTTAGTTCTAACGTCCCCCACCCGACTGGCGCTGCTACTGCACGAGGCTGGTTGGGGAGGGTTTATGGGCATCTAGCCAGACTAGGAATAACAGAATTAAAAGGGCTAATAGGGAGTATCAACCCCAAATAAGCAAGATAAGAAACTAGCTAGCTGTCCTCAGTGAGCTGAGCTCAAGAAGCCTGGAAAACTATGTCCCAGGGTCCTGAAAGAACTAAAAGGTGTGACTGATGAGCTGTGTTTGTGATCAGTGAAAAATCATGGAACATGGGAAAGCTGCCATAGGACTATACAAAGGCAAAGACCCCAAATGTTTTTTTTTTTAAATAGGGAAGAGGTAGTATTTTCAAGCTATAGGCTTGTGAGAGTGCTTCCTAGACAAAATTCTGGAGGTATAATAAAAGGGATGATTCTAGATCATTGACAATGGAGAAAAATAGTTTCATTAATGCAATCACCAGGTGGCTCCACCGAGCAAGGCATGCTGAGTGGCCAATCACCCCTGAACCTGGGGCTCAGCCTATTCATGCCTGAGGAACTCACTTCTCCTTTCCTCTGGGAGGAAGTTGGGGAGTGGGGTGGAAATTCACTCCAGTTCCACCCCATTTAATGTAGGCCAAGATCCCCCAGCACCTAGTAAACAATGCTAATTGACTAACTGACTAGCCTCTTATTACTGTTTTGGGGCATAGCTTTCCCCTCTCCTTTGGGGCATGGCTTTCCTCTAGTGTGTGCTGCTTTTCTGGGGAAAGAAAAAAATCTCGGCCCACTTTAGCTCACTCACTTGCCTCTGGGGCCATTCTAGCTTGTATTTACTAGGGTGTCTTTGAGAATTAAGCTTGCTTTTTCTGTCTCTCTGTCTCTGTCTCTTTGTCTCTGACTGTCTCTCTCTGTTTCTGTTCCGTCTCTTTCCCTCTGTCTCTCCCTCTCTGTAATCTTTAAAACAAATAAATCTCTATTAAGTGTGACAGTTTGCACTGACAAAATCCAAATTGGTTTTATAAACCCTCAATAATTTAGATTCCTTCCTTCCAGGTTTTCTTCTCCCTTTCTGATCTCCCAGCTTGGAGTAAATAGGAAATGGCATGTATTCAATAACTATCTGGCTTTATTCAATAATGAGTAGGTATGGCACATATTCAATAACGATCTGGTTTCAAGACAATTTCAAATGTACGACAAGAAAGCCAAGATGATGTTTAAAGAGATTATAGTTCTTTGCTGGAGTGGGTAAAAACAGGAAGTAAATGAAGGCAAATAAGGAGAAAAAGTCTCCACTGACGGTTGAATGCCAGAAGGAAGTGTCACCCCAAGCTAGTCTCACCAACAGCCATCTTTTGTTTCATGTCCAGTGGATGCTAGCACTCTGGACCGTCCCTTTTCTGTACAGCAGTGACTCCAAGTCATCTTGCCCCAGAGTAGCAGTGACTGCTGGAGTCTAGGGGCTGGCCTTGGCTGGACTCTATTCTGGAGAAGATTCAGCATAAAAACTTCTTCTCTCTGGGGAAACCCTAGCACTTTTTCCAAAACCAGAAGTCACTCCAGGAAGAAACTCTCATGCCCTTTCCGGCTCTCATACTCCTGATCCTCATTGGGTTTTGTCATTATTATGACATTCAGAATGAGTGATGCCTGATTAACTTCATTTCCTTTTTTGTACAAGATTACTTTCAGTCATTTTTCAGTCATATCTGATTCGTTGTGATCCCATTTGGGGTTTTCTTGGCAAAGATACTGTAACGGTTTGCTGTTTCCTTCTCCAGCTCATTTTACAGATGAGGAAACTGAGGCAAGCAGGGTTAAATTGTTTCATGAATAACACACAGGAAGTACTGGAGTTTTTGGACTCCAGCCTCTAACAGCTTCGCTCTTGATTTGATTAGACAGGAAGGACAGGAAGAGTCCTTTGAAGGGGTTAATAATCTTACTTTATTCTAGTCTAGTCTTTTCAAAAGAGTTGCTGATAATGGGACTCCATCTCCTACAGCATTCCCTAACAACCTTTCTCACAGGGGCCAGTGTGAAGGGGGGGGCAACTACCCCTAGGTCTCGATGGGGTCAATCAAGACAGGCACAGCATTTTAGCTTGTGTGCTCCCCTAAATCCCCTCAAGCCTCAATGGGGGCCTTGTTGAGGCAAGTACATGCATTCCTCCATGCATAACTCAAATCCCAAATGGGTTCCCCCATGGGTTCCCCACTCAATGACCAGTGGCCACTTGCTTTATAGGACAACAAACATCTTGCCAACATTAAGCTCACAGGTTAACTTTAGTGTTATTGTCATTCTGCACAAGTATAAGTATCACATTATGTCACCTCTGTATCTCACTTCATAGTCTCAATAGGACTGCCTATAACTATGATTCTAGGAATTACTATCTAGGATCCTTGGGGCTATTCTGGGAGTTACTATCCAATACCTAGGAACTAGACATTGCCATGGCCACGGATCCTGGGAAACTAAACTTTAAAAAGATAAAATCTTCCTTACCTCCTGACTTGCCCAGGGTCACACAACTAGTAAGCGTGTGAGGCCAGATTTGAATTCAGGAAAATTCAGGAAAATGACTTCCTGATTCCAGGCCCAGCACTCTATCCACCGCTCCTCTTAGCGGCCCAAATAAGCACAAACTAGAATTGTAAACAAAGAGGTGTCTTATTAACAGAGAAGGGCACTTCAGACCAAGCTTTTTGGAAGAGGGTAGCATTTGATTTAGTTTTTAAAGGAAGTATAAGAATTCACAACTGGGAGAACGAATGGGCCTGAAAGACTCAACCTCTATGCATCATTCTTAGGTCCTGCTACATTTTTGTGTTCTATGAATAAATACCAAAATGACAATATTACGACTTTGTCTTTTGAAGGTGTGCCACAAACAACAAATATATGTTAGCATTTTGCAGGGGACAGTTAAGGTTTTCCACCTTCTTCCCAAAAATAGGTCTCTTAAAACTCTTAAACTTGCATTTGTTCTTCTGGGTAGTTATTGTAATCAATCCAACAGACATTTATTAAACATCTACTAGGTGCAAAGCATTTGCAAAGATACAAAAGTTTAGATTAGACTCACCCCTTGTTCTCATAGGGCTTATACGTTAATATTATTTTATTTCAATGAATTCTTGACTTCATCCATGTGGGGCCTCCTTCTGTGGGGGCTGAGTGGAACCCTTGCACACCCTCTTAACCCTTGTGCATTCATGCCCTCCTCCATGCATCTTCACTAGGATATACCTCCAACATGTGGAAAGCCTGGCTCTAGCTCTTTATGGCCTATCAGCATGGCACTCAGGCTGTTTATCATGGTTTTTTTTTTTTTTTTGCAACTCCACAACAAGCATCTGTTAAGCACTTGATGTATACTAGGAATTTGGTATCTTAGAGAAGTCTTTAGAAATCTCTAGACAAAGGCTGAGTGACCATTTGTGAGAGACGCTCTAAGAGGGATCTCCTGTTCAGGGACAGGTTGTAAAAACATGGCTTCTGGAGTCCATGTGCACTAAATGACATAGAACCAACCTTCTAGTAATTATGATTTGGGAGATATGAGGTAAGAATCTACAAATATAAGGTTACGGTAGCGCCCTGGATTGTATCCAAGTTGTCTACAAATTCATCCCCTTCTCTTTCCTTAGACCTTATGTAACACTTTGCTTACATATCTCTTAAGCACTTACTTATTAGCTTATAGTTTTTTTTTTAATTTTTATGTTCTACTATTGATGTATAAGCTCCATGACATCAGGGGTCATTTCTTTAATTTTTAAAAAGACTTTTATTGATATCATTTTTTATATCACCTAGATTTCTTCTTCTCTCTGCCCTCCCCCCCATCAGAGTGCTACTTTCTATAGCAAAGAATTAAAAAAAAAAAAGAGAAAGAGAAAAGAAAAAAATTCAGCCAAACAAATCAGTGCATCAAAATCAGGAGCCATTTCATAGCTAATCTTTGTCTCTCCCCCAGCATCTAACATTGTGCTTTATACACAGTAGGTGCTTATCAAGTGTGTGTTTAGCCACCACACTGTTGGCTCCATAATAGTACAATGTGCACACAGTACCACCTAGTGAGCGATCTGCTCACGCCAATTTTTGTTTTCTGCTCAGAATAGCTTTGAAAATTAAAGCAGGGTTGAAGCATCTCAGGGTGAAATGCCTGTTCTCTTCTGGCCCTTGGACATATTTTTTTCTAGCTAACTTCAAAGGCATCTTCTCCATCTTTATTCCCCTCAGAGAAGATGGGGCATTACTTCTCTTGGTTTACTAGTTCTCTATTTGTGAAAGAAGGGCTTTGAACTGGGTTGCCTCTGAAATCCCTCCTAGATTTCTGAGTCTTTACATTCACCAAAATTCACCTCTCTTTTCTCATTTTGCCTGATAATGATAGCTAACAGTCACATAGCACTTTACCATCTGCAAAAAGCTTTACATGTATTAACTCATGATCCTCCAAGACAACCCTGAGAGGTATCATCAGCCACATTTTACAGAGCCAGCTTGAAAATAGTTTGCAAGAAAGGGCATTCCAAAGGCTGACTTGGAGCATGTTACAAGCTAGGTAATCATCCTGCAAATTAGAATGCATAAAAATGAGATGAAATGGTTCTCTAATAAGCTGTTTTGCAGACTGAAAGGCTATTTTTTAAATGTAATCATGAAAAAGCACTAAATCGAATCCTCTTAAGAAGAAATCTATTTGCTTACAAAAATTAATTTTTGGGATGGCATTGTGACAGGGACAGCAAACTTCCATGGGGGCAGTGGGGCACAGTGAAAAGAGCATCTTCTTAATAATGAAGATACCCAGGTTCTTGCTCCACAACATGGTTGGATCAGCTTACAATTTGATCAACAATGAATTAGTGTCCCAATTTTTCCACATCCCCTCCAACATTTGTCACTTTCTCCTTGTGTGTGTGTGTGTTCTAAAATGTTTATAGCAGCTCTCTTTGTGGTGGCAAAGAACTGGAAATAGCAGGAATGCCCATCAGTTGGGGAATGGCTGAACAAGTTGTGGATGATTGTGTTGGAATACTACTGTGCTATAAAAAATCATGAGCTCAATAATCTTAGAAAAACATGGAAAGACTTGCATGAAATAATGAAGAGCAAAATGAGCAGAACTAAGAGAACATTGTAGGATAGCAATATTGTTTTAAGAACTACTTTGAGCAAGGGGCAGCTAAGTGGCACAGTGAGTAGAGTACCGGCCTGGGAATCAGGACTTGAGTTCCAATCTGGCCTCAGACACTTGACACACTTACTAGCTGTGTGATCTTGGGCAAGTCACTTAACCTAAATTGCCCTGCTTTCCTCCCTCTTAAAAAAAAAAAGAATGACTTTGAGCAAATAAATCATCTATTTTGTCTATTCGTCTAATTTGTCTATTATAAATACCCAATTAACTACAAAGGACATATGAAGAAAGGCGCTATCTGTATCCAGAGAAAGAACTGATAAGTAGAAGTATGTAAAGAATAATTTTACATATATATGTATGTATATATATATCAATTTTAATGGTAGCCATACGGCAGAGTATGGGGGAAGGAAGAAAAAAAAAGAAACTTACATGGTGACATTATTATATATTTAAAAGGAATAGCAAGTTGTACATAATAGGTTTGCTGTTTCATGTGCAATCATCTTTGTTATTATATTATATTATGGAAACACTTGTTTTAATCCTTAAATTAAATAAAGATTTTTTTTTAAAAAAAGGGAACTAATCTCTTTGGGCCAGAGTTTTGTCACTGGTAACATGAGGGGTTTGGATTGGGGGCTCTTAAGACTTTGCTGCTCCAAAATTTTATTTTGAGACAGTACAGCAAACTAGAAAAAGCATTGGACTTGGAATCTGAAGACATGGCTTTAAACCTTGATTCTATCACTAAATTGCTGTGTGATTTTGGGTATGTTATTTAACTTCGCTGAGGCTTGGTTTCCACGTCATTAAAGTGGGGATAATAATAGCACCCAGGTACCTCATAGGCTTGCTGTGAGGCTGTGGGATGAGATAATGGATATAAAAGTGTTTTGTAAAGCACTACATTGAAGCTTTATTAGCCATTACGAGTCTATGATTTTCAAGTGAGTGGTACTTTTAAGCTGGGAGAACATCAGTACTTAATGATAGGAATCATCAAGAAATTCTGTGATTCTGTCTTTTTTTTTTTCATGCCTTCTCCTTTAACTCCCCTCTTCAACCAGCTCTAAATCCTGACAGTTTTTCTGCTTTTTCATTTCCATTGCTACCACTGCAGCTAAGGCCTTCATTACTTCTTGTTTGGACTCTTGCAATAGCCTACTGACTGGTATCTTTGCCTTCAGTCTCTCCCTTGTCAATATTCCCACATACCAAGTACCAGAATGATTTTCTTAAATAATAGTTTTAATCACGGAGGAGTAGTGTAGTATAGTGAATATTGTATTGGACCTGGAGTCAGGAAGACATAGGGTTGAATCCTATTTCAGACTTTGACTAACTAGCTTTGTTGCCCAGGAAAAACCTTTTGACATATCTGAGTCTCGGTTTCCTCATTTTTTTTTTTGGCTTCCTTCCCTGTTGCTACAGCCTGGGGATTACCGGATCACTATAGATCATGCCCTCAGAAATGAAATCCACTTAGCTTTGAAATTCCTAACCCGAGGTGTCCTGAACAGGAGTCAGTCACTACAGCCTCACCTAGAAAAATCATGTAACCCACAATACATATACAGCTGATTCCAGATGACTCTACCATGTCCAACCCTTACTTATATTTACCCTATCCCTTGATCTGGGAACTAGCTGGGAACTAGAACCAAGTCAATACTAGCTTTGCTTCTGGAAAGGAGGGTATGTCGATTGACTCACCTGTGGTTCCACTCACCATCCCTATGATTTCTCTCAAACTACACTTGCCTGGCTGCCACTTCCATATAGGTGCTGTTTCCCTCATTAGAATGTAAACTCCTTGAAGGTAGAGTCTGTCTTGCTTTCATATTTATATACCCAGAACTAAGTATGGCACTTGGTACATATTAAGACCTTAATAATATAAGAGTTTCTCAATCATTCGATATAGAGTGGGGATAATAATAGTAGTTACTTTGCAGCATTATTGTCAGAGCAAACCTTTAAGAGTTATGTACATATAAGTTGTTATCATTAGGATATTATCTTTTTTTTTTTACTCAGAAGCCCATAATTTTCCCAACCATCACCCAAATAAAGCCCAAACTCCTTAACCTGGCATCCAAAGATCTGATACCTGTGTTTGTTTTCCTGGGCTTATATTTTGCTCCTCCCCAATGTTAGCACCAAATTAGACTGTTTTTGTTTTTTGAATGTACGATATACTTTCTTACCTCTGTGCCTCTGATACTCCCTGTTTTCAAAGGCCAATGCTCTTTCTTTTTCCTCTGTTTAGTGAAATTCTAGTCCTCCTTAAAGGCCCAATTTGAATGCTACCTCCTCCAGGAAGTTTTCCCTTCTTTACAAAAATAAGGTAGACTTCATTCTTAGAACTCTCTTGGCATATTTTTTGTGCCTCTCTTATTTTGTATTAAATTACTTTATGAATGTGTCTACTTCTCTCCTCCTCCTCTCCCCCATCAGACTAGATGGCACATGGCAAAGTGGGTAAGATTCTGGATTTGAATCCAGAAGACTGGAGTCCAAACCCCTGCTGTGACACTTTCTGTCAATGTGACCTAGGGCAAGGTTCTTGGCCTCAATTTTCTCATCTGTAAAATGAGGTAGCTGGATTGCATGGCTTTACAATTTCTTTTAGCTCCAAAGCTATGCATCCATGTTCTTCTTTTTCTTTTGGAGGCATTTGGGGCTGAATGACTTGCCCAGGGTCATATAGCAAGTAAGTATCTGAGGCCAGATTTGAATTCAGGTCCTCCTGACTTCAGGCCTGTGCTCTATTCACTGTGCCATCTAGCTGTCCCCATCTGTGTTCTTCTTGGGCAAGGAATATTTGCATTTTCTTCTTCTTCTTTTTTTTTTTAAACTATATCCTCTCAGAGACCTTTGGAAAGCACTGCCGTGGAATAATGACATTTACACAGAGATTATTTTTGTTGTTAAAAAAATCTAGTTTTGAGTTTTTCCTCCTAAACTGCATATAGTAGTACTATGGCAACAACAAAAAAGGCTTATGTGTTGAACTGGTTAGGACCCTGGACTAGGGGGTCAGGAAAATCTAGTCTCAGATATGTGTGACCCTGGGCAAGTTACTTATTTGTGTCTCAGTTTCCTCACCTACAAAATGCTGGGGTGGTTTTCATGGCTTCCAAGGTCTCTTTCAACTCTAAATTTATCATCTTATGATCTGGGACAGAACCTTATACACAGCAGCAAGTCAGTCAATGTTGTTGAGTGGAGAAGTAGAGTGAAAATAAGCAATATCACTTATCTATCTAGGATATAACATTTTAGAATCATAGACTCAGGGGAAGTAGATGCTCCTTCATTCAACAACTTCACAGAGAAGCTGGAAATCCACGTGCTTGGGACAACTCACAAATTTGAACTGCAGGCCTTGATGTTCTTGGCCTCTTTATTCTGCTGGGCAAAGTTGCATTTCTGATAGCTGTTTCCCATACTGGGCAAAACTGTTTCTCTGATACTCTTGGACTGTGTAGCAGTGTTAGTTCTTTTTAGGATTAGGTCACCCTTGGCAGGCTGCTGAGAAAGTGTTATACTCTTCTAGCAAAAAATATATCTATGTAACTTGTAGCAAAATGGCTACACAGTCTGTCTTTGTCCTTTTCCTTCCACCTCTCTTATGCCATTAGTGGTCAAGAAAGGCATCCCTGAGAGGTTTCCCTACCCTGAGGCTATAAGGGCAATAAGCCCAAAAAGCTATCAAAAAACCACAGGATTCTGATTTCTTCCAGATTTCTTCCAGATTTTCTTTCCAGATCTGATTTCTTCAGATTCCAGGAACTACAGTGCTCTCTTCCAGTCAAGCATCTCCTCAAATCTGTTGCCAAGCCTATCTGTTAATTTTGCTCATCTTTTATCGCCTGTATTCTGCCCTCTATGAGCAGCTTCTCTGATTTTCTTCTATGTCTTTTGTCACCAGGTTCTTCTAACTCTTGCATTTTGCCTTTTCTCATACCTTTTTTCTTCTATTTTCATAGGGAAATATTCCTCTGGCTTATAATGCATCAAATCAGGGTCTCTTCAATAACAGTGATTCATCTCTAACTTATGATGCGAAATCAACTGAAAAAAAATATCTACTTTTCAGTCGAGTGTGATCCCCAATGGCCCTTATTCCCCAAACAGTTATTTGTTTTATAGTTTATCCTCAATTCTTTCAAATCAAATGAGATCAAATGAGATATTTGTAAAAAGCATTTAGTCAAGTGCCTGGCATATAAAGCAGGTGCTATTTAAATATTTATTCCCTTTTCTTCTTCCCCTCCCCTGTTCTAATACCTAAACTATCATATGTAAATGAGCTGATAGACCACAATGCACTGCAGCCATTTTTACATCAGTTGACATTGTCCTTTCAAATAGGTCCTCTCAGTATATTTATCTGAGGGGAAGTTTTATTTCAGGTCCTCAGAATAGTCTGTGTCTTTCCTCAGGCATTTCTATTTGGGAGACTATGTTTTTTTCTTAAGTTGATTTTATTCATGTTCCCTATACAAATGTTCTTCTGCTCAGTCAGCTGAAATATTGACATTTCAATGATGAAAATGTCCACATAACAAAGGGCTACTAGTTATATAAATATTTGTCAATATGTGCTCAGAAGTATTTTGTGTATTATTCCTTTTGTGGTAGTGGAAATAAATAGCTGTCCTTTACCTGATATTTAATACTTTACTTAGATTTTTTTTGAAAAAAATTTTGAACTTAAATGCTAAGAAAAAAGGAGCAGCTAATATACATAGCAGTCCACAAAAAAGGATTCTTTATAAAACCATGAATCTCTGTCTCATAGCAGTTGCTTTTAAAAGAAGTATGTCATGTCACTTTTAAAACTGTTCTGCTTGTCTACGCCTCCTTCTGAACTTCCTTCTGCTTTATCCTGAGCCTTAAAAACATGTTTCAGTGGTCTTCTCCTTTTGGCATCACTATTGCTATCTTGTCTCCTCTAACTCCTCCCAATTAAAAACAGACAGAAAAAAAAGTAACGAATGAGCATAGTTAAGAAAATGAATTGCATAAGTGGCCATGTCCAAAAATGAATTCCTCTTTTTGCGCCTTATGTCCATCACCTGTCTGTCAGGAGGGGTGTAACATGCATCATCATAGGTCCTCTGGAATCATAGTTGGGCATTGGATTAATCAGTTTTTGCCTTTCAAGGTTATTTTTGTTGTCCTTGCATAAATTGTTTTCCTGATTCTATTCACTCTCCCCATTCTAGCTGTTATCTTGACTAACATTTACTACTTTGTAAAGTACATACCTTTCTAGAAGAGACCTTGTTAATCACTTTAGGAGAGACCCTATACAAGAGCCATACATACCAAAGTTTTTTGTTTGTTCATTTGTTTGTTTTTGTTTTTTTAAGATGTTTTCTGGAATTTTGGGGTGGAAGAAATGAAACACCTTTTCCAGTAAGCCTTCACTGTGTCCTACATGCCATCCATTCTAAATAATGTCTTCCTCCAGATCTTATCTAGCACTGTTTTACAATTCTCTAAAGAACTTTTCATATGTTACTGTGTAACTATTACATAGTTATGGGTAACTGTGTCTTATTCTCCTTCTAGACTGTAATCTCCATGAGTGGAAGGAAGCTGTGACTTATTTTAACTTTGTATCCCTAGCACTACGTTTTGCCCACAGTAAAAGCTTAAATCAGGCCCACACCAACCTGCAGCCCACCAAAAGATTTTGGGCAACCTGAGAAAAATGTAGAGGATTCCCAGAAATCCTTTGGTGTGCAGCAAGTGGCCCACCAGGACCACAGGTTATATAGGCCTGGCTTAAATGCTTGCCGAGTAAAGGCATTGAATGGATGTCTAGTTTTTGTGACTTTAAATCTTATTCAGAAAAGTGCTTAATTTGTTTATTATATTTTATATGACAATATTTGCTTGTAGCTTTATTTTTCTTATAAAATTATTATTATTATTATAGCAAGTAGAGAACACCTGATTATTCTGTACACTAAAAGAGCCCAAACCCGGGATCACTTAGTGAAAAATGTGCCATCTAGTGGTTTGTAATCTGAATTGCAGCCATGCGTCCCAGAGAGTGAAACAGCTAAAAGAAATAGGGGCGAAGGTGCAGGCAGGGAAAAGAGTATACTTTATCAATTATGAAAACAGGAAATAAAACAAAAACGATACATCTCATATATACCCTTTTCTCTTCTCTGACACTGCCACCACCCTGGTGCAGGCTTTCATCACCTCTTACCTAGACTATCGCAATAGCCTGTGCATTGGGCTCCCTGCGTCAACTCTCCATCTCTACTCAGCTGTTTGAGCTTTCTAAAGTGCAGGTCTGCAATCCCTATTCAATAAACTCTAGTGATTTTCTATTACTTCTAGAATTAAATTAGAATATTGTGTTTGTCTTTTAAAGCCCTTCATCACTTATTTCCTTCCCACTTTTCCAGTCTTCTTAAACTTCCTTCCCTCTACCCTACTCTTCTTCCATCCACTGACATTGGCCTCCTTGTGGTCACAAGAACATGACACTCCATCTCTCTAACCAGGCACTTTCACTGGCTGACCCTCATATCTGGAACTCTCTGCCTTGTCTCTACCTCCTTGCTTCTCTGGCTTCCTTCAGGTCTCAGCTAAAGTCTCACCTTCTACCAGAAACCTTTCACAGTCCTTCCGAATCTGTCTTCCTTAGGATACAACTTCCAATTTATCTGTATATTTCATCTTTGTACATAGCTGTGTGCATAATGGTTTTCCCATTAGATATCGCTCCTTAAAAGCAGGGATTATTTTTCCCCCCTTTCTTTGTCTCCCAGCACTTAGCACAGTGCCTGGAACATAGTAAGTACTAAATAAATGCTATTTGTCTCTGAGTGCAGACTGAAGCATACTTTTTTCACTTAACTTTATTTTTTCTTGCTTTCTTTTGCCATATGGCTAAGATGGAAACATGTTTTGCATGGTTTCACATGTATAATTGATATCATATTGCTTGTCTTTTCAATGGATAAGGGAGGGAGAGGGAGAATTTGGAACTCAATTTTTTTTTTTACAAATTAATGTTAAATAAATGCATTTAAAAATAAATGCTAGTTGGCTGACTGCCTTTGGTGTTTGATTTATGTATTTGATAAAGTTAATCAACTATTTTTAGTTTATTTATTCTAAAAAATTACTTCATAAAATCCAACACATCTTTTACTAAGCACTAGCTGCATACAGAGCCCTGTGCTAAGCAGTGGGGAACATACAACATTTAAATAAGCAATGACTCTTATCCTAAAGAAGCTTACTCACAGTAACTATTATAGAATGTATGTTGTATGAGGTTATAGTTGTGACTGGTATTAGATTTCCATGAAAGAAATACCTAGTTTCCAGCTGGGGGGGGCATCTCAGTACCTTGCCTAAACCCATTCCTGACCTCCCCACCTACTGACACTAACCCTGGGGTGTGTATGCAATAGCTGGGAGCTCCCCCATTAAGGGGCACCAAAGGACCAAGCATCAGCTATACTTAGCACCTCTCACTCTGCTGAGATCACCCTGGGCCCCTTCAGAGGAGCTTGAAACCCCAAGAGATTTAGTGAGGGACCCCTCCTCAGTAGTATGGAGTCATGCACACTCATTAAGAGAGATCTCAGGATGCCTTAAGCCACCCAATCCAGGAATTGGGTCTCTGAAGCCTGCCTTCCAATCCCTCCTCCCCCAGATGATCACTTGGAAAACTACCTGTTGAAAAAGGCTCCTGAACTGGTCACCCAGATGCTTGAACATTGGAATCCTCCTGTTCAGAAGATGCTTTTTGGAGCCTCAGTTATCCTAATGTGAAACCTACCCACACCCCTTCAGTCACTTGGACCGCTGCTCACTCACAAACTAGAACACCACTACCAACACACAATTTGAGAATTGGCAGTGCTCTGGATCTTAGCCTGGAAACTGTTGCCTATCTGGTGACTGAGAGAAGAAGATTCTGCATACCCTGGCCACCCTGGGATTTTGGCCTTGGATCCTAGGATGTGGGATACAATGGCCACAGTAGCTTACTCCAGGGTCCTCACTGCCTTCCAGCACCTTTGCTAGGGCCCTGGGGAAGCTCTGAGATAAGTGGGAGGAGGGAGGGTCTCTTCAACTACTCTGGCTTCTCTTCCTTCCAGATAAGGCCAAATACCAGAAAAGATTCCTTCTTAGAGAGCACAGAGGGCTGGATTTAGAAATCTCATCACTTGCCTGGTGATCCCTCCATCAGATGCAATTCAAGAACTGGTGCTTCTCAGGTACGTCATGATTAACTTGCATATAAAATTTGTATCATGTGTACATCATGTACAATTCACCTGCTCATCACTTGCACATGCCTCATTGATCACATATACACTACTTGCTGTATACTTGTGTACTTCTGGCTGGTCAGTTGTTGTTTTGCATGTCAGTTGTTGATTTGGGGCATATCTGCTTAGTTGGACCTCCTCAGATCCTCATAAGGTTCCTCTGCAGCTTCTTGGAGGCAAGCCTACCCAGCCAAGATGGTCCAGAAGCTTCCCAGCAACTGGTCTGAGCTTGACTCCCAGGTGCCGACGTGGATCCCAGCACTCCTCCCAGGCATCTTGGACCCCGGTGTGCATTTTGATCCCTTTAGCCATAGCTATTTTACAATAAATATTCTGAATCTATAAACTGATATTATGTTGTAAGTATCATTCTCATCTAGAGAGTGTGCTTGCTATTATTTGCTGAGTTCTATAAATTTTGTAAAATGCTGCAACTCCACCCTCATCTCAAAATTTCTTGTGCTGCTGGACGGTTGTGAAATCCAGGAAGTTCTCTAATTCCTCATCTCATACCAACTATCTGGTGTCATTTCAGGAGAACTGATTAGTTTCCCATAGGAAATCTATACATCCAGAGGGAATTCTCAGTCCCATGTGCCTCCTTCCCAGGGTCCCTGAGAAAAGGTCTATATTCCCTTTATAGGGCAGTCAATATGGAAAGTACATTGTGAATGGCTTTCCTGCACTCCTAATCTGAGAATTTCCAGGCATAACTCTACGGCTGGAGATCAGAAAGAATTCTTGGTACCTTGAACAGTCCAGGCAACATTGATGACTGAGATCACCATGTATGGCCCACAATTGGTCATTCAAGAAATTCTGGACTTCAGAGCATTGCTTTGTACAATTGGAGTGTTTCAGCCTGTTAGACAGTCTCACTTATTAGGGAGGAGAGGAGAGTTTTTATGTGGTTTGTGTGTTGCACAAATGATACAGAATATTCCCCTAACCCATGTGGACTTGATTACAGGATCCTTTCATAAGATCAGTGGCTATTCTAATTATGCCAACTAGTCGTCTTTTTCTAGGCTTTTATGTATATTCCAAACTGATAGTGCAACGTTGGCTTTATCCAAAAGTATCCAATTAAAACTCACTTACCTCTCTTAGGTATTAAAGACACTGAAGTGTTAAGTCTAATCAAGTTTTATTAATCAGACAGATGAAGTTTTAGAGTAGTGATAGTATTTGGAAGCAATAGATTGTTAAAAGCCAATTTAAAAATTCCTAACATAGTATTTAACCATCTTCTTTTTTTTTTTTCTAATTTTAGATCTAATAATAAGATATCATTACGGTACCATTATGAAGCAACTAGGTGTTGCCTATACTCTTTAGTAGTCCCATTCATAAGTCTTTTAGTTCTAATCTCTTCATCAAGTTGTTCAATTCCATTTTCCCCTTTTGTTTATTTTTCTGATAGACTTATCCAAAACTGAGAGAGAAACATTGAAACCTCCTGTCCCTGTTGTGTTATCATATTTTCTTGTAGACCAGTTAATTTTTCCTTTATGAATTTAGATGCTAAGGCATTTGGAACACATAGGTTTAATATTGATATTGGTTTGTTGATTATGATTCCTTTCAGCTTAATGCATTTTCCTTGTTTATCCTTTTTATGTTTTGAATGCTTATTTTTGCTTTGACAGCATGATTATAGTTATTGCTTTTTTTTGATTCACTAGATGCATTGTAAATTTTTTATAGCCTCCTCATTTTTTCTGTGTATATATTTATTTTTAAAATATTTTTCTTATAAGCAATAGATTATGGGGTTCTGTTTTCTTTCTTTTTTTGAGAGGGGTTCTGTTTTCTTATCCATTGTGTCACTCTTTTTGATTTTGATGGATTGTTTTATCCATTTACATTTAAATTTATAAGTTATTTTCCTCCATTTGTCTCTAACAAACACAAACACACATACACAAATACACATATTTCCAAATTAGGAAACTAGAAACTTTCCTGTCTGTTACCTGAGTCAAATTGCTTTTATGACTATACCACCCTAACAAGTTTGTACCAATTAACCTAGAAATTGGAAATGTGGAAAAGGGCATACCCCAGAGAGGCACCAATAATAACAATCTCTTACCTTTGTACATTATCTTATCATTGTTAAAGTACTTTCACATATATTAACTCATCATTTGATGGTCACAATAACCCTATGTGACACATACTATTATCATCCCTATTTCACTGATGGCATCTAGGTAGCATAGCAGATGAAGTACTGGACTTGGAGTCAGGAAGATCTGAGTTAAAATTCTGACATAGTCACTAACTTTGTAACCTTCTGGGCAAGTTACTTAACCCTTTTCAGTCTCATTTTCCTCAACTGTAGAAGTAGGAAAATAATTGCATTGATCTCACAAGGTTCTTGTGAGGATATAGTGAGACAATGTATATAAAAATATTTTGCAAACCTTAAAGTGCTATATAAATGGCTAGCTATTATTAGGAAACAGAGGCTCAGAAATGTTAAGTGGCTTGCTTAAATTACTCAGGAAGTAGCCAAAAAAGGAATAAAATCCCAGTCATCCATTTCTCACCTTTTATGCTAAACTGATTCTTACAAATACCCTTAGGACTTGCCCCAGCCCTCTAACAGAGATGGGACTATGACAACTTCAATTTCATATTTTATACTAGTGCACACTTTAATGCCAAACTATATTTCCTTCAAACTAGCAAACTGGTTTACTAAATTGTATCCTCCTCGTCTGACCCTAGGATGACCTCAGAAGTGAAGTGAGATGGTTATGTAGGTCTATCCTTTCCCATGGGTTTCATTCTCGTTTGTCTCTCTGGGTAGAAGTGCTGTTGTAAGTCTTAGTCAATGACGTGGCCTCTTGTGCAATCTTCCAGGTTTGTTACTTTCATTCTTGGTGATGCAGGGACCACATTGAGGGGCCTTTTGCTACAGGCTCTTGCTCTGAACCCTGAACTGCATCATTTATATCCAGGACTGAAAAAGTTTATTCTGATAAGAAGGGAGCAAAATCTGAAACTTGATTCAACTTTGTCACCCAGTAGGTGACACAACAGACTATTAATGTTAAGA
>CM053624.1:58924762-58958016 GCA_028646595.1 Phalanger gymnotis
ATTTCCCAGTTCTTTGTCTAGCTTTCATGTTCAGATTGTAAGCCTGCCTCCCAGCCAATGGTGAGAAAGGTCAGAGGTGGGTGGGAATTTTCTTGTGTTAGGTATAATTATTGGTGCTTTGCCTTTGGTAAAGTGCCTTCCTTGCTAGATCTGTTCTGGCAGAGGATGCCCTATTCTTGAGAATTGAATAAAATTTATTTCTGTTCTTACCCTGAGATGGCTCCTTATTGTAAATTCAATTGGTGAGGGTCTTTCATCCCACACAACAGTATGCTTCCATCTGCATTCAGACTCTATAGTTCTTTCTCTGGATGTGGATAGCATTTTCCATCAGGAGTCTTTTGGAGTTGTCTTCGATCATTGTGTTGCTCAGAAGATCCAAGTCTATCAAGGTCAGTCATAGCACAATGTTGCTGTTACTATATACAATGTTCTCCTGGTTCTGCTCACTTTACTCAGTATCAGTGCATGTAAGTCTTTCCAGGTTTTTCTGAAATCTGCCTGCTCATCATTTCTTATAGCACCATAGTATTTCATTACATTCATGTATACAACTTGCTCATCCATTCCCCAGTTGATGGCCATCCCCACAATTTCCAATTCTTTGCCACTACAAAAAGAGCTACTATAAATACTTTTGTACCTGTGGCTCCTTCTTCCTTTTTTTTGTGGTCTTTTTGGGGATACAGACCTAGTAGTAGTATTGTTGGATCAAAGGGTATGCACAGTTTTATAGCCCTTTGCGCATAATGCCAAATTGCTCTCCAGCATGGTTGATGAAACTTTTACAGCTATAAATTTCTTGAGGGTCACATTCCTTTCCCAAAAGCCCCCATTCTCATATGTAAAGTTTCCAAATAAGCTGCTGATTTCGAAGCTGACAATGATACCAAAGAGTGTGCCTCAGCAGGGTAGAGCAGGGATTTGAATGCCAGTTCTTGGACTTCAAATCCAGTGCTTCTTCTGCTCTGTTTTCTTTGTGCCCCTAAGTAAAACATTTAATCTCACTTTAAACACTCAGTTTTATCTTCAGTAAAATATCAAAAAGCCTCAAAGCACTGGGGATTATTAGACCTATGAGACTAGAAGATAAATTTATTTCCATTGTCGCAGGAGTTAAGAAATGTGAGCCACCATTTTTTAAATGTCAATATAAGGCCATAAAGTTACAGAATTTGAGGGGATCTGAGTTTGGAGAGAAGGACAAGGCTTAATTATTTCAGTTGTGTTAGAGGAAGGCCCAACAGGAAAACAGACTATCAAGCTCTTCAGAAATATGTAAGAGGAAGGGATCGGATTAATGTCGCTGTGAATTTAGTTTGCCTAGAGAAGATCTGATCTGGAACTCCCTTTGCTTTTCTTAGAACCAAATAGAACTACAATGTTTGTTCCTATGCAATCTTGTATCTTCTGGAGTCCCCCAGGAAATAAAGAGGAAAATGACAGTAAGTACTTTCATCAAGTCTAGGTCAGCAAAAAGAGACACAGAGAAGCCTATAGGCATTAAAAAATGGACCCAGCCAGAGGAGACAGGGCAAGACAGATGCAGCAGCACTAGGAAGACTTTAAGTGTTGACAGGGAAGTTAGGTGGCACAGTAGAATATTGGGGCTAGAGTCAGGAAGACTCATATTCCTGAGTTCAAATCAAGCCTCTGACTCTTCTTAGCTGTGTGACCCTGGCCAAGCCACTTAATCCTGTTTGCCACAGTTTCCTCATCTGTAAAATGAGCTAGAGAAGGAAATGGCAAACCACTCCAGTATCTTTGCCAAGAAAACCCCAAATGGGGTCAGGAAGAATTACACGACTGAAAACGACTGAACAACGACAACAAAGTGTTGACAGGCTCAGAATGCTCTAGCCAGCAAGCCCTAGTCAGTCAAACACAGCCTAGATCCAGGCCTGGAGGACTGGAGTGCTGCAGCAGAAGGCTCTAGGGCAGTTAAGCACACATGGAGCTAGCAAAGGGGAGATGACAGTGATCGATTTGCATGCCCTGATGACTCTGAAAGTGTGCAGCGAGCTGACATGAGCCACCCACGATGACCTCGAAGAGCTCAGTGTTCTCTATCTGGAGAACCCCAGTGAGCCTGGTTGGTGCACAGCAGAGAACAGCAGAAGGGAAACTCGGCAACAGGTTCCCAGAAAATACAAATTGGAGCTAAACCAGAGTCCACCAAGTATGCAGGAACGGTCAGAGCCTGGCCCCAACAGAAATTCCAGTTCAGGAAGTAAAGCTGGAAATAGGAATAAACAGGAGAAAATACCAGCCATAAGGCAATCTGGGGGATCCACACAGAGGCCTAGAGGAAGAGAATGACTCCACAGGGACCACTAGTGCTTAGACCAGGCAGCTAAGGCAACATGTTGGAGAGAGCACAGATCCTGGAGTTAAGAAGATCTGAGTTAAAATAATATTAATAATTATAATAGCTTTGGCCAATTCCCTACCACAATGAAGACTATTCTAAGCAACCAGACTGCCGACATCCCAGAAAATGTTGACATCTCTCTTAAGGGCCGGGCAATTATTGTGAAGGGGCCTAGAGGAATCCTCCACAGGCATGTCAACCATATCAATGCCGAGTTCAGTCCCCTTGGAAAGAAGAAAAAAAGGCCCCGGGTGGACAAGTGGTGGGGAAATTGAAAAGAACTTGCAACTGTGCGCACAATCTGTAGTCATATACAATACATGATCAAAGGCGTTACCCTGGGTTTTCTTTACAAGTTGAGGTCTGTGTATGCTCACTTCCCCGTCAATGTTGTTATTCAAGAGAATGGCTCACTTGTTGAAATCAGAAATTCCTTGGGTAAAAAATATATCCTAAGAGTGCACACGAGACCAGGTGTTGCTTGTGCTGTTTCTCAAGCCCAAAAGGATCATTTAATTCTTGAAGGAAATGAGGTTGAACTTGTTTCAGACTCAGCTGTCCTGATCCAACAGGCCACTACAGTCAAAAACAAAGGTATCAGAATATTTTTGGATGGCATCTATGTTTCTGAGAAAGGCACAGAGCAACAAGCCAAGGAATAAGTCAGAAAAGGTAAAGCAAGTGATGGGCTTTCAGTGTGTGTGTTAAGTGGTGAGATGACTTAAGAAGATAACATGTAAAGCATTTTGAAAAAAACCTTGTAGGACCATATAAATACTATGTTATTTTCATGGCTGTATATTGTATTATAAAGACAAGATTGGGAAAAAAATAATGATAATAGCTAAGATTTATGTAGTGCTTACTACGAGCCAGGCACTATACTAAGTGCTTTATGATTATTATATAATTTGATCCTCACAACCACTCTGTGATGTAGGTACTATTATTATTCCCATTTTAGAGATGATGAAACTGAGGCAAATAGGAGTTAAGTGACTCACCCAGGGTCACACAGCTAGTAAGTGTCTGAGATCACCTAGCTGCCTCTAGAAAAGTCATTTAGTTTCTCTATCTGCCTCTGTTTCTTCATCTGTAAAATGGGGCAGCCCTTGCCTATCAGGGTAGTTGTGAGGATAAATTGAAAATGTTAAACATTTTATAAACCTTAAAATACTATACAAGTGATAGCTATTGCTACTGCAACTACCACCACCACCACCACCACCACCACAGGCAGAACCTCAAATAAAGATATTGGCCACAAGGTCTACTAGAATTACTGGAAGAGATGAAAAGAGTGCTAAAAAAAAAGACATTATAAATGAAATGAGAGTTCTAGAGGGAAGGATTGAAAATGGAAGAATCATTTTAGTATAGCAGGTAGAAAATTTTGCCCAAGATTCCTAGAAAATCAGAATGACCAAAATAGAAATGAATGACTCCATCAGGCAACAAGAATTAGAACAAAATCGAAAGACACAGAGGTAGGAACAGGGGAGGTGTCACATGAACCTCTGTTTCATCTGAACTAGACAAAGGAGAGTTGGACACACACACACACACACACACACACACACACACACCATACAAAGAGTTTGGTATAGAAAAATATTAAACTCAACAGGGAAGCAAATGAGAATAGAAAGGAAGGCAGAATAAGGAAATGATTAGTTGTAAGCAGAACAAACTCCAGCCTCGAAGGGTAGGTTTTGAAGGACGATTGAAAGGAAGGAAAGAAAAAAGGATAAAAAGATTTTGATTGAGGTCTTGGCAAGTGGGAGAGAGGAGGAACAACGGAGCAAAAGAAGATCACTTATTAGCATTCAGCACTATCTCTCACTAACTTCTTTGTAAAGTGGAGAACTGGCGGGGCGAGGAAAGGAAAAAGCATAAGCGGAAGGAATAGAAGAAAATACACAATTAACAATCATATCCACGGATGTGAATGGGATAAATCCAATTATAAAATAGAAGAATAGCAGAATGGATAAGAAAGCGGAGTCCAACAGTGTGTTATTTATAAGAAATGCACTCAAAACAAAAATTCACAAAGAGTCAAAACAAGGGAGTGGAAGTAGAAATAGATTTTTGGCTAGAGTAGAATTTATTATGCTTCAGATCAATTAAAAAAAAACTACAGAGTAGCAACCATAATCTCAGACAAGAAAACAGTAAAATGGACATGATTAGAAGAGATAAATAGGGAAACTATATCCTGCTTAAGGGTACCACAGATCACAAAATAATATTAATGGTACATATATTGAATGTCACATAGAGTTTTACGTTTACGTTCTGCTACACGTATAGAAATACTCATGAAATAAAAAAATAAGAGAAAGAATACGAGTGCCAAATATATGGCACAACTATTAAATATAATATGAGGTTAGAAAGGGGAGATGTTGCTTTAACTCTATTATCACGAATTCTTCCTGTATGTAACTTGTCTGTACATAGTTGTTTACATGTTGTCTCCCCAATTAGACTGTAAACTCCTTGAGAGCGAGAACCAAATGTGGACACCTGACTCAGGTGGAGCGTGCTATGCTCTCATTGAACAACTCCTCATTATCTAAGTTTATTTGGATTATTACTAGGATGAGGATAAGAGCTGAGATCATGGGGTTGTTCTTACATTCTATTTTTCAAAGAGATGGAAGAATGGGATTCTATAACTCAACATAGAGAGAGATCGCCTTCTGATGTTTTATTCAGGAGTGGGAAACCTGCGGCCTCAAGGCCACATGTGGCCTTCTAGGTCTTTGGGTGAGGCCTTTTGACTGAGTCCAAGTTTTACAGAACAAATCCTTTTATTAAGGGGATTTGTTCTGTGAAGTTTGGATTCAGTCAAAGGTCTACACTTGAGGACCTAGAGGGCCACAAGTGGCCTCAAGGGTGCAGGTTCCCTATCCCTGCTTTATGTGATAAAGGCATAGAGACAAGATAGAGAGAAAAAAGACAGAAAATTCATTCCCCTTCTGAATTTATGAGCAAAATGGTTTTATAAAAGCCTGTGCTAGTATTTCCCAAGTGACACAGTCCCACTTGCTTTTTAAAAGTAATTTATTTTTTAAAAAATAATAAGTATTTATTTTCTTTTCCTCCCACCTTTCCCCTGTTAAAGGGACAAAAAACAGGCAAACAAACAAAAAACCCCTGTAACAAATATTCATAGTCGAGCACAGCAAATTCTCCCTCTGGCCATATCTAAAAATCTTTATTTCATCTTGCATCTTAAGTGCATTCTGTATCTTCATCTCCATCAGTAGGTGGGTAGCATACTTCATCTTTGGTCCTCTGGAATCAGTTTGTAATACATTGATCAGAGTTCTCAAGTCTTTCAAAGTTCTGTTTCTTCATAATGTTTTTGTAATTGTATAAATTATTCTCCTGGTTTTCTCCCTTCATTTTTCATTGGTTCATACAGGTCTTTCCAGTTTTTTCTGAAACTGTTCATTTCATCATTTCTCATGGCACAATAATAGTTCATTATGTTCCCATGCTATAATTTGTTTAGCTATTCTCCAGTAGGTGGACATAGCTTTCCTTTCCTTTTTTTTTTTTCGCTACTACCAAAAAAGCTGCTATGATTTTTTTTTTTGCAGATTGCAGCTCCATTTTCAAATGTGTTCTATGGTAGAGCAGTAATTTCTCTATTTCTATGACACTGGTTTTCATTTTGTATTTGTAGTCTCAGTACCTGGCATAGTGTCTTGCATGTAGCAGGTACTTAATACATGCTCAGATTGGATTGAATTGGGTTGGACTGGATTTTTGCTTTAAAAGTTGCATAGAAAAACATTAGAATTTATGATCTCAGATCCCCATTTAGGGATTTGATTCAAGTAAAAAGGGCAAGATGCTTGCTAGAGATTACAAAAGAAAGAAAACTCTTGCTATGAATGAGCCCTCTACATTTTTGTGACCTTCCCTTCATGTTTATTTTTCAGATGATCAAGTTCCCCACATTGCTTTTGTTTTTTAATATTTCTCCACCCCTCAGACAAAGAGGAACTAACATTTATACTACCAAAAGGGGAAGATAAGATATTGGTCAAATACACCTCCTCTTTTCCCCAGGAGGTCAAAGGGAAATTAAAAAAGTATTTTCTCATAGAGTTTTACATTTAGGGCTAGAAGAGGCTTTAGGTTAGGCAGCAATCATTGAGTCTGTAGTTTTGTAGAGCCAAGTGGGATAGACCATAGCTAGTCGATCTCTTAGAATGTCCAGTGAAGATTCTTGACCTTTTTTTTGTACTCATAAATGGTGATGGAAAAAGACTGTCACAGAGTGAATACTATGATACTATTGGAATTTCCACATGACACTTGTGGACAGCTTCGGAGACCCAGGATTATACTGTTTTTTATTTTAAAAAAATTGATCAGTATCTGCTGAATTGACAATCAAGCTCATTCATGGAAGCTAACAGTTAGATCTAGTGGAAAGTACATTGGGCTGGGGTCCAGATGCATGAATTTTAGTTCCTTCTCTACTGGCAGCTAGCAGTAAGTGACCTTAAGGCAAGTCACTTGATTTCTTTGTCCTACAGTTCCCTAATCTGTACTGTGGGGACAAAAACTTGACTTCACAGGGTTGTTGGAAGATGAAAGGAGCTTCACCACTGTGGGTGAGTTGTCCATGGCGGATAGAAGTTAATATGGCCATTGGATGAGAAAGAGGGGAATAGGTAGGGTGTGGGACCTGGTGTAACTACTCAAGCAGGTATTTACTTGTGTATGCAAATCAAGAGGTTTAGGATTGTGAGAACGCATCTTAGTATGCTCATTCAGAACCTGGAGGAAACAGAAGTGAATTTAGAAGAACAATAGTGCAATATCAGACAATGCAAAGAATTTGAAAATTGAAGACAATACTGTACTTGGGAGTCTGCCTGCAAAGACAAAACCAGGAACTATATGAACACAATTACAAAACACTTTTCATACAAATAAAAGACTGATCTAAATAATTGGAGAAGTAGTAATTGCTTATGGGTAGGCCAAGTCAATATAATAAGACGACAATTCTGCCTAATTAATTTACCAAACTACCAAAAGTTGTTTTATAAAGCTAGGAAAAATAGTAACAACATTAAAATGGAAGAATAAAAGGTAAAGAATGTCAAGGGAATGAATGTGAACTAAGGTGGCTTAGCCATACCAGATCTCAAACTGTATTACAGAGCAGTAATCACCAAAACAGTCCAGCACTAGCTAAAAGATAGTGATGTATCAGTGCAATACATTAAGTACACAATACACAGTAAGTACACCAAGACAAATAAAGAAAGTTAAAAAAAGTATGCTTTGATTTGCATTCAAACACCATCAATTCTTTCCCAAAGATATTTTTAAAGATAGGAAAATGACCTCTCTCTATAAAAATATTTATAGCAGCCCTTTTTGTGTTGGCAAAGAATTGGAGATTGAGGGGATGCCCATTGATTGGGGAATGGCTGAATAAGTTGTGGTAGATGATTGTGTTGAAATATTATTGTTCTATAAGAAATGATGAGCAAGATGCTTTTATAAAAACCTGGAAAAACTTCCATGAACCGATTCAAAGTAAAGTGAGCAGAGCCAGGAGAACATTGTACATAGTAATAGCAATATCGTACACTGATCACATGTGAGCGATTGAGCTATTCTCCACAGCACAAAGATCTAAGGCAATTCCAAAGGACTCCTGATGAAGAATGCTATCCACCTCCAAAGAAAGAATTGATGGTGTTTGAATGCATATCAAAGCATACTCTTTTTTTACTTTCCTTATTTTTCTTGGTGTTTTTTTTTTTGTGGGGAAGAGAGGTCCATGTTTTCTTAAACAACATGACAAATATGGAAATATGTTTTGCATGATTGCACATGTATAACCTATATCAAATTGCTTGCTTTCTCATGATGGCTGAGGGGAGGAAGAGAAGATGAATGGAAGAATGTTGGCGTCCTAGACAGAAAAAGGGAAGTAAAGAAGAGGAATGGGTTTTTGGGGAAAGATAATAAGTTCTGTTTTAAACACTTTACATTTGAGATAACTATAAGACATACACTTTGAAAAATACAATAGTCCAACAGACAAGATCAAGAGCAACTAGGACAAAGATATGATTCATCTGCAGAAAGTTCATAATTAAAACCATGGGAGTTGATGAGGTCACCGAGACAGAGGGCATAAACAGACAACAAGACTCTTAGAACTCACACAGCTAAGAAGTACGATATGGATGAGGAACCAGTGAAAGAGACCACTTAGTAGTCAGACATTTAGGGGGAGAACCAAGAAAGAGCCATATGAAAGCAAATTCTGGTGAGGAAGCTGAGGACTCATTGTTTCTGTAGTGATGATCAAGTTACCATCCCAACAGTTGCAATTTCTTATAAATTGACCTCCAACAGGAAGACTTGAAGAAATAGGATTTACATCCTCCTATCCCTGGCTGTTGGGAATTCTTACTGCTGATGTATTTCCTTGATATTACTATTCTTTGACCAATCTAAATGTTTTCTTTTCACCATCCTGAGAGGTTGATGTGATTTGTGAACATCTTTTTGAATGTGAAAGGATAAAGAATTGTCAGCTAGTGGGAACAAAATGAACTAAGAGAGTATCTGAGTCTGAGAATAACAAGAATTGTAGTCCCCTATTGTAATGGGTATAGCTCCCAAAGAAATGTGACAGTGAAAAATAGCTGAAAGGATTTGACACTTTTTTTGTACTCACCAAGAAATGAACTATATTAAGACATTTCAATCATACCTCAGGAATTAGGCACCAAAACAGCCAAGAGCAATTCATTAAATCAAGTATTTGGAAGCAGAATATATGAATATAGGATGGAATGAGACTTAAAATACATATGCTGAGAGCGGAATATACTTAGAAAAAAGCTAAAGTGGTCCAGGAGACTTGAAAGGGAACTATATGCAACATAGTGGTTGTGATATGCTATGAGTGGTGAAAAAACACTGATCATGCTATGATAATCACAGAAATTAATCTCTCAGAAGTTGAGAAATTTGGCAGAAATTGATGTCAGCTGAACAAAGTCCTGGTAAAACAGGAAGAAATTTAAAATAGGATAAGAGATATGATCAAAGGAAATCAAAGAAGGGTAGAATGTGTTAAAAATTATGCGAATAAGGCTCTCAAGGGGAGAAGCAAATCCAGAAACTATAAAAAAGGTTAATATTAGTATTTACAGAAGTTAACAGAAAAACAGAAAAAAGTTGAAGAAATTGGAAATGAAATAGTGAAAATCAGAGATCAATTCAATATGCATTTATTAAGGGACTACTGCGCATATAACACTGTACTAGGTGCTGGGAGAGATGTAATTTTTACAAAGACATGATCCCTTCCTTGATGGAATTTACAGTCTAGTAGAAAAGAAGATGCATGTACAGATAATTATGATATACATTATTATAGTACATAATAAGTGCATTAGACAGATGTAAACAAAACTCTATGTGAGACTGGAAGGGGAAAAATCATTAATCACAGGACTTGATGAAGAAAAAGATAAAACTTCATCTTGGGTTTAAAGGATGGGAAATGTGCTTTAACAAGATTAAAGTGATGTAGTAAAAAAAAAAAAAACGAAGGGACTTCCAGTAGGTATCTTAGTGTGTGCACAGAGAAGGCAAGAGAGATTGGTATTGGGCTTAGGAGGCAAGAAATAAACAGATTAATGTGGCAATAGTGATAAGCTGAGAAAGCTGAAGGAGTTTTTTATGGTACCGTTTCAGAAGCCAGAAAAGGACAAGGACGTAACCTCATGGTAGGACTCCTTTTTGCTATTGGAGTTGAACCAAGGATGGTTTCAGTGAGCTTGCTGTGGGAAGAGTTTGTTACAAGGGTGTGTGTGAGTTAGTGAGAAGTGATAGAGATGCAAAAGAAGAAAAGAAAAGAGCATCGATAAGACTTTAAAACACATATAAGAAAATATAAAAAAGTTTAGAAGAGGAGGCAAATGGGTCAATTTTGTTACTCCCTTATTGAATTACATATGCATTGTTTAAAACAAACTATATAGCAAAAGCTTATAGTTTTATATACAAATTCTTTGTACTTTGCAGGTTGGAATGTTTGTGTTTGTATATAATTAAGTTGATAATTTTAGAAGAGGAATATTCTCTGAAACCTTTCAACTCTGAGATTCTATGATCTACTCCAATTCCTGCTTCAAGTATGAAAACCCTCAACATCCATCAAAGCAAATCAGCTAGCATTTATTAACCACCTGCTATGTGCCAGGCACTGTGTTAAAGGCCAAGGATACAAAGAAAGGCAAAAGACAGGCCCTCCTCTCAAGGATCTCACAGTCTAAGCCAGAGGCAACATGCAAATGACAAGAGACAAGGAGAAAATGGAGATTTCAGCAGAAGCAAAGATAAGGACAAAGGGAAGGCACCAGCGTTAACCTAGATTGGTTGCCCAATCTCCACCTAAAAAAATTATAAACTGGATAGCTGTCCACAAAAGGAGCCAAATAAACATACCAAGTTACATGAAACACCAAGCATTTAGTGAGGTAAAATGCAATGAATTATAAAAAATAGGCAAAAAACCTCATGTTTTTTTTTTTGTTGTTGTTGTTGTTGCTTTTTAGGGCTAACTGAAATTTATTGTCTCTGGCTTTATTTTTCTCCTTTAAAAAAATAGTGAGTCAGAAAATAAACAGTTCTGGTTTGGCCGACCTCCCTTTGCATATTTCATAAAGGTTTCATATTTGCCATTTTTGTGACTCCATGCCAATCCACTTAATTAATGTAATTTATGCAGCCATTTGGTGGACAACAGAAGTTATTTCCAATTTTTTCCTATTACAAATGTATGATGTAGAGGATAGAGAGCTGAACTTGGATCCAGGAAGATCCGAGTTTAATTCCCCTTGACCTCTGCCACTTTCTGGTTGTGTAATCCTGGGCAAGGTTCTTAATTTCTTAGTGCTACGATACTTTTTTTTTTTAGTTAAATTATTTATAGTTTTCAACATTCACTTCCATAAGTTTTAAATTTCCTCCTCCTCCCTTTACATGTACATTCCTATTAGTGCAACAATACTTTCAAGCCTATAAATTGCTGAGAAGTGCTGCCCTGCATTGGTAGAAGGAGTTTCTTCATTCTGGAGTTTCCTTTACTGATAAAATCAAGGTTCATTCCCAGTTCCATAAATAGAGTAACTATGAATGTTTTTGAACGGATAAGTCCCTTTTTTGATAGTTGCGTGATAAAATCTTAGTAATGCTTACTGCCAATCCCACCAGCAACGTAACCACAGTAGCTATTTCTTTGCTGCTCTGCCAAGACTGGATTTCATAATCCCCATTGCTCTCACCATCATCTTTGCCACTCAGATGGATCTAAGGTGATATATTATGATTCTCTTGATTTGCATTCCTTTGCTTATTAGGAAGTCTGAACTTCTTTCCTTGTATATATTAACACTTTTATTTCCTTCTTTGAAAATTGTCTGTTTATGGTTTTTGAGCAATGCTTTCCTGAAGAGTATGTATTATTAGTCTTATGGGATATATGTATTACTACTTAATAGAGTTTGGATATTAGAACTTTATTTGCTACAAATGTTCCCCCCAATGTTTGTTTTATTTTAATTCTAGAAATTTTTATTCTATTTTATTTTAAATTCAATTTAAATTTTTAAATTCAACTTAAAAACAAGCATTTCTATAACACAGTACAATAAAAACAGATGATTGCACATGAAACTGCAAATTTACCACGTACAACTTCCTATTTCCTCCAAATATACAGCACAGTAATTAAGGAAATTTATTTTTACCTTTTTTTCTTCTCCCCCCCATGGCTATCATTAGACACAAATACACACACACGTATGTAAAATTATTCTATGCATACTTCTATTTATCAGTCTTTTTTTCTGAATACAGATAGTGTCTCTCTTTGTATGTCCTTTATTTTTAATTTATGTATTTATAATAGTCAAAATGACTTAGTTGCTCAAAGCCATTATTAAAACAATATTGCTGTTACTATATACAACGTTCTCTTGGTTCTGCTCACTTCGCTCTTCATCTCATGCAAGTCTTTCCAAGATTTTTCTAAGAGCAATGAGTTTGCCATTTCTTATAGCACAGTAGCATTCCATCACAACCATACACCACAACTTCTTCAGCCATTCCCCAATTGATCTGGATCCCTGAAATTTCCAGTTCTTTGCAACCACAAAGAGAACTGCTATAAACATCCCATTCACATTCAAAGTCATAATTACTATTTGTGAATTTCCCTCCATCTTATTTTTACTCACTATTTTTTCTCAGCCTTTCTCGTACCCTATCTCCATTACCTCATCTTCTCCCTATCCTCCTAACCCCCACTTCACCTATCCATCCAAGAGTCCCCTCCATCCCCTACCTCTACTCTCCAATCTCAATCCACATACTCCTCAAAAAATTTTTATTGTACAAGATTTTTATCTTTATCTGGAACAACTTTAATAAAAAGTCCTTTACCTATTTAAATTAAGATAAATATATTATTCCTTTTTCAATTTTTATAATTTAAACATATTCAAATGACTTATTCAGTTAAAATTTATTGCATGTGATGTGTAGTGTGAAGTGTGGCTCCAAATCTCTTTTTTTAATACAACTATCCAAATAACAGTTTTAATAGATATTTGATATTGATATTTAATGGATATTTTCCCCGTGTTTTTGTTGTATGGAATTGTTATACGTGAATATTTTATATTTATTAGGTTAGATTATATTATTAGGTACTATTTCTGGTGTATCTATTTTTTCCCTTTACCTGTTTCAGTGTTTTCCCTGTATGGGGTAGTTTTTTAAAAAATAATTTTGACTTTATAATACATTTTGACATCTGATAGTATCAGTCATTTTGGTCATTTTTTCTTTTAAAATCATTCTTTATATTCATGTCCATCTACTATATCTATGACTTTTATTCTGACTTTAATTCTACAAAATAACATATTAATGCCTAATTGTAATTGCATTAAATTTGTAAGTCAATTTAGAAAATATTCTCATTTTTTCCATATTTGCCCAAGTAACTATGAAGGGGAGGGAAGAAGTGACAGTCTCTCCATTTGACAAATTGTTCCTCAATCTCTGTCAAAGTCACTTAAAATTTTCCTTTTAGTTGGTATGTCTCATGATAAGTTAAGGCTTTTACAGGTGCTCAACAAGTATTTGCTCAGCTTAATTGAATTAATTTCCAATGATGAATTTTATCACTGTCACAGAGGGCATTTTGCTTTCTATCAGTTTTCCTTAATTTATTTGGTGTATAAGAACGCGAATTATTTTTTGTGATCTTGCATTGTATTTCATTACTTTATCAACTCATTTATTAGATCAATGAATTATCTTGTTGACTGGAATTTTCCAGGCATACAATTGTGTTGCCTACAAATAAAGATATTTTAACTTCTTCATTGAATCTTACCTCTATTTAAAGACTTCTATTTATAGGGAACACACACTACATTCCTAAGCAGCTCACTCCATTTCTGGATAACTCTAATTTAGTTTGCTACTAAATGAAATATCTAGTTCAGAGACTGGGAAATATATAAAAAAGGATGCTCTCCAAATTCCATTTCATCTTTGGATAGCTCTAATTTGGTTTGCCACTAAATGAAATAATCCAGTGCAGAGACTGGTAAACATATGACCAAGGATGATGGGTAAATTCAGTGGTAAATATTACTATATTGTGGGAGAAATCGTGTCACAAAGCACAGGTTATAATGGAGACATTTTGCATTATTCATATCCTATTTGATCCTCAAGACAACTCTGAGGTAGGTTGTCCAGATGGCATTTATTTCAGTTTTGCATATGAAGAAAATGAGACTCAGAGATTTTGAGTAGTGTGAGGTTACAAGGTGGGCATTAGGGCTAGGGCTCAAATTCCATTCTAAAGACTCTTAAATGCAGAGTCCTTTATACCACAATAGTATTACTAAACCATTTAAAAGCCTAAGTTCTATGGAGACTGATGAACTCACAAAGTAGTCCCATGAGACTTCTGAAAACTGTTGGAGCAAACTTCTTAGCAGCGTTGGTGATGGTATGTAGAAGAAAGATAAGATTACTACATTACTGCAAAAAGGAATAATAGCAATGCAGGCTTTGGACATTATTTTTAAAGTCCTTCATAACCTGGCTCTTTCCTATCTTTCCAGTCTTCTTATACCTTACTTGCCTCCACATACTCTATTTTTCAGTGATACTGGCCTCCTTGCTGTTCCTTACACAAGACACTCCATCTCCCAACTCTGGGCATTTTCACTGGGTGTCCCCCATGGTTAGAATTTTCTCTTTCCTTACCTCTGCCTACTGCCTTCCGTCAAATCTCAGCTAAAATCCCAGTTTCCTGATTTCCCTTAATTTGAGTACCTTTCCTCTGAAATGATCTCCATTTCATCCTTCATATATCTTGAGTGTACATAGCTTGTAGTCTTCCTCATTAGACTGGGAGCTCCTTGAGGACAGACTGTTTTTGCCATTCTTTGTACCCCCCAGTGCTTAGCACACAGTGCCTGCCTGGCACAAAGTGGGTACTTAATAAATGCTTGTTGACTTGACTTACTAAATATTGATCCCTTGATTTTTTTGTTTGCTTGTTTTAGGAATCCTTTTGCTGTGTCTGGAAAGAACAATAGATGGCATGAGACCTGCCATTAAGAGATAGGAAATAGTTGGCTCTTTGGTGACCATGACAGATATCAGAAATTGTGCTGATAGAGCAAAGGCTATTTAATGAGTTTAGATGAGAGAGAGTTTAGATTGGGTGGCCTTTGCCTTTTATTCCCTCCAAGACCATGACAAACTATCGTTTACCGGGCCAACGGTTAAAATACATGGGAACTTTACATAACACCTTGACCAAAATGCCTATGTTCCACCAGGAGGGAGAGAAATTAAAGTGATAGGTAATTTAAAGAAGAGCCAGGTGAGGCAGTAGGGCTATGTGCACATATGGAAGAGGCTGAAGATGAAATAAGGACAGATATTCAGGCTGAGCCTGGTCATGGCTTGCTCTGACAACATCATGCTGGTGAAAGGGAAAGGAAGCCAATATTTAATATTTAAGGAGTTCACCAGATGACCTGGAGCAATAGTCAACTGAACAAAATATAAAGTTATAGACATAGGGGAGAGGGAGAGAAGACGATGTTGAAGATGCAAAAATTGAGAATGGGTTGACAACATTTCTCTACATTCAGTCTGGAGGAAAAGGGGGAGCAAAAGAAACTTGAATAATGCATTTTAAAAAGGGAACATGTGGGAAAGCTGCAAAGTTTTGTAGGAAATATACTTGGAAGTGGATAAATAAAAGATGGAATAGACGATTCATCTTCTTGAGTTTAAATCTGGCCTCAGACACTTACTAGCTGTGTGACCTTGGGCAAGTCACTTAATCCTGTTTGCCTCAGTTTCCTCATCTGTTAAATGGACTGGAAAAGGAAATGGCAAACCACTCCAGTATCTTTGCCAGGAAAATCCCAAATGGGGTCATGAAGAGTCAGACATTGCTGAAACACCTGAATAATAGAGATCTGCAGTTTCATGTACAATCTCTTATATAAATACATACATATATATATATATATATACACACACATACATACACCTAGATATATAGACACATGTAAATACTCATTTTATTTGTTTAAGTTTTGTTTGTTCAGTTCAGAATTTTTAAAAATGTGGTTTAAGTTCAGAATAAAAAAAAACTGTAGTTTTCAGGAAAAAAGAAAAAGAAAACTTGCTCTGTGACCACAGATAAGTCACTTGGCCTCCTTGGGCACCAGCAAAGGGGTTGATCTAACTCTGAGGTGTCAAACACACCCGGCAATATGCAGACCACATTACTACCAAATGGGGCCCAAATCATATTGAAATGTAATTCGTATCAGATTTTAATGTATTGATGTACTAAAAAAAATGAAATAAAAAAGTGTGGTTTTCTAAGTCAATATGCCACCAGCGGGGATCCTTCTGGTTTTGTGGCCCATGTTTCTACCTGAGTTTGATACCACTGGTCTAAATGATGTCTGAGGTCCCTTCTAGTTCTGAAATTCTGGTCCTTGTGATCAAGCAGTTTTTCCTCCCCACCCCCAACTTCACCCCATTTTCCGATACATTAGTTTGGCACACCTACCAGCAGGATACATATTTCTTCTGTTTAGGATCCATGTCAATAATGACATCATAATTCTGCAATCAATCAGACTCAAAATCTCATTGTTCACTTTGACTCCTCCATTTTTCTTACTCCCTGCATCCAATCAGCTGCCATGTCTTTTCAATTCTAACTCGAATATCCCTCTACCCCTTTCTGTTCCCACTGTAGCCACAATATGTCAAGCCCTTACCCCTCTCTTGATTTGACCTGTCTTGAGCTGGAAAATTGTTTCCCCCCCATTCTTTTGTGGGCTCTGTTGCTCCATAATCTGTTTTGAGGCATTATTTAAAGTTATTCAGAGAGGTACTGGGGAGAGTTCAGGTGTATACCTGCCTTTTCTCCACTATCTTGGCTCTGCCACCTTGTCATAAGATTCTCTATTAAAAGCAGGGACGCTAATGCACTGTTGGAAGACTGGTCTAACCATTTAGGAAAATAATTTTGAATTATATTTCCAAAGTCACTAAACTGTACATATCTTTTGACTAAGATATATTGCTACTAAGATATATTGTCCAAAAAGTCCATGACAAAACGAATGAACTCATGTATAAAAATATTGATAGCATCACTTTCCCACAATTTCTTTTACTTGTCTTGTTGCTATAGCTAGCATCTCTATGTTAAATAATAGTGGTGTTAATGGGCATACTTGCTTTACCTCAGATCCTACTGGAAAGATCCCTAATTTTGCTCCATTACATATAATGCTTTCTCTTGAATTTAGATAAATACTACTTATTATATTAAGGAAAGGTCCATGTGCTGGAAGGAAAGGTTAGTGTGATAAAAATAATAATAACAGTGATAGCTAATATTTACAAAGCACTTACTATGTGCCAGGCACTTTCCTAAGCACTTTACAAATACTATCTCATTTGACACTCACAACAACCCCAGGAGATACTTGATATTCTCTTATTATCTCCTTTTTACAGTTGAGGAAACCGAGGCAAAGAGGTTAAGTGATTTGCCCAAGATACACAGCTAGTAAGTGTCTGAGGCTGGATTTGAACTCAGGTTTTCCTGACTCTAGGCCCAGCACTCTATCCATTGAGCCATATAGCTAACCCAAAACAAACTCCTAAAATAACACTTTGTAGACCTAGAAAAAAATAATAATGAAATTTACATGGGAAACAAAAGATCAAGACTCTCAAGTGTAATGGTGAAGAAAAAAGTGGGAATGAGAATGAGGGAGGGACTTTTAGTACCAGATTTCAGACTAAACCACAAAGCAATGATCATTAAAATTATTTGGTACTGTTTTTTTTTTAAAGAGTTGTCCAACGATGGTGCAGATTATACACGTATAGAATCAGAGAAACACAGTAGCATAGCATTTGATTAAACCTCCAAACCTCAAATACTGGATGAAGAATACACTGTTTCATAAGAACTGCTTAGAAAACTGGGCAACAGTCTGGTAGAACCCTTAAACCTTGCTCTGTCTCAAGAAAACTGTTCAGAGTTGCTCAGGATCGTTTGTAGCATACACTGACCTACCTGTGCTCTTTGATTCACTAGACAGGATGCCTGTGGTCCAAATAGATCCTGGACCATTAATGTAGCTTTGAAGACTAGCAAGTGGAACTTCACATATGTTGTCATACGATGGTTTTGATGAACTGTTTTTCTTCGTTATGAGAGAGGATTCAATGGGGTCAGGTGGTAGAGTAGAACATAGCAGGTAATGACTATGATATTTTTAAAAGTCATCAATGCTTTTTAAGTGGGAAAAAAAGACCATCAAAACAGTCTGTTTTCCTGCATCTCTTCTATGCCAATGATGTGGTCTTATTTCCTTTAATTAGAATTGGAGCCTGAAATTTGCATTCTCTAGTCTCTCTCCCTTCCAATTCAGGCTTCACAAAGCTGCCCAAATAATCTTTTTAAAAATTTATTTATTTATTTTTAACATTCATTAAAAAAAGTTTTGAGCTCTGAATTCTTTCCCTCCTTACCACCCATCCTCCACCCACGGAGAAGGCAAGAAATGTGATATCAATTATGCATGTGAAATCATGCAAAAAATATTTCCCTATTAGCCATGTTGTAAAAGAAAAAGCAAGTGCAAAAAACAGAGCGAAAAAAAATATGCTTCAATCTGTATTGACTCTAACAGTTCTTTCTCTGGAAGTGGATAATATTTTTTATCATAAGCCTTTCAGAATTGTCTTAGATCATTATATTGATCAGAATAGCTGTTATTCACAGTTGATCATTGTACAATATTACTGTTACTTTGTACAACATTCTCCTGGTTCTGCTCACTTCTCTTTGTATGAGTTCACATAAGTCTTCCCAGGTTTTTCTGAAACCATCCTGTTTGTCAAATGTGTTCTTTTCTTTTTTCTTTGGGATCGCTTTGGGATACAGACTTTAGTAGTGGTATTGCTGGGTCAAAGGGTATGCACAGTTTTCTGATTTCCTTTTAATCTTGGCTGCATTGGTTTTGTTTGTGCAAAGATGTTTTAATTTAATGCAATTGAAATAATCAATTTTATATCTGTAATGCTTTCTATCTCTTGTTTGGTCATAAATTCTTCCTTTATCCATAGATCTGACAGGCTTGTGGTATCACCCTCTATGTCTAAATCATGTACCCATTCTGACCTTCTTTTGGTATACAGTATGAGATGTTAGTCTCTGATTTCTGCTGGACTGCTTTCCAATTTTCCTAGCAGCTATTGTCACATAGTGAGTTCTTGTCCCCAAAGTTTGGATCTTTAGGTTAATCAAATGCTAGATTACAATGGTCTTTTATTACTGACTATTGGGAACCTAATCTCTTCCACTGATCTATCACTCCGTTTCTTAGCCAGTACCAGATTGTTTTGATGATTACAACTTTGCAATGCCATTTGAGATCTGGTACTGTTAGACCACTTTCCTTGACATTTTTTTTTCATTCTCTTGATATTGTTTGACCTTTTGTTCTTCCAGAAGAATTTTGTTATTATGTTTTCTGGACCTGTAAAATAATTTTTGGTAGTTTGATTTGTATGGTACTGAATAAGTAAATTAATTTAGGTAGAATTGTCATTTTTATTATATTGTCTTGGTCTACCAATGAGCAATTAATATTTCTCCAATTATTTAGATCTGTCTTTATTTGTGTAAAAAGTGTTTTGTAATTGTCTTCATATAGTTCTTGAGTTTGTCTTGGCAGGTAGACTCCCAAATATTTCATATTGTCTGAAGTTATTTTATAACAGAATTTTTCTTTCTATTGCTTGCTGCTGGATTTTTAAAGCAATATATAGAAATGCTAATCATTTATGTGGATTTATTGTATATCTTGCTACTTTGCTAAAGCTGTTAATTGTTTTAGCTACTTTTTAAGCTGATTCTCTAGGATTCTCTAAGTATACCATTATGTCATTTGCATCCTCATTGTGTATTCTAATTCCTTCAATTTCTTTTCTTTTATTGCTATAGCTAACATTTCTGGTGAATAATAGTGGTGATGATGGGCATCCTTGCTTTACCCCTAATCTTATTGGGAAGGCTTCTAACTTATGTCCATTACAGATAATGCTTGCTGATGGTTTTAGATAGATACTACTTTATCATTTTAAGGAAAGCTCCTTATCCTATGCTTTCTAGTGTTCTTAATAGGAATGAGTGTTATATTTTATCAAAAGCTTTTTCTGCATCTATTGAGATAATCATATTATTTTTTGTTGGTTTTGTTATTGCTATGGTCAATTATGCTGATAGTCTACGTACTATAGGTACTGAACCAGCCCTGCACTATAAATATCACCTTGTCATAGTGATATATTTGTGATATACTGCTGTAATCTCCTTGCCAGTATTTTATTTAAATTTTTTGCATCAATATTCATTAAGGAAATTGGTCTGTAGTTTTTCTGTTTTTGCTTTTCCTGGTTTAAGTATCAGCACAATTTTTGCATCATAAAAGGAATTTAGTAGGACTCCTTCTTTGCTTATTTTTCCAAATAGTTATATAATATTGGAATTAATTGTTTTTTAAATGTTTGGTAGAATTCACTTGTGAATCCATGTGGTCTGGTCCTTGGGATTTTTTTCTTGGGACTTCATCGATGGCTTATACAATTTCTTTTTTTGTGATAAGGTTATTTAAGTATTCTTATTTGCTCTTCTGTTCATCTGAGCAATTTCTAATTTTGTAAACATTAATCCATTTCACTTGGATTGTCAGATTTATTGGCATGTAATTGGGCATCTTAATTGATGGTGCATTCACCCTTTTCATTTTTGATACTGATAATTTGGTTTAATTTTTTTTAAAAAACCAAATTAACTGATTGCTTGTTCATTTTATTGTCATTTCTTTCATAAAACCAGCTTCTAGTTTTATTTATTAGTTTACTTTTTCATAGTTTCAATTTTATTAATCTCTCTTTTGATTTTCAAAATTTCCAATTTGGTGTTTAATTGGGGATTTTAAATTTGTTCTTTTTCTGTTTTTTTAGCTGCATGCTCAATTTATTGATCTGACCTTTCTCTATTTTACTGATATTTTGGGAGATATAAATTTTCCCCTAACTACTGCTTTGCCTGCATCTCATAAATTTTGGTATGTTGTCTCATTGTAATTTTTAATGAAATTATTTATTGTTTCTATGATTTGTTCTATGGCCCACTCATTTGTTAGGATGAGATTATTTAGTTTCCAATTAATTTTTTACATATCAAAATTTTAATGTTTCAATTAAATACTATTAGTTGAAATACAGATATAGAAATATAATACCTTCTTGGGTGTGGTTGGTTTGGGAAAACCTTTTATATAGCATCTTTTGCCCTTGAGATGTTTGCAAATGTAGTGGTTTTTGAGCATTAATTTTTATGTAAGTCATCATTACAGTGTACCTAGAGTTGGTTTGGACATTTTATACCAAGAAATTTATCAAAATTTCAAATGCATGTATGTGGTATCTCTGACCTTTCCATAAGCCTTTTCATAAACATTATGCATCTGCCAAGACATTGTATAATACAAATGAAAGTTATTCAGAAGCAGTGATGAGCAAGAACTGTTTTGATACAGCAATGATCATTTCAGTGAGGAAGAAAATCTTGATAACTGTACTACTAATAATGGAAGACATTCATTCTTAAATTTTTTTTGCAACTTTCTACATCAGTTGTAAAAAGTGAGGTAATTTATAATATGAAATTATTTTTACCAGAAACAAGCTCATTAATATTATTGTTGTACTTGTTTTCTTCAGTCATTTTAGTCATGTCCAACTCTTTGTGACCCCATTTGGGGTTTTCTTGGCAAAGATACTGGAGTGATTTGCCATTGCCTCCAATTCATTTTACAGATGAGGAAACTGAGGCAAAAAGAGTTAAGTGACTTGCCTAGGGTCACACACCCAGTAAAGGTCTGAACTTAGGTCATCTTGACTCCAGGTCTGGCAATCACCTACCTGACCTACTGTACTTGTTTGCTTCTCTGCAAAGAATATTTTAGTATTAATAAATCTCAGTGAATTAGTTCATAATAGCTTGTGTTGAGAAAAAAGAAGGGTTCTTCTGCTTTTACAGCTATTGTTGGATGAGGTGCCTATCTGTACTTACAAAAATTACTGTTTTAGTTAGACTAAGGATATATTTTTGATCACCAGTCTTTAACTCTGGCATTTGGTTTGTAGGGAGATGGAAAACAATATTAATTATCTGGTGCTGCTACAATGGTTTCATTTCAGAAGCACTAGTGGTTTTAGTAGTGTTTAACATGTAGCTGTATGTCTATTTAGAGAACATCTTGATGTACTTCAGAATTGACATTTCAGATTTCAAGTAAATTGTCAGCCTTTTTTCTATATATAACCTACTTTTCCTTGGTTACAATTTTATTGTTGTGTTCCACTGGAAGTAATGGTGCAATTAAGAAGTATAGTGGAATAAGAGATTAGTCAGGATATTAAGACTGACAAAGAAAACAAAATATAGTTTATTTTAACATTTTGCTAGTTTTCTTAAATCTATCAAGTTTTAATCTTACAAGGTTTTATATGTGACCAACGAAAATGTATTTAAAATGGTTCTCATAGCTCATTAAGTTTATTCTGCATTTGTATATTTAATAAAATTGTCCCAAAGTATTTGTGCTTTGTGTGGTTTATGTTAATGGCAACCCGGGCTGGTACACTAGCTATTGAATTAAAATGCAGTTACTTCTATTTTGGTTTGTGGATTATCAGACTCTTCCAGATTATTTTTTATTCTCTCCCCACTCCCATCCACCCTCCATTTTGGCCATGTCATTTATAATGAACTCTTTCACCCAAGGTCAGGCATAGAAAATACTTTTTCCAAGTTATCATGCCATACACTACTACATTTACTTGCAATATTTGGAGCAGTAAGGTTATTTTGTCTTGTATTTCTTTTATATAGAAAATGATGTTTGTTTATTGTTTAAAACTATTTAGGACATGTTAAAAATATAAAAACGCATTTAAATGGAAACTTAGATAAATGTATTCAATTTGAGTTGTCTTAATTAACCCACGGCATTAATTTCCTCTATTATACTGAATAGAAGAATTAACAGCATAATTTCTAACATGTGAAAGCAAAATCAAGATTTGAAAGTATTTGATGTTAGAAAGTTTGTTTAAGTTGTGCTTTTATTCAAATTGCAAAATGGTTAAATGTGATTTCTCATGAAATCTCTGTACTATTTCTTTATACCTGAATTTTCATTGTTCAAAATGCCCTTGCTTTTGGCAATGTGTTTGCGTTTGTGTTTTGAGATGGTATTAAGTTCTTGGAATTTTCACTTAGATGTTAATGGGATATGTAATTTTTATATATTCCTTAGTACTACTGTGAGTTAACTTTAAAATAAACTAAAATAGATGTCAATATAATGAATTATGTGTTATGGAACAAATTCCATGGTTTACAGTTCTTGAATCATTGCTGATCATTTTGGAGCACTTCTTTAAAGAATTACAAGTATTCCAATAGTACAACATTCTTTAGTTATTGGAATATTTGTTGGACAAAGATTTCTTTTGGAGGTTCTCTTAGTTTTAAAAATACAATGGAAACTGCTTTGGAGTCACATGAACATTGCATATATAAAATATGCAAATATTGCAAAATATAAAATATGGTATCATTACCTGTAGCCAATTAAAGCTAAGTGATCTTGAATATTGCTGTCTTCCCTGTCTAAAGTTCATATAAGAGCTTTAGGTATTCTCAGGAGCATATTTCAAAACATGATATCTCTTTATTAAATTGGTGGTTTGAGAAGGTTTGTTGAATTAGGTTAGATTTTCTTAATTTAGTTGAGTGGCAATGCATGAGATTCAGTCTGGATTGGTTAAAATCAACAATTAGCAATTAAAGTTAAGACCTTTAAAGAAAACTGATATCTCTATAATTTTAAAGGTTAAAAATAGAAAAATGAAAAGAATTCATATGGGTCAGAAGACAAAGAGAAAAAACAAATTATGTAACAGTCAAGATGCAGATCATTAGAAGCAACTAAACCAGGATGGATAAAAATCAAGAAACCAAGGTACCCAGAGGAATTTCCATTCTTCTCACTGTCAAACACTACATGGTAGTAGTGTCAAGGACCAGGGTAGTTTCCATTCTTCTTACTGGTTAGCATTACATAGTGGTCATGACAAATATCTAAATGAGCTAAAGATCAGGTAAATGATAAGACCTGTATGTATATGTAAATGTACACATATATACATATACTTTACACACATACATACATATATATGCACATACATATACATATATACATGTATATATATACACATGTTATATACCATAGGTCTTTCATTCTTCCATGTCTTTTCAGAGATTTCTCCTAACATCTTTAAATTTACAACCTGGAAAAGAATATAAGCCTAGAAACAGAACAATTCACAAAGGATAAGGGTAGCCATGATACGTGAAGTGGAGTTTGTTCATTTCCAATTGGCTTTTCATCTAAACGGGTCAAATTTGCCTGTCTGCATTGTACTGGTCACCTTCATCACCTACAGGGAACCCAATGTCAAGCATGTTACTTCAGCCCTTTTCTCTCTGAGGGTTCACCTCTTTCCCGGCCCTTTACTGAATGTAATTTTTATTGCAATATGGTCTGAAAAGGATGCATTTAATGTTTATTTTCTGCATTTGTTTATGAGGTTTTTATGCCCTAATACTTGGTCAATTTTTTGTGAAGGTGCCATGTACCACTGAGAAAAAAGATATACTCTTTTCTATTTCCATTCAATTTTCTTCAAAGTTCTTTCATATCCAACTTTTCTAAAATTCTATTTATCTCTTTTACTTCTTTCTTATTTATTTTATGACTAGGGGAAAATTTAGTTCCCCCACTAACAGTTTTGCAATCTATTTCCTCATGTAACTCGATTAACTTTTCCTTTAAGAATTAGGATGCTGTATCATTTGGCACATATATATTTAGTATTGATACTACTTCATTGTCTGTGGCACCTTTTAGCAAAATGTAGCTTTTCTGCATATCTCTTTTAATTAGGTCTATTTTTGCTTTTGCTTTTTCTGAGATCATGATTGCTATGCTCATCTTTTTTTTTTAACCTCAGCTGAAGCATAATAGATTTTGCTCCAACCTTTTATTTTTACTCTCTGTGTATGTCTCTGTTTCATGTGGATTTCTTGTAAACAACGTATTGTTGTATTCTAGTGTCTAATATAGTCTACTATGTGCTTCCATTTTATGTGTGAGTTCATCCCATTCACATTCACAGTTATGATTCCATCCATCCTATTTTCCTGTTGTCTACTCTTCTCTCTCTCTCTCTCTCTCTCTCTCTCTCTCTCTCTCTCTCTCTCTCTCTCACCTATCCCTCCTCAAAGGTCTGTTTTGCTTCTGACCACTGCCTCTCTTGAACCACCCTCCCTTCTATCAGCTCTGACCCTTCTCATCTCCCTCTCCTTCCACTTCCCTGTCGGAAAAGATAGATTTCTATACCCAACTGAGTGTGTATGTTATTCCCTCTTTGAACCAATTCTGATGAGAGTGAGGTCCAAGTGTTGTCCATCACTCCCTCCCTATCTTCTCCTCCATTGTAAAAGCACTTCCTTGTGTACCTACTTTATGTGAGGATAATTTTCCCCATTCTTCCTCTCCCTTCCCCCTTCTCCCAGTGCATCCCTCTTTCCTCACTCATTACGTTTTTTTTTTTTGAGATCATCCCATCAAAGTCAACTCATACCCATGCCCTTCTATGTATACTCCTTTTAACTGCCCTAATAATGATAAAGTTCTTAGGAGTTACTTGTATGGGAATGTAAACAGTTTAACCTTATTGAGTCCCTTATGATTTTTCTTTCATTTTAATCTTTTTATACTTCTCTTGAGTTTTATGTTTGAATGTCAGGTTTTCTTTATTCAGCTCTGGTCTTTTCATCAGGAATGCTTGAAAGTTCTCTATTTCATTAAATATCTATTTTTTCCCCTTGAAAGAAGCAGACTCAGTTTTTCTGGATAGGCAATTCTTGATTGTAATCCTAGCTCTTTTACCTTTTGGAATATTATATTCCAAGCCCTCTGCTTCTTCAATGTGGAAGCTACTAAATCTTGTGTGATCCTGATTGTGGCTCCACAATGTTTGAAATGTCTCTTTCTGATTGCCTGAAATATCTTCTTCTTGACCTAGGAGCTCTGGAATTTGCCTGTAATTTTTTTTTTTGGAGTTCTCATTTTGGGATCTCTTTTAGGAGGTGATTGGTGGATTCTTTCCATTTCTATTTTATTATCTGATTCTAGGATATTGGGGCACTTTTCCATGATAATTCATTGGAATATAATGTCTAGGCTTTCTTTGATCATGGCTTTCAGGTAGTCCAATAATTCTTAAATTATTTGTCCTGGATCTATTTTTCAGGACAGTTGTTTTTCCAATGACAAATTTCACGTTTTCTTTTATTTTCTTCATTTTTTTGATTTTGTTTGATTGTTTCTTAATGTCTCATGGAGTTATTAGCTTACAGTTGCCCAATTCTGATTTTTAAGGATTTTCTCCAGTGACTTTTTGTACTTCTTTTTTCATTTGGCCAATTCTTCTTTTTGAAGTTCTTCAGTGAATTTTTGTTGCTTTTCCTCCGTTTTTTCTCTTCAGTGGATTTCGCACTTCTTTTATCATTTGGCCAATTCTTTTTTTTAAGTTAATATTTTCTTCAGTATTTTTTTGTGCTTCTTTTACCAAGCTGTTGACTTCTTTTCGTTATTTTCGAGCTTCGGTTTCATTTCTTTTCCCACTTTTTGCTCTACCTCTCTTATTTGATTCTTAAAATTCTTTTTGAGCTATTCCAGGTTCTCTTGTTGGGCTTGTGTCCAAATCACATTTTTTTTTTTTTTGCCTTTAAGGCTTTGCTTGTAGCCGTTTTGAAATCATCGTTTTCTGAGCTCGTGTCTTCATCTTCCTTGTCACCATAGCAGTTTTTTACGATGAGATTCTTTGTTATTGTTGTTGTTTGCTTATTTTTCCAGTCTATTTCTTGACTTTTAACCTTATGTTAAACTTGGGTTCTGCTCCCAGGGTGAAGGGTGCTCCCACTGTTCCAAGCTTCAGGTTTTTCATGTTATTGTTTTCAAAGCCAGTTCCAGGGGTCTGTAAGTTTTGGTGCTTCCAAGGTGAAATTATCCAAGGAAAGTGTGGTCATTGCTTTCCTGGACTGTGCTCTGGTCTTTACCAGAAAGGGACCTTGTTCTTCTGCAGCCATAAATGCTAGCTCTCCTCTTGGGCCCATGGTGATTGGCCCTGTGACCAGGTCCTCTGCTGTCCTGCAGCCACAAGCACTAGTGCTCCTTTCTGCCTTGGGACTGAGATCAGGGCCCCTACTCCTTTGTGAGTGACGACAAGTGCTCTTCTCCACCAACCAGGGCTCCTGTTCTCTTGTGGCTGTCATGTGCTAGTGCTTCTTTTCACCCAGAAACTGTGACCAGGGACTGCATATGGGCAATACAACAGTGTCCTGTACCCAGCAAAGGGTGACCTATAATCCCTTTCTGATCAGTTGTCTGATTCCCTTACCATCTCTGGGCTGAGAGTTCCCAAAGGTGCTGCTGCTGTTGAAGCTGTGTCCAAGGCCTGCTGCTGCTACCTAAGTGTATGCTACTCTCTGGGCTGGGTCTCTGGTGACACAGACCTCTCCTGCCTCCCTCCTAAGTTGCCTTGGGCTGGAAAAATGTCTCACTCTGAGGTTTCATTGGTTCTGCCACTCCAGAATTCAATTTGAGGTAGTATTTTAAAGTTGTTTGGAGGGGAATGTTAGGATGCCTATACTTTTCCATCTTGGCCACAAATAATCTTTTAATGCAGAGGTCTGACAATGTCACTTCCCTGCTCAAATACCTTAGTATATATGGCATGGAACGTAATATCCTTAGTCTGCATTTAAAGCCATCCACAATGTATTTCCAGCTTATGTCTTTTTAGACCTATTTCCCTCTACTTCCATTCACATATTCTACATTACAACCAAAACTGGATTCCTGGTTATTCCCTGGCTTTATTCTGTACCTTTCTGCCTCTGCATTCTAAGAGGCTATACTTTGGGCTGGCACAGCAATCCTTTCCCATCACCACCTGTTGTAATCCCTCTCTTCCTTCAAAGAGTAGATCAAGAGATACCTGTCATATGAGGCTCGTCCTGATCTCCTCAGCAGCAGAAAATGATCCTTATCTTTTCATATTTTTTTTATTGTATTTTGTCTAGGCCCCTTTTGCCTTTACCCTAATTAATATACCTTATACCATACTTAGGTACATATTCTAGCCTTCCTTTAGATTGTAAACTCATCAAAGTCAAGGACTGCTGTTTTTTGGCTTCTTGTTATCAGCACCTACTACAGTGTTTGGCACATTTGCTGAATTGAATTTAGCTGTATTTGTTACTGTCAGAAAGAGTAACTCATCATCAGTTATACTTAAATTTCAATGAAATGTTCGATTAAAAATAGTTTCTAGAGTTCAATTTTTACCCCAGCTTTTAGGCGTCTATTTTGCAGTAAATCAATTTATTCTAGTGGTTCCAGGAGGATGTATATCTTTGAAAAGTAAGATGCTCTACCTCGACCATGATGAGCCACTCCCCTCCCCCTTTTTCTCTATGGAGCTGTTGACCACTAACGTGTGACTTAAAATTTAAAATAATTTTCTATTTTCTGTGATGTTATACTGTACAAGAATGGAATCTTAAGGGAGCACTTGTATGAACAAGAGCTTGATAAGATTAAAAAACAAGCTTGTTTTCTGTAAGAACCACATTGACTCTTCTATCAATCACCAAGCATTTATTAAGCACCTATTATAGGCCAGGACCTATGCTAGGCACTGGGGAAACAAAGACAAAATTGAAACAGTACCTGCCCTCAATGAGCCTTCATTTTATTGAGGGAAACAACATGTAAACTCTAAGTATAGAATACATATATATATATATATACATATATATGCATATGTATGTATATATATGTATGTATAGTAAATGAGGTAATTTTGGGGTGGGGAGAGGTGATAGCTAGGGCAATCAGGCAAGTTCCCAAGTAGGAGATAGGCTATGAGCTAAGCCTTGAAGGAGGCCAGTAAATCTCTTTTGGCAATTCTCATACTACAGTAGGTAGATCTTCAGACTAAATGAGAATGCATGTTCAGCCCTTTAACTTTCACAGCTGAATTACGAGATTGGGAGGCTAAATCCTAATTTGTTTATCATGCTTGCATGGGTTTTCTGCTTCGGGGAACTTGAGATGAAGGAAGACAGAAGTAGGAGAAGAGGACGTGGAGACATGGTCCCATGCACCAATGGAGGTGCCATCTGCATCTGCCTGCTGAACTGCAGAAGAATGGAGTGTGTCCCATTGAGGAACACCCAGATATTCTCATAATAGACTTTGAATAACTCCTCTAAAAAAGGCAGAACCCACAGGGCCTAGCCCTATGGTTGCTTTGAGCTCTGAAACTATGGCACCAATACATAACCTGAGGAATGCCTTTGGGTAAGTAAGACATGTTAGTTAAAGGTATAGAAGGCTTTTGAATGCAAGACTCAGAGGATGGCAATTGTAGCATTGCTATATGGTATGAGGAAGGACCCATGGTTACAGGAAGCCTAAGAATGAGAGCCATATTATGATTTTGTATGTGTATGGAGATTCCACCTAATGGGGAGAGGATAGATTTTTTTTTTTGCCTTCATCTACAAATATAGTTGATTCTGAAGAGCTACATATACGTAAAAGTCACCTGCCTTCCCCCTTCCGCTGCTGCTCTAGATACCAAAGCTCTATAGCACTAGACCTGGAATCAGGAAGACTTGAGTTCAAATCTGACATCAGATACTTACAAGTGATGTGACCTATAATTTGCTCAACTATAAAATGGAAGTAATAATAGCAGTTACTTCCCAGAGTTATTGTGGAGATCAAATGAAATAATATTTGTAAAACATTTAGCACAACGCCTGCCACATAGTACGTGCTTAATAAATGCTTGTTTCCTTCCTTCCTTCCCTAACTGTAATATCCTTATCTAGGCCCACCCTCCCTTGGCAAGGTCCTTAAGAATCTTTGCCCATTCTACTCCAATAACACTTACAAACCAGAATCTCATATCCTCAAGGCCTAACATTCTTCTCTTGTAAATTACAACAAACTTTTGTTGTTTAGATGTTTCAATTGTGTCTGACTCTTTGTGACCCCTTTTGGGGTTTCCTTGGCAAAGTTACTGGAGTCATTTGCCATTTCCTTCTCCAGCTCATTTTACAGATGAGGAAACTGAGGCGATCAGAGTTAAGTGACTTGCCCAGGGTCACACAGTTAGTACGCATCTGAGGCCAGAATTGAATTCAGGAAGATCAGTCTTCCTGACTTCAAGTCTGGCACTCTGTCCAAATTAATCCGAGCTATGTTGATTAGTATGTGTTAAGGTGAAAGGTTTAGTCCCCGGGAAGTATGGCAGTTTGGAGAATGCTTTTCTGGATACATGACTGCTTTTATCTAACTCCTCCAGAGTGAGAATTTCAGGTCAGGCTTAGGTAAAGGACAATGCTACAGGAGGTGGTAGAGGAGTTGGGTTTTTGGGGGGTGGAGGTTAAAGGGGGGAGCCATAGAGAGGCATCTTATATCATACTACATAAGACTGGCCCTTGTTTTGAGAGCTGACCTCTGGCTCAAGAGCCACAGGCTGTGATCTTGCCTCGAAGGTTACTAGAGAATATAGAGAATTGAGATTCGATGGACAGAATATTTCCTGGAAAGGGAGAGCTGGAACAGGGGACTTGAAGTAAGCATTCCTATGGCAGTGAAGGATGAGTGTTCCCTTAGGCAAGCTGGACTAACTGAAGACTCCAGGAGGGAAAAATAGGAGATAGCACATGCCAGGTAGGCACCATCATTGCCACTACCATCTCCTCTTAGACCCTGAGGGAGATAGCTCCAGACTCTAAGCCCAGGGAATATCAGTCTCCTCCAGACCACTGGCTCTGTTTCCAGTCTAGCCTCTAACCAATGGAACAACCTTCTGCGTGGTGTCGATGTCTTATTTCTTCTAATCTAGTCCATTCTCCTCTCAGCTACCAAAGTGGTTTTCCTAGAGTGCCTGCTGACTCCCTATTAAATAAATTCTAGTGCCTCCAAGATCAAATATAGAATCTAGTTTGACTTTTAATGCCCCTTATAATTGGGCCCCTTCTTCCCTTTCCAGTCTTTTTACATTTTATCCTTTACCCGTATTCTATGATCTAATGGCATTGTCAGTCAGTGAAGGAGAATTTATAATTTATTTGTCCATTCCTCTCTATCTCCATGGGACTTTGCCTACCATGAGAGCCTCTTTGGCTTAGAAGCTCACTCGGTCCCTGTAATACTTCGCATATTGGAAGCATTTTCTAGCCTTTTGTCCTTTTTCTCTGATTGTCTGGTTCCTTCAAGAACCTTCATTTTAAAGAGGCCATCCAGGCCAGCCACGCCTTTATTCCTTTCCTGGCTTCACTCCAGACATATCAGCACAGGACTTAACCTTAGTCCTGCCCCATCACCCATCTTTCTTTAGTTCCCTTTTATGTGTTGTCACACTCCAATTAGAAAGAAAGATACTTGAGGGCAGGCACTATCTTTCTGCTTGTATTTGGATTCTCAGGATTTAGCACAGTGCCTGGCACATAGAAAGAGTTAATAAATGCTTGTTAACTGGCTAATTTTGGCTTCCTTACTCCTTGCACACAATCTTACATTTCCTGATATACATTTTATATATTTATTTGTATACTTCTATACATTTTCTTTTTGTTTGTTTTCATTTTTTGGAGGGGGGAAGGCAGGGGAATTGGGGTTCAGTGACTTGCTCAAGGTCACATAGCTAGTGGGGCCGGTGCTCTACTCACTGTGCCACCTAGCTGCCCCTATTTCTATACATTTTCATTGACTCTCTCCTGTGCCAAGAATTCTCTCTCTACTCATCTCCACCTCGTGGCTTCTTTCAATTTTCAGATAAAATCCCTCTTTCTGCAAAAAACCTTCCATAGACCCCCCCACTCAAGGCCTTCCTTCTGAGACTACCCCTAATTGTAAGTATGTATGTATGTATGTATGTATGTATGTATGTATGTATGTATGTATATATGTATCTATCTATCTATATCATATTCCTGCATAATTCTTGCTCGTGATCTTTGATTAGATTGTAAATTCCTTGAAGGCATGAACTGTTTTTTGCCTTTCTTTGTATCTACAGAGTTTAGCATAGCCTCTGGTACTTTAGGTAATGTTTAATAAATGCTCATTGACTTGACCTGTTGACTTTGTGCAGTCCCCACCTCCTTAGTATGCACACCTTTGAAGATAGGGAGAAGAAAATGCTCACCACCAAGGTCCCTGGAATTTTCAAACAGTTCAACCTCTGAAATGGATATGGTTAAAATTGGCTAACATGACAGAAAAGAAGGTGACAAATGACAAATGAGGGGATGTGGAAAAATTGGGATGCTAATGCACTGTTGCCAGAGTTGTGAACTGGTCCAACCATTCTGGAGAACAATTTGGAATTATACCCAAAGGGCTATAAAACTGTACATGCCTTTTGACCCAGCAATGGCACTACTATGTCTATATCCCAAAGAAATCAAAGAAAAAGGAAAAGGACCTATATGTACACAAATATTTACAGCAGTTCTTTTTGTGTGGTAAAAAAATTGGAAATTGAGGGGATGCCCATCAGTTGGAGAGAGGCTGAACAAGTTGTGGAATATGATTGTGATGGAGTACTATTATGCTATAAGTAATGATGAGCAGTATGGTTTCAAAAAAGCCTGGAAAGACTTACATGAACTGATGTTATCTTTTTAAAAATTTTTTTATTATTTAATATATTTAGTTTTCAGCATTGATTTTCACAGGAGCTTAAATTACAAATTTTCTCCCCATTTCTACCGTCCCCCCCCACTCCAAGATAGCGTATATTCTGGTTGTCCTATTCCCCAGTCAGGCCTCCCTTCTGTCACCCCACTCCCCTCCCATCCGCTTTTCCCTTTCTTGTAGGGCAAGATAAATTTCTATGCCCAATTGCCTGTGTATCTTATTTTCTAGTTGCATGCAAAAACTTTTTTGTTTTTGAACATCTATTTTTTAAAACTTTGAGTTCCAAATTCTCTCCCCTCTTC
>CM053624.1:58958516-59012317 GCA_028646595.1 Phalanger gymnotis
TTTCTTTCTTTCTTTCTTTCTTTCTTTCTTTCTTTCTTTCTTTCTTTCTTTCTTTCTTCCTTTTCTTCTTTCTTCTTCCCCTCCCTCTCTCCTTTCTTTCATGGCTAATATGGAAATATGTTTTGCATGACTTCATATGTATAATTAATATCATATTGTTTGCCTTTTCAGTGGGTGGAGGAAGGGCTGGAGGGAGGGAGAGAATTTAGAACTCAAAATTTAAAAAAAAGAATCTTAAAAGTAAATAATTAAAAAAGAAATACGGTTTCATCAGTGGAAAATACATTAATATCTACTTAGGTTTATAGGGCTTTTCCACCTAACTTGTAGCTAAGACCTCTTAATTTATTGTTTTTTCATTCATTCATTCATCACTCCCTTGCTTAAGAGCTTTCAACAACTTCCTGTTGCCATTTCAAACTCACTACTATCTGTCTCTAACCTACCTTCTCAGCCTTATTTCACATTATTCTCCCTTCATATGCTCACTTTTCTGGCCAAACTAGACAAGCTGTTCCATGATTGCATGTCGCCCAGTCTGTCAGTCACCCCCCCCACCCCCCTCCCACCCCCATTCCCCCAAACCTGCATTCTTTCAGGCCATCCCACATTCCTGAAGTGCAATGCCTCTCATCTCTACCTACTGAAATCCTCTTTCTTCAAGGCCCCACCTTCTCCATGAAGCCTTTCCTGATGTTGCTGAAGGTGAGCTCTTCTTCCTCATGTGTTTGGAGAACACTTCATTTCCACCTTCCTGGCATCTATCATACTTATTCTCCCCTTCTTTCAGGTGGGGCAGAGACTTTGTCACTTTCCATGTTTGGATCCCCAGTACCTAGGATGGAACTGCACCAGTGATTTCATTGGTCCTGGAAACTCCCAGTGAGGGAAACCTCTCTACCAATGTAAAATGGCACTTTTCCTGCAGTTTATAGGGGGCATTGAAAGCTTGAGATTTTCCCAGAGTCTCACAGCTAGTGGGTGACAAGAGAAACTTGAACCTAAGTCTTTCTGCTTCCCAGGTTGCCTCTCATAGGCATTTTACAACTATATGTTAACTTGAATTTTATATGACATTTAATGGTGCCACTGCCTTCCATGATCCACCATTTCCTCTGATTAGGACTGTACTAATGTCCAGCCTGCTGCGCCTGAGGTCCAACGGTGATGGGGCAGGAGGGCAAAGAGACTTAGTAGGAGGAGAAGAGGAGAAATGTAGTGGGGGTCAAATCCCTCAGGAGTCTGAAGAAAGGTAACTGAAGGAAATTCAAGAGCAAAACTGTCCCTTGGGGGACCAATTCCCAAGAGTCACCCCTACTCTTTTGCCTCTTCTCCCCCACCCCAAGCTCATCTACTTCCTGCCCAGGGTACTGACTCAGGGAGGGAGCCCCAAGGGAGAAGGAGTATCTGGCAGCTGGTGCTGGCATGTACACACCTACCTCTGAACCCTTCACCCCCAATTCCTAAGATAGAATTGGGGGCCTTAGGGACTCTCCCTTTCCCACAGTATACCCTCAGGCTCTCTTTTAAGTCTATAGATGGGGAGATTTTGGAGAGCACCCGGTAGGGTTTGTCTCATTCTGCCCCAACTATCGTTTGCAGGAGGATGTCAAGGGTGGGGGAAGCAGGGAGGACCGTGGGGGGACTGAGTCTGAGAGGAGGAAGGGGGCTCCTGGTTCGACCCCCAACTCTCACTTCCCCAACGGCGTCCAACTCCAGGTGGTGCTGCCAGTCTGTGGAGAGGCAGCTGGGCTGCCCCCTTTGGGCTTCTTCCCCGCCCCACTGCCCCAGCGGCGGCAGCCGCCAGCACCAGCTGGGGCCAGCCCACGGGGGCGGGGCGGGTCAGTCCCTCCGCCCCCCGACCGCTCCGAGGAAGCGCCGCGGCTGCCCAGCCCAGTCCGAAACCAAAGCTGGAGTCCGCGGAACAGAAGCTGGAGCCTCTTTGCGTTTCCCCGGCCTCCTTCCCGCCCTCGGCAGGATTACAGGAGGTTATACGACCGGGGATGTGAGCTAGGCTCCCCTCCAACCTCTGCCATGGCAGCCTCAGGTTAGTCCCTTGCTTCCATCTCCTCTGATCCCCACTTCAGCTGTCCTCCCCTCTCTGGACCCAAGCCACCCTCCTCTGCGCTGATGAGCTTCTTGGGACTCTGAGACCCGAGTCCCCCGATAGCCCACGGGGTCCCCTACACTTCCCCAGAACTTGCGTGCCCTCTCTCTTGGGCAGCTTGGGCGCCGTGCCAACCCTGCTTCTTTCTGCATTCCGCCCTTGACCTGGCACCTGCACAGTCCCACGCTGGGCCAAGAACTGTTTATCTAGCGAGCGCTTCCCGGACTCTTGGCTCAATGCTCCCATTTGTTCATCGGAGGCTTATTGGTTTCGCCTTTTCTTATCCAATCCTTCCCCCGCCCCTCCCCCGCAAGTTTTTATTCGTTCTCCGAGCCCTGATAACTTGTGTTAATTGATGCTACGGTAAGCAGAAGGAAAGAGAAGTCAGAACAGTCCTGTGTTATTTGGCAAGAATTCTCTCTTGGTCTTAGAGGAAGTTCCATGTAGTGTAAAGGTTGGATCTGAGAGGCGACGCAGTATTATCAATCAACTGAGCACCGCTTTCAAAATCCGCCTCACACACTTAATAGTTATGCGACCTAACCGCTCGGTGCCTCAGTTTCCTCATCTGAGAAAGGAGGAGGGATGGGCTATTGGGCATGATGGCCTCTAAGGTCCTTTCCAACTTGCTAGTCTTCTTACTCCCGACCTTCCCCTCTACACCTACCCCACGTACCCCCCATTCTGCAATCGAGTGACGCTGGCCTCCATGCTCTTCCTCGTACAGGAATTCTCACTGGCTGTCCTTTACGCCTGGACTCCGCTTCCTCTTCATCTCTGCTTCTTTGCTTTCATGGCTTCCCTAAATCCTAGCTAAAATTCCACCTTCCACAAGAAGGCTTTCCAGATCCTTCTTAATTCTAGCTTCCTTCCTCTGGAGACTACTTCCAATATATCCTGTCTACGTCGTTTGTAGGTAGTTGTTTTTATATTGTGAACTCCTTAAGAGAAGGGACTGTCTTTTGCCTTTTCTTTGTACTCCCAGCACGTAGCTCAGTGCCCGACACATAATATGTGCTTAATAAATATTTGCTGATGAATTCCATCTCTATGACCTGGGTTGGAATCCTTTGTGACCTTGGACACTTTGGTCATCAGTTTCCTCATCTGAAAAATAAGAGAATAGTATTAGAAAATCTCAGTTACCTTCCAGCTCTAATTCAATGATCCCATCATCCCATGTCTGGCTATTTGCTAGCCTATAACCTTTTTGAGACTGAGTTTCCTAATCTGTAAAATTGGCACAAAAATATTTCCATGATTCTCCTCAGACTGTTGTGAAGAAAGAGCTGTGTAAATTTAAACTTGGAATAGATCAATCAATCAATGAAACATTTGTTAGGCACTTACTATGTGCTAAACCAGGCAGCTAGGTGGCTCAGTGGATCTACCATTGGACCTGGACTTGGGAAGACCTGCATTCCAAATCCAACCTCAGATACTTAGTAGCTGTGTGACCCTGGGGAAGTCACTTAACCTCTGTTTGCCTTAATCTAATGGAGAGGGAAAAGACAAAGCACTTTGGTGTCTTTTGCCAAGAAAGATCCAAAGACATCGCTGGAGCGCTATGGTCTGTGGGGTCATGAAGAGTTGGACACAATGGAAGGACTGAACAACAAATGTGCCAAACACTGTTCTAGGCACCAGGGATACAAATTCAATGAACGAAGCATTTCTTACTCTAAAGGAACTTACATTTTAATAAATCAATGATTACTGTTATTACAATGATTATTAGAACTTTTCAAGGAATTTAGGAGGTCAGTCCCAAGTCTGCCCAGGAGGGGTCATTTATACCCATCAGCGTCTCTCTCGGCAAATATCTTGCTAAATTCCTCCGTAACCCTTATATTTCCACCCCATCCTTTATTTTCATGTGATCTTTGCAAAATTCTTATAGAAATAGGAAGGACTGGAGGCAAAGTGTGTGTGTGTGTGTGTGTGTGTGAGAGAGAGAGAGAGAGAGAGAGAGAGAGAGAGAGAGAGAGAGAGAGAGAGAGAAGATCAATCAGAATGTCCTATGATTCTTTTCTATTTTGGTAGTGCTGTTCTTGGGATCTTTTCTTAGCCTTGCCGCTGGATAAGCTTTATAAATTTAGGTAGTGGTAGTAGTCATTTTTTTTTCCTTTTGTCCAGACCTATATTTGGTATAAGGAGCTGCTGGTGAGGAAACTATTTACCAATGCAGATCACTTAGGCAACTTTTCTGCAAATTAGTCTTAGACAGCTTCATGGAGAAATTAAATGAGTTGCATAGGGTTTCAACAGCCACTTTGTGTCAGGAGGTTGGATTTGAAGTCAGGTCTTTAAGACTTCTAGGCTAGCTCTCTATTCACTAAGCCAGAGCTGTCAAACTGCAAGTCCTAACCAAGCTAAAATGGAATTGGGAAATGCAAGAATAAGGAGAGAAAGCGGAGGTGAAGGATGTCAGGTGGTATTATTAGAGGATCTGGATGAATGCTACCACTCAATGACAGCAAAGGCCTTTGAGATTTGATTTGTTGTTGTTGTTCAGTTGTGTCTGACTGTTCCTGACCCCATTTGGGGTTTTCTTAGCCTCTATCTGCTGGGCCCTGAAATTTGATAGTTTACTGATATATTAATACTGATTAATTTCTTGAAAAAGGAAACTAACCACATACTGACAAGCATCCCTGAACAGGGATCTAGACTTTTGAAGTAGCTAGAGGAGTTTGGAGGGTAGCTAGTAGAGTGCCAGGCCTGGAGTTAGGAGGAACTGAGTTCAAATCTAGCCTCAGATCTTACTAGCTCTGTGACTCTGGGCAAGTCACTTAACTCTGTAAAATGAGCTGGAGAAGGAAATGGCAAACCATTACAGTATCTCTGCCAAGAAAACCCCAAGTGGGGTCATGAAGAAACTGAAATGATTGAATAACAACAATCAAGAGCAGTTTGGTCACAAAGGCTATTACCTTAGGGCAGGCCTCTGTGCTTAAAATGGAACATGTGTGTCTAGCTGCTCCTTTAGAAAAAATGAGTAGAATTATTTAAAAACACTTTAATAACAAACTGATACATAAGAATAAAATGATTGAGTTCATGGCCTATTAAAGGAGAAGGTGACATGGAGGACTTGGGATCTGCTTTGCTCAATTGTGTATTGATTATGTCAGTACATCATAACGATTCTAGCTCACATTGGAGGCAGGTAGGTGGTGTGGTGGATAGAGTGCTGGACCGGGAAGACTGGAGTTTGAATCCTGGAGCACATACCTCCTAGCTGTGTAATCCTGAACAAGTCAGAACGGCTGTGTGTTGTTTGCCAAGAAACTTTCCACGATCTTAGAGGAAATTCTATGTAATTAAAAGAAGATTGGATCCCCCAAGTTGAGGTTTTTCCTGTCTAAAATGAGGATAATAATAGCACATGCCTCGAAGAATCGTTATGAGGCTCGATCAAGATAATATATTTAAGGTACTTTGCAAATCTTAAGGTGCTATACTGCATTCATGTTTGCTATTATTACATAGAGTTTTTTGATTTCACAAAGCCCTTCCCCCAATAATCCCGTGAAGTAGATAATCACGTCTATATTGTCTCCATTTTTACAAAGGAGGAAACAAAGGCTCAGAGCAGTGAGTGAAATGACCTGACCAGGGTCACACATTCAGCAAGTGTCAGAGCTTGGTCTTGAACTGAGGTTTTCCCACTTCCAGCCCAGAGATTCTTTCTCCTCTACCTCTCGTATAAGACTCCTTTGTACTGTTGTCCTTGCTGGAGGGAACTCTGATAATTGAATTAAGGAGGGAACAGTTTTTGTAAAATGGTTGCCTAATAGAAATTTGGGAGTCATCCACCGAATGAGAAGAGCAAATAAAGAAGACCCTTGAGGCTAGTTGGAAAATGCCCTGGTGAGACCCAGTGAAGGTTTGAAAATTATGCTACCTGTACATTATGGCCCATCAGAGATCTTTAGCTTTCACTGCAAGCTATAGGAACTGAGAGTACACAATAAATATCCATATTCCATAAAGAGGAGAGTGCTCTGACGCTGAAAATACGCACATTTTATAAAAATCGGTACTGTTCTTAGGAAGGCACAGTCTGTGACTCCCTCCCTCACCTACTCTTAATCTCCATGCTGCTTTCAAGGGTATATCTGAAACGGAGAGAGGCATGTTTTGGAAGTGAAGCATGAATCCAGTTAGAGTTGCAGTAGGAGCCACCTTTCTCTGAGAGCAGAGATGGATCCTTGGTGGTTTCACTGATCTGGAACCTAAAAGTGAGTTCTGGAATCGTCTGTAATGACATCTGACAATGTCCATTCGTAGCTAGTGATGACTTTTGCTGTAGTCATACCACTGGGGCCCCAAATAGGCTTTGAAGTCTGGAGGGGATAGGGGCCGTTGAAGAGAAAAAGATTATTGTAGGAAAACAATTCCTTTTGAAGGTTCTTTGACCACTGGAATAATTACCTGAGCTCTTCTTGGTTGTTTGTTATCACTTCCCACAGGTAGTCTTAAAATTTACTCATGATGAAGGAAACTGAACTCTTTTAATATTTTATTGATGCTTTTAAAAATATCAATGTCATTTCCCAACACCATTGTCCCAGTGGAACCTCTGTGTGTGTGACAAATAAGTACAGTTAAACAAAGCATAAGTGTGTGTGATAAATAAGTAGAGTGAAAGCTTCCTGAAACAGACCATATCTGATACCACTTGCCTCAGTCTGAATCTATAACCTACCTCTTTAATAAGAAGAGAGCAAAGTTACATTTTCTCATCGGTACTTTGGTATCAAAATGGATGATTTCACTGATCTGAAATCTTTTAGAATTGTTTACTTTTTTGTTACTGAGAAAGCAGTCGTTTTCTGAAAAGAGCGTATTCTTGTCTCCTGAGTTCAATTGTAAACTCTCTGAGAACAGGGACTTTTTTTTACTTTTGTCTAGCTAGATGTCTCAGTGGATAGAATACTTTGGAGTAAAGAAGACCTGAGTTTGAATTTGACCTCCGACATTTAGTAGCCATGTGATCCTGATCAAGCCACTTAACCTCCGTCTGCCTTGATCCATCGTAGAAGGAAATGACAAACCACTCCAGTATCTTTGCCAAGAAAATGCCATGGACAGGATGGTCCTCAGGGTCACAAAGAGTCAGACATGACTACACAACTGAAAAGCATCAACAAATTTCCAGTGCCTGGCACATAGAAGAAGCTTATTAAATACTTACTTCCTTATTGGGGATAGCCTGTGAGAAAAAGGAGAATAAAAGGAAAATAAATAAAAAGATAAAAAGGAAAATAAATAAAAAAGGAAAACAAAAGGAAAATAAAAAGGAGAGAGATGGAATATTGTGTGTGAAGAACAGCAAGAAGACCAATTTGGCTAGAATGTAGCTTGAATAAAAGGGAGAAACATGTAATAAATCTGGAAGTGTAGCTTGGAGCTGGCTTGTGAAGGGCTTTAAATGCCAAACGCAGGCTGTGATTTCAGGAGATTCCTGTCTCCCCCCCCCCCCCTTCCTGGATTCCGTGTTACCAGGGAAAATCCTTTTCACTCTTTTCTACTTCCTTCCACTGTCCATCTACCTATCTTTCCCCCTATAGTCAGACGCATTTGATTTCCTTAAGAGAAAACCAACAGTCTTAATTTTTGTTTTTAAATGAATTTTTTTTTCAAGTGGAGATCTGCTTTCTTTCCCTTTCACCTCTCCCTTCCCTTCCTTGAAAAAGCAAGAAAAACAGAATCCCCTGTGACAAGTATAACCAAGCAAAACAAGTTCCTGTCTTGGCCACATCCCAGAAAATTATACCTTGATTTGCATTTTCAGTCTATCATCTCTATCAGGAGTTGGGTAGCCTGTTTCATTGTGAGTCCTTGGGAACTGTGGCTGGTCTTGGTTGATTCCTATGATTTTCAAAGTGCATTGTCTTTACAATATTGTTGTTATTATACTGCTCTCATTATAATTTGTTCTCCTGGTTCTGCTCACTTTGCTCTGCATTAGTTCATACGAGTCTTCCCAGGTTCCTCTGAAACTATCTCTATCATACATATTACAGCATAAAAGTATTTCATCATGTTAATACACAATGACTTGTTCAGCCATTCCCCAATTGATGGATATCACCTCAATTTCCAATTTTTTGCTGCTGCAAAGAGAGCTACTGTAAATATTTTGTGCGTATTCGCTCTTCTCCTCTTTCATCTCTTCAGGTATAAGCCTAGTAATGATATTGATGAATCAAAGGGTGTGCCCTTTGGGTATAGTTCCAAATTGCTCTCCAGAATGGGTGAATCAGTTTTACCAACAGCATGTCCCAATTTTCCCGCATCCCCTCCAACACCCAATATTTTCCTTTTTTTGTCATATTAGTCACCCTGATAGGTGTGAGGTGGTACCTCAGAATTGTTTTAACTTGCATTTCTCTGATCAATAGTGATTTAGGGCATTTTTTCATATGGCTATAGCTTAGATTTCTTTGTCTGAAAACTGCCTGTTCATATCTTTCGACCATTTATCAATTGAGGAATGACCTGTATTTTTATAAATTTGACTCAGTTCTCTATGTATTTGAGAAATGAGGCCTGTATCAGAGATATTTATTACAAAAATATTTTCCCAGTTTTCTGCTTTCCTTATAATTTTGGTTCTATTGGTTTTGTTTGTGCAAAAACTTTTTAATTTTATATAACCAAAATTATTTACTTTATATTTTGTAATGCTCTCTATACCTTCCTTGGTTCTAAATTCTCCCCTTTCCCATAAATCTGAGAATTCAATTATTCTCTGTTCTCTTAATTTGCTTTTGGTATCACCCTTTATGTGTAAATCATGTAACCATTTTGACTTTATCTTGGTACATAGCGTGAGATATTGGTCTATACTTAGTTTCTGCCATACTGTTTTCCAGTTTTCCAAGGAGTTTTTGTCAAATAATGAGTTTTTGTTCCGAAAGTTTGGATCTTTGGGTTTATCGTATACAAGATTACTATGGTCATTTACTATAATGAAATTTGTAACTAATCTGTTCCATTGATCCCACCACTCTATTTCTTAGCCAGTACCATATTGTTTTGATAATTACTGCATTACAATATAGTTTCAGATCTGGTACGGCTGGACCACCTTCTTTCACATTTTTTTTCATTGATTCCCTTGATATCCTTGAGCTTTTGTCCTTCCAGATGAATTTTGTCATTATTTTTTCTAGCTTTATAAAATAATTTTTGATAGTTTGATTGGTAGGGCACTGAATAAATAGGTTAATTTAGGTAGAATTATCACTTTTATTATATTGGCTCAGCCTCCCCTGAGCAGTTAATGTTTTTACAGTTGTTTTGATCTGACTTTATTTGTGTGAAAAATGTTTTATAGTTGTGTTCATATGGTTCCCAGTTTTATTTTGTCAGGTAGGCTTTCAAGTACTTTATATTGGCTACAGTTATTTTAAATGGAATTTCTCTTTCTATTACTTGTTGCTGACTTTGTTGGTAATATATAGAAATGCTGATGATTTATGTGGGCTTATTTTGTATCCGGGAACTTTGCTAAAGTTGTTAACAATTTCAAGTAGTTTTTTAGTTGATTCTTTACGATTTTCTAAATATAACATGTTATCTGCAAAAAGTGAGGTTTTTGTTTCCCTATTGCCTATTCTAATTCCTTTCATTTCTTTTTCTTGTCTTATCGCTATAGTTAATATTTCTAGTACAATATTAAATAATGGACATCTTTGCTTCACCTTTGATTCTATTGGGAAGGCTTTTAGCTTATCCTTATTATGGATAATGCTTGCTAGTGGTTTTAGATAAATATTACTTATCATTTTAAGGTAAGCTCTATTTATTCCTATGGCCTCTAGTGTTTTTAGTAGAAATGGGTGCTATATTTTGTCAAAAACTTTTTCTACATTTATTGAGATAACCATATGATTTCTGTTGGTTTTATTATTGAAACTGTCAATTATGCTGATGGTTTTCCTATTATTGAACCAGCCCTGCATTCCTTGTATAAATCCCACCAGGTCATAGTGTTATATATTGTTGTAATCTCTTTGTTGGTGTTTTATTTAAAAATTTTGCATCAATATTCATTAAGAAAATTGGTCTATAATTGTCTTTCTCTGTTTTGGCTCTTCCTGTTTTAGGTATCAGCACCATATTTGTGTCATAAAAGGAATTCTGTAGAACTCCACTTATTTTTCCAAATAGTTTATATAGTATTAGGATTAATTGTTCTTTAAGTGAATCCATCTGGTCCTAGCGATTTTTTCTTAGGAAGTTTATTGATGGCTTGTTCAATTCATTTTTCTAAGACTGGTTTATTTAAGTATTTTATTTCTTCTTCTGTTAATCTGGGTAATTTATATTTTTATAGATATTCATCCATATCATTTAGGTTGTCAAATTTATTGGCATTTACTTACTCCCAACCTTTCCCTCCTTGAAAGTGTTTTACTTCTGGTCACTGCCTTCCCCAATATACCCTCCTTTTTTCATCCCCCTCCTTCTCCTTCTATTATCCCCATCCTTTTTTACTTCCTTGTAGGGTAAGATAGATTTCTATATCCAACTGAGTTTGTATGTTATGCTTCTTTGAGCCTACCACCCCCATCTTCCCTTCTATTATAATAGTTCTTTCATGCCTCTTTTATGTGGGATAATCTACTCCATTCAGTCTCCCCTCTCCTTCCAGTGTATTTTTTTTTCTCACCCCTTTATTTTGTTTGTTGGGGTATCATCCCATCAAAGTCACTTTATATCCACACCTTCTATCTACATATTCTCCTTCTAATTGCCCTCATAGTACCATTATTGTCTTGCTATATAGAAATACCAATAATTTAACCTTATTGAATTTCTTATTTTTTCTCTTGTTTTTTACCTTTTTATATTTCCCTTGAGTCTTGTATTTGGAAGTCAAATTTTTTATTCAGCTTTTGTCTTTTAATTAGAAATGCTTGGACATCGTCTATTTCATTGAAAATCTATTTTTCTTCCCCTGAAAGATTATATTCAATTTTTCTAGGTAAGTGGTTCTTGGTTGTAATCCTAACACCTTTGTCCTCTGACATGTCATGTTCCAAGCCCTCTGATTCTTTAATATAGAAATTGCCATCCTGTGTAATCTTGACTGTAGCTCCATGATATTTGAATTGTTTCCTTTTGGTTGCTTATAATACTCTCTCCTTGATTTGTGAGTTCTGGAATTTGGCTATGCTGCTCCTGAGAATTTTCATTTGGGGATTTCTTTCAGGCAGTGATTGTTGGATTCTTTCAATTTCTGTTTTGACTTCTGGTTCTATTATATCAGGGCAGTTTTCTTTGATAATTTCTTGAAAGATGTTGTCTAGGCTTTTTGTTATTTTTAAATCATGCCTTTCAGTAGTTTAATAATTCTTATATTATCTCTTCTGGATCTATTTTCTGGGTCAATTGTTTTTCCAATGAGAAATTTCACATTTTCTTCTATTTTTTTTTACTTTGTCATTTTGTTTTGTTGTATCTTGATGTCTGACAGAGTCATTAGTTTCCACTTGTTCATTTGTAATTTTTAAGAAATTATTTTCTTCGATGAGCTTTTGTACTTCCTTTTCCATTTGGGCAATTCTATTTTTTAGGGAGTTATTTTCCTCAGTAAGTTTTTGTATATCTTTTCCCATGCTATTGACTCTTTTTTTCATGATTCTCTTGTATTGCTCTCATTTCTTTTCTCAATTTTTCTTCTTCTCTAATTTACTTTTTAAAATTCTTCTGAAGCTCTTCCAGGAATTCTTTTTGGGCCTGAGAGCAAATCATATTTTTCTTTGAGGCTTCATATGTAGTCATTTTGACACTATTGTCCTCTTCTAAGTTTATGGCTTGATCTTCCCTATCATGATAGTAATTTTCTATAACCCCGGTCTATTTTTGGTTTTTTTTTTTTGTTCATTTTTTTCTGCCTTTTTTTTGGTGATTTGGTGTTTTTATGTGGGAGTTGGGCTCTGGTTCTGCACTGTCCAGGTTTTTTGTGCTGGGCCTCTGAGTCTCACTGCTGGCTTTTACTGGGCTTCAGGGCTTAACTGCTTCCTTTCTCTGGAGGGTATACTTCCCTTCTGGCTTGTATGGGGTGGGGAGGTAGGGGTGGAGACTCCATGTTGGCCTCCCCCCAGTTTATAGTTTAGCTACTGGCCTGCTCCAGGGGTGGAGCCTTGCTTCTGGATGGCTATGGAAACAGGCTTTCTTTTGGTAGGCCGCTTGGGTGAGGTCTCACTGTTGGCTAGTCCTGGGCAGAGGATTCACTACTGATCAGCCTTTGGGTCAAGGACTGACTGATGACTTGTGCTAGGGGTGGGGTCACTGTGGTAGGACCTTGTTGCACTGCATAGACTGCTCACTTGCCTAGGGGGTTGGTGGTTTGCAGGAGGGCTGGGCTTCACTGGTGGATTGCTCCAGGCTTGGAGCATTGCTGCAGATCTCCTGGGTGCTGGACTGGCTGCTGCTGTTTCTCTTGGACCTCGCTCTCCTCCACCCCAGTGAGACAGACCTTTCCTGCTGTGCTGGTAAAGTGCTTCCCTGCTCCTAGGCCAATTCTGAGGTGATTTTCTAGTGATTTGGAGGGGAATCTGGGAGGGCTTCAGGGGGTGCCTTCCTTACTTTGCCATCTTGGCACTGGAAGTCCTATACCATAATTTCAAGCTGCTTTCCAGAATGGGTAACCAGTTCATAGCTCCACCAAAAGTGCACTAATATACCTGTTTTTCCAAAGACACTCCAGAATTAATCATTTTCCTTTTTTTGGTCAACTTTGTCAATCTGATAGGTATGAGGTAGGACCTCATAATTGTTTTAATTTTCATTCCTCTAATTACTATTGATTTGGAAAATTTTTTTATATAGCTATGGATAGTTTGGATTTCTTTCTCTTAAAACAGCCTCTCCATGTCCTTTGACCATTTATCAACTGGAGAATGGTTCTTATTCTTAAAACTTGAATAAGCTCCCAATACTTCTTAAAATATGACATTTATCAGAGAAATTGCTTTTCTTCTGATTATATATGAATTGATTTTGTTTTGGTCAAAAACTTTTTAATTTTGTGTAATAAAAACACAGAACACTATGAATTTGTGTGCCATCCTTGCATAGGGGCCATTCTGATCTTATCTCTATTATTTTAATTTTAGTATACATGTGGCCAAGATGAGCATCAACTAGGGAATGACTGCTTTTTGGATAAGATTTCCTTCCATTTCTGTCACTGGTTTCTCCACATTATGGTGTCCCCACCCATGGAAGAAAAAAAGAAGTGGCTTGATATAGTCAAGGAAGTGATTTATGGTTAAAGGAAAGGAATTATGGTAGATGGACAGGACATCCCCTGTGCTAGTGATACTTGCTGATCTAGACTTTTTAAATCTAACATGGGAGTGTCATCCAACCCATCACGAGAGGACCCTAATTCCTCTTTTTTTTTTTTAGTCTTCTCCAATTTCTCTGACAAAAGCACAGCAAGACAAAAAGAGGTGATGAAAGATTCTAATTGTGGGATTGAGTAAATTGCCCCCAAAACATGTGACAGGCTGGTGGAAAACTTAGTTGTGATGCTATTATGATTTGTTAACCACTTCCTTTTAAGCGTTCCCACCATAGTCACGTAGGTTCCAAGTCATTTGAATTTAACACCAGTCGTCCTATGGTAAAACTTCAGCTATCTTGGAACCTTGAGAATGAGCCATTTTGGACAGAAGTTTTTTTCTGTATAGATGTGCAAGAACTTTTTATTTTAATAGTTTTTGATGGAAATAAATCTATGAATTTATTTCTGCCTTTTCATTGTTTTGGAGAGGGTAAGGGGAACCAGGTCTATGATTTAAATGTTATAGGAAACTCTCAGTGAAGAAACACCTTTTATCAAAGTAGATTGGTAATTGCTGTTGCTGTTGGTTTGTTTTAGTCAAGTTCTATCTGACTCTTTGTGACTCCATTTTGGGATTTTCTTAGCAAACCACTGGAGTGGTTTGCCATTTCCTTCTCCAGCTCATTTTACAGATGAGGAAACTGAAACAAACAGAGTTAAGTGACTTGCCCAAGGTCACACAGCTGGTATGTCTCTGAGGTTAGATTTGAACTTATGAATTTCAGTCTTCCTGGTTCTAAGACCAGTGCTCTATCCTAACTGCCACAGATTGGTACCTGCTCTGCAGCTATAGTTTCAAGAGTTTCCTCTGGCAATGATCTAGGTCAGCGGTGTCAAACTCAAATAGAAACATATCTGGGCCATAGGATGTGTTCTTAGAAAACCAGCAACTGGCATTATTTATGTTATATTGTATTTTTATGTATTTTGTTAAATATTTTCCCATTTCATTTTAATCTGATTTGGCTGTACTTGGAGTTTTACTGCTGCATTCAGCCTGTGGGAGTTTGGTTCCTCTGCTTTAGGTTACCCAGGTTACCCTCTGCTTTAGATTACTACCAGGTAGTACCTGGCAGAATAGAGATTTGAATCCAGGTCTTCTGACTTCTACTGTTTACCCCTGGATCATGCTGCCTCTCTGATTTCTGGCTTAGGAACATAATTAACTAGAACTACTTCCCTGTCCATCCTCACCTGCACTTCAGGTTTGTTTCTTCCATATGTATATAGTAAATTGAGGAGCAATTTCATCAGAAGATATGAAAAATTCAGATTCTTTTTAAGGTGACATTCTTCTTGGAGTTTAACTTTAACTTTGGCAAATTCTCAGCACATTCAACATAAGCCATTTTATATTTTAAGTTATAGTGAAATGGGATAACTCACACATGTCCCAGTGAAAGGTCAATTTTTCTCATGAAGTTAGCTGTTTAATAACACATTGCCTATGAAATAATACTCTGGTCTGTAGGTTGACCCACTCAGATAGCATTTGAGGGGCAAGAAAATAAAAATATTACCAGACAAGTAATTTTGCTTCCTCACAATGGACTCCAGAGCTGTTTGGCAAAAGAACAGCTTTGATAACCAGCTAAGCTTAAGGTTAGCAAGATCTTTTACTGGAAGAGGCACAAAAATGATGGTAGAAATAGTAAGAAAAACATTCTTTATCCATCCATCCATCAGTTTGTGCTACGTAAACAACAGGTAAATGTGTGATACCTTTAAAGGCTCAATGATAGGGCCTTAAGGATCCATGGGTCTCATGCACCCCTGTGGATAGATTGTAACGGTTCTGTGAACTTGAATGAGGAAAAAAAAACAATTTACATCTTTATTTTAAATAACCTCTAAGTGAAATGTTGCATATCCTTTAATTATTTAAAAAAGATTCTTGTTAGAAGAGTTTCCTAAGCTTCATGAGAATGTCAAAGGGACTCAGATGTACAAAAAAGTTAAGAAACCCTTGCTGTAGGAAAAGATTTTCCAGAAAGCAAAGATCTCATATTATAGCAATATGTAGCAGCAGAATAAGTACGAAAAGCCAATCTGCCCATAAAGCCTGTTTGAACTTTGAGGCCTTCTCAAGAAGTCAGAAAGAAATGGGAAAGGAAAGATCAGAATCTTATATCAAAAAGTAAAAAAAAAAATAGGTTGCATCCAACTTATCCAGCAAAATGAAGCATAATGCTAAGAAAAAATATATATTTTTAAGAGTGGGCAACTTCTTGGTATTCTTTTAGAGAAAACCAGTGTTGGGAAGGGCAGTTAGGAGGTGCAGTGGATAGAGTGCTGGGCCTGAAGTCAGGAAGACTCATCTTCCTGAGTTCAAATCCAGCCTCAGGTATTTAGTAGTTGTGTGACTTTGGGCAAGTCACTTAATCCCTGTTTGCCTCAGTTCCTCATCTGTAAAATGAGCTGGAGAAGGAAATGGCAAACTGTTCCAGTATCCTTGCCAAGAAAACCCCAAATGGGATCATGAAGAGTCAGAAACAACTGAAAATGACTGAACAACCACCACCACCACCACAACAAAATGGTGATTCACATATAGTGGGACATAGGAAAGAGAGGGAATGAGTGAGTAAAGTCATAGAAACAATAAATCATATTAAATAAAATGGTAAAGCTATGAGATAATATACTGAAACTTACAGAGTTTAGCCAGAGCAATCCTTAGAGGAAAATATTTCTGAACATCTATATTAACAAGAGAGAGATGATCGATGGATTGAGCACATACTTTTTTAAAAAAAGCTAAAAAAATCACCAAATTAAAAAACCTATAGCAAGCACAAGATGAGATAAACAAAAATTACAAATAAAGTATTAAATTAATAATACTAGCAGTTGTTTAAAAACAGTAGACTAGATTAACCATTTGTTAACTTTATTAAAAAGAGAAGAAAATTAAATTTGCGTGATAAAAATGAGAAAGGGGAATTCACAAAGAATGGGAAGAAATGAAGAAAATTATTCATCTATTATATGCAATTATATAACTACAAAATGGAAAACTAATGAAATGGGTGAATAATTATAAAAACATTAAATACCTGTATCAACAAAACAGGAAATAGAGAATTGAAACCAACCTCAGAAAGAGAAATCTAGCAAGCCATGAATTAACTCCCAAAGGTGGCAGGGGTGGGGGTAAGGGGAGGGAGAGAAACTTGTCTTGATTCATTTACAAATGAATTCCATCAGATAGTCAAAAAAAATATTTTGTTGTATAAATTGTCTGCAAAAATGAAGAAGGAAGAGAATCCATCATAAACCTTCTATGAGACAAATATAATACTGATACTTGAACCAGGGAGCAATAAAACAAACAAAGAATCTGTTGCTCAGTCTTATCCAACTCTTCATGATCCTGTTTATGGTTTTTTTTGGCAGAGATACTGGAGAGGCTCGCCATTTCCTTATCCAGCTCATTTTACAGATGAAGGACTGAGGCGAAAGTTAGATGACTTGCCTAGGGTCACACAACTAGTGTCTGAGATCAATTTTGAACTCAGGTCCTCCTGACTCCAGAGCCATCATTTTATCCACTGTGCCACCTACCTGCCCTACCACAATAAATCACAAATGGATAAATTATCTATAAATAAAATTACATTATACGAATGTTAAAGGACAGTGGTAGTTTTCACGGTTATGGATAGAGGAAAAATTTCTTACCAGACATGGGATAGAAAAGATCATAAAAGATTAGCCTTTTATATAAAATGTAAAGCTTTTGTAAAATACAATTAATGCCATTAGAATCAGAAGAAAAGACATGAAAGAAAGAAAATATGTTAATTGGGGAAGACCTTTGCATCAAAAACTGATAAAATTCTGGCATATAAATTTAATTTTTTGAACCAACATTCATTGTTGTTCTAGTTACTGTGAGGGTGGAGGAATGCAGGGCTCTTGTCCATTAAGACTTTACAGTCAAGTTGGGCAGACTTAGCATGCACACAAAACAATCATAGAATAAGATAATATTGGGGTTGGACTAGATCACCTCTAAGGTCCCTTCTGGTTCTAAACCCAGGAACCTATAAGTACTAAATCCTATCATGTCCAAAGATGAAAGAATCCAATCTGATCTGGAGCAGTCAGGGAGAGGCTTCATGGAAGAGGTGGTACTTTAATTAGACCCCAAAACATGGATACAGCATGGATAAGCAGACAGGACAAGGAATGGTGGTTTTTAAAAAAAAATAAATTATTGATACATTTTGTTTTGACACAAGACAATTCCCAAAGTCTCTTAGAAAGTACACGTTTTGTTCACAACTGTCAGTTTATCAGTTGTTAATAGAAAGTATGATGGTATTGACAGCATTGTACTAATGTCAACCATTGATGGGGCCTGAGTTTTGTTGCCTCACCATGTTGACTTTATTCAATCGTTGTTGTCATTGTACATGTTCTTGTGACTTGTTTTCTTTATACTGTGTCACTTCCTGCTTATTTTCCCATTTTTCTCTGAATTCTTCATATGCCTCACTCCTTGCAGTTCAGCAGCGGTCCCATTAAATTTTCATACTAGAATTTGTTCGACCAGTTCTCAACTGTTGGGCATGTATATTGTTTCCATCTTTCTTGTTATCACAAATAATAACACTTTTGTATATATTGGTCTTTTGTTGCTTTCAATAACTTCTTGGAACATAAATCCAGCAATCAAATGTCTAGGTAATTTTATTGTTTCATTAGAAATTGCTTTCCAGAATGGTTAAACCAATTCACAGTTCCATTAGGCATAAATTAACATGTTGACCTTCCCCTAGCCACTCCAACAATGAGTTTTCCTATCATTTAGCATTCTCTTGAGCTTGACAGTTCCAGTGGATGATACTTCAGACTTGCATTAATTTTGATTTCTGTGATTATTAGTGATTTTGAACACTTTTTAGGTGGTATAGTTTATTCCCTTTCTTTTGAAAATAGGTTGTTTGTATCTTTTTACAATTTTTTACCATTCCCCAATAGACAAGTGCTTTCTGTTAATGACTGATAAACTGATAGCTGTGAACAAAACATATACTTGGAAGGGTCTTTGGGAATTGTCTTATGTGAAAACAAAATATATCAATAAATTAAAAAAAAACCTTCCCTTGTTCTGTCTACTTATCCATATTGTGCCCATGTTTTGGGGTCCAGTTAAAGTACTACCTCTTACATGAAGCCTCTCCCTGACTGCTCCAGGTCAGACTAGATTCTTTCATGTTTGGATATGATAGAATTTAGTACTTTTAGGGTCCTGGATTTAGAACCGGAAGGGACCTTACAGATCACATAGTCCAAACCCAATACTATCTTGTTGTATGATTGCTTTGTGTGTGTATGCCAAATCTCCCCAACTTGACTATAAAGTCTTCATAGGCGAGGGCCATTTTCTCTGGCATTCCTCCACCTTCAAAGTAATTAGCACAATCCTGGACACATAGGAGTAATTCAAAAAACATTGATTAATTTTTAATACTTCGGCTACTTTTTTTTGTTCAAAGTAAATAATGTAGATCTGTCTCATTCTTTTATAGGAACCCCCAGGAAGTGTGATATCTTAATTGTCCACAGCTCAGATGCTCAAGAATGGTGTCAGTATCTGCAGAATCTTTTCCTTTCAAGTTTTCAGCTTCGGAACCAGCACACCCTGACCTATGTAATGAGGCGCGGGGCTGCCATCCCCACTAGAGACCTGACCCTCTTCCTTAACAGTCGATGTATCATTGTACTCCTATCAGGTGAACTAGTTCAGAACTTTTATCAACCCACGGTGCTCTCCAGCCTTCAGAAAGCCCTGTGCCCTCCCCAGAGGGTGTTGAAGCTGTTCTGTGGGGTGGACGACTGTGAAGATTTCTCAGGGTTCTTTGAGGACTGGACCTGTTGGCAGGAACTCACTTGTGAAGATGAGCCTGAAACCTATGTGGCTGCAGTGAAGAAGGTTTTTTTAGAAGGTAATCACCTCCTCTCTGGGCTGTGGGAAAGGGGAGAGAGTTTTTCAGAACCCTGGATTCCTTGGGTAAATCAGGTACATTCCAGTGTCACCCAGGGCAAATAAGTCTCTTTCCCCTTCCTGGGGGAAAATTCTCACAACTATTGACCCAGGGTAAATTATTGACTTCAGTGCTCAGGAAGTGTCACATGCCATCAGATTATTAACAACCAAAGGCTATGATGGAGAAGGGATAAACAGCCTTGTTTTTGGCTCTCTGTCTCCATCTCTGTCTGTTTGTCTGTCCATCTTCCATTTGGCCTTCCTTGTGAGCTAAGAATTCTCTTCACCTTTTGATTTCTTTACCCTGAGCTAATTTTTTTTAAAGTATTACATCAAACAGCAATTTATACTATGATAACAGCATTAAAAGACATAAGAAGAACTCTGTCCAATACAATGACCAACCATGATTCCAAAGAACCAATAATGAAGAATATTACCCACATCCTGACAGAAAGGTGACAGACTTAGCATGCAGAATGAGACATATTTTTGTACAAGGCCAATATGAAAATTTGCTTTGGCTGACTATGCATATTTGTTACAAAGGCTTTGTTTTTGTTTTTCCATGGGTGGAGGATAGAGGGAAAAGAAAAAGGAGAGGAAAAATGAATGTTAATTTAGAAATGCAATTTAATTTTGAAAAGGTACTAGCTCAAAAATTTGTTATATCCCACATAACTAAGGGATGGAAAGAAGACAGGAGAAGAATAACCCAGAGGCTTTGGGTAGAGAAAGAATCTCGTCAGAGTAAGCAGGTCACTGACTAGCATACCAACACATAGTGAACAGGATGACCTGAAAGTGATTGTAGCTTCCCAAATGCTTCAATCATAGGAGTCAACCTGCACTAAACCAACAAATAGCACCAGGTAACCATACCTGATAAAGTCACAACTCCTGTGGAACAACATTACTATATAATGAATAACAACATTATTTTACTTATGCATTTATACTGACTTTACTGTAAAGGATTTTTAAGGTGGCATTCTTGTTTTGACAGCCAAGAATCCTTCTTTAATAAGGTAAAATTTTAAAAAATAATTTTTTTCAAATAACAAGCATTTATTTTCTCTCTTACCCACATCTTATTCCACCACCACACCACACAATGAGGCAGAAAAAATATGCATAGTCGAGACCAAAATATTCCCACATTGGCCAAAGTCCATGTCTCATTCTGTACCATGAGTCTATTCCCTCATTGTCAACATGTGGGTGGGTAACATGCTTCATCTTCAGTCCTCAAATAGTGGGTGGTCATTGTGTTCATCAGTATTCTTAAGTCAGAAAGGTGTCATTATAATGGGGGATTTAAATAACCTGCCCAGACGGAAATAATTTCACTGGGGGTGAGCCCTGTGTGTTGGTTATAGGTACACCAGATGTTCAGGAACAATGGAATGACAAAAGAATAGGAGGAAGAGGAGGAAAGCAGCTTTATGATTTCAGTAATGCATTATTGTATTTCTGTTGTCCTTTTTATTTGTGAATTCTGATTCTGTGTAATCTCTTTGTCAGAGACACCAAGGCATAGTTTCCTAGTTTCCTTTTAGGCTTCCTTTCTGGGATATAGCTTCTATTGAATTGACCCCCTCACCAGAAACCTAGGAAAACCCATCTATGGAATAGCTTAGTATATTAACACCAAGTCACCTACTTTTATGCTTTGTCAAAAAGAAACTTATGAACGAAACCATAACCGAGGAAGCATCATATAGTGGAAAAGAACACTGAAATGGCTGTCTGGAGACCCAGTTTCTAATTCTATCTCTGCCACTGATTCTATGATCTTGTTCAAGGCTTTATGACAGGCAACAGCCTTATCAAAAGCAGCCCTCAGTCTTGAGGAGGAAAAGCTTCCTGACTACCAGCTGCCATCATGGCACAGTGCCCCCTACCTCAGATCATGAGAGACCAATATAGGCAGCAAAGCAATTTTTTTTTGCTCAGATTTCCTTCGCTCCTCTCTCCTCTCCCCTTCTCCCCTTTGACCCTCCCTCCCCTCCCATCCTCTTCTCTCTTCTCCTTTCCTTTCTTTTTTCCTTTCTTTCTCTTTGTCTTTCTTTCTTTTGCATATGTTTGTTCTCTGTTACAAGTGTTTTTCTTTTGCTTCATGCCACAAAGGTCCATGGAACACATTTTAAGAAACGCTGCTCCACAACTATTATTAATGTCCATTTTCTGCGAAGGACTGTGGACTGTGTTTGGGGAGAGACAAACACATTTAAGTCCCAGTCCCTGTCTTCACAGAGTCCTCATTTTGCATTTTGCATATTTTACCTGATATGTAAAAACAAGCAATGCTTAAAGTCTGCATAGTACTTTAAGATTTGCAAAATATCTGTTATCTCATTTGACCTTTGCCACAATCCTGCAAGGAAAGAATTATAGATATCATCACTCCTTTTTACTGATGAAAATCAAGGCTCAAATAAGTTCCCTAACTTGCCCATGTTCACGCACTAAGTGTTGAAGGTGAGATTAAAATTCAATCATTCCTGACTCCAGGTCCAGCACCCTTTGCATTATCCCATGCTGCCTGTCCCATACACAAATATTCATTAACTCAATGATAAATACATAGTTATCCTTCCACATCACAGGGGCTAGAGGAGCGGTGCCCACTGCTATCTGGAAAATCCAAGCAAAATTTTTTGGCCCTCCCTTTGTACCAGACAAGAAGTTTGATTTTTTTCTTTTTCTTTTATGGGGTGTTTACAGTACCTTATTGTAAAATTTGGGTTAAGTATTTGGTCATAGGCTCTGTGTCATCTGTTGGCCTTTGCAAGTCATCTGCAGCTTCTGCAAAACTCCCCCCACATTGTCATTTAACTTCTTATGCTGACCTGTGATACCATGATGGAGAAAGTCATGATGGGGAAGGGATAACTGTAATGCTTAATAGAATAAAAAACATAAAGGATATAAAATGTTATATAAATCAGGGGTGTTCTGGAGCCACCTCAGAACAGCTCACAAAAGGTGATTGCTAAATTTCCTGTGTGAGCTTTATACTTTGGAAATTGTCAAATGCTGCGGATTAGGACTTGATTTATTGTTTTGTTGATTGTCTAGACCTAACAAAAGTGATGGAGAAAGTGTTAATAATGCAATGTCTTAATAGTGTCTTGATTTTTTTTTTCTGGAAAACTGGTTCTTAAACATTTACCAGTACACCTCTGCATGAAATCTAGGGAAGGAAAGATCATTTATAAATGAAAAGGGATCAAGAAAGGCTGAAAGATGAGTCAACTTCTGTGGTGGGGTTTAAAAAATGGGTAGGATTTCAGTACTTGGGGCGAAAGGGAGTTTTAGGAAATGGTCCAAAGGAAGCCCTGGGGTGAAAATACTAAAGGATACTAATAGATCAGTTTGTTTGGAGTATAGACTATGCAGTGTGTGAAATAAGGCTGGAAAAGGAGGGAGGGAGGCGCCAGGGCATGGAGGGGACCTGAATGCTAGGCTTAGCAGTATGGGCTTTATTCTATGAGCAGTAGAGGTGGGGGTGGGGGGCAAAGAAATAGCATCATCAGAATTCTACCACCCAAATTCTATTGGCAGTTGGGTGAAGAATGGTTTAGGAAGGACTAAGACTGCGGGCAGAGAGACTTATTAGGAGGTTGTTTTAGCAGTCCATGTGGATGTGGAAATAAGGGCTGTATTCATCCTTACAGGAGGTTTTCAGGTGCAAGCTGGATAACAATTTTTTTTTTATGTTTTTGGAAGATTCTGGATCCAGTACTAGCTGGACTAGGTGGCTCCTGAGGTCCCTTCCAGCTTTCACATTCTGTGATTCTGTGATCCTCCTCTTGTCATTATCACTTCCGCCATGCTCATTCACCAGAAGAATAGCAGTCAGCAAGTTGGCACTCACTTCTGAAAGGTCAACATAGCCTTGGTTAATTTTTCAAGCAAGTGAAAACTTATCCAATTTGCAAGAGTGCTTAAGTAGAGCTTGTGCTTAATTTAAGATTTTTCTTATTGGTTCTTTACTGCTTTAAAGGGAGAAACAATATGTATTTACAATTAGAATCCATTGATGTTTTGAGTCAAAGTCATACCTACACCATACATGCAAGGTTAAACTACACATATGCTATTTCCTATAATTACTTTAGAAAAAGATGGGTTCAGTTGTATCTTGGTATTTGGAAAACCTGAAGTTATGGAAGAGATCACTGAGAACAAAAATATTGCTATTTCTGCTCATTTTCCTGACCTTTTTGTCCTTTTGCATCTTCTTGTAAGAGTCAATGATGTCATAACTAATGAGGCAGTTAGGTGGCACAATGGATAGAGCATTGGACCCCTTGAGTTAGGAAGACTTCAGTTCAAACCCAGCCTCAGATGCTTTCTAGATGCGTGACGCCAGGCAAGCTGTTTAATCTTCATTTTCCTCATCTACAAAGTGGGGGTAATAATAACCCTGCCTCCCAGGGTTGTGGTGAGGGGGGAAATGGGACAATTTTTGTAAAGCTCTTTGTAAAGCAAGCATTATATAAATGCTGGCTATTATTATTAATGACTGATATTATGACTTTGTTGTTCAGTGGATACGCATGTGCAGCCGTCTCTCCTTATGCTGCCTGAGTGATCTTGGGCAAATCATTTTAAACCTCTCCCCATTTTCCTCATTTATAGAGTGATGCCAAGAGGAGAGCAGAGGAAGGAGATGAGGTCCCTTCAGCTTCAGGAAGTCTATTGTTGTGATAGCTGCCTAAAGCACCATGAGTTTAAGTGACTTGCCCAGGGTTCTGCAGTCAGTATGTGTTGCAGATGGGACTTGAACCCAGGTCTTTCCTGGCCTCTAGGTCAGCTCTCTATCCATCATCCTGTCTCTCTATCTCCATCTCTGTCTCTCTGTCTCTCTTTGTCTTTCTGTCTCTGTCTCTTTCTGTTTCTCTCTCTCTCTCTCTCTCTGTCTCTCTCTGTCTCTCTCTCTCAGAGATAATCAAGCCTCAAGTCTGGAAGACCTGAGTTCTAACTCAGACACTTACTAGCTGTGGGACCCTGGGCAAATCACTTACACCTGTTTGTCTCAATTTCCTCATCTGTAAAATGAGCTGGAGAAGGAAATGGCAAACCACTCCAGTATCTTTGCCAAGAAAACCTCAAAATGGGTCACAAAGAGACAGACACAACTGAAAACAACTAAACAACGAAACAAATTGTGCCTATTTTAAAAGACAATTGCAAGTGAATCTAACTTTACCCACAATGGGAAGAGCATATTGGTTTAGTGGGAAGAACACAGGATTAGAAGTCACAAACCTAGAGGACAGAGAGCTGGACTTGAAGCCAGTCATACCTGGATCTTTGGCACTTAGTAGTTGTGTGACAATCCCTCTGAGGTTTAGTTTCCTCATTTGTAAAATGAGGGGATTGGACTCAGTGACCTCAAAGGTCCCTTCCTCTTCTGCATTTGTAATCTTATCATTCCTGTGTAGCCCAGTGTGCCCTTTGGCAAACACTCCACTCCTCTGAACGGTTGGATGAGGTCATTTCTAAGGTCTAGCTCTAACTCTATGATTCTTTGACCAGATTAGGATGGTAGCAGCAGGAAGAGGAAAGGACAATGGGTTTCAAGAGAGATTTGGGGACATAGAATTGATTCATTCACTGATTAGAGTTTGGAGGTAAGGAGAGAGGGAAGAAAGAGTCAGTGATTTTAAGCCAAGGTTTTAAGTGACAGTGTTTGGTGGTGCCATATCCCCTTTCCATCATGGCGGATCTTCACTGAAACATTCTTATTCCTTTGCTGTTTCAGTCCCCCAAATGATCCCATTGGAAGAGGTAGAAGACAACTAGATGTTGAGGAATGAGACAATGATGGGGCTGGGGAAAGAATTAAGATGATGAATAATTACAGGATTAGCTAAGGTAAGGGGCTTTTGGTTTTGAGGAAGTTGTTGCATTACTGTTGAAAAAAGTGCTGTTGTAAATTCAGGTCCCATTGGGTACCATGCTTCTCACTTGAAATCTCATTATTGACCTACCACAGTAGGATACGTCTCCTCTCTCTACCTTTAGAATGGTCTAACCATTTAATAGCTATAATCCATCAGAGCTACTTGTTTACTGTAGCTTCACACATTCCCCTCTCCACCTCACCTTTCTGGTAGTATACATATTTGTAGTGACAACCACTGACCTTTAAATAGTACTTTAAAATTTGCAAATTATTTTACAAAGATGATTGCATTTGAACTTCACAGTAACCCTCTGATTCAGATACTACAAGATATTTTTATCCCCATTTTAAAGATGAGGAAACTGAGGCTCGGAGAGGTTTGAGGCACAGTCACATAGCTAGTAAATATTAAGAGGCAGGATTTAAACCCTCTCACTCCAAGACCAGCACACCACACTTTTATCACTCACTCTGTTTTCTCATAGCCTTACTTAAGCGGAACAGTGGGCTTCAGAGATATGGATTGTACTCAATAGATCTATAACAATTCAGGTATAAAAAAACGAGTGATACTGGGATGAGGTGGTTTACTGATTTACTGATTACTCAGTGTCTGGCATAGGGTCTTGTTTGTGCCTCTGCCACTGATTTATTTTGTTGTCTTTGGCAAGGAATGTTTCATCTCTTTGTCACTCAGTTTTAATTCCAGTAAGTGGAGGAGGGGTCATAATTTCTTGCAGCTTCTGCCTTTGATGGGGCTGTTGAAAGTAACCATGACTTCCTCAAGGTTCAGCTCAGGTCTGGAGGTGAAGCCTTTCCTGACCTCCCTCCTTTCTATAATTCCTCCCCACCCCCACATTAATGAAATTATTCTGCATTTACTTTATCTGTTTATATGTTTTCTCCCTCGAAGTAGGTGATTAACTCCTTGAAGGCAGGGGTTGTTATTCTTTGTCTTTTGTGTTTGTCTACCCAGGCCTAGCTCTGTACCTAGCAAGTAGGAAGGGCTTAATAAATGCTTATAAAATTGAATTGAATGACTTAATACCCCAGAGGACATGTTTTCATTTTATTATTTCTTTTAGTAAAAGTTAAGAATACAAAAAATTCTGTGGTCATAGAATCATTGATTTAGAGCTGAAAAGAACCACAAAAGGCATCTGGTTCAACTTTCTCATTTTACAGATAAAGAAACTGAGACCCAGGGAGCAAATGGAATTATCACACATGTGCCCTTCTGGAACACTCATGCCTCCATATGGCTTCAAAAGCTTAAAAGGAAGCAGGGAGGAAGGGTGAAGGAGGTGGAAGAAATTGAGCAGGGCCACTATTTAATGGGGAAAAGAGAAAAATTGTAAAGATCATATTCCGTGCCCCAAAAACCCATGTAAAATCCATACAACAAATAAGCCTGCTCTGGATTGCCAAGAGGAAAACATTCAAGGGCTAAGTGGCTTAAGCCTCAGCTGATGCATTAGGACAGAGTACACAGGGAGGCTGCTAGCGGTACTCCAGAGTAGACCCACACTCCAATGTATACAGCCACCTATTCCCTACAGAGGAAGTAATTCTACTGGATTAAGGATGAGCGGAGTTGATTTCAAATGTTGTCCAGGGGTTTATGTTACTGTCGGCCAGGTTCGCTTTATCCTTTGGGGCTACGTGAGGTGACTAGTGAATAATGACCACTTCCTATGTTGGTGTTGATCTTGGGTCAGGACCTACATTGTATTCTAAGAGTTTGGTGCAGCAGAGTTGCTTTGGCTTCTGACGTACGGTGCTGCTGCTGCTGCTGCTGCTGCTGCTGCTGCTGCTGCTGCGGATGTTCTGGAGCTTCTTCCAAGTGGCTCTAGGACTTGTGACCTGGTTTTCTTGAAAGGCTTAATAACTCCAACTAGCTCTTCTGATGTCACCAACTGAACTGTCTCCCAATACCAAAGATCTCACTCCACCCAAGGATTATTAAGAGGGGGGCAGTATATAGAACGAGAACATCAAAGGGGCACCCCTGCTTTACTCTGCTCAGACCACGCTCCTGTTAACGTTCAGTTCTGGGTACACACGTTTTAAGAAGAGTGTTCAAAAACCAGAGGAGGGCTACCAAGGTGAGGGAAGTGATTAGGGACCATGGCACCTGAAGGCCAATGGACCAGAGAAATGACTTAGGGGAAGATATTTTAATTCAATAAATTGGATTTTAATCTTTCAGGGCAGGGATGATATTTTTGCCTTTCTCTGTATCCCTGCAGCTTTCTAGCCAGCGCTTAACATAGTGCCTGGAACACTTTTTTGTTGTTCAAGCATGTCTGACTCTTTGTGACCCCATTTGATTTGGGGTTTTTTTTGGGGCAGAGATACTGGAGTGGTTTGCCATTTCCTTCTCCAGCTGATTTTACAGACAAGGAAATTGAGACAAATAGGGTTAAGTGACTTGGCCAGGGTCACACAGCTAGTAAGTATCTGAGACCAGATTTAAACTCAGGAAGATGAATCTTTCTGATTCCCAGCCCAGTGTTCTATTCACTATGCCAGCTTGCTGCACTGCTTGGCACATAGTAATAATAATACTTAATAAATGCTCGTTGTCATTGTTGTTAAGAATCTACTAAGCACAGGACATTGGACCAGGTTGGGGGAAGGCTGGTGGTTTAAAAAGGCAAAAAAGAAGTCGACTCTATCCTTAAGTAACCTGTATCTTCTGGGGATGGGGGCTGTTGGGGGATGTGGTTCAGAGACTAGCCAAGTGCCAGGTATAGGGCAGGCACTCAATAACTACTTGCTGAATTGGCTCAATGCAACCTGTCCACAAATATGCAAAGACAAGGTCATTTGAAGAGGGAGAGAGCTCTAGTCCCTGGTGGAATCAGGGATGGCATCATGGAGGAGAGCATTTGAGGGAAGGTGAGGTTCCTGAGAGGTGAAGATGAAGAAGCAGCTCACCACTGATTCGGGGGAGGTCTGTGTCAGTGTGGGTGTGGACTACCTGGTTTTGGGACCTTCTGGGGGGCCACTTTGGCTGGAATGTAGAGTGTGGGAAGGGAATGGATGTGAAAGCAGACTGTAAAGGGAAGTAGGAGGGAGATTGAACATTAGCGTATTTGGAAATATCCAAGTTGATATTTAACTAATAAGCAGAGGACAAGATTATTGTTCTCAGTCTTTTGGACTTGGAGAATATTTTAAAATAAGGAAGTGAGAAAACCCCAGGTGGAACATGTTTCCTTTTTTGGATAAGGTTTTTTTTCTTTGTTGCAAATGTTATTCTGCTAGGTGTGTGTGTGTGTGTGTGTGTGTGTGTGTGTGTGTGTGTGTGTGAGAGAGAGAGAGAGAGAGAGAGAGAGAGAGAGAGAGAGAGAGACACAGAGACAGACAGAGAGAGACAGGGAAAAAGAGAGACAGAGAGCCAGAGAGACAGACAGCGACAGGGAGAGAGAGAGAGAGACAGACAGACAGACACAGAGACAGAGAGAGAGAGATGAAGTCCTTGTAAATGTACGTGGACCAAAATCTCCATGTAATCAAAATGACTTTCCTGTTTTTCCTTTCTTTAAATGCTCTATTCTATCTGCATCCCCTTCCTATCTCCACCTAACCTGTACTCTAGAAACCACGTTAATAAATTTTGTTCTTTCCTAATGTAGGAGAACGGACTGCTAGGTGGTACAGTGTACAGAGCACCAGGCCTGAGGTCCGGAAGAGGAGGAAGACTCCTCTGTTCAAATCTGGTCTCAGACGCTTAGGATCTGTGTGATCCTGGATGAGTCACTTACACCTGTTTGCCTCAGTTTCTCATTTGTAAAATGAGCTGGAGAAGGAAATGGCAAACCCCTCCAGTAACTTCCCCAAATGGAGTCATGGAGAGTCAGACAGGATTCAGTGACAACAATGCAAAAGAAGTCTGGGCAACTTTCTGCCTAGGTATAGTCCCTTCTTTTATACCTTCCTCTCCCCCCGTCCCCATCTTTGTGGCTTAGTATCCTATTCCCAAGCACTAGAATGAGATGAAGTCACCCCATACACGGGCGAATTTTTTAAAATTTAGAATTTTCAACTTGGAAAAAACCTTAAGAATCTTCTACTTTAATGCTCTCCTCTTACAGATGGGGAAACTGAGGCCCATGAGAAGTTGGCTTTCCCATGGTCATGCTTGTAGCAAATGGTACAGTTAGGACAAGGGTACACCCTTTCTGGCTGGTGATGTTTCAGAAGAAATCCTTTATACATAGAATCAAGTGCAGTGACAGATCACTGGACTAGTTGCCAGGGAGACCAAGATTTTAGTTCCTTAACTAGTAGCCCTGGGCAAGTCACTTAATTTCTCCTTGATCTCAATTTTCTTATCCGTAAAATGAGAGGGTTGGACGAGATGACCCATAACGTCCCCTTCCTCCCAAAATCTGTGAGCCTATGGTTCTTTCAATTCTTTTGAAGAGTTAGACACTTCCTCTTCTCTCTTCCTTCTCTCTTCTAGGGGAGGTAGAAAGGAAGAAGATAAATGGAGTAGAGAGGAATAAAATGGGTAAAAGGGAAAGGTTATGGGGAAACTGAGGCAGGCTCCTTTTTTTTCCTCCTGGTTTGCTACTAAATGTTTGGCTAGGGCTAATAGAGGGTAGCTAGCATTCTCCCTCTTCTTCCCTGCCTTGGTATCATCAGCTGTCACAAGGCAGCTCTCTCAGAGCATTAGCATGGAACAAGTAGCCTCAGCGTCACGGACAGGCAGCAGCTTTAATAGTCACATTTAGAAGAGTGGGGTAGTCAGAACCTGAGAGTGAAAGGGAAGTCACTGTTTCTCTGGTGTGATGGGCTGCAGATGGTAAGTCGCTTCTGACTTGTGCAGTTTTATTCTTTTGCAAAGTTTTGGGAGGCATTCTCAGCACTGGGGCTCTTCTGTCCAAGCTGTTTCTTCACTGTTGCTCCTCCACTTCGAACGGACAAAGGACATTTATTTAGTAGAGTTTTCTCCTTTCTTAATCAGGGAAGAAGAAGATGCCATGATGGCCCTTCTAGAGATTGAGAGGATGTTGAAATCTATCACTTGATTATAGAAAGTCATGCAAGAGTCAGTTGACTTTTCGCTGCGATCTCCCTGCGATCTGGAGGCTGAAAAGGCAGTTAGTTAGGTTTTTCCTGGCCTGGATAGAGAGCTTTTCAGTGATAGGTAACTGAGAACGTTGACTGTGGTGCTTTTTCTTTCCTTCGTCATGCAGGTCAGAGATGCCTCCTGTTGATTTCCCATAGACTAGTGAGCATTGAGAGGTGAGAGGTGACTAACTTGGGTCACTGCTTCATAATCAGAGGCAAAGTCCTGCTCCTGTTTGTGTTAGGTAGACTTCCTGTGGTTCAGTAGAGAGGCTTTTGGTATTAGATGGGGTAAGAAGGAAGCTAACAACAGAAGCTCTCACTGTTTTGAAATTCTTAAATTTATGCCTCTTTTTAGGTCATAGAAAAAGGTCAGACTACATAAAATAATAATAATAATTTAGCATATGCTTGTTCATGTAGAACCTTATGGCCCATGATGCACTTTACACCTATTATTTCTTCATGGTAATGCTGTTGAGTAAGGTAGTTTAATGATTATTTTAATTTTTTCATTTATTTATTTATTTAGAACAGTATTTTTTTTTCTAATTACATGTAAAGACAATTTTTAACATTCATTTTTAAATAAAATTTTGAGTTCCAAATTTTCTCCCTCCCTTCCTTCCCCATCCTTAAGATGGCAAGCAATTCAATATAGGTTATATATATATGCATATTATATATATATATATTTATACACACACACACACACACACACACATATATTTTTAGACCAGGAAATAAAAGCCACTAACTTTTTTAAAATGAGGAAAGTGAGGTTTAGAATGATTAAGGGTCTTGCCCAACATCCGGTGGCTAGTAAGGAACAGAGTAGAGGAGGGATTGAACCCAGGCATTCTGACATCAGGGTCAGTGTTATGACACCTCCATAATGGATGGAGACATTGGACCTAGGACATATATTATTTATTTTGTCTATCTATTGTTTGTGTTCTCCATCTTGCTTCCTTCCAGACAAATGGCTACTGCTGCAGAATACAGTAAGAATGCTGAAATGGACTTTAGAAATTATCTAGTTCAATGTCCTTGTTCCTCAGATAAAGAAACTGAGACTCGTGAAAATCAAATGACTGATCCAAGATCACATGAACACACAGTGGAAGAACTCTGGCTAGACACTCTATTTCTGGCTATTATTCTAATATCCTTTCTACCATATATGAAAACCTAGCTATTATATCCAAAAAACATATCAAGAGAAAAGTTGGGAAATTAAGTTAATGGCTAAAATATTATAATTGGTATTTATGTAGATAATGTGTTTAAAAATATTTGTGCACTGCTTCCTAATGACCTTTCCTCTCTGAGGTCTATTACAATCCCCATGATTAATCTCTTTCTCCTTCGCCTCGATTTCTGATCTTTGTATTTTCCTCTCTTTCTTTGTTGTTGTTCAGTCTTATCTGACTCTTTATAAACCTGTGGACCAAATCACACCAATACTGTCCCTGGGGTTTTCTTGGGAAAGATACTAGTATGAGTTGTCGTTTCCTTCTCCAGTATCAGTATTCCTTCTCTTGTCTCTTTTTTATGCTTCTGTTTTTGACCTTTCATTGGAGTTTCTTCTTCTCTCCCTTGTCCTTTGTCCTTTCACTACTATATTCCCAGGCTTTGGCTGGAAAGGGGAAGTAAAGACAAAGAAGAGCTTAATTAATCAACAGGTTTTATCTCTATGTATCTATGTTCCTTTAGATTTCTTACACCATTGTAGCTTGAGATGCCCGTTAGCTGATCCTGTGATAGTACTAAACTTGTTTGTCCTGAGGAAAAAATTTTTTTGGTAAACTTTAGAATTTGGAATGGCAGGGGGGAGGGGTAGAGAGGGGCTGTCATTGCATTGTCCCTATTCATTGTTTATCTATCTATTCCATTGTCCCTGCCACACCTGAGCTTCAACTTGGAGAAAATAAGTAAATAAATTAATAAAGGCACTGGCTCTGCCAAAATGACATGAGGGAAAAGGAAGAGACCCTAAAGTATTGGTTGTGATTGTGTCTAGTTTGTCACCCAGTTTGGGTTAATGTGATGCCATTAAAGAAAGGAAACTACTTAGGGCTGTTTATATATATATAAAAGAATGTAACTAGTTGTCAAGATGGGTTTTAATGATCCAAATATAATGGGTTTTAGTCATTATTGCTTACCTAGGAATGTTCCCATATTTCACAAATAAAATGTATGTAATTCATGCCTACTTTTCTCAGTGCCATAAGAGAGCTTCAACCAATCCTTCTTTTGATGGCATGTACCTTATCAAACCAACAGAATATCGTCTTTCATAATACAATCATAAGACTCGAATGAATCTAATAGCAATGCTCTGTTTATGGCTATCAACCCAAGATCAGCTCTTGATGTGTGCTGGTGTTATGCATTCACACACCAAAATTACTCTTTCACTTAAACGTAGTTCATGATCTGTATAAAGTATGTTTGTCTTCATTGAGATGACAGGGCAGTTTGGCTGATTTCCTTATGATCACAAGATGTTTTGATAGGTCTTCAATTTAGTTTCCACTAGACATTCACATGACAGACTATCTGAAATGGTCCAGGAAACAAGATGATGTATAGTGTAAATGCTATATCTGCTCACTGGAGAAAATATTGAAACCACAAAAGACTGGTTGCGTGGGCCTCTGGGCAAGAGGCTGCTTAATTTAGATGGTTTGGTAAAATTAGGAAATGGAAAGAGAGACCTGTTGCTTAAAATTAGGGAAATGAGCATAAAATGAACTCAACACTTTACTATTAAGCCCTCTTTTGCAGGATGGCATTAGTTCAAGATATTTTTCTCTCTGCTATGTTAGTGATGAATAAATTAATGAGATAGGTTAGGTTGCTATTCCTGTCCCTTCTTTCAGGAAGTCCAACAGCAGGTATCTCTTTGGAGAAAGGACTAAACTTGCATTGGCCACCTTTCTTAGCCAATTGGATTGCCAACCTGTACTATTATAGCAGGAGTTTTGTGGACCCTGTGGTCATCCTCCAATCTGTCAAATTCATTCAAGGCCAAACAGGTCTTTAATAGAAAAATGAGACTAAAGAAAATGTGGAGGGAAGACAGAGAGAGGAACGCTCTCTTCCACACATAATTAGAGGGTTTTTTCTTCATTTTTTAAAATTTTATCAACCAAAAATAGTGCTGGATTCCATCAATTATCATCCCTGGGCAAATTATCCATGAAGTAGTTTTTCTACAATTCATTCATTCAACAAATAATAATGAGTGGCTTCTGTGTTCATGGCACTAAGCAAGAAAACTAACAACTCCAGCAGATAAAAGAAATTGCCCATCTCCCTCTCAGAGATTCACTTTGGGACTTATTGGTTATTCCTTTTGTGACTCTTCAGCAAATGGTAGAGATTCAAATCAAGTGTGTCTTTTTGAAGAATTTTCCAGATGGATTTAATTAGTGTATGACTTAAGAAATCCCTTGACCAGAGGCATGCTCTTTGAAATCTGCTTAGACAGTCTAGTTAGTTCCCTGTGAAATTTCTGAGTCTCATGTTTCTCATCTGATAGTTTTTTTTTAAAGAAAAAGAACGTGTCCACTACGGCATTTAACACATATTAGATGTTTAATAAATACTCAAATTGAACTGAATTATAGCAGATTTTCTTTTTCTGGTAGGCAATATCACAGACATAAACTTCATACTGTCTGTGTTAGCCATCATCTGACAACACAGAAAGTGGAGGAGGACTGATGGTGAAATTACTTGGTCTAAATTGGACTAAGATCAATTTCCTTTTGCACATGCCATTTTCTTTCTGATAGCTATAGTTAAAATTTGGGGCAAGGGAGGGCATTCATCTAAATAGCAGAGGAAGTTGCATTGGCAATGGCTTCTGACTCATTCCTATCTGAAGGCCCTCATACTTCCTTTTATTTTTCTCAAATAATAACTTTTATTTAAGCCTGTTTTACACATCAGAATAAATTTCCTAAATTCTCCCCTTCCCTATTTAACCCTGCTTTGTAATGAGGAAAAATTGGAACAAAATGAAATTGACAAGTAACAGTGTATATTCTATATTCCTAGTATACCACCTCCCTATTAAGAGGAAGTATGAGCCATCTTCTTTTCTCTGGGATCGACTGGTTTTTACAATTAATCTGACTTCACAATCTGAGTTCACCTACCTTTTAGTATTGTTTACATTATTGTAGTTAATGGGTACCATCTTAGTTCTACTCTCTTTGCTCTGCATGAGTTCAGACAATTCTTCACATTTTTCTGAATTCCTCATATTTGTCATTTCTAATAATATTCTGTAACATTTTATCCCATAGTTAGTTCAGCCATTCCCTACTTGATTGGCGCCCACTTTGCTTCCAGGTCTTTGTTATCACAGAGAGTGCTGCTAGAAATATTTTGTTATATATGCTCCATGTTTTAAAGGGGGAAATATTTCCAAGGCTATTTAGTAATGAAATCACTTGTTTTGAGCCAGAGCTTTTCCTTAGTTTTCTGAAAAAAATTCAAAATATCCTCCCTAAAAATCTTGGCTTGATGCCAGAAAGTTCTCCATCACAGACAGCAAAGCATGAAGGTACCTTATGTGTCTTCAGTGGGAGTGGGAATAGCAGTACCGTAAAGTAGTTTGAGGCAGTAAGGGGGCCAGGCAGGCTGATGTCTTTTGGAATGATTTTGTCCTGAAAACCTTGGAGATAATGGAAATCCTTAAGCATTCTTCCATACTGATCACTGCCAGGGTGCAGGATGATGGTATAATCCAAACTTTCCAATGCCACTGGAAACAATCAAGCATGATGGTCAAGGTTGATAGGAAATAGGGAGAGGGAGCCACTGAGTCACTCCACAGAGTCCCACACTCTTTAAAATGGAAGGGACCTTAGACACCATCCAGAACATGTTTGTTACTTTATGGTAGAAGAAACTGTGTGCCCAAGTCACACAGCTAGTTTGTAGCAGAAGGGGAACTAGAATCCAGGTCTCCTGATCTAAATAGTATATGTTAATATGTGTGTGTGTGTGTGTGTGTGTGTGTGTGTGTGTGTGTGTGTGTGTGTATTTGGGTTTGGACCTATGATTTTATCAGTATGGGGAATTCTCAGTGTGCAAGCTCTATCTTAAAATGTAGATCGGTAACTTAGAGTCTTAGAAAATTTTTCCAGGTCTTGAGAAGATTGTGACTTGCCCATGGTCATACAGCTAGCATGTGTCAGAAGCTGTACTTGAACTCAAAGACCACTTCTTCTTCCTACTATATCCAACTTGCCTCATTAGCAATACCGTGTGTGTGTGTGTGTGTGTGTGTGTATGCATGTGTAAATGAAATGGGTTAGGATTCTCAAAGATAATATGTAACCAGTGTTTATCCTTTGAATAAGTATATGTGGGGTCTATCAGAAAGCCTCATGGCATTTATAAGTTAATTAAGTGCTTTCTGGGTTTCTGTTGTAGAAATATAAACTAAAATCTCAAGCTAAACGAGAAGGCAGGGGGAACTTGAGAATATACATACGAAAGCGTATTCTCCGTCAAGGAAAAAAAAATTAAAGCCCTTCATTTAGATTTATTTTTAAAGATCATTTTTACAGGTACAGGATGGGAAGGAAGGTGTAGGGAGGGGGAAGAAAATCTTCTTTGGCAGCAGCTCATGTTTTTAGTTGACCACAAACTCAATATGAGTCAACAGTGTAATGTTCCCAAAATAGCTAAAAGCCTTCTATCAATTAATATAGAAAGTTGAGATCATACGAAGACACAGTCCTACTATATTTTGTATTGGTCAGCCCACATCTGGCATTTTATATTTGATTCAAGCATCATGTTTGAAGAAGTAGAGTAGAAAAAGTAGAGTAGATACATTTTGTGTTGTGCAGAGCAATTTTATGTTTCAGATTCTGAGTTACAGGGAGGCAACTTCAGCTCAATACAATGTTAGCTCTATAATTAATGAAACAAACATTTATGAAGCACCTACTGGGTGTAAGGTACTATGCTAAGTACTGAGGATACAAAGATAAAAATGACAACTTTTAAATTTTTTTAGTTCACAGTCACTTTTCAATGTATCCTCTCCCACTGCAGTTTCCCTTATAATAAAGAAAAACAGGCAAAACAACAGAACACCTTTTATAGGCTACTCCAGGGGTGAGGAACCTGTGGCCTTGAGACCACAGGTGGCCCTCTAGGTCCTCAAGTGTGGCCTTCAACTGAATCCAAACTTCCCAAAACAATCCCTTTAATAAAAGGATTTGTTCTGTAAAACTTGGACTCAGTCAAAAGGCCACACCCAAGGACCTAGAAAGCCACATGCAGCCTCAAGGCCGCAGGTTCCCCACACCTGGCCTATGCAATGGTTCCCTCCAATAGTAACTTAGGAAGGAGGAAAATTTGTTTCATCATCTGTTTTCCAGGACTTGAGATTAGTCCCTGCATTTATTCTGAATTTACATGTCTTTTAACATTGTTTTTATTTATGTCATTGTAATCATTGTATATATTGCTCTCCTAATTCAGCTTTTTTCACTCTCTCTCAGTTCGTATGAGTCTTCTCATGTTTCCCTGAATTCTTCATATTTGTTATTTCTTATGATGCTATTTCACTACATTTATACCCCATAAATTATTCAGACATTTCCCCATCAATACACCCCCAACTTTGTATCCTTTCCTTTTTTTTTCCTCTCTCACAAAAAGTCCTACTACAGACATTTTGGCACATATGGGACCCTTTCCTCTGTCTTTGGCCTCCATTTTTTTAAACTGTTCATTCAAACTGAGATACATGTATATGCATTCTAGGTTGGGAAATGAAGAAATACAAAAAATAAGATAGCAATTTAAAAAAAAAGACTAATCATATCCTTGGACCATCTATCTGTCAGGGACTACCTCTTAGTCATATATTTGTGATGATTCCTCATATCTTGAATATAAGACTTTTATTAGAAATGCTGCATGCAAAAATTTGTTCCTATCTGGCAGCTTTTCTTCTATTCTAATTGCATTGATTTTGTCTGAGCAAAATCTTTTAAGTTTTGTATAATCAAAAAGTCTTTTTGTTTTGTCTTTGTGATGCCAAGAGGTAGTATTTGAACTGGTTTTTGAAAGGTATGTAAGATTTGTATGGTTGGGGATGGAAATGGGAAGGAATTCAGGTTATGGAAACTGAAGGAACTGAATGACTATAGTGGTGGGAAGGTGTGGCTTATATTCAAGGAAGGGTGGATAGTACGGTTTGTCTATAACATAAGATAAATTTGGGGAAATAGTGAGCTATAAGTTTTGCAAGGTAGGTTGGGGCCAGCTTTCAGAGAGCCTTGAATGCCAAGGTAAATAGTTTAGCAGTGGGAACTATTTGGTTTCGGGTTTTTGCTTTTTGTTCTTTTTTTTAAGTAAGAGAATAACAATCCTCTTTATAAATAATAATAATAGTTCACATTTATATAGTATATTACAGATTGTTATCTATCTCACTTGACTCTTAAAACAATCGAGATCATTAGTACAAATATTATTATCTTTATTTACAGCAAAGTGAGTCCCCTGATGCGCATAAAGTAATGCAGTAGTATTTCTTCCAACTTGAGATAGCAACAAGTTCTAAAGTTTCTCCAGAATCTTATCCTGGCCCATCTACTGATCCTTGTCATTTCTCTTACCGTCATGTATTTACGCATTATGCTTAAGCATTTGCGCAGAGCAACCATTTCTTTAATGGGTAGGCAATGGCCAGGGCCTGTCTCTAGAAAGGACAAAGAGTTCTACGTCTAAGCTGCCAAATGTCTTCACTAAGCAAGCCTTCCTAAACCAGCAGTAGCTACAAGGTTTTCAGTGAATACTATACGTTGTCCATCACGGTCTTGTCCTAGTTCAAGCCTCTGGATAAAGTTTAAGCGGCATTGGCCACTGGTTAGTGCACATTAGAGTGAGCACATGACTCATATAGATCTAGATGAGTTCTAGAAATGGGAGTGGGTTGATATAGATCTAAGGCACTTCCCCTGGTATTTTCAAGGGTGGCCTATGGGTGGTGTTTGTAAATGGAAATACACATGTCATCTACCCCATGTGCTGTGGTGATGTTCTTAGTACCAACCTATCATACAACAGTTCCTGAGTCTGTTCCCCTGCTCCTTGTACATGCTAGTGTAGGCTGTTTTGATTCTTCTTTGGATTCGGTTGTTTGAAGATAATGGTCAGCGATGTTAAAGGATGTGGGAGAGAAGGGCTGGACCTGTTGAGAAAACATGATCTCTGTTCTTGAAAATGGGAGTTAGAAGCTTGAATTTAATGTCTCCTGATGGGTATATACCTGAGTTAGCTCAGCATCGGACATTCTATAAAGTATAGGCCAACTCTGGCTCACTAATAGGAACAGAGACAATGTGGTACAATGAAGAGAAATGGATTTGAAGATAGAAGACTACTGTACTACTTCTGTCTGAGACCCGGACCTTTTATCTAACCTCCTTGGAACTCAGTTTCCTCATCGGTAAGATAAGGGCCTTGAACTAGAGTAAGAATTCTTAATCTTTTTTTTTGTGTAACAGTCTCCTTTTGCAGTCTGGTGAAACTCATGGATTCCCTTTTCAAAACAATATTGTTAAACGCATACCATAAAATATGTAGGATTACAAAGAAAACCAATTATATCGAAATACAGTTATCAAAATTTTTTTTAAAACTATCATGGACCCTAGGTTAAAAACCCCTGACCTCTCAAAGTCTTTCTGGTTCTAAACCTATGACCTTGACATTTGGATTTCTAAGTGAAGGGTCCTGGAACCTCCAGGCTAGTATTTTTTTTTTCTTTTGCAGGGGGGAAGGCAGGGCAGTTGAGGTCAAGTGACTTGCCCAAGGTCACACACCTAGTATGTCAAGTGTCTGAGGTCAAATTTGAACTCAGGTCCTCCTAACTCCAGGGCTTGTGCTCTACTCACTGTGCCACCTAGCTGCCCCTAGGCTGGTATTTCTAACAGTTAATAAGTATCTCTATTTGGGCGCTTTATTGTTATTTAAAATTCCACATTTCCTAAATTTGGTGATTAAGCCTCCCTCCATTAGCCCGGTTCATGTCCCAAAACTATTCTATTTTGTTGAGTGGCACCATTATTCTTCTAGGCTAGAGATCTTGGCATTTTCCCCCCTTCTTCCTCATTCCTAATATCTAATCTTTTATCAAGATCAGTTCCTTTTGAGATGTGTCTTTAATTTGTTCTTTCTTCACTATTCCCATTATGATTTTAACTAAATCTTTAAATTAAATTCAACAAACATTTATTGAAATTATTTACTGTGCTCAGCTAAGACCTTTAACCCTGCCTCCCTTGATTACTATGGTGTCTTACAATTACTTATAATGTCTTGTCCAACTTGTACACAAAAGGGATCCCCATTATGACAAGTTGTCATCTACCATCTGCTTAAAGGAAGGCCTCCAAGGAAGTGGAACTCATCACTTTTTGGACAGGTCTAATTATGAGGAAAATTTCCCTGACATCAGGCCTAAATCTTCCTCTTTGTAACTTTACCCCAATGTTCCTAGTTCTGCCCTCAGAACATACTTCCTCCTTCCTCTAAGTAATAACTCTTCTAATATTTGAAGATGATCTTAATCTGACTTTTTCTTGGCTAAATATCTCCAGTTCCTTCCCTTCATCCTTTGTGATGAGTCTGGAAGGTAATGCATGTGAAACGAATGCTTTGAAGACCGTAAATCGAGATCAATGTTAGTGATGATGGTGGTGATGATGATGATGATGATGATGATGACGATGATGGTGATTGTCACCATTCTGATTACCCTCCTCTGGCTTCTCTCCAGCTTATCAATGCCTTTTCTAAAATATGAGTCCTAGGACCAAGTAGAACAAGGCTAGAATGTTCTCTCTTCTTCGCCCCAAGTACTGACATCCCCTTGGTTTCCCAACTAAAATCCCACCTTCTATAATCTATAGGAAGCCTTCCCCAACTCTTTTTAGTTCTAGTGCCTTCCCTGTCTTAGTTATTTCCAGTTTATCCTGCATATAGTTTACTTTGTATATAGTTGTTTGCATGTTTCCTCTCCCACTATTAGACTGTAAGCTCCTTTAGGGCAGGGACTATCTTTTTCTTCTTTTTTTTTTGTATCCTCATTGTTTAGCATAGTGCCTGGCACATAGTAGGCACTTAATACATGTTGATTGATTGATTAATCGATGTCATATGACCAGTGCACTGAAATTTCCCCTAGTCCTGGGCAATGAGTGACCTTTAACATAGACTAAGATTGCATTAACTTTTTTGACTGCTGACATTCACTGCTGTAGGCTCCTAAAGCCTCTAGGAAAACTCTTGTCTACTCAAACTGAAGTGCAAAACCAATGAGATGTTTCCTTTTCCTCACTTGAGGGTTAACTGTGTATTTAAGGGAAACACAAACAGGCCACATAAAACAGGCTTTGATATAAAAGCTATCTTGATTTTCTATGGTACGTGCTACGTCTTAGAATGTTCTCCCCGGGCCTGACTTATCTATTTAGCTTCCTTTTCCTTTTTCTTTTTTCTTCTTGTCAAGTTCTTAGCATTTAATCGTTTGTTTGGGCAATTCTGATAAACAGCTAAATTCTGTTTTAAATAGGCTAGGGAAGATGGGTGTTTTTCTTTCTTTTCTAGATTCTGCTAAGAAAAGAAAAGGTAACATTCCTCTGGTTATATAAAGAGACAAGGCTGACGCTGTCAAGTTTTCTGTGGGGTGGTTCAGGCTTAGATGATAAGGAAGTAGGAATTATCTCAGAAATGTCTGTTTTAGGCATCGTGGAATGATTGTTTACAAATTGGGTAGCCATCAGGCTAAAATCTTTTTTTTTTTTTAATTCACCATGTCTCTGTCGTTATTTCTTGGTAGTTCGAGATTTTAACAGCTGAGGGTGCAAGAAAAACTATTGTTAATATGTAAGATTGTCAGCATTTTGTTTTAAGGCTTTTAGTTAATCTTTTGATGTTATCTTTGAAGTCTTTAAAGTCAAGATCCTTCTGTCTTTTTCAATATTTCTTCATGCCAGCATCCATCCTGGGTTTTAGAAGCTCAGAACCAATATATACTTTTCAAAAGAGTGATTTTTATTTAAGTTAAAGTCTCCTTGGGCTAGACACTGTAGATGTAATGTGTACTTGCCAAAAGTAAACCAGTTTAGAGTGTTTGCTTCCTCTGGGGCTGGCAAAATCTTAGGACCTCTGGTACCCATTTTATTTCCCATTTCATTTGGGCTTACATACAGTAAACCCAAGGGATAGAAAAGTTAAAGCAACCACTTATGTTGATTGGGGATAATCTGAGAAAAAAGGTCATAGGGTTCAGTGCTGGAGAAGGAAAGTAGAGCATAGCTTCTCTTTGCCTTTAACCCAGAACCAATATTTATCTAACAAAATAAAATTAAGGGATGAGAAAGAGGAATACACTGAGATTAGAATGGGATAAATTAACCCAGAACTACTTAGCTCTAGATCAGGTTCTCTTCTTTCAAAAAATATTAAGGAAATGGGAAAAAGGAAAGATTCCAATTAGATTGTAAGTTCCTTGTCTTTTGCTTCTTTTTGTAACCCCAGCACTTAGCACAGTGCCTAGCACATAGTAGGTGCGTAACAATTAAAATTTTTTTTTTTGCATTTTTATTAAATGAAGGTTGCATCACAAGGTTCTAGTACACTCTTTGTGTTTTAGCATACTGATTTGGGCCTTCAGTCTCACAACAACTTGGTGCATTTAGAACGTTACTTCAAGTCTTAGATCTGGTTGAGAGTTTTACATTGCTAATGAAAAGGATGACACAGATGTGGTTTTTTAGGAGAAGATGCATTCATTCCCACCCTGTAAAGGAAAAATCATTCACAGTCTGTCTGTCAGATCATTCATTCATCTATCTGATTGCTCTTATAAATTCATGCAGGAAAAACATGATGGGTGATTCATGTGGAGGAGAAAAATACCTGGGAACTATTACCTGTTTCCAGTTCAAGTCCTTAGCGATATGTTAGGAATTAAGGGAGAGAAAACTCTTACATCCTTACAAACCTCTCACTTTCCCCATCGAGGTAAAAATTCAGTTCATCCAGAGAAATAGTCAAGGATTCAAACTGGTGGGGGGAAAAGCGACAACAACCAAGCAGTCTGATCTCAATAATCTACTGTCAATTAATTAATCAAGAATTAGCAAGTGCTTATTAAGAGCAAGATGCTGTGATAGGTGCTGGGGGTAACAAAGAATGAAACAATCCATACTTGCAAGGATTTTATAACTTAATGATATTAACAGCTAATAATAGCTAACATTTATATAGCGCTTACTCTGTGCCAGGCACTGTGCTAAGCGCTTTTATAATGATTATCTCATTGGATCTTTGCAACAGCCCTGGGAGGTAGGTGCTATCATTATTCACATTTTACAGGTGAGGAAACTGAGGCAAATAGCAGTAAAGCTATTTGTCTGGGCTGGACTTGAACTCATGTCTTCCTGACTCCAGCCTGATGCTGTCTCCACTGTGCTACCTTACTACAGTTGAGGGAGACAAATTCATTTAAAAACCAAATAGAGTATCAATGTAAAAGTCAATACTTAAAAATATATGCAACATAGTTAAATGCAAGGTAGTTTAGGAGGAGGGCACCATTTTGTTGTGGGGACTAGGAAAGGCTTCATATGGAAGATGGTCTCTTTTTTAAACATTTTTTAAAAATTTATTTATTTTTTGGAAGATGATCTCTTAAAAGAAGAAAGGATCTGTGAAGTAGAAGTAAAAAAGGATATGTATGCCAGATTTTTGGGATGGCCAATGCAGAAAAGTGTGGAAATAGTAGATGTAGTGATGTGTGGGAGGAAGGGCTAGCAGAGTCAGCCAGGTTGGCTGATTGGGGAGGGGGAAATGACTTCTTATCTGACTTCCCTGCTAAACTCAGTAGCCCATTGTACTGATTCTAATAGATCTTATAGATACAAAGTTAGTCTGGTACTGATCTGAGCAAATTTAGGGTTTGATTTGGATTTGTGCCTCCAACTCCAACTTTATCTTAGAAACAATTTCTCACTTAAAAACCTCAGACATCTTAAAAAAAAAGAGGGTCCCATAATTGGACCCCAAGAGATTCAGTAAAGAAAAATCTATGCCAGTACCAGCTTATACTGGAAATTAATCCAAATCCAAGTCCTTGCATTGTCGAGGCAAGTAAACTGAGTCACTCACTATTGTGTTTAGTGATCAGATCTATTAGAAATAACACTTATTAGTTATAGCAAACAGCTGTTTGGAGGTTAGATGCCCCATGATGAGATTCTCCTCTCTATCAACTAGATGTTTTCACTATGGAGCAAGAAGTCTGAGGCTTATACATTCTTGTTGGAGATGCTTTCAGAAAGTTCTAGAAGTTATTTTGTACCAGAGGGGTTTGCATGAAAATTCCAAATTATGAACTGAGGGTCTGTTCAATGGAAAGGGAAGATAAGCATGGGGTTTATCACAGTCATTATCATATCGCAACAGGGGTTTCTAGGATGAGATAAAAGTAGGCTGCATTACGAAGAATCAAATGACAAAGCTTTATAACAACAGATTTAGTTTGTCTAGCAGTGTGTATATTTGGTGAATGACTCTGGCCCTGTCTCTCCTAGGGTAAGACCAGCTCTATCTCTCTACTCTAGGGGTACTCTGAGGGGTCGAGGGTATCTTTCCTTAATGCTAACAGATCACATCCCCCGGTCCAGTGTGTAGCCCTCACTGCTAACTGCCTCACTGCTAGCTCTTCAATTCCATTTAACAAACTGACATTGATTAACTTACTGTCAATTACTATTAGCTTCTTGATTTATAAGTAAGGAGTTATTTACTTCAATGATGTGGAAAGGACAAAAGTACAAACACTGCCCTCTCTGCCGCCTGGGGGAGGGAGGTACACTCAACTTTATATTTCTAGGGAGAGAGTGCTTCAGACTTAAAACATTTCCCCCGACCAAGTTCAAATGCAGTATATCGATTGGCAAATCCAGCCTCAACTACCCATAGACTGTGTCCTGAAGGTCTTTCTTCAAAGCCTCATTGCTGGATTAGCTGGCTGGCCTCAAAAACTGGCATAGTTTCCACCTCTGGACTGCCTGGTGACTTGCTCTTCCAACCTTTTGACACCCACAAGGTCAGAGCCATCTCCAGTCTCCTTCATCTAGAAGCAGGGAAGAAGAAATACAAAAAAAAAAAAGAAACAATAACAGGGGTATCCTGTCTTGGCTTCATGCCAGCTCTGGGAGAGAGAGGGCTAGAGGTACCTCCTTCACACAGAGGCTTTCAGCAGTTCATCCTCCTTCTTCAATGACAACACACCTGGAAGGAGCCCACACTGAAACACTGCCCCAGATGACCACTCTATCAGCCAATAAACATTTATTAAGTGCCTTCTGTGTACCATGGCATTTGTTTTGGACTAGGTTCAATAATGAAGACCCTGGTCCTAACGAGAGTGAACTAGGATTCCCAGAGTCTCAGGGATGGTTTTATTTACAACTTAGGTTATGATTCATATCTAGGGTTTGCCAAAAAAGGAGTCAAAAGGTACTCAACATGAATTAGGTATAGGACAAAGTAATTTATTCCTATATACTAAAGAAATGCTAAACATAAAGACCCATAACAAACATTTACAGAATGATTTACAGAACTCAGTAACTTATAACTACTATTACAGTCTGTTGTGAGGCTGATATATCAACCTTATCAGAACATAAAACAGTTTGTAAGACTTCCCATTAGACATTCTGCATTTCACCTATGTCTCTGCACTGTCCAAACAACTCCTGGTGGATATCAGCTGATAAAATGATCAGACTTGGGCTAATCTTCTCGTTGATGTTCTCTCCAAGAGCACTTGAGTAGCATGTAGGGACTCCTAACCTGCCACTATTCAGCTCTGACCTGATGAGACCCAGGATCTCCAGACCTCTCAAATGTACAAATCCAAAATTTAGTCACATCTGTCTTGGGATATATATTTGTTTGCCAAAGATCAAGAAAGTACAAGTGTCTACTATGTGCAGTAGACACTATGCTAAGTACTAAACTCAAAGAGGCAGCCCAGTCCAGGCTCAGGCTTGCTGAGGCTGGATACTCTTTAGAAGCCAGGTGCTCACTGTCACATGGAAGTGGTTTTGGGAGTTAGGGCAAGTGCCCACTTTCCCCACCCACTTTGGGAAGTAGCTTAGCTAGAAAGGAAGTGAGAGGCTGAGGGGGTGATCTTTATCTGAATCTACTGAATCATTGGCTGTTTTGTCTCCTTAGTCAGTAATGGAATTCTTCATTATCTAAACCTTTTAGTCCTAATTCACACATGGCTGGAAGCAGACCCCAAAGCTCCCACACAATTGACCAGAACCATCAATGGCAACTCTGAGTATTATCCATGAGATGACCCCATATAGGCCAATTCTACTGTGGTACACATGTATATAGCCTAACTTGCCTGCTAGATTGTAAGCTCCTCCAGTGTGTCAAATGCATCTCCTATAACATTTTATTCCACAGTGACTTAAACATAATAGTTGCTCCATTGGTGTTTGCTGTTGCATGAATCAATGGAGTTTGGCTTAACAAATGAGTTTCTTTAGGAAATGAGAGTTATTGAGAAATGAGCCTAGAAGAGTAGATATAAACATAATAGTTGAAGCCTTAACAGTAAGTAGTTAAGATCTTGCTAAGAGATATAATAGAGTGAAGGACAGAGGATTGATCCTTTGAGAAATATATATATTTAAAGAATGGGAAGAGGATGCCAATGTAATAATTTCTTTCATCTTTCAAGACTTAGTTCAAGTCCCATCTTTCTTAACTGCTTCATCCCACATTGATTTCTTCTCTGAACTTCTGTTAATACCCCTGCATCATACAATTTAACACTGAGTTATTCTCTAGTTTTTTCATGTTTGTCAATTTTTTTTTATCTGTCTCCCCAATCCCCTTGCCAGAATTTAATCTCCTTGAGGACAGCAACATGCTTTCTGCCTCTTATATATCCACTCATGGTGTCTAGCATAAAGCTGGGTTTTATTTAAAATTATTTATTTAAAATATTTTAAAATGTTTAAATATTTTAAATACTTAATAAACATATATTTGGTGTTTGACATAATACACCAACTCTAGGAGAGAATGATTAAATAGCCGTTTTGGAAAACTTCGCCATGATTTTGGGCAATTCTGCCTCACTTAGATCCAATTGTGCAAGTCAAGACATCATCTGTGACGTCATTGGTCCACTTTGAAAATGAATGAAGAAGAACAACAAAAATTATATTGTGGAACAAAAAAATTTCAGAACACTCTTAATTTAAATATTGAACCCAGTATAGTTTCACTTTGCTTTTGTAAAATAAGATTTATATTTATATATATATATACATATATATGACATATATGTATACAAAGTGCTCTGCAAACCCTCTGCAAAAATGCTAGCTATATTTTGATGAGGAGGAGGAGGAGAATGAAGAGGAGGAGAAGAAGGAGGAGGAGGAGGAGGAGGAGGAGGAGGAGGAGGAAGAGGTCTTGCTGCCGTCACTGTTAGATATTTTTGGACTATCAACTCAACACACACAGAACAAGGATCTTGGAATTTGGAGTTTCCTGGGTACAGCAGAGTCTGTACAGACTATAGAGGGGACATTAGCCCTGCTCTCTTGCATACAATCTAACCTATCTTTTGCGATGCATGTGGACATATTCACAAGTGGGCAACTTCCAGCATGTAGGCGTTTTTTGGGGGGGGGGGGTCCAAGTCTGTGATTTCAGTGTAGGAGGCTCCCTGGTGAAGAATCTTACTCTGCCAATGCAGATCTGCTTTGCAAGTTATCAGCTTAGAGAATTGCCTCAGGCACTGAGAGGTTACATGATTTGTCTAAGGTCACACAGTCAAACTGTTTCTATCAGAGGAGAATGGCTTTCTATACACTACACCATGCTGCCTCATGTGAACCTTAGCATAGACAGTTTTTCTTACAGGCACTTTTATGGTCACTCAGAGCTCCCCAGTATCAGATTGTAGACAACTGCAGAAAGGCCATCGACTAAGAAAGGACTGACTGTGAAAAATGACAGGCTCATTCTGGCTTCTAGCAGCCCTGTGATCACCAGCCAGAACTCTGTGTGTGTGTGTGTGTGTGTGTGTGTGTGTATGTGTGTGTGCATGTGTGCGTGGTGTGCATGTAAATATATATGTATATTGTGTATATATGTGCACATATATACATATATAGTATATATAAAGAGATAATATACATATATACACATATATAAATATATATATATGAATTGCATTTTTTTAATATTGTTTCCCTCATTAAAATATGGTCTCTTTGAGAGCAGAGACTTTTTTTTTTCCTTTCTTTGTATGCTTAGCACTTAGTACAGTGCCTGGAACATTGTAAGTGCTTAATAAATTACTTGTTGACTGACTCTTTGGGCACCTGAATTTTTAACATTTCTTTCACACCTTCTTTTGCTCTGTTATATCAGGAAAAGAAGCTGTGGCGAAGGTTGCCTGTGGTCCACAGCAAGAGAAGGATATATAAAATGGATGTAAGAGTTTCCTCATCCAGGATCATACCCATCGCTCTGCCCACGCTCCTCTAGGCTATGTTTAGAAGGGCATGGTTTTTTTGTTGTTTTCTATCTTGACATTGACAGGCTAGAAAAGTATCTTTACATCTTTTAGTTTAGCTGTCTGAATTCAGAGAGATGACTATATAATAAACGTATGTATGCTAAATTTGCCTCTCAAGTCTCCAGAGGTATTTTTCATTTTAGTATTCAAGGTATATTTGGTGAACACAACTTCATCCACCCAATCCATCCTTTTCCTAAAGTTATAGAATTTGATTATATCCCATGAGGAGGGAGCCTGGTACAAAACTTGGCTCTGGAGTCAGAAGATCTGAATTCAAAGCCCTCTTTCTGACATTGTGTGATCTTGGGCAAAGCACAAAATCTCCCTGGTCCTCAGTTTCTTCATCTGTAAAATAAGAGGTGGATCAGTGACCTATGAGGTATCCTCTAGCCCTAGAGCTATGATACTATGAGGCTCCTTTTACCTTCATCTTTCTGAACTACAGAGCCTTTTCCTTTCTCTGATGCTTCCTACCCATGTGGCAAAGTCACCAAATCTCCCTGGTCCTCAGTTTCTCCACCTGTAAAATGAGTGGGTTGGACTAGACAGTCTCAGAGTCCCTTTTGTGTCTAGGAAAGGATCCTATGATGTTCTTTATGGACTTTTCCCCCTTTTCCTAGCATATGTTCAGTGTGAGAAAGCAGAGATTCTGGGCTTCTAGTCCCCTTTCTCCCCCTGCTCTATGTCACTGGACCATGGGCAGCTGATTAGGCTCTTTTTGTGAGAGGTCAGAACAGAAGCATTATGGCTACCTCCTGGACAGAGGTGGGTGGAGAATGTGAGGACCACTAGCTGTGCACCGTGATCTTATTCTCACCAATATAAGAGGCATCAACTTTCTGCAAGGGGATGAGAGTGTCCATGGCAAGAAGCCGAGCATCCACTCCTCACACCACAACAGTTGCTGCTACTATTCCTGAAGGCATAGGATATGAAAATGAAGTGATGGGATCCCACGCCAAAACTATGGCATATCATGTTACCCTTCTGGTATCATTGCCTCCCCATCACCAAGCAGCTAAGTTCTGTAAGCCCCTTCAAGTAAACCTCACCTCGATATTTTTAGGTTTGACTATGGTCTTCTAAGAATCAGAGAAAAGCTAGCCTAAAAATAACTCACCGACTGAGCTATGGGGGTGATTTTTTTGAAGGCAAGAATGCATGTTAAAATACTCATGAAGAGTGCTTTGTGCACCTCTACCACAAAAACCACATGACTGTATCATTACCAAGATGCTCTTTGGGAGATGGTGACCTTCCTACCATTCTGATAGGAGCAAGAGCAGCGGCTTTGTTGGATATTACTGATACTATAGGAAGCATGCCATGTTGAGTCCTGGTCAGGAGTTACGGCAATATGGCTGATTTGGAAATATGGCTAATATGATTGCACATATATAGCCTATATCAGATTGCTTGCCGTCTTGGGGAGGGGAGAGGGGAAGGAGGGAGAAAAAAATTTGGAACTCAAAATCTTATAAAAGTGAATGTTGAAAACTATCTTTACATGTAATTGGAAAAAATAAAATACTATTAAGAATTGTTAAAAAAAAAAAAGAGTTACTGCAACAGCAGCAACCCTTGAACAACTTGTTCACACAGCTTCCTATCAATAGTGTTTCTCTCTTTGGTATTATTATCAAATGAGATAATGTAAGCATTTGCAAATCTTAAAACATCTTACAAATGCAAGCTATCGTTATTACTGTTAATAAATCAGTTATCTATTTTTGCATTTGATTGGGTAAAGCAAAAATGGCACAATTAAAAGTCCTTCTCCAAAAAGATATTTTCCCATGCAAATGTCAAAATCACACACACACACACGCACACACACACACCCAAAATAATTTTATGACTTTCTGATATTAGGCATGGCATAGAACATGGAGCTCTGTGCTCACCAATGTATTCACCACTGCTGGGACAAGCTACCTCCCCTATTTTTGCCTAACCATGATTATTGGGAAATTATTCATGGCATCGAATTAGTTTGTCTCTTCACAACATCCACCAGTTACTCCTGGTTCTGCCTTTTGGAGCCAGACATAGGAAGTCTATTTCCCTTTCCCTATGACATACCTTCAGATACTTGAAGACAGTTATCATATCTACTCTAAGTCTTCTCCAAGCCAACCACCCCCAGTTTCTTTAGCCACACCTTAATGAGACATATACTAATCCTCCTCACCATTCTGGTTGTCTTCCTTTGGATAAGCCTCTCCAGCTTATTGTGCCAGGCACTGTGCTCAGTGATGAGAATACAAAGACAAAAATAAAACACTCTGTTCTTTCAAGGAACTTGCATTCTATTTGGAGAGACAATGTGTGTATGTCTGCTGATCTATCTGTCTGTCTGCTTTCTCTCTCTCTCTCTCTCCCCCCACCCCATGTGTGTGTGTGTGTGTGTCTGCCTGTCTGTCTTTGTCTGTCTGCCTCTGTCTGTCTGTGTCTCCCTCTTTATATGTCTATATCAAATATACAAAAAATAAACACAAGGTAATTTTTTTTTGGAGAAATATACTTGCATCTGAGAGGATCAGAAAAGGCTCCGTGGAGATTAGGTTCCCAAAGTGAATGATACCGCCCCCTGGCGGGTACTGGACAGATCCAGGGCAGGTGGTAGTAGTCTTGGGTGCAATTGGGGGGGTGGGGAAGCATTGAATAAAAATGGAGGAATAAGGAAAGAAAAGATAAGAAAATTTTGAAAAGCCTTTGTTACATACATATTTCATCTGTAGTATGACAAAGTTAAAATTGTAGTGATTACATTATTTTCCAAATGAACGTACAAAATGGAAGTTATAACCAATCAGTGGTCAAATCTGCCAACAGGTCTTAACAAGCAAGTGTTGCAGGTGAGCGTATTGTGCATGGTTGGGAAGTCCAGCATGCATTGGCAGGAACACATGCATGTAATGACTTATTTACCATATGATACTATATAGTTACATGATGTAATAATGTATCATCAAAACTTCAATGTGGTGAAAAATCCAAAAATTTATAATAAATCATTAAATTTAAGGTGCATCATTTAAAAAAATGATATATTTTTTGAAATGACACAAATAAAAAAAAACATTAAGGGGTTAAAGAAAGTAGATTTCCAGGGGGGCACTGAGTAAATTTTTTTAAAAGGTGGTAGCAGATCAAATAAGTTTGAGTCTCTGGTGTAGAAGGTGGCACTTGGACTGAGCTTTGAAGAAAACTAGGGATTTCGAAAGCAGAGGGTACTAAAGGAAGGAGTCTATTACAGGCTAGGGAGATAACCTATAGGGAGTAGAGTAATACTTTTAAACTGTGGTACCAACAACTGGGCATACTACCCCAGGTATGATCTGGCCAGGTAGGATACTGAGTGATTAGCTACCTTATTCCTGGAAGCTATGCCTTGCCTTAACACAGCCCAACATCACATCAGCTTCTTTTTCGGCTGCCGTATCATATGTTGACTCGTATTGTGCTTATAGACCATGGAAACCATCAGATCTTTCCCCAAACAATCCGTTGCCTAACCAGACTTCCTCCATTTTGTTGATGTGGAGTTGTGTGTGTGTGTGTGTGTGTGTGTGTGTGTGTGTGTGTGTGTGTGTGTAAGTCTTCGTGGTTATTTCTCCTGAATTTCATTACATTCGATTCAGCCTTATACACTAGCTTGTCAAGTTATTTTTGGATCCCGGGCTTGATCATTTCATGTGTTAGCCACTCTTCTTCCCAGCTTTGTGTCCTTTGCATGTTTGATGAGCATGCTGCCATCTATCCCTTTATCCAAATCACTGATAAGGGGAGGATGTGGTCTAGCACACGTCCCTGGGCCATTGTCCTTAAGGTTTCCAGCCAAGCTGAGATTGAATCATTAAGGACTATTCTTTGAGTCTGGCCAATCAGCTAATTCTCAATTCATCTCCTTGTATTATCCTCTAACCCACATCCATGTTCTCGCCATAAGAATAGCCTGAGATGATTTGTTGTATGTTTCCCTAACAGCTACAAAAACAATCTCTTCTGAGTTTCCTTTACTGACTAGTTTAGTAATCATCAAAAAAGACAATAAGGCATGGCCTGTTCTTGATAAAGACATGCTGGCTTTCTGTGATCACTGTTTCCTTTTCTAGACATCATTTCTGTCTTTAATGATCCATTGGAGAATTCTCCAGAATTGAAGGCAAGCTCACTGGCCTATAGTTTATAGATTCTGTTCTCTTTTTTGAAAATTTTGATACTGGCTCTTCCCTTACCATGCTTGTGGTCCTCCTCCTATTTTCCATGCTCTTCCAGGGCCAGGATTGTTTTATGTTCATCTTTGTATCCACTGTGTATGCCTGAAAAGCAGGTGGTAAAAAACTAAAATTTTAATAATGGATTGAGAGTGGGCATTATTACCTTTGGGAAATTACACAGTTCCTATTTTACCATAGTTGAGTCAGTGTGGTATAGTGGAAAGAGTCGGAGGCAGAGGCCCTGAGTTCAAACCCCAGATCTGACATCTACTACCTGTGTGACATTGGGTAAATCACACAGTCTTCATGGGTGGCTCCAGTTTTCTTATCTATAAAATGAGGATGTGAGTCTAGGTGGCTTCTGGGGTCCCTTCCAACTCTAGATCTATGAGTCGCCATGACCTTGGAGTCCCCAGACATTTCCAGAAGAACTCTGGGTACATGCTCCCTGAGATGGCCCCTCTAGATCAGTTCATACTCATTACACTCTGAATTCTTTATATTTATAATTTTTTGTGGCATAATAATATTCCTATCATTCATGCACTATCATTTGTTTAGCTCTTCCTCAATGTATAGGTGCCTACTTTGCATATGCCACACACATATGTAAGTATTATGCATATATGTATATTGTCACATATACATAAAACCACATAAAATAAATATATACATGCCAACTATGTGTATACGTATGTATGGGTATATACACATATATGCATACGTCACAAATGTGTATATATTATATACACATGTATATATTGCAAGTGTGTATGTATATATTATATACCCATATATGTATATGTCATGCACATATATGATACATGTATATCTATATACAAACACACAACACATATAAAATTAATAGAAAGTACATTTGGGGCATTAGAAGCTGGTGGATCAGAAAAGGCGTCACCTAGAACATGTTGTTTGAGCAGGGTTTTGAAGGGAAAAAAGGATTCTAAAACATAAAAGTGGGGTGGGAGTACATTCCAGGCATGGGGAACAGCCTGTGCAAAGGTGCAGAGCAGAAAGATGTTGGTATCATGTGTGAAGAATGGCAAGAAATGTTCCAGCAAGCTTGGCTGAAACATAGAGTGTGATGAGGGAAGTAATATATCCCAAGTTTGGGAAGGTAGATTGAAGGCAGAATTGTGAAGGGTTTTAAAAGCCAAACAGAGGAGCTGTATTTATTTATATTTGATCTCAGAGCCAGTAGGAATTCACTAGAGTTAGCAGTCTTCAAACTTATTTGTATATGTCCCATTATCAGTAAAAATATTTTGAGCACATGTATGTACCTCCAATATACATGTGTGATGTTACTATATACATCCTCCACTTGTGAGAATAATAGTAATTCCAGAAAAGGTAGCCTCCACATGTGAGTAAATACAGATAGAAAAGTGGCTGAGGGTATTCCCTC
>CM053624.1:59012817-59091647 GCA_028646595.1 Phalanger gymnotis
TAGAGTTAGCAGTCTTCAAACTTATTTGTATATGTCCCATTATCAGTAAAAATATTTTGAGCACATGTATGTACCTCCAATATACATGTGTGATGTTACTATATACATCCTCCACTTGTGAGAATAATAGTAATTCCAGAAAAGGTAGCCTCCACATGTGAGTAAATACAGATAGAAAAGTGGCTGAGGGTATTCCCTCCTTTGAAAGTATCCTCATCCTCCAGAAAGCCCCTAGAAGGGGAAATGAGAGAATTCCAGGTAAATATCAGCAAGACCTACAAAAGAGACCAATGCATTGCCCATAGAAGGCACACTCCTTCCCTTTCCCAGTCCTGGGTTGACTTTTGACTACCTAAAATCACTTATTTTCTATTGGCTTTAGGGCAGGGGTTGGGACTTGTGGCCTCAAGGCCACATGTGGCCCTCTAGGTCCTCAAGTGCAGCCTTTTGAATGAATCCAAACTTCACAGAACAAATCCCCTTAATAAAATGATTTGTGGCCTTCTGGGTCCTTGGGCCTTTTAACTGAGTCTAAATTTTACAGAAGAAATCATTTTATTAAGGGGATTTGTTCTGTGAAGTGTGGATTCAGGCTGCACTTGAGGACCTAGAGGGCCGCATGTGGCCTTGAGGCAGCAGGTTCCCCACCCCTGCTTTAGGGGATTTCTTTTACTTCTCATAGTCGAACCTTTCAAATAAACTTTGAGCCAGTTAAAGAATATGATCCAACAGTGACCAAAAAGGCTTGTGACTTTACTCTGCCACCTCTCCACTAAAGCCTGGATGCTTCTACTTTTCCCAGAGTGACCAGTTTCCCAACTTCTATTCACAATTCTAGCACTGCTTACATAACAGGGGTTAGTGGCCACTAAATTCTTGATAGACAACACAACAACTGCAGGGATGGGGAGAGAAAAAGGACAGAAGAGCCCAGTTCAATGGATATATATAGTACCCAGGGCCAACTGCTCCTGAAAATAGGAGGAGAAAATGGTTTTTCTGCTCAGATTCATTTCTCCTAATCAGAAAGAGGGAGAGAGAGACTTCTAGCATCTTTAACTGACTCAAAGGCAGAGGAAAAGGTAGGTGGCACATTAGCATAGCCAAAACTGTGCTTGGCCTGAGCCGGAGCAATAGAGCAGCTTGTCCCAGTCTCCTTGAAAGTAAGAGCTGGGGTTGGAGGAAACACCAGGACATCTAGCCCCTCCCTACCTGGTACCAAGATAGAGGATGCTACCCAATCACTCTCCTCCTTGCAGTGTCCTTCTCCCAGAATTCTCATGCAAAATAGCCCTACATTCCACAGTTCCATTTCAGTCCTGGTAGATTCTATGGCAGCATTTTCTTGGCAATGCTAGGCTCTCTCTCTCTCGCTCTCTCTCTCTCTCTCTCTCTCTCTCTCTCTCTCTCTCTCTCTCTCTTTCTCTCTCTCTCTCTCCATCTATCCATCCATCCATCCATGCATCTATCCGTCTATCTATCTATCTATCTTTGCAATACATATATAAATGTATATATATTTACTCATATATCATTTATATATCTATGACTGTACTAATAATTATATACATTACATATGCCAGTGCCTTTCCCTCTTAATTTACCTTATATGTATCATGCGTATATCTATATATGGACATATAATTTCCTCCATTAGAATACAAATTCTTTGAGGGCAGGGACTATTTCCCCTTTTTCTTTATATCCCCAGTGTTTAGCACAGTGCCTGACATACATAGTAATTCCTATTAAATGCTTATTGCTGATTGATTAATTGTATCATAAAACATGCACAAATAGAAATTAAAAGATGAGATAAAAATGAAGTAATATTTGAAATTAGGGTCAATAAAAAGGCATTGGGGTTTATTGAATAGGGAAGTGATACAGTCAGATCTGCATGTTTGGCAGCAGTATGGAGGCTAGTCTGGAGAAGGCAGAAATAATTGGGGGCAATCAATTAAGAGCCAATGACAGCAGTCCTGGTGAGAGGTGATGAGGGCTTGAACAAGGAGGGGGTGGCTATGTAAGTGCTGAGCAATATTATGGAGGGATAATGGGAAATAATTGGCAACTAATTGGATATGTGGGGTGAGGGAGAGTGAAAAGTTAGGGATGACACCAAGGTGGTGAGTCTGGATGAAGAGAAGGATGATGGTGTCCTGGACAGCAGTAAGGAAGTGCAGGAGAGGGGTGCCTTTTGGGGGAAACACAGTAATGAGGACTGTAATGCACATTAGGATCCTTTCTTACCTATTTATCCTCTGAGATTAACTTTGTCCCCCTGAAAATAAAAAAAATGGGATGGATCTTTTATTCATCAGCCACTTCCCAGGAGTGCTGAACCCCCTGAGGGTCACCTGCCACAACTATGAGGTGATCTGGAAGGCCAATTGTGGGTATTTTGGAAGAAGGGTGAATTTTGCTCATGAAACTGCTGGTTTCTAGGTAGTAGGGTCATGGGGTATAACTCCTCTGAGATAAAGGGTAGGAGAAAATGGGAGCTTTTATAGCCACAGAGTACCAGTGGTATGAGGTGAGATTTTAGACTTGGAGAAGATTAGGAGGAAGAAATGAAGAGAGAGAGCCTTCCAGGTGTTGGGAACAACAGCCAGTGAAACTGCATGGAGTCAAGAGATGGAATGTCTTGTGCAAGAAACAATAAGGACTCTGGTGTCAGTAGATCATGGAGCATGTAGAATACTGAAAAAAATTAGAATGCATCCAGAGGAAGGGGACTCATTTGACAAAGGATCTGGAAGCCATATCATATGTGAAACAATGGAGAGAACTAGGGATTTTTACCTGGAGATTCAGGGGTAAATATGATCAATATCTTCAGTTAATCAAGGAATGTTTTATATAAGAGGGACTAGACACATTCTGTTCACCTTCAGAAAGCAGAGCTAGGACCTATGGGTAGAAGATTCATGGAGCAAGATTTCAGTTTATCATAAAAAAATAAAAATTCTGTTTTACATCTGGAACTGTTCAGCAATGATAACTGACTCATGAGGTGTTTTACATGAAGTAGTGAGCTCTCCATCACTGAACAAATTCAGTGGACATTTTTCTAGGATACTTGAGAAGGAATTCATACATTAGATGAGTGATTAGGCTAGATCGCCTCTAAAATTCCCTTCAAATGTGTAATTCATATAAAAATGTGAGTGATAAAATTTAACTTTCTCAGGGAGTGTTTATTTAAAAGAGAAATTTGTTTACCCATATTAACTGCTGATTTTCAAATTGTAGTAAGGAGAACTTTCCCATCCCTGTTCCTAACTTAAAGAGTAGGAGAAAGAAGAACAGAGCGCACCACTACTATTCTGAAAGGTTGACGAATCCTGAATAAAGAGGAAATAAATGACCTTTTGAGTGTAGACCTTGCAAAACTATGTGTTTAAGTGGATAATAATATTACAATGAGTCTAGAGAAGAAAATGAGGAGTCTGTGCAAGGAAAGTAGGGGTCAGGACAAAAAGAAGCAAAGGAAGGTGTTGAATGTTCTTTGATTTATCCACTTTTTCTAATCTTCCTTTCCACTCCTCCTCCTCAAGTAAGAATAGATAGATATGTTTGGGACAAGGGAAATAATTTTAATTCCTATGACCTTGTCTCACTGATTCCCACCCTCACCCTCCATTCCCATCTGAAATTTAGACCTTGAGAGAGGCAAATTAAAGGTTACACTATACTATCTTAAAATTGAAACTAAAAATTCCTCTGACTGACTTAATAGGAAGTTATCGTTGTCAGTTTGGTTAGGGTGTTAATTATTAAACAAAATCAATATTTTTAGCCTTGTTTAGCAGAGGCAAGTCAAGGTCATTCCTTTTGCTCCCCAATTCTTGTGGGCTTTTGTGAGCTGCTAGGAGGGTGGGTAATGGAGAATAGGTTTGGAGAATATAATAGGCAAGGTGGAAGTATAACATTAAGTCTAATGGCCTATTTTCTATGTTTTCTAGATATTCACTGATATACTAGAGTATGGGCAACAGGAGGCTAAGATTCTCAAGATGAGGTGAGAACTGGGAGTCATAGGTAGTTGAGAATTGAGATATGCAAACTGACGATTTGGGTGCCTACAGCTGTTAGAAGCTAGAACAAATGAGGGTTGGGGAAGCTAGATAAACAGACCAAGGCCAAAGGGCAGCAGGAAGCCAATAAGAGAAGCCAAAGACCAGGGATTCTACAGTTACCCATGATCAGAAAGAAGTCAGAAGTTAATGATCTGACAAGTCAACAAAAGTTTGAAGGATTTGGAATCTAATAACCTTGAAAAGGAAAGGGGAAGGTGAGGTTGGGGTGTAGAGTAGAGAAAATTATCACACTTAGAATTTGGATACTATAGGTGAAAACAACAATAAAGGAATATGTAGTCAGGAGAGAGGGATTGATGCTTGAATGATACACCCATCCAGAATGATGTAGAAAGTGTTAAAAGGATTATATCCATAAAAGTAGACCCCTGTGACCTATGTAGAGTATGGGAGAGTATGTGTACACAAAGCCTAAGACTGAATCATAAGCAAATCAAGATGCATTGTACCTCATGCTGATAAAAAACAAGTAATATACTAGGGAAATAATGGAGGGAAAGTAAAACTTATCAATTATAACCTTGAATATAAATGGATTAAACTCACCCATAGTTGTATATTGGATTAGAAAACACGGACAACAAAGAAACACACCTAAAATGTGGGAACTAATACATATTTAAACTGAGGGGCTGGAATAAAACTCACTTTACCTGAAAAAAATAATTGGAGTAATTTCAGATGAGGCAGAAGTCAAAATAGACAATGTGAAGAAACAAATAGAGAAATTGCATTGTGCTTAAAGGTGCCATAGATAATGAGACAGTATAAACATTTTATATCTACGTGTGTGTATGTGCACTTGGTGCATAGGTGTATGCAGGTGTGCATGTGCACACACACATACACACACACACACACACACATACACACGGCCAAAAACAAAACCAAACCCAACAATTAACCGACAAAACATAGGTAGTAAGACATTAGTAGTAGAAGACTTTAATGTTCCTCTTTAGGACCTTGATGAATCTAACAGAAATACAAAGGAAATTACAGACCACAGAATATTGAAAAACTGGGTTTTGATAGCCTTCTGAGGCTTGAAAAGGAAAGATAGTTTAAATACATCCTTTATAGATCTTAATAAAATAATAATAATAATCAATAAAGGAAATATAAATAAGAGATACAGACTTGAAAGAAGTCTTTAAACATTCTAAATAATGAATATGTCCAATGGACTTAGAATCAGAGGACCTGGATTCAAATCTCAGTTCTGCTATTTATGATCTGTGTAACATTGGGCAAATAATTTGAACTCTGAATGCTTCAGTTTCCTTATCTCTAAAATGAAAGAATTGAGCTAGAAGACTTCTAAGGTGCATTCCAGTTTTTATTCTATGATTCTATTATTTCTAAAGTCCTTTCAAGATTTAAAAAACAAACAAACCACAATCAACTTTGATCTTATGGTAAGTGTACATTTTGAATTGCTTCAAGCTGGATTGGCTCAAAGAGAGAATAACATACACGCACAATTAGGTATAGAAATCTATCTTACCCTACAGGAAAGTAGGAGGGGAAAGAAATAAGAGAAGGGGGAGGGTGATAGAAGGGAGCACAGATTGGAGGAGGGGGTAGTCAGAAGCAAAACACTTTTGAGGAGGGAAAGAATCAAAGAAGAGAGAGAATAGAATAAATGGGGGTGGGGGAATAGGATGGAGGGAAATACAGTTAGCAGCAGTAATTGTGAAAACAATTTTGTAGCAAGTTTCTCTGATAAAGGCCTCATTTCTCAAACATATAGAGAACTGAATCAAATTTATGAAAATAAGATCCATTCCCAAATTGATAAATGATCAAAAGATATAAACAGTTTTCAGATGAAGTAATCAAAACTATTTATAGCCATATGAAAAAATATTCTAGCTGACTATTGATTGGAGAAATGCAAATGAAAACAGTTCTGAGGTACTACCTCATACCTATTAGATTATCAAATAGGATAGAAAAGGAAAATGAAAAATGTTGGAGGGGAGGTGGGAAAAACGAGACATTAGTGTACTGTTGGTGGGGTTGTGAACTGATACAACCATTCCGTAGAACATTTTCGAACTATGCCCAAAGGTCTATAAAACCATCCATACCCTTTGACCTAGCAATACCACTACTAGGTCTATATCCATAAAGAGACAAAAAATTAAAAGGAAAAGGACCTATATGTACAAAAATATTTATAGCAGCTCTTTTCTGGGGGTAAAGAACTAGAAATTGAAGGGATGCCCATCAATTGGGGAATGGCTGAACAAGTTATGGTATGTGATTATGATGGAATGCTATTGTACTATAAGAAATGATGAGCAGAATGCTCTCAGAAAAACCTGGAAAGACTTGCAGAGGCTGATGCAAAGTCAAATGCACTATGTACAAAGGAACAGCAATATTGTAAGATGATCAGCTGTGAATGACTTAGCTATTCTCAGCAATACAATGACCCAAGACAAATATGAAGGACTTAGGATGAAAAATGCTATCTACCCCCAGAGAAAGAACTGATGGTTTCTGAAAATAGATTGAAGCATCCTTTTTTTTTTAACTTTCTTTATTTTTCTTGAGGTTTTTTATGTCTCTGTTTTCCTTCACAACATGACTATTATGGATGTGTTTTGGATGACTACATATGTATAACCTATATTGAATTGCTTGCCTTCTTAATGGAAGTGGGGGGTGGGGAGGGAGGAAGGGAGAGAATTTGGAACTCAAAGTTTTAAAAACAAATGTTAAGGGGCAGCTAGGTGGTGCTGTGAGTAGAGCACCGGCCCTGGAGTCAAGAGGACCTGAGTTCAAATCTGGCCTCAGACATTTGACATATGTACTAGCTATGTGACCTTGGGCAAGTTGCTTAACCCCAATTACCCTTCCAGAAAACCAAAGGGAAAAAAAACAACTCCAAATGTTAAAATTGCTTTTACATGTAACTGGTGAAAAGTAAAATACTAACTAATTTTTTTTTTTTTTATAAAAAGGAAGGATTCAAGCTTATATAACTTTGTGCCTTGGGCATAGTTCAACAAGTTTCTATGTAACATCCTCCATTCTTTTTTTTTTTGTCTGTTTAATTAATCATTGCATTTATCATGGTATAAGTTTCTGTGTACCTAAACAACAATATAGTCATGGTAATTTTGAATTTGGGAAAATCACACTATTTAACCCCTTCTGTAGGGGAAAGGAATTTCACTTATCAGAGTCCAAATTTATTTATCAGGTCATCATTATTAGTAACTATACTTTGAGTTACAGAATGCCAGAATTAGAGACGCATTTCTGTGGTCACTTGTTACTGTAATTGCTATTTCCTGGCGGGTAGATGAGCAATATTGTACTCCATCATAGGCAGGTCACTTAGGTTCTGTTTCCTAATCTGTAAAATGAGGATGTTATGCTAAGTAATCCCTGGGGTCTCTTTTAGACCTAAAAGTTGGTGATCTAGAAGCAGAGATCATAGAACTGGAACTGGAAGGAACTTCAGGGTTATCTAGTTCAAGCCCTTTAGTTTACATATGAGGAAACCAAGCTCCAAAAAAAGCTAAGTGAGTGGCCCAGTGCCACATACTGTAGGTAGTAAGTGGCAGAGGCAGGATTGGAATTCTGGTCCTCTGACTTTATATACCATTTTCTAAGCTTTTCCCACAGCATTGTCCTGTCTTTGTGAATGGGAAAGCTTTTTCAGGTCCATCATGTACAGGCTGAACAAACAGAGCTTCAGAAAATTCCTTTAATTACAAGTGGTTTCAGACCATCACCGAGCCCAACATCCATTCCTACAGCAAATCCCCAGGTGAAGGACATCTCTCCTGCCTTCTTTCTGTATGTAGAAGTTCCAAATTGGGCTTGGAGCTATTTTACCAACATGTCAAGCTCTGCCTCAGGGTCTGTTTGCCAGGCAGCCTGCAGGAAATACCCTTCTGGCCAGATTATGAAACTCCATCTGCTAGTTTCTCACAAATGAGTGAGAATGGCAAAGTAGAACCTTTCTAGAAATAGAAAGTGAAGCTAACCAACACCGCTTCACATCATAAATGTGCCCAAAGGCAGAAATGAATCAATTGGCCTAAGTGGGGGAAATGTAACAATTTAAACAATTCCTTGAGTTCTTTAATTGTTAGATAGAAACAAAAAGAAGGTTTTGACATGATGGGCTTGTTTTTATTTGGACAATTCTCTTTTAAGATGTCTGGTCAAAAAATACTTACTTGACTAACCCACAATTCCCACTGCTTCTCAAACAAGTAAATTGACACATTGGTCATCTTTAGATTTGGATGCATCCCATGCACCGGAAAGCCAGAAACTCCCATTTTAAGAGACCTGTTACAAATTGCCAGTTAGGTGGCCGAATTTTACTATTTGTACCCTATTTACATAAAAAGAGGAAACACATTTATAAGTGTCGGAAAGAGATGAAGAAAGAGGAAGCCGTTTATAGGAGCTGTGGTATCTCCTGCTTGGCTAGCAACACTGGGGTTTCCTGAAAGATGAAACAGGGGTCTACTGGGCCCCTTTCTCCCCAGTACACTGCTCTGAAAGCTTATTTCCTATGAATTGTAAGAACTGGTGCTGGTGTCTATAAGTACTGATTAAAGGGTATGGGTCCCAGCAAAAAGAGTCCAACTCAGTCCAATTAAGTTCAATTCAACAATTAGGAGTATCAGAAAAAGGTTCCTGTAGAACACAGCACCTGTGTTGAGCTTGGAAGGAAGCTAAGGATGAATGGGTTTACCTTTCCTATTTCCCTGGGGAGAAAGGAGGAGAGATGCTAAAAAGAAAGAAAAAGATCATAGATTTAGAGCTAGAGAAGACCTTAGGAATCATCTAGTCCAGGTCCCACATTGTATGGGTGGGGAAAGTTAGGCCAATAAAACGAAGCTGATTGGCCAGCCAATGAACCATATATGCGTTGGCCAGTACAAGCCCATAAATGTTGGGTAAAGGATGGAGCCGAAGTTGTTCTGTTAGAGTAGTAGAGGGAGGAGGAAAATCGTTCCAAACGTATGGGGCAGCCTGTGTGGGCAGCCAGCATAGGCGTTCATGCCATGAACAGGAAACATCAAATAAGCTAGTTTATCTGAGACAAGGCGTGTGAGGGGGCAGGGCAGTAATGTAAAGTCGTCCTACAAAGGCTCATTAGAGTCACATGACAGAAAATTTCATCCTAGGAAAGAATAGGAAGTCCTTGGAATTTATTGAGCAGGAGAGTGATATAGTCAGATCTATACTTAAGGAATTTGAATTTGACATCTATTTAGAGAAAGGTTGTCCGACCTTAGGTTTTTATTGAAGCAATAGACAATATATTTTGATTTGCCATTTTAACGAGAGTTCTGTGGTAGCTGGGCTTCCTTTACTAAAGTATTTATGTAAATTTCTATGCTTGTAGGCGAGGCCACATAAATTGCACTGTGGGCTGCATTTTGGACAGCACTGATTTAGGGGATGGATAAGAAAGGGGAAAGATTGGAGATGGAGACTGATTAGGAGGTTATAGCAATAGTCCAGGCGAGAGATGATGAGAATTTGAACTGAGGTGGTGGCCATGTGAATGGAGAGAAGGGCAGGAATGGGAGAGATGCCATGGTGGTAGGAACAATAGAACTTGGAAAATGATTGGAAAGGGGGATGTTGAAGGAAAATGAAGAGCCAAGGATGACACTGAAATTCCAAACCTGCATTACTGAAAGGATTTGAAGGGGTCTCAAGTTCATACCATGATGAGGAATGAACAGAGACAGTCTACAATGCAGGGAAGCTGTCAAAGTTCAGCTTCTGAAAGAAGGCTTCTCACTCTTGGTTAGGAGAGCTCAGGAGCCCCCTCCTCCAACCTTGGCTTAACTTGTGAATGAATGGAAGGTGGGGCAGAAGAGGAGAAATAGTCCTTCTTTCAGTAGTCAGGACAGAATTTCTGGGGGAAGGGATTCTATTTCTGTTGTCTCTGCAAAGTAGATAAGTGAGGGGGATAGCAGAGTAAAAAAAAAAAAACCCCAAGGTGTCACCTCCTGTTTCTAATTTTATTTTTAAATACTTGTCAAGTTCCTTTAGAGCCACCAAGTGAAACAACTAGCTCAGATCTTGGAGATCTCAGTAGACCTTTGTGGCAATTACTCCCAGCCTTCTTTTTTATCCTGAACCTTGGTCCTCCTGTGGTCTTTGTGGCTTCAGGTAGCAGGAAAGGCAAGTCTTTCCTTATGTGGTCCTGCGAGAGCATTAGTTTGGTGACCCAAGAGTTTAAGGATAAACTGATGAGTAGGAGCACGACAGTGCAGCTTCACATGCTACAGAAAGAGATTGCCTGGTACAGATTGGAGTCTGAAAGGTGAGTGGGGTCTATGGGAAGGAGGTTCATCGGGTCTGTTTATCTGAAAGACTACATCGAGTTGTCTTGAGAGGACTGAGATACAAGAGCACATCTGGGGTTTGAGTGGGAGAGAAACCAGATGTTCAAGGTAGTTGGCCTGTGAATCAGCACATGGGGAAACTTCAGTTCCAGTTATGATTTTTAATTCCTTCCTTTTTTGGTTTTGTCTGTGGGCTCTTCCCCAGTATAGTGGTCATCATGTCGGCACCATGAAATGGTGATATTATCCTCTGCCTTTTGACTCCAATGCCAGTAAACATCTGGCAGTTAAGATTTCCTGAGCTGCCACTGTACTTTTTTTTCGTCATAAAGATGACTGGGTATTTCTGAGAAAGGAGGGGTAGCCGGCATGGGCAGTGTTGCCTTTCCCACGCTGTTTGCTGGAAAAGAAAGGAAAGGATTGAAGAGAAAACTTGTAGCTTGAAAAGTTCTTCTTCACCAGGGTAGGCAAGAGAGAGGGTAGGGAAGGAAGATTTGAGGGTGATTTGAAATGAGATATCAGCAGTATATGTGCCCAGAAGCCAAAGAGTTATCGAAACTGAATCATACCATCCAATACCCCAGACATTTGTAGCTACGATGAATACTCATAAAATTTGGTTATCTACACGTTGTACACTATGTGACTGATCTTTTAGTATCCTCAGTATTATCAGTATATTGAAAAAACAGCTCTGGTGGAATGGAAAGGGGGGATATGGGTTCAAATCCAATCTCTGACATTTTGGACCCTGGGCGAATTACTTAATATCTCTCACCTTCAGTCTCCTTATCTAAAAAATGGGTATAATAATAGCACCCACCTCACCAGGGTGTTCTGAGGACCAAATGAGGCAATGTTTGCAAAGTGTTTTCCAATCCTCAAAGTGCCAGAGATATGTCATTATTAGTGTTAGCATTTGTAAATGATGAATTTATGGTAATAACTTTTGTTATTAATGTTTGTTTTCTCAAGTAGACTAAGTATTTTTCTCTTTCTTTTTCTTCCTTTCTTTCATTTTGCTTTCCTTCTTTCCTCCTTCTCTTCTTCTCTTCCTTTCTTCTTTTCCTTTCTTTCTAATTTCTTTTCTTCTTTTTCCTCTTCCTCCTCTACCTCTTTCCCTTCTTCCTCTTCCTTAAAATCCCTTTTCCTCCGACATTAATGCTGCCAAGGTAAGCTCATCCCTGTGGCCCTAGTAAAACTATAATATAAGGCAGACTATATCAAAGTGTTCAGCATGTTCAGAGGAGGAGGAGATGACTAAATTAGAGAATAAGCCACAAGGAGGAAAGATATACAGTGGGACTTGGGGCAACAGCCCACTCTCTCCCTTTCTCCCCCTCACCCCGACACAGAACCTTTTCATTTGTCTTCTCCTTATGATGATTGATCAAAAACAGATTTCTGCCTAGCTATCCTCCTTTGCTACTTACTACCTATAATAATTACCTTGAGCACTTGGCACTTCCTTTCTCTGGGCCTCAGTTTCTTCATCTGTGAAAGGGGTTGGAATAGATGATCATTAAGGTTCCTACACCTAGTTCCTAGGCCCACATACAGAAGGAAGGAGAGATGGGTGAGGGCAGGGCAAGGGAGAGACATGGCAGATGAGAAGTAAGTGGCTACAGACTAAATTTAAGAAAGAGAGAGATATTCCAAACTGTAAGGTGGGAAGGAGAACTCCTAGCTTATGCTAGAGACTGTCTTATCTCAAAGCAGTCCTTTTCCTTTTCCTTTCTTCCCCTGAAGGAAAAATATCATATATCCAGGCCTTAGAATCATAGAACTGGAAGATGATCCCTACCTGATTCATGACATCTACTATGTGGCAAGTCATTTGATGTCTCATAGCCTCAGTTTCCACATCAATAAAATGGGGTTATTGATTTTTGCACTATGTACCTTACTGCCTTGTAAACCTTAAAGCGTTCTGTCTATGTGGACCATCTCTAACAAGATGTCATTCAGGTCTTTTATTTGAAAATCTCTTGGGGCAATGTGGAATATTGAAAAGAGTGAATGGATGAAAAAGTCATGTGCTGATAGAGAGAATAAGCTCCTTGAGGGTTGTGACTGGTTTTTTTTTGTCCTTATATCCCCAGCATTTCCCATAGCACCTAGAACATAGTAGGGCATAATCCAGGGGTGGGGAACCGGCAGCCTCGAAGCCACATGTGGCTTTCTAGGTCCTCAAGTGCAGCCCCTTGACTGAATCCAAACTTCACAGAACAAACAAATCCCCTTAATAAAAGGATTTATTCAGTAAAATTTGGACCCAAGAACCTGGAAGGCCTCAAGGCCACAGGTTCCCCACCCCTGGCTTAATTCTTGATTGCCCAAGGGTACCCAGGTAGTACAAAGGTGAAAATATGCAAAGCATATTTTGGGGACAGAGGCCAACTTGATTGTGTCTTATCAGGGGTACTGGCAGCAACAAAGTAGAGATTACGAAGTGAGTGTCTACATTAAGTGTGGCATAGAGTCTATGTGGTCACCAGTAGTCAGAGCTTATAGTAAATTAAGAATCCGAGATTTTCAAAGTTGGGCTAAAGAGGACATGACTACTGGAGGTTAGCACCGGCATCAAGTGAACGATCCATTTAGGCACATGGAGATGAGGGAAACGCAGAAATGAGGGGTATGTCGAGGTGAGGGGCCATGTACACAGGTAGAGATCATGACAGGTATAGCAAGTCAGGAAGGCAGTGGAAAGGAGAGTCAGCGTAAGGCACCAGCAAATTAGTGTCCTGGAAAGTAAATTTGATCCTGAGCTGAGGGCCTGACTTGGTCAGATTCAAATATATATTTGAATATACTTATATATCTATACACTGTGATTGGTTGCTGTCCTTTGTACTCAAAGAGAACCAATATCATATCACTATGTCAGAGTAAAGGTATAGTGTGTCCAGCTGTGGCTGATCAGACCAATATGAGCTCAGAATGCTCTACCATAGGTTGGACACAAGTAGTCCACGTGAAGATTTGGGGTGGATTCTCTAAATTTGCACATCCTGCATTTCCTTTGAGCTGTTCCAATTCTGCTTTGCTCATAGAGCACAGGACCTTCTCTGATGAGGGCATGGTATGCTGGGCAGTCCTGTGCCAGAGTCTCCCACGTCATGCCATCAATTCTAAAGTTCTTCAGAGAGACCTTGAGAGCATCATAGTATTGCTTCTTCTAACCACCATGTGAGCGCTTACCTTGTATGAGTTCTCCTTAAAATAGTCTTTTAGGCAAATGTACACTTGGCATTTGAACAATGTGGCCAGACATTGGAGTTGTGCTTCATGAAGTAGATTTTGAATGCTTGGCAGTTTAGCTTGAGAAAGGACCTCAGTGTCCGGTACCTTCTCCTGCCAGGTGATCTTCAGAATTTTCCTAAGACAATTCAAATGGAAGTGATTAAGTTTTCTGGCATGGCGCTGGTAGACTCTCCAGATTTCACAGACATACAACAATAAGGTCAGCATAATGGTTCTGTAGACATTCAGTTTGGTTGGTAGCCTAATCAATACCTCTTCTCCCTCACACTTTCCTTCGGAGTCTCCCAAACACTAAGCTAGCTCTGGTAATATGTGTGTGCCGACCTCATCATCTATGTGTACATCTCTGGAAAGCCTATTGCCAAGGTAAGTGAACTTATGCACAGCATTATTATCCACAGCATATTTCTCCGTTAGCTATAACCAATGGTTCCACATATGGATGGTGTGGTGCTAGGTGGTGCAGAACCTGTGTTATCTTGGGGTCAAAATTGGCACTAGCAAAAGAGAATTGATCCATACTTTGTTGCATCTCAGCCTCAGTGGCTACATTTAATGAAAATCAACAAACACAAATACATACACATATGCAAATATATACATGTATATGTGCATGCATATGTGCATACATGTGCATGTGTACATACCCACAAATTGTGTGTACTCGTGTGTATATGTGTGTGTGTGTGTGTGTTCTTGGACAATCCTGAGCTCTTAGGGTGAGGGCAGATTAAATGCCTCATGCCTGGTTGAAAAGGGAAGTAAGAAGAGACCAAGTAAAAGGACCAGCAGAAGCCTCATTGACTGGGTTGGAGGGTTCATGTTAGGTAAGCAGTAAGAGATGAGGCTGGAAAGGACTGGATATTGAGGATTTTTACTGACACCCCAAGTAGTTCGGATTTTATATGTAGACAATTGGGAGCTACAACTAGTTTTTGAAAGAAGATGTAGCAGTGAAAGCAATATTTTTGGAATGTTAATCTGGCAGTTCTAAGCAAGGTAGAGAAAGCATTTAAGAGGCTGGGATAATAGTTTTTGCCCTCAAAGACTTTACAGTCTAGTAGGGAAGATAAGAAGGGAAGCTAGGTGGCACAGTGGATAGAGTGTCCACCCTAGAGTCATAAAGAACCTGAGTTCAAATCTGGCTTCAGACACTTACTAGCTGCGTGACCCAGGGCAAGTCATTTAACCCTATTTGCCCCAGTTTCCTCATCTGTAAGATGAGATGGAGAAGGAAATGGCAAAGCACTACACTATATTTGCCAAGAAAACCCCAAATGGGGTCATGAAGAGTCAGATGCAACTGAAATGACTGAACAAAACGTAGATAAGACGCATATGTAAACCCAATATACAAGCATTTAAGTGCTTTACCAAGTGCTGGGATTATAAACAGAAACAAAGAGGAGGTCGCTGCTTGTCCTGAAAAAGCTTACAATAGAATAGGAAGATAGTATATTCAAAGGAAATGTAAAGGTGGGAAGCGGTGAGGATAAGAAGGTACCCAAGTGGGCATGGTCCATAGAGTCAGCAGCTGAGCCCCGAGAGGATTGAAGCAGTGAACACAGGTGGCCTGGGCCCTTCTCTTAAAATGGAATTTCTGGCTAGAGCCAAACAACCAGAGAAGGAAGAATTTAAGGGGAAATGATCTTCCAGGGAGAGAAGCTTGATGGAGAAATAAGTCAGTTGAGCGAAGAGCAGAGGCCAGAGTGGACTAAAGGAGTGAATACAGCTAGCCTGGGCCCTTTCCTTAAAATGGAGGCTCATCGCTGCTGATAAAATCTCTTCTCATCAAAGAGAGGTTGGGAAAGTGCTGCATATTTATTACCTTGCAAATCATGAACTTCTTTATAGAATTTAGCTTTTGTGAGAGCACATTTCACCTAAAGTTGTTTTAAAACATCAAATCTTCCTTTTCCTCTTTTGGGTAAATTGTCATTCCATCTGGAGGTATAGGAGGGGCATTTTCCAGGGTTCCCTTAGAGTTGCCATGACTTGTGGATTTTACATGCCTTGATCTGTGAGTTCTTCTTTGTCAGTTTTAGCAGTTTCTGAGAAACCCAAGAGCCACTTCTGAATTACTATCACCTGCCATCTGGGTGACTTTATCCATCTTATACCGTCTCCCGCTGCAGCTATGGTTCCATCAACCTTAGCCTCTTTCACACACGCCCCTCCCTTCATTGGCTTGTGAAACTCCTGCTGTGAAAACACTCTCGCTTTGCTGGTGTAGATCAGCCACTTGTCTATAACTTATAGTCACAGAGGCAGGAATATGCTGGAGCCTGCTCCTCCTGTCAGAGCTGATATTTTCACCGTGAGCAGGTACATCTTGGAAATCAGCAGGGCTTAATTTATTATTTTGTTGATTGTCTACACTTTTAAAGTGATAGAAAGAATGTTAATAATGCAGATTAAGCTTTTCCCAGACAGCTGGTTGTTAAATTTTCACTACAAGCATTTATGCCTTGGAAACTGGCAAATACCGCAAATCAAGGCTTTTTTTTAAACTGTTTTGTTGATTGTCACCACTCAAGAAAGTGATGAAAAGAATGTTAATAATGGAAATTAAACTTTCCCCAGAGATCCAGATGTTAAACATTTACTAGCTCGCCCTTACTTAAAACATTGCTTGTGATCCTGAGAGGTTAGATAAATATGTCTATAAGCCTGGGTCTTTCAAATGCTAAGAACTTCTATCTATTATGCTACCCTGCCTCTCCTGGCAGAGAAACCTAGAAAAATAGAATACAGAAGAGAGAACCTTGATGACAGAGACGGTCCCTGTTTTCAAGGAACTTGCCTTACGTTTTTTCATAACTCCTATCTCCTATTTTGTGCTATAGCTATTTTGTATATATTTATTAATTTTATATTATAGCTACTTTGTATATATTTATTAATTTTATACTATAGCTACTTTTGTATGTATTTATTAATTTTATACTTATGCTACATGTATTTTATATGTCCTTGTTGCTTCTCCCGTTAGTATATAAGCTTGGGGTGGTTTTATTCAGTTACTTGTATCTCCAGCACCCCAGTAGAGTGCCTTGCATATAGAAGTTGCTTAATATATTTGTGGATTGATTGGTTCATATTGTAACAACTAGAACCAACAAAGGCATGAGCTGACTTATTAGGTAGGAAACTTCTGATCCTTGGAGAAGCTGGGTGATACCAGAGTGGTATAGGGTGGTATAGAAGGAATATATCTTTGTAGGGTGTAAGAGAGGATGGGACCTTCCCTAAGGTCCCTGTTAATGCTGAGATCCTGTGATCGCCAATATCCTGGAATCAGTTTTGCCCTTCACACTGGGGTCAGTACATTTGTTTCTTGCCATCCTTGAGTATCCGTAATTAATACTGTAATACCAGTTTCCCCACTGGCTGCATCATGTCCTCTAATACATGTTCTTTTTCCAAATGGTGCAGAGGCGGTTTTGCTATTTAACAGTTGGCCCCCATGATCCCAACCCCACCCATGCTTAACTGCTTTTCCTCACCAATGGAAGGGGAAGTGCTGGGGCACTAATGTGCAAAATTGAAGCATTCACAACCTCAGGATTGCTTGACCTCCTTGAGAGGTGGATTACATTTAGCCACTTGGGAGCTTTTACAATGAGCTTTTAAGGGGCTCCATAGCAATTATGGTTTAACCAATGTTTGAATGCACTGACCTTCATCTTATTTCGTTTAAAACAAAATCCATCCCAACTCCAGCCTGTGGCTTTTAAATATCTAAATCCCTGAAAGGCAATGCTTATTTGGGAAAGCATTCAGAAAAGCCCTGTGCTCTTCTTCGCCTTAGGGAACTTTTTATTTGGAAAATTGAGGCATCCCTGGACCCATTAAATGGGTTAAATAAATAGGGCAGCTTCTGTGAGTTAGAGCCAATTTTGAATCTGGTCCAAACAGTCCTGAAATTGAGTAGACCACTGGGTTTTTTTCTGCCAGGCCGCTGGCTTCATTGGAAACTGGCAAAAATGAGTGGAATTCATATCCTACGGCTCATCTTTCACCCAAAGTGAGAAGGTAAATATGTGAGCGGCTGTCTGTCGCAGTCAACAACTTTATAGGGTTCAAAACCTTGCAAAAAATGATCTTTCCTTCCTCAGAGCATGCATAGAGCTGCACGCCTCTCAAGGACTCAACTTTTTCTGATTTCTTTTAACATTATTTCTGTATGCATATATTCCGCTAATTCATTGGAGGCTCTGAGGGATAGGGACTAAGTATAGTTTGTGAGTATGTCTTCTTCAGCAGCTGCTCCCGTGCTGTGTACAGAAAAGGTGATCAGTGCACGTCTGTGGAATTAGAAGAAAACTTGACTTCTGTTTATAGGCGGGTCAAGTTAACAAGCATTTAGGTACCTACTATGTGCCAGGCATTGTGCTATGCTTTGGGGATAGAGAGAAGGTAAAACAACAACTCCCTGCTCTCAAAGACCTCACAATCTAATGGAGGAAGCAACCTGCACACAACTGTGGATAAGCAAGGGAAGGGAAAGGGAATGAGCCCTTAGAGAGTGCCTACTGTGTGCCAGGCACTGTGCTAAGTACAACAATCCTGAGAGGTTAGATGCTATTATTATCCCCACTCTATAGTTGAGGAAACCGAGACAAATAGATGTTAAGTGACTTGTCCAGGATCGCACAAATAGTAAATGTCTGACGCCAGATCTGAACTTATGATTTTCCTGACCTCGGGCCCAGTGATCTATCCACCGTGCCACCTAGGTTCCTGTGTATATGGGTGATCAACTGAAAGACAAACAAGTGGAAAGATAGATACGTAGGTACGTAGGTAGATATATGTATGTATGTGTATATACAGATATTTGTGTGTATACACATATTCACACATGTACATATATAAAATGATTTTAGAAATTAGAAAATGATTTTAGAGGGAAGGCACCAGCATTAAGGGGGATCAGTAAAGCTTCTTACAGAAGGTGGAATTTCAACTGTGATCTGAAGGAAATCAGGGAAGCCAGGAGATGGAGGTAAAGAAGAGGAGAATTCTAGTCATGGGTGATAGCCAGTGAAAATTCGACAAGCCTGGGGATGGAGTGTTGTCTACAAGGAGTGGCAAGGAGGCCAATGTCATCAGACTGCTGGTTTAGTCCAGACAAGTCAGAAGTTCAGCTTTGTCTGGACTGGACCCTGAGACAGTGTCTTTGGCCTCACTGTCTAGAATCTATTGCCAGCCTTTGTTCTTCCTAAGGGGGTTTCTTTGGTCCACTCACTTGAACTATTTACTTCCTCTTGCTTCCATGGAACTCTTGGACTCTGCATTCTGCTGGGTCCTTCCAGCCATGACGCCATATCTGCACTGACTATCCACCATCCCCAGTCAGCCTAACCCAACTTCCAGTCCCAGCTTCTGTACCTGTCCCATCACATTATCACCTGAGATCCTAGGCTCACAAAGTGACTAATTATAAAATTGCCTGGATGTACATTTGAATTATTTTTTGGAAGCAATTTAATTCCCCCACTGCAAAGTATTTATTAAAGTACTTAAAACAACAACAAAAACAAAGCAACCAAAGCTCAAATCCTTGCCCATGGATTTTCTCTCTCTGATTTATCATTCAGTACCCCTCTAGAAGAGTGTCTCCTTTGTATTATTTGATATTTTTAAACACCCCCTGGCCAAGTGGTATAAACAACTCTGTAAGACCATAAGTTAGGAGTGGCTGATCTGTATCAACAGAGGATGTTACCACCCTGGAAGTTCCCTATGCTGATGAAATCATAGCTCTAGACTCCTCCCTCACCATCTCCTAATATTCCCCTATGCATACCTTACACCAAGAGCTCTTAGCCTTTTTTGTGCCATGGGCCTCTTTAAATCTCATAGACCCCTTCTCAGAATAATGTTTAAAATAAAATAAGATGTATAAGATTATAAAAGAAACCAATTATACTGAAATATAGTTATCAAGATAGTTTTTAAAAAACGAGCTCATAGACACCAGGTGAAAAAGCCCTGCCCTATATAGCATAAGGCCAGTGCGGGCCTGGAGTCCTGAAGACCTGAGTTTAAATCTGGTCTCAGATACTTACTAGCTGTATGACTCTGGGCAAGTCATTTAATCCTGTTTGCCTCAATTTCCTCATCTGTAAAATGAGCTAGAGAAGGAAATGGCAAACCACTGCAGTATCCCTGCCAAGAAAACCCCAAATGGGGTCACAAAGAATCAGACATGACTGAACAACAATAACATACTGGACTCAACTGTTCAAAGATATCCCACTGTGACAAGTCATATGATAACACCATGCCCTGATCTAAATCTGTAGACACACTGTCTATGCTGACTCTATTATTCACTGCCATTTAATGTTTTGTCAATTTGAATTTTTTGACATTGACCAAAAAGCATGTGTTAGCATTTACTTCCAGTTAGCAAGCAGCTGTTCTCTAGGTAGAGATTCCAATGCCTCTCACCTCTCCCTTTCTCATCCATCCTGCACACTGCTAGCAGATTAATCTTTCTAAACAGTTGCCTTTATGTCACTTCCCTGTAAAAGACTGTAATAGCCTTCTACTGTCTTTCATCACCCCTTGGCTGCTCTCATCTTTCTTTTTCAATCTTAATTCCTTCTTCTTGCTAACACACACCCTCTATTCTAGTGAAGCCAGTCTTTCCAGTACCCATTAAACACACTTGCCATTTTCTCTTCCCTCTCTGCCATTGTTTATGTTCAGAGAATCTCAGAATTAGAGAGGATCTTGTATGACAGCTAGTCCAACCTGTACTTGAACAGGAAGTTAGTCTTTGTATAATACAGAATGACCTTAGTAAGTGCATAAAGCCATAACTAGGGTGGGGTGCCTTTATCCCCCATTGCTTCAGGTACCTACATCTAGGACGGGGCTGCATACTTCCTCTCTGCAATGGTCCTGAGCCCTCTGGGCCTGGGCCTTGCTATCCTCTGTTATCTCCATGGGGCTGGGGTTCTGGTGGGTCCCTGGAGAGGGATCAGGATTAGCAACACACCTAGCTGGTGGAGGTCAGGGAAGGGGTGGGTCTCATTCTTTCCTAGGTGAACTGAACTATGCCACTTCCCCATCCCATTTTATTGCTGAACAAGGACAATCTTTTTCTGGTACAACTTGATCAATGCTCCGGATTCTATCTCCTATGTAAGTGCCTTCCTTCTAAAGTTATATCCAATTGATCCTGTATATAACTTGTCTATATATGTGTGTATATTAGATCTATATATGTCATACATGTTATATGTATGGCATATGTGAATATGTTCCACATATATGTGCGTATGTGTTATATATTGTCTCCCTCATTGGACTATGAGCACTTTAAGGTCAAGGACAGTTTGTTTGTTTTTGCCTTTCTTTGTGTCCCTGGGCACTTGGCATAGCGCCCGACACATAGTAGGTGTTTGTTGACTGTTAACTTGCCACAACATATCCCTATACCTTCTTTAAGGCCTAGGTCAACTCAGTACTTTTTGACTTTGGAGTTAAATCCCCTCATATCCATGAATCCTTTCCTAACTAGCTTTACCTCATACTGTTGTATGTCGGGTCAACCGACTCTTACATATCAGATCAATTCCAAACTCCTCTGTACCCCATAGTTAATACCATCTCTTATTTGGGATCATGCACAGTCACCCCATCTATATGCTCTAGCATTTTCAAACTATGTTAGACAACCTGGCACTTAATTATATAGTGTGGGTGTATACACACACATACACACATGTACACACATATATACATATGTGTGTATATATACATACATGTAGTATATATAGATCTGTCTATATACTGTGTACACTCCATTATATAGCATATATACACATATAATATATATAGATCTATCTACTATATGTACTCAATTATTTAGTGTATATATACACATACACACATATACATATATGCATCTATACACATGTAGTATATCTAACTATATACTATATATACTCAATTATATAGTATATATAGATACATACATACATATATATGTGTGTGTGTGTATAGATATAGATATATAGATACACACATATAGTATATATATAGATCTAGGGGCAGCTAGGTGGTACAGTGAGTAGAGCACCAGCCCTGGAGTCAGGAGGACCTGAGTTCAAATCCTACCTCAGACACTTGACAAACTTACTAGCTGTGTGACCTTGGGCAAGTCACTTAACCCCAATTGCCCTGCCTTCCCCCCTCAAAAAATCCTTAAAAATAAAAAAATAGATCCAGCTATATATGCTTAATTATATAGTATATATACACACATATACATATACATATATGTATGTATGCATTTATCTATATAATATATATACTCAATTATATAGTATATATACATATATATATATAAACACATAGTATATAGAGATTTATCTATCTATATATACTCAATTGTATAGTGTATATATACACATAAACACATATACATGTACATGTATATGTACACATATAGTATCTATCTATATACTATATATGCTTAATTAGTGTGTATATACACATACGCACATATATATGTGTATATATACTTATAAACACATATAGTATCTATCTATCTACTATGTAATTAAGTGCCAGGTTGTCTAACATAGTTTGCAAATGCTAGAGCATACAGATGGGGTAACTGTGTATGACCCCAAATAAGGGATGGGATTAATTGTGGGGTACAGAGGAGTTTGAAATTGATCTGATGTATAAGAGACTGACTATTGATTTGACATGCAACAGTATGAGGTAAATATATGCATGTGTGTGTATAAATTATAATTATATAGGAACAGCAGACAATGGGAGGACCAAATGTAAGTATCCATGGAACACAGGGTGTGAGGACAACAATGTAGTCAAAAACTAGGCAAGCAATGGGCGGGGTGGGGGGAGAGACTATCTGAGCATGAGAAACCAGAACAGGTCTGGAGAACCAATGTCCCCAATAATAGCGACTTGGAGATCTGCAGGAGGTATAGGGGCAGAGTAGTATATGTGACTCTATACTTGGACAAACAGCAACCAAGAGAGGCCCGGGCCCTGAATGAATAGGATTAAGGTGACTAGAAAGAGGATGTAAGTCCCAGAAGAGGGAACAAGTCTGGAAGACGAAAGTCTCTGCAGTCACTGGGAGATCTCTCTGCGGGAGTTGCAAGGGCAGAGTGGAATATAGAACCACATAGGTCAATAGCAACCGAGAGAAACACGGGAACTGAAGGAATAGAGCAAGATGAAGAGAATCATGGCTTACCTCTGGGAGCCAAGAGACCAGCACTGATCCTGAGACCTTTTATGGTTCCAGCTTTAGCAAAGTTTGTTTGCCTATCCCAAGTGGGTTTAATCTGGAAGCCAGCAGTGGTGACTTCAGAAAACAGTTAGCATCATGTATTTATTTCTCTGGCTGAAGCATCTCCCCAGCGTACATCCTTGTAAAATCCTTTGTTTTCTGGTGTGGTTCCTATAAGCTCCTGTTGATTCATCGATTGTCTTTGAATCTCCAGCCAAGGCAGCTAGGTTGTACAGTAGAGAGAGCGCTAGAATCAGGATGACCCAAGTTCAAATCTGACCTCAGACATTTACTAGCAGTGTGACCTGGGGCCAGTCCCCTAGCCTTTGGTTTTCTCAACTATAAAACCATGGGGTTGTTGTGAGATTCGAATGAGATAATATTTGTAAAAGTGCTTAGCACAGTGCCTGCCACATATTAGGCACTTAATAAATGCATATTTACTGCCTTCCTGTACCTAGCGTAATGCCTCACACATAGCAGGGGCTCAACAAATGCTTGTTGATTGCTTGATCTTTGTAGGAGTCAGCTGTTAGAAAAGGGGCAGAGAAGAGGCAATTAAGAAGCACATTGGTGGGCCCTTGGTAGGCTCAGTCTGTATCTTGTGCACACTAATTGCCTTTCCTGTAAGATTGCGTAGCTTTTTTAGTATGCCCCACTCTTCCCCTACGGCCTCCCCATTCTTTTTCCAGATTTGCATACTTTGTCTTTTGTTTCTTTAATATTTTGAGTGGTTTCCTATTTGGTGGTGCGTGGGACTTTCATGGGGAAGAAGGGGGGGGGTGGAAATGACCAAATGGGAACATGAGCTCTGTTTCTCCTTCCTCTTACTCCTTTCATGAGCTACTCTCCTTTTGCCCACAGACTCTGGCTGTGACTCCATTACGGACACCGAGGCCGAAGACGAGAAGGCTCTCGTCTACTCCAGGCATATTTCTCCTACTCAGAAGAACTGGCCCCTGGAGACCACACCGGGGAACCTGATGGTGGTGCAGCCGGACCGAATTCGTTGCGGGGTAGGCGCCTTATTACACTCTGCTGAAAGTCTCAGGAAACCACCTTTTCCTCCTTAGCTAACCCTTCCCAGAGTTTTCATTCCATGTGACTTTGAGAAAGGTGGTGTTAGAATGTACTTTCCTCTCCTTTCTACCTCCTGGCTTCCTTTAAGACTCAGCTCTATTCCCACTTTCTGCCAGAGGTATTTTTTGGTCTCCCTTCTATCTCCTCCACTATTAGAGTCTTTCTTCTGAGACTATGCTACATCTACTCTGTTGATACATAGATAGATATAGACAGAAAGATGGATAGGTGGATGGATGGTTGGATGGACGGACAGACAGATGGACAAATGGACAGACGGGCAGATGGATAGATGAATGGTTGGATGGATGGATGACAGACAGGTGGATGGATGGAGGGAAGTATAGATAAGATAGAATGTATATAGTTATTTATATCTCGTTTCCTCCATTAGAATGTAAGTTCCTTGAGGGCAGGGACCATGTTTTTGTTTGCCTTTATGTTCCCAGTGCATAGCATGTAATGTGTACTAGATGATTGTTATTGATTAAATGATAAGATATGGCTCTGCCAAGGGCAAGGTTGCAGTCCTGATCCCCATCTAGCAGCCACTTTTACCAGGAACAGGACACTTTACCAACAGTAAAAATCCACGTTTGCCATACCTTCCTCTTGGCTCTGGGACAGAGAAGGAACTTTATGGGAAAAGGTATGTAATAAGCTAAACAATAATTGTGACTAGGTCTGTAAAACTTGCCTTACTTGGGCAGCAAGATGTTCACAGTCTGAGAGGGCTGCTTACCTAGCAGTAAGAAATCAATGAGATTTTGGTATTTTAATGGAAAGTCCTAGAAAGCAAGGTATTCTCCCTGAGGGCTCTTAGGGTATAGGTGTTGCTGGAGGTACTGTTGTTTCCTGGTATTACAGAAGAGGAAAATGAATTCCCAAGTGAGAATCGGCTTCCCCACAGTGAGTAACAGTGATCAGGACTAGAATCTTAGGAGGGCTGCCTGATATAGGGCCAACTCCAGGTGGAGGCACCAGCACCGAGTTACCAAGCACCCCCTGAACAGCTTTCTAATTGAAAAAATTGGCAAGAAAACACAGTACATTTATTTGTCTTCCCCTTAGGCACACACAACAGTTTATGTTATTGTGAAATGCAAGCTGGATAGCCAAGTGAAGACGGAAGCTGAATTCTCTCCTGAGAACTCCCCTTCAGTACGTGTGGCTGCTAAGCTGGAGAATGAATACACAGTTTCTATAAAGGCCCCTGGTAAGCGGATCTTCTTTAATACTGCCAACTTAAATATGTTCAGGAAGAAGGATTCCACTCACTTTCTTCTCCCTTCCTTAATTCAGCAGCTCAAGAACTCTGTAGCCAATGTTTTAGATGGTTGAGTATTGTTATTGATAATAAGAGCTAAACACACTGTAAACATTGTTTAGCAGTTTACAGTTCAACACAATCCATCTCCAGTCTTTGCTTTTACACAGGCTGTCTGTCCCTCACGTCTGGAATGCACTCACTCCCTCTTCTGTCTCTTTGAATCCCTGGTGTTCACCCAAGGGTCAGCTCCTATACAGGGTCTGTTCTGGGACTTCTCACACAACCAGGCCCCCTCCTTCTAATATTCTGTATTCATTTTGCATCTATTTAGAATCTATCTTATATAGAATATCCCAAAAGTCTTAGTGCAATCACACTAAGTGTAGATGAGACAGTGAAGACTTTTAAATGCCAAACAGATGAGTTCATATCTTATTTTAGAGGAAATAGAGAACCCTGGGACCTTCTGGAGTAGGAGAATAGCCAGGGCTGTTTTTTATTTGTTTATTTTATATTTTCAGGCTTTTTTTTTTAAGGAATATCACTTTGGCCTCAAGTGCAGTTGCATTAAGACCATTGGGACATCATGTATGTGTACATTAGTCCTCCCCCCTCCCCCCAATAGAAGATACTCTCCTTGAGGGCAGGAACTGTTTTGTTTTTATTGTTGTATCATTGGCATCTGGCACAATTCCTAACATAGAGATTGTATTTTATAAATATTTATTGAATTAATGGATGACCCAAGAAACAAATGAATAAATAAATGAAACAAAGAGTTGATTAAGCCTCACAACAACCTAATGAGATAATAATGATGACATATTTCTAGATCCTTCTAAGGTTTCCAGAGTATTTTCCATATAAAATCCTATAAGGAAGCTAGTGCCCATAGTATCCTCCCGATCTTATAGATAAGCAAATGGAGGCTCAGTGAATTGACATGACTCGTCCATGGAGATATTACAGGTGAGCATCAGCTGAAATTTAAACCTGGGTTTCCTGATGCTAGGACCAGTACCTTTTCTGCTTCTTCTCAGGGCAGGTATTATTATCCCCATTTCATGTGGGAGGAAACTGAGGCTTATCAAGGCTAAATGATCTGGCTTAGAGAGTGACCGAAAAGAAGGACTAGGTAACAAATCAGACTCCTGATCCTGGGTTTCTTCTACTGTTCCTTGGTATCTTAAAGGAAAAGGAAGTTCAGGTCCCCAAAGAAATAGCTTCAGAAATGACCTTGTCTCTTTTGGGGGAAGGAAAAGCTTCATAGGTTTTAAAAATCCCTCTGTGATCTCATCTTGTAGTGTTAGAATCCCATCTAATGGGGTGCTGATAAATGTTTAACAACCGGCTCTCCGGGGAGAAAAGGGGGTGCACATGATGCTGTTCTAAGCTTAACCTGTATTATTCACATTTTTGCTATCACTTTCATAAGTCTAGACAATCAACAAAAGAATACATCAAGCCCTGATTTATATCATTTTCTGGGAATTTAACAATCAGCTCTCTTGAGCTGGTGTGGGCCAGCTCCAGCACACTGCTAATCCTATCCTTTGGATTGGCCCATGTGGCATTGGTGATAATAGCAAGGAGAGTGAACTGGCAGATCCCACACAAACCCATTTAGGAGGAATACCATGGCGGGGTGGGGTGGGGAATCCTGCTGGACTTGGAGTCAGGAGATACCTGAACTTGAAGCCTACCTCTGACACTAGCAATGTGACCATAGGCAAGCTGTGTAACTTCTCTGGGCCTCAGTTTCCTCATCTATTAAACTTGGATAATAATAAAATAACTACCTAATAGAGTGGTTATAAGGATCAGAAAAGAGTGTTACATAAAGCACTTTATCAAAACAGCTTGGGGGTCTGGTGTCCTGAAGTCAGGTGGACCTGAGTTCAAATCTAGCCTCAGATACTTACTAGCTATATGGCAAGTCACTTAACTACCATCTACCTCAGTTTCCTCATCTATAAAATGGGGATTATAATATCACCCATATCCCAGAGTTGTTATGAGGATCAAATGAGATAATATTTGTAAGAAACTTAGCATGGTGCCTGGTGCATAGTAGGCGCTTAATAAATGCTTATTTCCTTCTTTGGTTCCAACTTTATAGTGCAATAGAAATGTCAGATATTATATTATTAAGGCAGAGAGGGGCTGTGGTCTGTTAGAAGAGGCAGTACTCACACTGATAAAACCTCCTTATCTAGAGCTTTTGTTTTCTTTTTCTAGCCAGCAACCTAGAAACACAACTTTCATTCCTAATGATCTTTAACTAGTAACTTAGCTCTGCGTCTCACTGAGCTCCTGAGCCTTCAAGTCCAAGAACAAAACTAGCAATGAGCTATCCGGTATGTGAGCAAAGCTTCTCCCTGTCTCTACTCCCATTCACCTCCCAAATTCTACCTTCCAGACACAAGCTCGTCTCTAAAACCTCAACACCAAGCGTACACAGACCTCGGAACTCGCAAACTCCAGCTGCCGGCTCTGACTTAGCTCACTCCCATTTTGTTGGTGTCTTTCTTTTTTGCTCAGACTTATCTTCAGGAGATGTTTCTCTGAAAGTCTATTCGGGCGACCTCGTGGTATGTGAAGCAGCTGTCCGCTATTATACTGACATGGAGGAAATTGGAACCTTGTTGGCCAATGCAGCCAATCCCGTGGAGTTCATGTGCCAGGTAAGGTTACTTAGAGAAAGTCAAGCTTTCAGGGCTAGAGGAGGTGATTAGGGGAAAATAATACGTTGCCTGTTTGGTAAGTCAGTGGGACCTTCAAGCTGATTGTTTTCACTTTTGTGCTCAGGCCTTTAAAATTGTGCCCTACAATATGGAGACCCTGGATAAGCTTCTAACGGAGTCTCTGAAGAAGAATATTCCTGCGAGCGGACTGCATCTCTTTGGGATCAACCAGTTGGAAGAAGAGGATATGATGACCAGTGAGTACACAGATGAGCCCCAGGGAACCAGGGTGATACAAACTCTGGCTTGCTGATTAGAACTAGCCACACCGAATCAGTGGGCTCATCTGTAAAATGGGACTAACTATAGCAGAGTTGTCACAATGGATCAAATGAGACAATGATTGTAACATGCTTAGCCCAGTGCCTGGCACATCGTAAGCACTACATGCATATTATTTATCATTATTATTACCTATTATTATCATTTTAGTCCTTTAACTTAGAATCATAGACTCGTGAGAGGAAATGTGGCATAGTAGACAGAAAGCTGGAGTTGAAACTTCAAAGACCTGGGTTCAAATTCTATCCCTGACTCACATTTAGCCATGTAACCCTAGGCAAGCACTTAACCCAGGGGTAGGGAACCTGTGTCCTTGAAGCCACATATGGCCTTCTAGGGCCTCAAGTGTAGCCCTTTGACTGAATCCAGTTTGTTCTGTGAAGTTTGGATTCAGTCAAAGGGCCACACTTGAGTCCCTAGAGGGCCTCGAGGCTGCGGGCTCCCCACCCCTGGGTTAACCTCTAGTGCTCTAGGCAACTCCCGAAGACTGTAAAATGCAAAGAAGGTTCCAACCTGCATTGGTATTAGCAATTAAGAGTTCTCTATCCCAATGAAATCGCGCGTCTAGAACCTGTCCTTTGCACTTATAAAATCTTGTAAACTCATAGAATACATAGAAGAATCCTTATAGATCTAATCCAACTACCTTATTTTACAATTGAGAAAACTGAGGTCTAGAGCTGGATAATGACAGCCATGAGCTTATAGTTCAAGTCTCCTGATTGCTAGGTCAGTGTTCTTTCCTTAATAGAGTTCATGTAATGATGTGCTTGGTAACTATTTAACAACTGACTCCCTGGGGGAGAAATGTATGCAGGACACACTTTTGAATTTAATCTGCCTAATCCTCATCATATTCACAAGTCCAGACACTCCACAAAACAGTAAATCAAGCCCTAATGTGTAGCATTTGCTGATTTCCAAAATGTAAATGCTCACACTGAAAATTTAACAACCAGCTCTTGTGATCCAGTTTGAGATGGTTCCAACATACCCCTGACTTCATGGTATAACATGTGCAATATGTGGGGGTGTTTCCAGGAACTTCACACCCATGATGGTCATAACCTATACTGTGAAGGATCCCAGATTTGGCCCTTTTCAGGAAAAAGACCATTTTCATAGTCAGAAATCACTGTGTGTATATTATCTGTTTTTATTGGCAAATTAATCCATTCCCCACCTCTGGCCTTTGCTGGTCCTCAAGCTTCATTCCCAAAGTCCAAGTTCAACTTGGTTTATACAGCTTGGTTAAAACTGTGATTCAGAGGGGGACCCTGACCTTCAGAAGCTAAATTGCCTAAAGTCCTTCCCACAAGGAAAATATAAACAGTCATAGGAGTCAGAGCTTGGAAGGACCTTAAATTTGTAGTCTGTGCCCCTCATATTATAGGTGAGGAAACTGAGGGCCGGGGAGGTGATTTACCCTAGAATTACATATGTGGTAAGTGATAGATCTGGGATTCAAAGTCAGTTCCTCTGCATCTAAATCTAGGGCTTTTCCCACCACCCCATACTGTCTATGTCTTAATGGACGTTGACTCATTAATTGCTATGGTGTTCCTTTGGGGAGAAGGATATCCCTGTGTTTCAATAGGAGGGAATTAAGGTTTAAGGAGTTTAAATGAAATATCCAGCAATACCATTCAGCATACCCAGCACTATATGTACAATATACAATCGGGCAGAAAAAGTAGGAGGCCTCCCTTCATCCTTTCCTTAACCCCAGGATACCCATAATCCATGGTGTGGCCTGATGGGGAAAGCAGCACAGCTGCACACACAAATACACACTCACACACACACACACACGACACTTGGATGAGGTGGGATTCAACAATTATAATATTTCTATTGAAAAAGAGAACCAACTGGCCTTGCAATCTGCTTTGCTACTACATACTAATGTCCTTTGGATCTTACTTCTACTCTGAAACTACTACTGCCAGACACACAGGCGCTTTAGTCTGACCTGCCAACGCATCACATGGACTGTCTGTCACTTTCAGCAACAACCTCTTTCTCTTTTCTGTTTCATCTCTAATCTTGGGGATGACACTGTCACCCATGGTGCATTGCAAAGAGAGTATTATCTCCACCCTTAAGCTATTTGAAAGGTCAAGAAAACAAGCCACAGGGATCTGGGAATGTCTGTGCTGTATGTGCATTGTAGTCATTCCAGTATTTATACACAAAAAGCAACCAGAGATCTTAAGGGAGAATTCCAGACCTGCAGTCTGATGGAAGCAGAGATGCTTCATCCAGCAGAGATGCTACTGAACATGAATTTGATGGAACCAATTTTCCCCTCTACCCCACTCCCTAGAGAATAGAGGAGAGTATATCTCAAGGTTTTGGAGAGAAATACTTGCATATTCATTCTCAGTATACCTTTGAAGTAAATATCCTTTTTAAAAAGCCACTTGATGTTAAGTGGTTGATGGAATTGGGGCCACTAAGAATGGGGAGGGGAAAAAAAACTTGTGAAGGGTCCAATAGATGGTTGTAGAGGAAAAAAAATACCATTCAGCATACTCTGGAACCTTGAGCAGTTGATATAGCCTGTCTGGCCCTAATAGCTTGGGGCCAGAATATAAATATTATGCTTCTAATTATGTGCATTTCACAGAACAAGAGAGTTCTCTGCTTTTATGAGAAAATGACAAGTTACTCCCCACCCCCCCAAAAAAAAACCTTATAGCAAATCAACTTTCAAAATAGATCATTAGGCTTAGACTGGGTATATTCCCAATGCCCTTCTGAAACTTCACGTTATACAATTTTAATTTATGTTTATTATGATAAACCCAAAGAAACACACTAAGGGAGGTTCAGATTGTAAATGCTGTGAAAATCTCCTTTGCAAAGTATGGTACAATGCAGCACTAGAGATTCTGGAGTGACTTCTGAATCATCAAGGACATTGAATTCTGTAAAAAAAAATAAAGTAGGAGAGTGACTTCTGGTATCTAACCACTACACATCATGGTTTTGAAGTACTCTGAAATCTCCAGGTCATAACATAATATATTATTCCTAATGATTTCTATAACTGTGTTATTTCTAGGAGCCAGTGTAGTATTATGGAAAGATTGCTGAACTCAGAATCATAAGATCTCAGTTCCTCCTCGGCAAAGTGAAGGGGTTGGACTGAACAGATGTCTAAGGTCCCTGCCCTGAGATCACTTTAGAATGCCTGTCCCATTTAGGTTAACATTATTTCTCCTGCCAGCCAAGGACACAGCTCCTTAGCAGTGACCCTGCATTTACTGCAAAGAGCCATCTCATCTTTGAACTTGTGAACTCTGATCCCAGAGCATGAGCACACATCGACGGCATCCCTCCCGTGTTCCTCTGCTGGTACCATACTCTCGCCTCCAACATTCAATGGGAGGGTCCAGCACTATCGTTATCATCTCTTAGGCTGTTTTCTTCAATGTTTCTTCAGCTCAGCGGGATGAGGAGCTGCCCACCTTGCTTCATTTTGCTGCAAAATATGGACTGAAGAACCTCACGGCCCTGCTGCTCACCTGCCCTGGAGCTTTGCAAGCCTATAGTGTAGCCAACAAGCATGGGCACTACCCCAACACCATTGCTGAAAAGCATGGCTACAGAGACCTGCGGCAGTTCATTGACGAATATGTGGTAAGGTTGGGAGAAAGGCATGGGCTTGGGATTCAGAAGTACCAAGGAAAGAGTTGGCTCCTAAGCTCACTCCCTTACAAGCATGGGAAAGCAGTGTGGGGTAGTGGGTAGTGTGATGGTCCAGGAATCAGGAAGACCAAGGTTCAAAGGCAATTTATGATATTGACTCCCTGTATGACCCTGGGCAAGTCACTTAACCCTGTTTGCCTCAGTTTCATCATCTATAAAATGAGCTGGAGAAGGAAATGGCAAACCACTCTAGTATCTCTGCCAAGAAAACCCCAAAAGGGGTCATGAAGAGTCAAATATGACTGAAAAGCAATTGAACAAAGGTTTGCAAACTGCTTTACGTGTTATCTCGTTTGGTCCTTACAACAACCCTATGAGGTAAATGTTGCTATTATCCCCCATTTTACAGATGAGGAAATTGAGGTTCAGAGAGGTCAGGTGACTTTCCCAAGGTTACCAGCTAGCAAGTATCTGAGGTAGGATCTGAACTCAAGTCTTCCTCACTTCAAGTCCAGGTCCCTATCTATGATGTCACCTAGCTCCCTGTTATACCACCTCCCTCTGAGTCAATGGGAGACCCAAGAAAAATTATGTACATAAGAGTGCCTTACAAACTTTAAAGTACTGTCTTAAACTCTGTCTTTATCATTTATACCATCATCTCTTAAGGGTCTCTTTTGTATATCCTAAAATGCACCACTAAGTGTAGCACTGATGGGTATCTTTTTGAGATGTGCTAAAGACAAGGTCTTTGCCTTCAAGAATATGAACCAATGTACACAAAGCCTCTATGTTCTCTAACCCTTCCCCACAGATCATCCTCTCCTCACCCACGTATTCTTATTTACCTTCTCCCCAGCGCTCAGCACAGTGCCTGGCACATAGTCGGTGCTTGATAAATGCTTATTGACTGACTAACTAATAACTGGTGCCCTGCGTGTGCCTTCATGTTGACATATATATAGTCCTGAGTCTAGGGCTGAGAAGACATATGCTGCCTGAGTGTCTTTCACTAATTTATATACAAGCATAAAGATATAGAAAGCTGTTTCTTTAGTAAGATGAATTTCTTTCATTTATTTCTGCATCAGAGTGAATTTTAAAGGCATCCTTTGAATTTACAGCAGATCTAAATTTGACCCTTTAATTCCTTGAACTCAGTCAAAGCCTCAGCTCATTCTCTTGTCATTTTTCTGGGATGGCTGCAGCCCCCCTCCCTGAAGCCTGTCTGATGGCCGATGACTCTCCTATCCCATATAACTTAGAGGCTGCCATTAAAAACCACCTTGCCTATATACCGTTTCTACCTTCCTAAGTATTTTGCACAGGTCCTTTGTCTCTTAATATATCAAATCCAAATTCTGAGCATCGATTTCAAACATTTGGCAGCTCATCCCCAAATACTTGCAAACAGGGTCTGTGTTATTCGTAAATTAGCCACTGTGCAATAGTGGGAAAGCATCAGTTTTTTCTGGCTAAAAATAATGGATTTGAGTCCTGGTTCAGATATGTACCAGCTAGTTTGGCCCCATGCAAGTCACTGAACCTTCCGAATTTCAGTTTCTTCATCTGCAAATTGGGGATAACCCTAGCACTATTTCTGGTCTTGTTGTGTGTGGTCCACTCTAAAGTTCTCTATAAATGTAAGCCATTTTTAGTATCCTTATTGACACAGTGGTACACATATATGTACATACATCTTCTTTATACATGTCAATCAAATAATAAATATTTATTAAGGGCCTACTATGTGCCAGGCTGAGCAGCAAGATGACCTAGTGAATAGAGTGCTGGGCATGGAGTCAGAAAAACTCATCTTTCTAAGTTCAAATCCAGCCCCAGACAATTACTAGCTGTGTGACCCTGGCCAAGTCCCTTAACCCTGTTTGCCTTCGTTTCCTCATTTGTAAAATGAGCTGGAGAAGGAAATGGCAAACCACTCTAGTATCTTTGTCAAGAAAACCCCAAATAGGGCCAGGGACAGTGAGACATGACTAAAACAACTGAACAACAAAACAATACATGTACGGTGCCTGGGACATAGTCGACAATTAATAAACGTCCATGAATCGTTGAATTAAAGCCAAAGCCCAGAGAACAATTAAGCCCATCTCTGTATTGCCTACTGAGCATTGGTTTGATAGATCTCTAAGGGCCTTGTTCCATCACATTTCTTCCATCCTTTCACTTCTTTCCCATTTGTAGACAGCCACTATCACACAGCCCTACCCACAACACTATTCCATATGCGGTGTGAGCTTTGTCTCTTCTTCCAGGAAACTGTGGACATGCTGAAGAGTCACATTAAGGAAGAGTTAATGCGAGGCGAGGAAGACGATTCCATGTACGAGTCAATGGCCCACCTTTCCACAGACTTGCTAATGAAATGTTCACTCAATCCTGGCTGTGATGAAGAGCTCTATGAGTCCATGGCTGCTCTCTCCCCTGCATCCACGGAGGATCTTTGTAAGTAGCAGAATGAGATGTCCATCCCACTTCTGTTTTTCTGTTGGAAAGAGGATTTCCTCTGTGTTTGAGGTGGGCAGAACCCTGCTCCTCACGCCACAGAGGCCCAGATCCTGTTTGACATAAAGCCCTGTAGTCCTAAGAGCTGAGTAAGTGAAGAATGTGCTGTCCTGAGCAGATTTCTTCTCCTGACTTCCTCTGGGTTGTTAACCATTCTTTGTGTGGATGGCAGGGGGCTGGAAGTTAGGATAGCCATACCCAGTGCCTTCTTAACAGATTCACTAGACACCATTTTGTATATTCAGTTGTTTGGACTGAGAAGGGCTTCATCAGACAGCCAAAGAGGGCCATGATACAAAAAAGGTTAAGAACCCTGTCCTACGATTTCCATCAGATCCCTCATGACTAGATATCCCTTCCTCCCAGGCACTAGTCGCCCAGCAAATGAAGATCTGGCTATACAGTTCCCTGGACAACGTAGGCATGCCATTGTCTGACCCAATAACATCTGTGAAACACTTTGAAAACTTAGGTATAAACCATTATTGTTCGCAACTTAGAGTTTGTAACCAGGGGCATGCTGGTAAATGTTTAACAACTGGCACTCTGGGGAAAAAATATACCTATGATACACTTTTAAGTTTAACCTATATTATAAACATTTTCTGGGCAACTAGATGGCCCATTAAATAGAGCACTGAGCCTGGAGTCAGGAAGACCCAAGTTCGAATGCAACCTCAGACACTTACTAGCTGAGTGACCCTGGGCAAGTCACTTAACCCTGTTTGCCTCAGTTTCTACATCTGTAAAATGAGCTGGAGAAGGACATGGCAAGCTACTTCATTATCTTTGACAAGAAAACCCCAAATGGGGTCACAAAGTATTGGACATGACTGAATAAACAACATAAACATTTTTCCCTTACTTTCTTAACAATCAACCAAGTGATAAGTCGAGCCCTGATTTGCAGCATTTGCTGATTTCTGAAGTGTAAATGCTCATGCAGAAAATTTAACAACTGTCTCCTGAATACATAATCCACCCTTAGACATTAAGCATCAATAGGGTAGTCAGTCTAAGCCTGGTGACTGCCACCAGCTCTCACTATCCCATCATCCCTGGAGGGTGAAGCTGTCACTTCTAGGTCCTGGCTCTGGGCAGCCGTGGGAACTTGGGCATGCAAGTGCCTGACCTCTGCACCCAAGGTTATTCCTCTGTCCAATGGGGAATTTAACTAGATGATCTCTGAGGTCAGCTGTCAGAATCTATGTAGTCTTACAGACTTTATGAGAGTCTGTAACTCTCACTTTAGTTAATTCTGGAAATCCAGCTTCCAAAGGGATTTATTCACCTTTCTCTGAAAAAAGGGAAACCCTGAACAGGTGGAGAAAAAAAAAAGGGCAGCTGTCCTTGAAATTTAGCTGTGTCTCCACCAGGTGGCGATGGTGTGTCTGTTTCAACGTCACATTCATAACCACGAATTTCTATACCATTATTTAGATTTTAAAATAAATCTTCATTAAAACTGCACACTTACACTGTTCTAAAAAAAAAGCACCAAAACATATGCTTTCTAGAGCAAACATTTACCACAAATTATACCATTACAAATCTTCATTGTGTTTTAACAGTTGACATTCATTGCTTTTTTTCTCCTTTATCTCTGGCTTTATCCAGATGAAGAGAAATTTCTTTAAAGACAAAGCCAGAGACTAAAGGAAACCTAGGATTCTCTGAGGCAGAGGTGAGAAAGGAGTGTAGGTATGGAGGAAGCCTGTGCAAAGGTCTCAAGATGGAATGTCTTGTATGGGCACAGCAGGTAAGCCAATTTGGCTGAAAGATCAATGCAGGAAAAGGAATAATGAGCAAGCAAACCTGGAAAGGTTTGAGCCTAGGCTAGAGCCAGATGGTGAAGTGCTTGTAAAACCAAACAGAAGAGTTTGTATTTATCCTAGAGGCAAGAGGCCTTGGTGCTTCTTGAGCTGAGGAATGACATGGTTAGATTGGCGCATTGGGAATGTCAACATGGCAGCTGTGTGGAGGGTAGATCAGTGAGGGCAGAGATTGGAGGCAGGGAGGATGTTACAATAGTCCAGGGGGTGAGGGCCTGCATGAGGTGTAGCCATAAGAGTGTCACTGAAGGGGATTCAGATGAGAGATGGCGTGAGGTAGAATCAACCAAGACTTGGCTACTTATGGGCACACATGGGATGAAGGAAATGTGAGGAGTCAAGAACGAGTCCAAAGACACAAACATGGGTGAGTGGATTGTACCGGTGCCTTTGACAGAAATAGGGAAAATAGGGGGAGAAATTTCCAAAGACTAATTGCAAAAATGTTTTAAGTAAGAACATTACTGTTGGAATAATTGTATAGCCTCCCATGGTAACTACTTTGAAGGGGAGAATACTCATTTTCATAAGTCACATTAGTTGATAGTTACACTGTGCTGATGAAAGGAATCCTACAACCTGAAAGTCATTAGGACTCTCTGGGTCTTGGCATGAACCTCTCTGCTGGATAGGGAAGTGAGGTGCTCATTCATCAAGCAAATATTTGCAGTCATTCATCACCTAACATTATTAATTGATTCTGAGAAAACATGATGTTAGGTGAAACTACTCATGGGGGAAAGGAAAAGAGGAGGAAATGTGTTTGGTTTTACTGTGACAGTATTCTAAACTGCTGTTGCCTGAATGCTGCCATGGTGGGGTTTGGTTATATCAATGCCGTCAGCAAAGTAACCTCCTCTGGTGTATGCCCCTGTCGGTACCTACTGTAGGCAATCAATATAGTACATTCCCACTTGGCAAAGGGCACCAACCCTACGTGAAGCCAGGAGGCCGTACATATGTAGGTTCCTACATATTTGCTCAGAGTGCTCCCCTTATCTCATATCGTCTCCCTTCATGTACTTCAGTCAAAGTAGAACAATCTTCATATCTCTTTCTTATCTGCACAGTCTTATCTCCATTTGGTTACTCATACTCTCCTCCTCTCTTCCCTCTATCTAGTCTCTGTTGACATCAATTGCTTCCAGATTTCATTCTTCTATGAAACCTTCCCTGGTTCTCCCTCCCTGCCAAACAACCAGCTGAAAACAATTTCTTCCTCATAAAATCTCTTATTGTATTTTGCCCAGAGTATCTTCTTTTCACCATGGCTCTCTCTCCTTTCATGGTTATCTGTGTACACATTCCTTCTCCCCCCACCTCTTTTGATTGTAAGGTAGGGACCGTGTGGCATCTGTCTCTCTGATCCCAGGGCCTAACATGGTGCTTTGTTCCACAAGAGCAGGAGCTTGAAAACCACTTAGGAAAGGGGATGACATTTCAGAGATGTCCTTTTCCAGGGCCTGCTTCCAAGGTACATTCCCCAGTGACTTAACGCCAATTAAATAGATCTGCCTTTCCTTCTTCTACGAGGAACAAGAAGGAGAAGCATACTGGGTGTCTTTGCCCTGGGAGCTCAGAGTCTCTATGAATGATACATATAAGAAAGGGGATAATTGTACAGCCTCCCACGTGTGGACTGTAAAGGGAAGATCACTTGTTTTTTATAAGTTCTGATATCTAGATTAAAGAACACTGGACTGGTGATCAGGAGACCAAGGTTCTAGTCCTGCTTCTGCCACTGGCTATTTGAGTGACTGGGGACAAGTTATTTAATCTCCCTCATTATCCCCCTCTGCAAAACGGAGGTAAAGATGCTTGCAATGCTTCCTTTGCAGGGTTATTGTGAGGGAAGTGTTTGATAAACTGTAAAACTCAGTAGAATTGTGACTGGTTGTTATTGATCTCACAGGTCTTCTCCCCCACCCCCACCCCCTTACTAGACCCTTGTGTTTAAATTAAAAAGCAAAATGAACAAGCTGCTGCAGACCCTTCCTATCTTATCACTGTTCTAGCCCACACTCATAATTTTACTTAAATTTGCTTATAGTGTTGAAATTCATTTAGGCTCCTAAGATCGAGAGGCCAGGAACCTTCTAGACCATTGAATCAAACCCCTTCATTTTACAGATGATGAAACAGACGCCCAGAGAGGTCTAGCTACTTGCTCAAAGTCAGCCAGCTCCTAAGTGAAAGATCTGCTATCTGAGTCCCAAATTCAGCCAAGTTTAGGTGGCTAACTAGGCAGCCGAATAACAACAAAAAGCTGGCTAACCAGTTTCTCTAAGCAACTGACTAATTGTGTAGTGGAAGGAGCATACATTGGCTTTTGAGTCAGAGAATCAGAGTTCAAATTGCTTCCTCTTCTCTAGGGCTCATTTTCCTCATCTATGAAATGAGGAAGTTAGTTGGACTAATGCTTTGATAAATGTTCCTTCCAAGCAGGGGTGTGCTGGTAAATGTTTAACAACAGACTCTTGGGGGAGGGGGAAAATACGTATAGTACCTTGGAAAGTACCTTGGAAGCAGGCTCTGGAAAAGGACATCTCTGAAACGTCATTCACTTTCGTAAGTGTTTTTCAAGCTCCTGCTCTTGCGGAACAAAGCAACACACACACACACATACACATACACGTGTATATATACACATGCACACATATGTATATATATGAAAGACATGCTTTTCAGTTTAATTTGCCTTTATTACTTTCTTAAGTTAACCAAATAATAAATCAAACCCTAAATTGGTAGCATTTGTTGATTTCTGAGCTGCAAATGCTCACACTGAATATTTAACAGTCTTGAGTAAGGCTGAAGACTTTGCACAGTTCTGCCTCACTTAAATCCAGTTCACAAGCAAGTCAAGGCATCACTCTGTGATGTCATTGGTCTTCTTTGAGAATGAAGGACGAACAACAATAACAAAAGCGGATTCCAGCACATCCCTGTATTTAACTCTGTAATTCCTATGCTTCTTATAAATCATCTCAGAAAAATTCATAGGGTCACAATGATGTAAGATGTTAGATTTGAAAGGAACTTTAGAGAGTATGTCATCCAGCTTCTCTCATTTTACAAATGAGGAAGCTGAGGCCCATAAGGTGAAGTAATCCTGCTAAAGTCGAGCAGGTGGCTAGTGGCAGAATTAGGTCTCACAGCAGGCATTGGAACTTTGAGTAGCATTCTTTTCCCCAAGATACCAAGTTTCAAGTGACCCCATCCCCCATCACAGAGCATGTTGAACAGAAAGCTAAGGTTGCTTTATTACGTGGCTTCCCCACATCCAGTCACAGTTTGTTCTCATCTGTTTTGCAAATCAATGTTCCCATGGAGCTGCTGGCATGTGTGACTCCCAGGGCCATAAAATACCAGAGAGCAACTTCTCTTTGCCCAAGCATAGCAGAGGGCTGATGAGGTCAGCCACAGACAAAGTTGGGAAGCTAAGGACTTGGTTTTGGCATTCTCAGACTCCCCTTTCTCTACTCTTCCCTTCCATCATTGGCACCTCCTTCTGTTATTTCAGGCAATAATTGTTCTTTATTTAACCTCCCTTTCCTATTAAAAATGGAAAAGCTCTTGGATCTGTCATTTACACTTTAGTATAATGAGTTTCCATTCATGTGGTATTGCTTCCAGTGATATTTTCCCTTTTAAGCCCTCTTTCTAAATGTGAAGCAAAAGGAACAGAGACAGGTAGGAAGGTATTTTGGAATTATTGTTTCTGAAGCCAAACTATTCCTTCTCCTTGTCGATAGCCCTCGGTGGAAATTGGTTTTAACTTTATATTCTGGTATATCTATGGGGAAGGAAAGTGGTCAGAAGAGAGAACATCCTGTCACACACAAGGTCCTTCCCTTGGTTCCTTGGCCTGACCTTCTGGAGACTGGTTCAGGTTCTGCTGTAGGAATACGAATCCTATTCTGAAGAACTCTGGGAGTAAGGAGCCATATATCTGGGCAGAATTAGATTCTTGCAACTGAAACCCCAGGGCCTGGATCCCACCCTACCCGAGTACAAGTTCATCAGCCCCTGGCTCCTTCCCTTTGGACTCTATCGGTACTTCCATCCCCGCCTTCCCACAAGACATCCAGACTTGGGCAGGAATCCAAAACCCATTTTCCTCGTGTCCTTTTATTTCTCCCCAAGCACCCAGTGCAGCATACTCTTAGTAAAGTGTGTGTTAAGCACAGCATTACAGAATTACAATGTTAGAGAAAGCAGCAAACATGGTAACAGAGGAGAGGGCTTTAAAGAAATCAAACAAACAATGGACTTTTTCTCCTAGGGCAAGGGCTCCTAATCTTTTACGGTGGCATGGATATGTTTGGCAGTCTGGAGAAGCCTGTTTTTAAATGCATTATATTAAGTAAAATTTAATTTTTAGTAAAGTAAATTAAGTAAAGATACAGGATTACAAAAGAAACCAATTATATTGAAACAAGCATATGTATGTGTAGGTATATATATATATGTATATGTATATATGTGATATGTATTGATTCATTCATCTATCCATTTATTTATTTGTCTATTTATTTTCCCATCCAAGTTCACAGATTCCCTAAAATTTATCCACAGACCCTTTAGGTTTCCTTGGACCCAGGTTAAAAACCCCTGTCTTAGGATATTAGTAAGCACAGAAAACCTGAAAAATAGGTTTCCTTTGCCTACTTCAGCCTCTTTTTAGGCAGATCCTCTACCATTTCTCTCCCTCTGTTCCCAGGCATCTCCCATCCCTGGAGTCTGCTTTTATTTAAGGGCTACTCTGGGGGCCGACTTTACTTACCATAAATATTCCAAACTGCAGGCTTTTTGTTTCTTCCCCAGGTAGATTAAGGGGGAGTGTAAAACTGCAAGAAATAGCCACAGTTGGAAGCCTTGAGAGGAACTGGAAGTTGAACAGAGAGCCTTTGTATTAAGGCAGTCTGATTAAACCGACCTTTGAATACTGCTTACTTTGATAAGCCTGGGGGGGGGGGGGAATACCTGGAGTAGAAAAGGAATGAACTGACCAGAAAAACTGGAATTGGGGGTGGGTTCTGTCTTCTGCATGAATGCTGGTTATGTGAATCACTGACAATCTGGGGTTCTAATGACAGATGAAAGTTTTCAGACAAAAGTGGGCTATGCTTGAACATTTATCAAAATAAGTGTAAGATATAGTTTCGACAATGTGTGTGTGGGAGGGGTCCCACAAAACTGTTTGCTTAGCTATTATTAAATCCAAATCCTCCCAAACTAAAATACCAGAAGAGGAAGAACAGCAGGATTTTCCTCCTTCAGAAAAGTTTAAGTGGGGAGCTCAGTGGATTGAGTGCTAGATCCGGATTTGGGAAGTTCCGAGTTCAAATCCTAATTAGTTGTGTAACCCTGGGCAAATCACATGACCTCTCCAAGCCTCATTTTGCTCATCTATAAAATAGGGATGATAACAGTCTCTACCTCTTCTCGGGGTTATTGTGAGGATGAAATGAGATGACATACGTAACTCGTTTTGAAGACCTTGAAACATAATGTAAATGCTTGCTGCTACTGTTATTACTTGAAGTAGCTTAACTGTGAACATCACCACAAGGACTTGGGTAATAATGCTTTTGTTACAGTAAATGAAATTTTATAGAGAATTATGATGCTTCTCTTTTTATATTTGTTCTAGCCATACACGTATGATGTGAAAGCCACATTCCCATGTATTTAGTTTCTTGAGGGTGCAGTCCTTAATGTATAATTCAGTTCAAGAATAGAAAGGGCCGGCTCTCAAGAAGTTTACATTCTCCTGGGGAAATACAGTATGTAGAAATCTATAGCAGGTAGATTTATCTGCAGAGATTTCTCATGCTGTCCAGGGAGTAAAGGAGGGTTTTCACCTTCTTTTGGCTTTTCCCTGATTTGGCGCAATCTTTAGACCCCTGATAATTTGACAACATGGATTTGGATAAGGATTGTAAAGTTTGGGTATTATATACAGTGACCAGAGGTAGTTTCTGGATTCTTTAGTCTTATATACAGTAATAATGGTAATCATAATAGCTCATATTTATATAACACTTAAGTTTGTTAAGTGATTGCTTTATAACAAGGCTTTGAATGAGATAATTACTAGAGGTAGCTGTTGAGGTTTAGGGGTGCTGGGACCCCATTGTTGAGGGTTGGGGAAATGAGGTCCAGGAACCACAAGACTGGAGTTCCCAGACAGGGTAGTTGAGGGGGAGTACCCCTTAAGGACCTGAGTATTGGAGAAGGTAGGGGCCGTCTGGAATGAATTCACAGACCCAAGCATTCTTTAAGTCAAGGTGGCTAAGATTTATTATGCTTTTCAGTGGGCAAGAGTTCTTAGGGAAACTGCAAACTTACAGGGGCACAGGAAAGTTTATATAGGATATTCTTTAGTAAAAAGTGTCAAATATGTTAAGTAATTGTTTCGGGGTGGGATTAGGGAGTGGTTAAGGGGTGGTCAGTTCTTAAAGGAACATGCACTTTTTGAATCTACTGCACCAGTATCTTACCCAGAGTTCACTGGGAAATAGCCCAAGTGGGGGGAGGGGGCTACATGGAGGTATGGTTTTAGGCCTGAAATTTCACTAAGTCAACTGACCATTAGGGCTGACTGGAAAATACCTAGGCTGCTTCCATCACTATCTTGTTAGACAAGATAAAAGTAAGGGAGTCTGGGTCTAGCATGCATATGATAGGTCAGTGAATAGAAAATATCTCTATGACCCAGTACACAGCCAGTTCAGCACATACACAGGGAGTCCAAACTAATAAATTCTGTAGGTACAGCTGGCCGCAGTATCAGGAGGAGAGATAAGTGTTTTTCTAGGGTATACTGTCCTGCTTTGCTAGAGAGAAACTGCTAGGGCCAATGTTTTGAAGCTAGGGAGAGATGTGATTTTCAAACTGGATGTGATTTTGGAACTAGAGTCCAAGCACAGGCACCCAAGCACTTCCATCACCTTTAAGTACTTTTGTGGTCTCAGGGAATCATATGTTGAGGCTTAGGGGTGCTAGGACCCCAAAATAGCAATATGCAGGTCCTGCCTCAAATGAATTCAACCCAAGCCTTCTTTCAGCCAAAGCAAGGTTTATTAGAACACCAGTCAGGGCGGGCATGATTCTAAAAATCTGCCATGTTGGCCAGACTCTTAAGGAATCTGAGTATTTGTGAGGCTTATATTGACAAGTGGGCCAGATTGTATCTGAGCACTTTAATGGAGGCAAGATGGATCTTCTATACAGTGGTCAAGTAGTGGGAAGATTTGGATGGGAGTAGACAAGTAGTCTGGGGTGACTGGGACGTAATAGAGAAGGAGCTGGAAGGGCCAGGTGCCCCAGGAGAATGCCAGGGACCTGGGCCACATGGGCAAGTCCAGGGTTTTTCCTTTTTGGGGGTCTAGATCCCAAAGACATGATCTTTTCCTTTTAGGGGTTCAGATCCCATCCCCATCAGTAGGTATAAGGGAATTGACTGTACTTCCCATCTGACCACATTTGCTGTGATCCCTAAGACAGAGAGTAATCATTCATTGGAAGGACTATATTTCCCATGTGACACTATACCCATAGCACTGGGTGATTACATTATAAAGTGAAGCTGGCATGCAGTTCAGGCAAATTGATTGATTCAGTAGTTATGGATACTTCTGAGCTGGAGGAAAAGAGAGCTATGTGGATGAAGCAAGTATAGTAGTCTCTAGAACAAGGAGAATAGCAGCCACATAGCTTACCTGCTGGCTGTCAGGAACAGTCTGGGGGCTGCTGACCAAGGAGATTTGTTGTGACTGAGATGGTGGGAAGGGGTACATGCTGCACTCAGAGATTCAAAAGCTATGCAACTAAAGATTTTCCCTTTACCCTAGGCTAGACCCTCTGCTCTAGTCTCATGTCATCCCTCTCATCCAAACCAAAACTTGAGTCTCACAGGCAACTACTATCCTTTTTTGATGGGAGCTAAGGATGTAGTTATTGTTTAATTTCCCCTGTATTATTCACTTTGCAATTCTGCCCATATTAAATGCTTTGCCATTTGATTTATGGGTATTCTCTGCTGCTAGCAAAGCAGCCATTGGATATTTAGATTTGAGCTTGACATTAGAGGCTCTCACTCTGCTCTAGGATGGGAGCTCAAGCTACTTGTAGTACATTTATCCTCCAGAATACCATTTACTGAATCTAAGTAATGTGTTATTCCAGATTTGAAAGGGATGGATATCAGTTGCCCATTTTATAGGTGGGGAAGCCAAGAGATAAAGTGACTTGCCTAAGGTCATACAGTTAGTAAGCAGCAGAATCAAGACTTAAACCCAAGCATTTTGATCAGCTCTCTTCCCACTAACTATACTAGGATATCTTCCATCTAATTTCATGTATTTCCAGACTCTGCTTCTATTGATAGGAAATGCACTGTCTTTTGGAAGAATATATTTAAAAATCACAGGTAGTGGGTGGCAGAGCTGGGATTTAAGCCCAGGTCCTCTGACGCCACATCCAATGCCCTTTCTTCCTTTCATGCTGCTCTGCTGAAAATATTCCCAGGATATATATTGTATGCTTCCACATTGCTTCTTGGCTGGAGTATATTAAACATATGTTAACTTTGCCTGAGTGACTCAAGGTCATTCTCATGAATACCAGTTATGACACTGAGCTATGGATATGATTGCAGAAACAAGTCTAGGTGGTGCAGGTCCTAATTTACCTGCTGTTCCACTGTATGTGCTGAAATACTGGCTGGTAGTAAGCCTTCATCATTGCACACTGATCTCCTCAGAGCTTGTTGGTATTGGAGGGGGAAGGCAGGGCAATTGCTGTTAAGCGATTTGCCCAAGGACACACAGCTAGTAAGTGTCAAGTGTCTGAAGTCAAATTTGAACTCAGGTCCTCCTAACTCCAGGACCAGTGCTCTATTCACTGTGCCACCTAGCTGCCCCATGTCCATCTGTCTCTGTCAATCTCTGACTCTGTCTCTGTGTCTCTTTCTTGCTCCTCTCTCTCTCTCTCTCTCTCTATATATATATATGTGTGTATATGTGTGTGTCTGTGTCTCTGTCTCTCTCACACACACACATACAGACACACACACATACACACACCTGGCTCACAAACACAATATAATAAATTTCTTATGCCCAGTGCAAAGACTACAGTACTGAAAGCACAGTGCTTTACATTAGACAACATTTTGTTTTAATTTTATTAGTAGTAAGAATAACAATAGCTAGGATTTATATAGAACTTTAAGCTTTGCAAAATACTTCACTTACATTATCTCCCTAGATTTGATCCTGACAACAATCCTTTGCGGTAGGTACTGGTATTGTCCCCATTTTGCTTATAAGGAACAGTGGCCAGGAGAGGCTAAGTGACTTGCTTAGTCGCACAACTAGTAAGTATCAGGGGTGGGATTCAAACTCAGGTCTTCCTGACTCCCAAGTCTAGTACTATCCATGATGCTACCTGGTATCTAACTTCTCCCTCTTTGCCTCTGACTCAGAGCCCCAGACTACTTGACTGTGCCTTCTTCTTTCCCTTCTTTCCCTTCCATTCTGGCTCATCTTGTCAGTGTCTTGAGCTCCCTGCCCTCCTCACTCTCCTGATGGCCATCACCTCTGCTGCTATTGTTTCTATCATTCTACCATCTTCCACTATTCTCTTTCTTCTTTTTCTCAGCTTTCCTTCTTTCTTTTTTCTCTCATTTCCTGTTACTTCTCGTGACTCTCATGTGGAAAGGCTGGCATTTTTTTTGACATGACCAGTAGCTGTGCTCTGCTCCTTTTGGCCAGTGAAACAAGGTAACACAACTGCTATATTATAGCTAATAAGGCTGCTATATTATATCCTTCAGGTGTGCAGCCATCGTACTGGTGAAAGATTCTTAGAGAGAGAAGAGATGGTCCTTGTTCAGAGCTGTTCTGGAGATGGCAGAGGTTTTACTGTACTTTGTGTACTGACAAGTTCTTATTTTAAAGCCATCCCTAAATGGAGTAAATCTTCCGCATGCCTAAGTATTATAGAATCATGCCCTATGAGGTGTACCACGCAGTGGCTTTTTTAGAATCCAATGTCACTCTTGGCTCATTCCTTCACAAGAATGTCTGAATGATTCTTCAAAGCTGGGTGGCATGATTGACAAAGTGCTAGATTTGCAGTCAGAACATAGGGGCTTTGTCAAATTTAAATTTCATATTTTCCCAATCATCAAATTTAGTGCCCTGATAGATGGATGAGGGAGCTTCCTCCACCAAGGCAGGTCAGCACCTTCTCTGTAACTCAGAGCCTCAGAGAGTACTGAGCAGTGGAGGGCCTTGCCCAGGGTCACGCAGCCAATATATGTCAGAGACAAGACTTGACCTCAGGTTTTCCTGATTCCTAGGCCAGGTCACCACTAAGCTCCTTCTCATTGTAGAGGCCTAATAAATGTTTCTTTTGTTTTTTAGACCAGCAAGTTTTACTTGTTTTTAGATTATCCTTAACCGATCTAAGGTCAGCCCCATAATTAGCATGGTAAATGAGCCTTTGCCTCAAGGGGGTTAACTTCACAGATGGGAGCCCTTTACCTCCCAAGGTTTCCATTCTTTCTGCTTATCATTCGCTGCCACCCAACTATATCTGTCCCGAGCATAGTTGTGGCTTAATGATGAAGGTTAGTTAACTCTTAAAAACTGAAATTATATATCCTGACCAAATTAAATAATTGAAGTCATTAGGCCTTTCCCCCCCTTTAGAGAATGCCCTTTGCTCAGCATCAAGACTCTCTCAATCCACAGAACTCTGTATGGAATTAGCAGGTGAGCTCCTGGAAGGGCCGGGACTGATTTTACCCTTTTTTTGTGTCTCCAATGCTTAGTGCAGAGCCTGGCACATAGTAGGCACTTAATAAATGAATTCTGGGCCACTGGCTGATTCAATTAGTGAAGTCACGGGATACTTACTAAATATCTAGTGCCCAGGATTCCGTGCCAAAGTCATCATTAAATGAATGACAGTCACATAAGATGCAGAATTAGAATTAGAAGTATGAAGGTATTTGGGAGACTTGTCAGTCTAGGCTAATTATAATGCAATACAAAGTGCTTCTAATGTGATGCAAACCCAACATAAGCAACAGATAAACATACAGAGAAACTTTTCATTGAATATAGAAGGAATTCTCTTTGGTTTATGTTGATTTTGCTGCCTTTGCATGTATTTGAAATAGATCAGATGGGGTTACATGTATATCAATATGTTAGTCTGACTCATGTAGAAATGGGAAAAATGCATGGAAAAAATCTTAGTGATATTTCTCATTGCATCTATGAATCTTTGCCAAGAAAACCCCAAATGGGGTCACAAAGAATCAGAAATGACCAAAACAACTGAACAAATATGAATAAGTATAAAGACTCACAGACAACAGATATTATGATAAATGGATAGAATTTGGGCAGGCAGAGGTAAGCTCTTGTTCCCCACACAATGCTTCTCCCTTTTTAGTTCTTGATCTCCATGGGAAGTACAGAGAGAAAAACCCTAATTTAGTGGAGCTGAAATCACTTGAACTTTCAAAGAAACTATCATTCTATATTCCATAAGAGAAAGAGAAATTCTATTTAAAATAACTGTAGACAATATAAAATAGTTGGGAGCCTACCTGCCAAGACAAACCCAAGAACTATATGAACACAGCTATAAAACACTTTTCACACAAATAAAGTCAGATCTAAACAACTGGAGAAATGTTAAGTGCTCATGGGTAGGCCGAGCCAATATAATAAAAATGATAATTCTACCTAAATAAGTCTATTTATTCAGTGCCATACCAATCAAACTATCAAAAATTATTTTATAGAACTAGAAAAAATAACAAAATTCATATGGAAGAACAGAAGCTCAGGGATATTAAGGGAATCAATGAAAAAAAATTGCAAAAGGTAGTCTAGCCATACCAGATCTCAAACTATTTTATAAAATGGTAGTTACCAAAACAATCTAGTACTGGTTAAGAAATAGAGTGATGGATCAGTGGAATGGATTAGGTACAAATTACATTAGAGCAAATGACCATAGTATTCTACCATATGATAAACCCCAAATCCAAGCTTTTGAAACAAAAACTCATTATTCGACAAAAATTCCTGGGAAAACTGCAAAACAGGATGGCAGAAACTAGATATAGACCAACATCTCACACTGTACACTGAGATAAGGTCAAAACAGGCACATGATTTACACATAAAAGGAGATATCATAAGCAAATTAAGAGAGCATGGAATAGTTTATCTGTCAGATTTATGGATAAGGGAAGAATTTAGGACAAAAAAGATATAGAAAGCATTACAAAATCTAAAATATTTTGATTATATAAAATTTAAATAGGCAGTTTTCAGACAAAAGAAATCGAAGTTATCTATGGCCATATGAAAAAAATGCTCTAAATCACTATTAACCAGAGAAATGCAAATTAAAACAGCTCTGAGATACCATATCACACATATCAGAGTGGCTAATGTGACAAAAAAGGAAAATGTTGGATGCTGGAGGCAGTATGGGAAAAGTTGGACAATAATGCACTATCAGTGGAGTTGCAAACTGATCCAACCATTCTAGAGAACAATTTGGAACTATGGCCAAAGGGCTATACAACTGTGCATACCCTTTAATCCAGCAATACGACTGCTAGGTCTATATCCCAAAGACATCTAGAAAAAGGAAAAAAGACCTATTACAAAAAATATTTATAGCAGTTCTTTTTCTGGTGGCTAAGAACTGGAAATCAAAAGGATGCCCACCAGTTGGGGAATGGCTAAACAAGCTCTGGTCTATGATTGTAATGGAATACTATTGTTCTATAAGAAATGACAAGCAGGATAATTTCAGAAAAACCTGGAAAGACTTATATGAACTGATGCATAGCAAAGAGAACAGAACCAGGAGAACATTGTACCCAGTAATAACGATATTGTTTGGTGAAGAACTTTGAATGACTTAGCTATTCTCAGCAATACATTCAAAATAATCTCAAAGGACTAATGATGAAGCATACTGTTAGCTTCCAGAGAAAGAACTGACATTGACTGAGTACAGAATGAAGCATGCTATCTTTCACTTTCTTTCATTTTTTTCTGTTATTCAAGTCTTCTTGTACAAAATGACTAATATGGAAAGGTTTTACATAATTGCACATGTATAATCTATATCTGCTTACTGTCTCGGGGCAGGAGGAAGAAGGGAGGGGTAGAATTTGAAACTAAAAACTTTAAATAAAAATGTTAAAAAACAAAAGCAACTTTGACCAAGTAAGTTATTTTGACTATTATAAATACCCAAATTAACTATAAAGGACATATGAAGAAAGATACTATCTGCATCCAGAGAAAGAACTGATAAATCACAGTATACATAGAATAATTTTATGTGTGTGTGTGTGTGTGTGTGTCTGTGTGTGTCTGTATATGTGTGTGTGTGTGTAATTTGTGTCTAATGGTAGACATCTCTGGGGGAAGGGAAGAAAAGAAAGAAATTTATGTGATAATTTTGTTTTGTATTTAAATGGAATGGCAAGTTGTGCATAGTAGATTTGCAGTTTCCTGTACAATCTTCTTTTTTATTGTACTATGTTATAGAGATGCTTGTTTTATTCCATAAGTTAAAAATAATTTTTTAAAAGAACGTTTAAGAAAGAAAGAAAAAATGGCAGCTGGCAAGAAATCTGCCTAGGTTAGACATTCATTTAAAAAAAAAAACACTTCCTCTAGGGTTAGTATAGCATCATCTGAATCTCTTATGCCTTCTATAACTGCAGAACTCTCAGGTTAGAAGTAATGATGGGGGCAAATTACAAGCCCTGTGGACCCAGTTTCCTCCTGTGTGTAACTGAAGGAGTTGTCCTGGATCATCTCTAAACCCCCTCTCAAATCTAGAGTTTTATGTGTGGAATGATGCTTCTGACATACTAAAAATCTGAAGTTATCATAAAAAATTAAATCACGTTCAGTTCACTATACTTTGTAAGGCAGTAAAGTTGATTGGTATATTTCAGGAAGATTTTCAGCAATAAAGATAGTGGGAAGGGTGGGGGTGCTGTTCTTTTCATTTGTCCTTAACCCATAGTTATCGAGGAAATGTAATCAGAACATCCCACTTGCCAAGTATTTCTATCAATCCATTTTAAAATATGGATTTTTGAGGTACAGTTTAGCCTATTGAATTAAGTTCAGACTCTTAGATCCCTTAGGTAGATGTGGTCAGGTCCAGGAATTGAAAGATAAGACTTCAATTTCACTTTCGTCTAAGCTCCTTCTTCGTTGCATCCTACTCTCTGTTGAGCCTCTCAGGGAAACCGCTTCACTTGAGTTTACCCATCTGCAAAATCGGAGCCCTCAGCCTTCATGCCTAGCCGGCAGGTTGTTTGGGAAGGAAAGCCTCTTTTAAGAGTAATGCCTATAAGATCAAATATAAACATCCTCTGTTTGGCTTGTGCAACCTGACCTCTTCCTGACTTCCCAGCCTTCTTATGCTTTAGTCCCCTCTACACACACACAGTCCAGTGACATTGGCCTTGTTGTTGCTCCTGAAGTATATACAGCTCCATCTCTTTTCACTAGCTATCCCTCTTTCCTGGAATATATGGTTATCTTTTCCACATCGCAGCTTTCCCCATCACCCTATATCGCTGGTTGGCATAAAAAATTAAATGAGAATTTGCAGGGAGTTTTGTGGTAGCTGCAGGTGACAGGCTGCTTTGCCAGCAGACTTAGAAACTCAGAAATCCATAAAATATATGTATAGTACTATAAATACCCCATAAAAGAAAAGAAAAAAATTCAAACTTCTCTGGTAGAAAGTGAGGGCCAAAAGTTTTCACGCAGATTTTCCAGATCGAGGGGACACCTGGCCCCTAACCCTTGTGAAGTAGAAGGAATAATTGTATTCCCTGTGACTCTAGGCTTCCCTGGCTTCCTTCAAGACTCAGCTCAGAACCTATTTTCTTGGTCCCCTCCTCATGTCCTTCCTGAGATTACCTGGAATTTACTTTGTATCTACCTTGTACAGTTATTTCCATGTTGCTTCCCCCACTAGAATATGAGCCCCCTGAGGGCAGGGGCCATGTTTCTGCCTTTCATCGTATACTTAGTGCCTAGCACAGTGCTTGGCACATAATAAATCAATGCTTGGTAAATGCTTGCTGACTGATTAAATTCTAAATTCTCCTTCCAGATGTAGAGATGCTTCAATCCAGTGCCTCTAACACGAAATCCACAGACTCTTTTCCTGTGGCCACCAAAGACTCCATCATTCGCAAATTTTTGGAAGGTAAAAGCTGGGTTGCAGACAGGACAGAGGCAAGAGAGGAGAGAAATTGCAATCCAAGACTTTGTGTGGGTCTAGGAGGAAGCTGGCCTTACCTGTAGGTGGTGGCATATGTGGCATGTTTTTAGGAGTACAGAAAGGGCTACCTGCAAAAAACAAACCAAAACCAAAAATAAGCAAATACACTTCTCCAGCCTGCTCACCATTAGTCTGTCAAAGTAAGGCATTTTCTTCAGAAGCCCCTGTTAAAATAGATGTATTAAATGAGAGGACTAACCCCTAGCCTATTATCACTCACTAACATTTGGAAGTGGATTAGTTTATTAGAGTAGCCACAGGGTTACCCCCCAGGTAACAGGTAACAGGTAGTGGTAAAATGGGTAGGGTGGCTAAATGGTAAGGGAGGAGAAACTAGATTCTTCCTGTAAGATCCCCTAATCTTTTCTTCACCTTGTAGAATGGGAAGCAAGTAATAGGACATTGGAGCCCTAAGCTTGGTGTGGGCCCAGAGTTATCCCCCCATAATTCCATTCAAACATCTAGGGAATGCTTCCTCTTTCTCTTATGGCCTCTAAATAGCATCATCTGTTTCTTGAGTTCTGATGGGATGATAACCTAGATCCCAAGGAGTAAAACAAGGCTACACAGATAAATAAACATTCTCCTAAAATGATCCCCAAATAGGAGTAAATGGGTTTGGGGGGCAAGGGGAGAGGAAAAGAAAAAGAATGATAAATTTTAAAAAGTGTTTTCTTTATGTGTCCGTATTTGATTCAAGAGCTGCCTTTAAACATTTTCTAGAAATGACAGCATTCTGCCAAGCTTATGGGATTTCTTGCTTCTCTCCTATTTCCTAGGCAACAGTGTAGAAGTGCCCCATTTGGAGAGAGACTCTCACCCTCCTGGTGGGGATGAAGATGTTTACCACACAGTAGAAGAAGATAATGCCTTTTCTATGGATCTGGCCAACAGACCCCCAGTGCCTGTGCCCAGACCAGAGACCAGTCCCCATGCCAGTCACCAGATGTCCCAAAGTGAACCATATATTTCTAAAGGTAAGCGTGGTGGCATGTAATATTGCCTAGAGCACACATTCATCTTCTGAAATTCATCTCAGGAACTGAAAAGTTCTTTAATCTCATGAGAATATTTCGCTAGTTTCTATGATTATAAGTCTCAGCTAAGACTATGAGTTGTTAGAGGAATATAACCTTCCCAAATGGTTCCCCAACCACCTCCAGGACAACCACATTTGATTGTAGCTAGGTTTAAGAGTTACAATAAGAGGAAATGACCAGATCTGGTCCAGGAATTTATATTCTTACAATACTGCCTAAGTCAAAATGGCTTACATAGCTATTTTTGCTGTATTTTAGTGAAACAGATGCTTACCACTGATGTTCTCAATTGAAGAAGCAGTTTTTTTTATTAAAAAAAAGTGATTGAAGCTTTTTGTTGTTGTATCTGTATTCTGAATGTAGTCCTCCCCTACATTCCCAACCAACAAAGTATCCCTTGTAACAAAGATTTTTTTTAAAAGAGTTTGGAAAAAAGGAGCTGTTCAGCAAAACCAAATGATACATCAATTGTATTTGACAGTATATGCAATATTCCACATTAATATTCCTCTGCTTCTGAAAAGAAAGAAGAAAGGTTAATTTTCTCAGCGTTTCTCTGGAGTCAAGCTTGGACATAATAATTATATAGTGTTCAGTTTCATTTTATTGTTCTTTTTATTTATGCACATAGTAGGCCTTAATAATAAGGGCAGCTAGGTGGCATAGTGGGTAGAATGTCAGGTCTGAAGTCAGGAAGACTCATCTTCCTGAGCTCAAATGTGGCCTCAGACACTTACTAGCTGTGTGACTCCAGGCAAATCCATAACCCTGTTTGCCTCAGTTTCCTCATCTGTAAAATGAGCTGGAGAAGGAAATGGCAAACCACTCCAGTATCTTTGCCAAGAAAACCCTAAATGGGGTCATGAAGAGTTTGATACAACTGAAAAATGACTCAGCAGTAAGACGTTAATAAATGCTTATTGACTGACTATGCACGCAGCTACCACCTTAGTTCTGGCCCTCATCACCTCTTGCCTGTACTATATTGCAATGGCCTTTTAATTGGTCTCTCTGCCTCAAGTCTGTCCCCGCTCTAATCCATCTTCCATACAGATGACAAAATGAATTTCTTTAAGGACAGATATAACCACCTGGTGGCTTCCTATTACTTCTGGGGTAATATATGAACTTCCAAATTGTTTTTAATTTGGTTTTTCAACCAAATCTATAATTTCATTGCATGTTATTATTCATCTGTTTGTTCATGACTAATTCTTTATGACCCCATGGACCATAGCATGCCAGGCCTTTCTTGCTTCCACTTGGACATCTTCTGACATGAGGGGCTCATCTTCCAATGTCGTCTCTTCTAACATTTTAATAGTGTCTGTGGGGTTTTCTTAGCAAAGATATTGGGGTGGTTTGTCATTTCCTTCTCCAGTGGATCATCTTTTGTCAGAACTTTCCACTATGTACTGTCAGCCTTCTCCACCACTTGGGATAGTGTTTCAACAATCTGACTAGCAGCTGCTAAAACCAACAACTGCATCACGCAGAACGCTGCAAGCCTGGGTTCTTTTGATCTGCTTTACTAAGGAAAGCAATGTTAAGGTGTTAACAATCTTACTTTAACCCAGCATACAAATATCATTCACTTAGTTCAGGGGAAAAAAACCAGCACCCTGAACTTCAGAGCAGATACAAACAAATTACAAACATCAACAGACAGACCTCGTCTGATTCAAATCTCAATGTATAGTTACCAGAGTTTAACAAAGTCCCAACATCCGGGTTTACAAGCTGGAGGGCTCTTAACTACAGCTGTCCAGAGTCTCCATATCAGCACACCACCAAGAGTGAGAGCCCTCCAAAAATAGCTCTGTTATCTCTTTTTATACACTCTCTAACTGTCATCAAACGTCATCTGAGCGACCAGAATTTAAGCTCTTACTATTGGTTCTGGTCTTAGCAACTCCCCTTAGGACCCCGGGGGGCTTCACGCCCACATTGGCTTAGCACCTAGTAGCTAGGGGTTTGGGGCCTACTTGGGAGCAAAGATATAATCAGACCTCCCTTCTTTGGCCCCACCTGGAGCCCCACCTTAGTTACAAATGCAGATAGTGAATCTTGTTATTTTATAACTGACATATTACATTCTTTTGTTGTTGTTCAGTTGTTTCAGTCATGTCTGGCTCTTTCTGACCCCATTTGGAGTTTTCTTGGCAAAGATTCTAGAGTGGTTTGCTATTTCTTTCTCCAGCTCATTTTACATATGAGGAAACTGAGGCAAACAGGATTAAGTGATTTGCCCAGGGTCACATATCTATTAAGTGTCTGAGGCTGGATTTGAACTCAGGTCTTCCTGACTCTGGACTCAACACTCTATCTCCAGTGTCACCCAGCTTCCCTCTTTACATTCTTTAATGAGTTCTAAACTGGACCAAGCTTTGAGGTGTCCCCATAATTGTAGCATACTTCAGTTAGATCATCAAAATTTTGTTCTTTTTTCTTCATTTCATGATTTTGCTCATTTAATTCCTTTCCCCTCTCTGTCTTTATCTACACTAGAGAACTAATATTTATATGTTTCTCTTCATTGAGAAAATCCCTCCGTTGTTGCCTCTTTCCATTGGACGCCATATTCCTACGATGGACTTACTATGGATTTTTTTTAGGATGTGTTTTTTTTCTCCTTAGAACAGGACAGCATTTTATCCCATGTGCACCCAATTTATAAGACTGTTCAGTCATTTCATGAGGAGGATTCTATCGAAGTTTGTATTGGTTTTTATATAGTGTTGTTTGTTCTTTAGTATTTGCAGAGAAAAGTCAGGAGCGGCCTGGAAATTTGTATATTTCTTCTGAGTTCATGAGAAAAGGTAAGACAGGGATCTTTCCTTGATTGGTATTGTGTCTGTTACTTTTTTTTTGCAAAGTGGGGATGGGGGGAGGAGGAGTATTTTGTTGTTGTTTTAAAAAGTATTTCCAGGTTTAAATTTAGCCTGTTTTCTACTGCTTCTCACTTATCCTCACAGAAGACACTTGGCATACTTTAGCGGTGAATGAAGTGATAAGATAAATATTATTGAGAATTAGGGACAATCCAAACATGGACGCTACATCTCAGGCACATCCTTCTTTACAAGTGGATTGACATTGTTGTCAAGATTCAATAGAACAGGGCATAGATTGGGACGATAGGGCAGGATAGTATAACGATCCCCTTGAAGAATTATCCTTGACTGAGTAGAGTCTCCTCTACCACATATTTTTTTTAGACTAGGTTCTGATCCATAGCTTTCTAGGAGATTAAGGTTTGAGATTAAGGATCTGTTGACTACTTGGATCCTTCCACCTATAGCTCATTTTGAGGGCTTCATGACTCCCTAAAAGATCCCTTGTGCTTTCCAACCTCATCACAAGCCATACTCTCTCATGATTTCTTTCTCATTCAGCGAGCATTAAAGACTCATTATGGATTTTTTTTCCATTTTAAAAATTCTGAATTAAATAAATATCCATTAAAATGAGCCATTCCATACACACCGAGGAACAGAGAAGATTGTACATAAAGTTATGCATCTCCATCATTGCTTTTCAAATCTTTAATAAATTTAGCATGTAACTTTGAAAGCTGTCCTGCTGGTCTGTGATTTCTTCTATTCTCTTCTGTGTATTTCAGAAACATGTTTTAATGTTTCTCTTTTCTCTTTTTTCCTTTTCTTTCTTCTTGGCAACCCTGTTCCCAGCTTCCCTCTCTCTCCCAGCTCCACTCCTCCAAAATTCAGAAAAAAGGCAGACAAGCCCTTGTAACAAATATGCATAATCCAGAAAAACAAATTCCCACATTAGCTGTACCCAACAATGTATATCTCATTCTTCAACTTGAAACTATCTCTTCTCTATCAGAGGTGGGTAATATGCTTTTTACTCATTGGTTCTCTGGAAGCATGTTAGCCATTACGTTGATCAGAGTTCATAAGTCTTTCAAAGACGTTTGCTTTTATAATTTTTTTTACATTGTATAGATTGTTCTCCTGGTTCTGCTCGCTTCACTCTGCATCGGTTCATATAAGTCTTCCCAGGTTTCTCTCAAGCACATGCTTTTTATCTTTTCTTATGGCATAATAATATTCCACAGCATTCATATACCATAATTTGTTCAATTGTTCCCTAATTGATGGGCACCTCATTAGCTTTTGGTTCTTTTCTATAACTTGAAGAGCTGCCACGGACATTTCTGGACATGAGTCCTTTTCATCTTCCTTTGCTCTCTCTGGAGTAGAGTCCTAGTAGTAATATTGCTGGGCCAAAGGGCATACACAATTAAGTGACCTTAGGGCGTGGTTCCAGATTTAAGTGCTTACTACGTGCAGTGCTCTGTGAGAGCAACTGAAGGAAGATGTAAAGACAGATAAGACACAGCTCCTAACTCAATCATCTTACAGTGGTTTTGTTTCATTGTCTAACTGTCCCTAGACTGCCAGTTGCCTTTTTTTCTCCTTCCTAGCCTCTCTTTTGCGTAAATTCATAGGATCTCAGATTTAGAATTGGAAGAGACCTCAGAGCTCATCCCCTTATTTTCTAGCAGAGGAACAGGAAACCCAGAGAACATAAGTGATTTGCTCAAACCCACCCATGTCAATAAGAGGCAGAACTTGGATTTGAACCCACCCCACATAACCCACTCCAAATCCAGCCCATTCCCCACTCTACAATGCCGCCTCTTGGTGTTCGATTTGTTCCACCGAGGGTCTACACAGCAATTTTTTGTTCTTTTCCAATCTGTTTTTCAGAATCATTCTCCTGTAAGCTTCTTGAGGGCGGGGACTGTCTTTTGCCTCTTTTTGTGTCCCCAGCACTTAGCGCAGTGCCTGGCACCGTAGGTGCTTAATAACTGTTTATTGTTTGATTGTTCTTATGTTACCTAGCTGTCTACTTTTCTCTGCTGGATTTGTGTGTGTGTGTTTGTATGTATGTGACCTTAACCTAAAGCTGTCTTTTTCTCAGAGCCATTGGTTAGACCATGGAGGGACAGACCCCAGTCAAGCATCTATGATCCATTTGCTGGCATGAAAACTCCTGGCCAGAGACAGCTCATCACCTTACAGGAGCAAGTAAAGCTGGGCATCGTTAATGTGGACGAGGCTGTTCTCCATTTCAAGGAGTGGCAGCTGAATCAGAAGAAGAGATCGGAGTCCTTTCGCTTTCAGCAGGTAATTTCTGCTTCCCATGTGCTTGCCATCATTAGAGCTGGAACACCCAGAATGGGTGCTGCTGCTAGCCAGTGACTGGTTGGGTAGCCTTCCTTGTGGCTGAGATATACAGAACGAGGGGTGCTACCTGTACAAAAGCCTCTCCACTTCTGTGCTCTCCCGTTCAAGGACAACGTTAGCAGAAATAAGAAGGAAGTCAAGGGGGAAATCTACTGCTTTCTAGACCTGACCCTGCTCTCAGTGACTCAGGTTAGGAAATTGGCCTCACATGCAGTCACTGGGCTGTGGCTTTATGTCTCTTAGAATGTAAACCCAGGGCAGGCATCTATTAACACAGCAGGAAAAGCCAGCCTAAGTAGCTATTCAACTTTAGCTGACACTGATTATACCAGCTAATGAGTGAATGAAAAAGTATAAATACTATCAGCTAAGTGCCATCCTGAGGAGACGGTAGAATAAGGAAGAAGCCGATCATCATTATCATAATAGCAATAATACCTAGCATTCATGGAAATGCCCACTTTGTTCCATGCTTTCTTTGATTTCTTTTTTTGAGTTTTTGATTAAAGGGGCCATCCCTTGATTCACTTCTTAAAGAGGCCTATTCACTGAATGGGTGTATCTCACTCAAAATGAGAACCTGAAAAGACCTTAGCCTGAAAGGGCCTGGGTCTCCCATTGCATCCTGCCAGTTGTCCTGGTGAATATCTGGCCACTGGACGTAGAGGAGAAAGTGAGGCTGGTGACCTTGCACAGCCCTCCCTCACTCAAATCAAAGTCAACTGCAAGTAACGTCATCATTTCCCTGATGTCACAGTCGTCTTTGAGAATGAAGGACAAACACAACTATGTGCCAGGCACTGTATTAAGAGATTTACAATCACTCTCTCATTTGGTCCTCACAATAACTCTGGGAGATAGGTGCTATTATTATCCTCATTTTACAGTTGAGGAAACTGAGGCAGACAACAGTAAAGTGACTTTCCCAAGGTCACACATCTAGTAAGCATATGAGGCTGCATTTGAACTCAGGCCTTCTTGACTTCAGGTCCTGTGCTCTGTGCACTATGGCGCCACCTAGCTACCCATTCATAAAGTCATTCAGTATTAGTAGTATTAAGTACAATTGATAAGACTTTTATTTTTGTATTCAAAAGTCTTGCAAATTATAAAAACTATAAAAGCTGTAAGTTGGAATTGGGGGTTAGGGAAAATACTAAAGTAAGACAGTGCCTGGCCTCAAGGAGTTTACATTCTAATGGAGATGGTACCTTAAAACTATTTAAATTCTATTTTGCTTTTGTTGACTCAGAAATGAAAATTTAAAGGACATAACAAGAATAACTAAGAGGAAATTAAAGCTCAAGATGGATGAGAATATAGTAAGAAAAATGCTCTAAATTAGTTCATGAGGAGCCCTAGAAAGAGCTTGGGTTGCTGTCAGAGAATATGAACTTAAAGCTTTTAGTTTTCATAACTTGAAAGGCTTTGGAATATAACATTAAAGTCTTGCCAATTGTAACTTGTTGAGGCAGCTAGGTGGCACATTGGATAGAGTGCAGGGTCTAGAGTCAGGAAACCTAAGTTCGAATCTAGCCTCAGACATTTGCTGGCTGTGTGACCCTGGGAAAGTCACTTAACCTTGTTTGCCTCAGTTTCCTCATCTGTAAAATGAGCTGGAGAAGGAAATGGCAGATCATTCCAGTGTCTTCACCAAGAAAACCCCAAAAGGGGTCACAGAGTCAAATATGACTGAAAAACAACTAAACAACAAAAATATATTATATATAAAATTAAAAATTGTTATTAGTAAAGGTTATTATTTATAATGTCAACATGGAGGTATTTCTCTATTGGCATATTCCAGAGCTCTCTCTTGGTCCAGTCCTCTGTAGCATTTGATAATAACTTAGATATCGTATAATCAGATAACTAAGGATAGCTAATGCATTCAATGATAGCATTGATTCAAAAATATTTTAACAGGCTGAAACTCTGGACTCAATCTAGTAAGACAGAATTTAAGAAAAACGAATTTAAAGTCCTTCATTCAGATTATAAAGAGTAAAAGAACAAAATGAGAGAAATGTGGCTTAACATCAGTTAGTGGAAAAAAACAACTTAGAAGTGTTAATTAATTACAAGCACAGTATGAGTCAGAGTGTTATGTGGCTGCCAAAAAAGCTAATACATAAACTTTTTGGCGTGGGTAGTCCTTCCCCCAGTGCTGATCACAACCCTTCCAAACCCTCTCCAGCTTTGTAGATGGCATTCGTGAATTTCTGTAGCCAAAAAAAAAAAAATCATCTCTTGGTGCACCTCTTGGTTTTAGGATGTGCTTTGACCATGTCTACCTTAGACACAAAATCTTTCGGTATGTCTCAATAGTTTACAGATAAAGTCTGAATTCCTTAACCTGGCCACTAAAGCTTCCTCAGTCTTATCCCATCCTCCCTTTCCTGCTATGTCTCCAACAATACCCCTCCATCCCTGCCAGGCTTGGCACTCTCTGAGCCTGTCATGCCCTCCCCTTCCTTTTTTTTCTTCTACACCTTTGTCCAGTCACTTAATAAATATTTACTGATTAAATGGTCAATGGTTCTCTAACTCTAACTGGATCCGGTTGACTCCCTTTAGGGAACAGGCAGGAAGCATAGACAACGCCCTGAGAGCATGATGTTTAAAAAAAAAAAAAAAAAAGCTCTTTCCAATCATGTGCTGATGTGTGGCAAACTTTCCTGTGTGCAGATTGCCCCAAGTTCTTGCCCCTAAACCAGCCCCTTTGGAACCTTCAGTCCCCAGAAGCTCTTTGTATTGTCTCAGCCTTTCTTCTGATCCCACATTACATTGTTAGGACCAGCGTTTAGTACTTCTAACACAGATGTCTCCAGCATTCCTTCTCTCTCCCTGGCTGGATGCTCCCCTCTAAAACATCTGTCTTTCATTGCCCTGGGTTTCTGGAGTCTCTGGGTCTGCCAGCCCATTCCCACCTCTTCAGGGGCTTGCTGTTAAACCCTTGACTTACCATTACCTTGTGGTAGAAGAGCCCCTGTGTCGCTGGAGCTGTCTACAAATAGGATCCTAGGACCAATCCATCAATCCACAAGCATTTATTAAGCACCTGCTGTGTGCCAGGATCATAGCTGGAAGAGGCCATGTGGTCCAATTTACAGATGAGGAAACTGAGGCCCAGAAAGGCAAATTGAAAGACTACTTACTACATCTGAGGTACCCAGGATGAAAAGAGGTTGTAAGACATGGCTGTCAAACTCTTAAGAATAGTTTTCAGTCTCTCTAGGGTACGAGTTCCTAACATGGTTGAAGTTCAGGGGGTACATGAACATGAACGTGGACAGGGGGGAATTATGTATTTATTTTCACTAACCTTTGGCTTTCCATTGTCAATCTATGTATTTTACTTTGTGCATTTAAAAACATTTTGAGAAGGGGTCCACAGGCTTTGCGTGCCTACCAAAGGGACCCGTCAACTTTCATGGGAGAAAATGATATCTTTATTTTCACTAATCTTTGGATCTCCAGTGTCATCCTACATACTTTACAAACAGTATTCCGAGGAGTCCACAGCCTGCTAAAGGGGCTCATGCCACAAAAAGGTTAAGAACCCTGGTCTGGAGAGATGACACGTGCACATAAGGAGATAAGTGGAATCAGAACCTCAGCACCGCTCTGCCTTCCTCTAGTTCATGTAACTCATGTTGGGTGCTGATCCAAAGCCACCTCGTATTGGGAGGCAGTGTGGTGTGGTAGCAAGGGCACTAAGTAGGCATACCTGAGACACGGTTTCAAGGCCCACTTCTCCTATTAGCTGCTTGACCCTGGGCAAGTCATCTGGCCTCCACGAGCCTGAATTTTGTTATCTGTAAAATGGGTATGTTACTATTTGTTCTACCTATGCCATAGGTTTATTTTGGGGAAAATGCCTTAAAGCAGCATAGATGTGTGAGCTGTTGTCATGGTTATTATTATCATAGTCGTGTAATCCCACCCCCTTCATTTTAAGATGAGGAAACAGAGGCCTGACAGATGAAGTGACCACCAATAGCCATAGGTGGTAGCAGCCTTGGGACTAGAACTCTCATCTCCTGCTAACTCCCAGCTCGGTGCTTTCACTATTCCAATGCCTTAGACTCTAGACAGAAATAAAAAGGTGTACAGAATTTCACGGGAGATGTGGGATTGTAAAGGAATCCTTTGAGGGGCAGCTAGGTGGCAAAGTGGATGGAGCAAGAGGACTCGAGTTCAAATCTATTCTCAGACACTTATTAGCTGTGTGACCCTGGGCAAGTCACTTAACCTTGATTGCCTCTCCCCCAGCTTACCCTCACCCCCCAAAAAAGTCAGGGTTTATATAAGTGATGTTATCTGAGCAAGATGTTCCAGGCAGAGGGAATGATGGGAGCAAAGGGTCAGAGATAGGAATGTAAAGAGTCTGTTTGGGAACCATGAGAAAACTATTCTGACTAGAGCGAAGGAGCTTATGTAGAAGAGTAGCTGGCGATTAGGTTGAAGAAGTAAGGGCCTTAAATGATAGGCTAATGACTTTTGACTTTATTTCAGGGAAAATATCTTGTTTCTTTGTTTTCAGTTGTGCCAACTCTTTCTGACCCCATTTGGGGTTTTCTTGGCAAAGATGCTGGAGTGGTTTGCCATTTCCTTCTCTAGCTCATTTGACAAATGAGGAGATTGAGACAAACAGGGTTAAGTAACTTGTCCAGTGTTACAAAGCTAGTAAGTGTTTGAGGCAGGATTTGAACTCAAGTCTTCCTGACTCCAGGCCCACTGTGCCACCTAGCTGCCTGAAAGAATCTTACTTTGGGACATAAAAAGAATAAAAGTCTTGAAAGTGTTTCTTTTTTTTTCTGATGGTTGGTTGAAAGCCGCCTGTATTGAGCCTGCAAATATTATTTCCAGGGACATATTTTATTTTTAAAAAACTAAGTCTGCCTATAGCTTTAGTGCCACAAGGATAATGTCAGAGTATATATTAAAAATAAATTTATTTTCAATCTTCTAGGAAAATCTTAAACGGTTACGAGACAGCATAACTCGAAGACAACTAGAGAAGCAAAAATCTGGGAAACAAACAGGTATTACTTTTTATTTGGGACAATGTTAAGGTCTCTGGTTAGAGTAGAAAATTGAAAGATAAAATTAATGTAGTATGTAAATTAGTGTAGTCTGTAAATTCAAGATCACTTTCCTCAGTTATGAGCCTTTGGAATTAGTCATGATCTAAATCAAAACATCGAAGTTCCCCCCACCCTCTACCACGAAGCAGCAAGTGTTGGAGAAGCATGGGATAAATGATTAAGAGCAAATGAAGGTTAGTTCATAAATTTTAAAAGCAAGTATGTCTTTCACAACATCAGAGTGCAAGTTCAACTGTTAGTGTTGATAAGTCAGCAGTCTGTTTCATCTTTCAAGCACAGGAAAACGAACAACTTTATCTCTAATGTCTGTGCTTGCCTACAGGAAAATTTGAAGTGATTAGAAAATTTTTTTAAAAGGGCAGCAAAATATATGTCTGGGGATCATTTTCTAGAAAAGTCATCAAGGGGCCCTAAATCTCTTGAAAGATCCTTGTCTAGATTTACCCAAAGGAACCCTTCTGAATTCCATGTTCTTATTAAAATGTCCCTTTACTCTTTGGTTTCCTTATAGGCGGGTAGTTTTACATTTCTTTTAAGAATCCTAACACACAATCGACATTTAGCCTGCATCTCCTTACTTTTACGAATTCCTAGCTTTCCTTGGTCTCAATTGGAGCTGAGAAAGGTGGAGGCCTAACCAATCAACAAGTGTTTATTAAATGTCTACTCAGTGCCAGGAACTGTGCTTGGCCTAGAGTTATAATTTAACTGAGGGAGACAACAATGTGGTGGGGAGCATTGTGGCGGAGGAGGGAGAGACAGAAAAGGCTTCATGTAGAGGAGTTCTGAGAGATTTTAAGAGGCTGGGGAGAGATTATGAAGGAGAGCACGTGAAAAGCCCAAAGACAGGAAATGGAATGTTGTGTGTAAGGAAATGGCCAAAAGGTCAGTTGGTATTGATGATAGTATGTGTAAAGGGGGCAGCTGGGTGGTGCAGTGGATAGAGCGCAGGCCCTGGAGTCAGGAAGACTCATCTCCCTGAGTTCAAATCTGGTGTCAGAACCTAGCTGTGTGTGACCGTGTGACAAATTACTGAACAGCTGTCTGCCTTAGTTTCCACATCTGTAAAATGAGCTAGAGAATGAAATGTCCTTTGCCAGTATCTTTGCCAAAAAAAAAAAAAAACAAACCCAAATGGGGTCATGAAGAGTTGAATGCAACTGGAAAAAATCCATAAAGAGTATGTAAAACAGAATAATGTAAGGAACTGGAAAAATGGGTTGGAGTCAGGTGGTGAAGGGCTTTAAATGTTAGACAAAAGAGGAGCATTTAAATGCCAAACAGATGAGCCCAGCTCACTGGTAGCCAGTCAGGGAGCCAGAAGATTCTCATTCAAAAGGTAGAAATGGAAATGAATGAATCTGGAAATTAAGACTTTGTTACTCACTTGATATGCATAAACACCAAATCTTTCCTGTTAAAATATTTGCTATTCTATCGCTCCCTTCTTTTAAAAAAATTTCTTTTTAGTTTTCAGCATTAACTTCCATAAGATTTTGAGTTCCAACTTTCTCCCCATCTCTCCCCTCCCCCCACCCCAAGAAGGCATGCAATTTGATATAAGCTCTACATGCACTGTCATTTCCTTCTTAAAATGGAAGCAGTTTGGGTTTCGGTGTGTTTCTAGTTCACTCCTAGAAAAAGAGAGCCTAAAATCAAAATTTATTTAAAAATAAAATTCTAAGTCTAGAAATGTTTATTTTAGCATCCTCTTGTACTTAGAGTGTGAGCCAGACTTTGTTTCTGGAAAGAACAATGCACAAGGCAATGGGCCTCCCCCTCAGAAATACAGCCATGCTTTCAATTCCCTCTAGGGAGAACCTTTAAAGTCTTGCAGACCATGTCTTTGGGTATATTGTACCATCCACTGCTATTTTCACATACCAGATACCATACCTTTTAGCAAACTCCTGCTTAGGCCAGGCAGCCTAGAATCCTAGCAGCTGGGCCCCCCATCCCTGCTTTGAAAGAGCACCTTCAGATACACACAAGGCTGGGGGAGGGAGAGGCTGCAGCCAGCCGGAACTTCCTGGGTTGTAAAAGTCTATTTAGCCAAAGGCACACAAGAAATCATACACCTGCGAACAGGATCCACCCAGGTGCTTTGGGAAGGCTGGACCGTAATTCTGACCAATTCTGGAAATTGGCAGTGCTGAATTTGACCTCTTGCTTTGGCTTCTCAGTGTGCTTTGTGCAGAAATTAGTGACCTCTGAGACATTTGTCCTCTGCCAGGAGAAGTGGTCATTTTCCCTGAAGGGTCAGGCAAAGTTCCAACCTGATTCTGGGTAGAAATCTGGAGAAGGGGAGACAGAAAGAGAGAGAGAATCAAAGATGTGAGTTGCATATACTTAGTAAATGTTTGTTGGATTGAATGGAAGCCAGTGGAGAGCCACAATGTTAACTGTTAGTCAATGTTTAACCCTCTGTTGAATGAGGGAACTCTACCTAGTGGGAATCCATCCATACTGCAGCTCAGTCTTGGAAGTCTGTGCACCTGCATGACTTCTCTTTAAGGCAGCGGTTCTTCACTTACTTTTTTGTGTTAGGAAGCACTCTGACAACATGGTGAATCCTAAGGATCCCATCTGAGAATAACATTTTTGAATGTATAAAATAAAATACACAAGATAACTTGAACTCACTAATTTCTGCAGGATACACATCCAAAAACTAAAGCAAGAGAAGTCATGTCCATAATGAAATGCAGTTATCAAAATATTTTAGAAATTAAGTTTGTAGACCCTGGGTTAAGAACTCCTGCTCCATGGTGCCACAGCCCCTTCTGGGTTTTGATAATAAAGAAAGATCACTTAGTGTTGGAAGAGAGCCCTGTATTTATAGCTGAAATACTTGTTCTCTTCCCCAAGTCACCTCCTCTACCCTTTTTTCAGGATCAAGTGATAAAGGTAGTCTCTGGGAAGCCGAGAGTTTGGGATTTGGCGGGGTTGGGGGTTCTTTTTAAAAATTGGTGCAGGGAGGCAGCTAGGTGGCATAGTAGATAGGGCTCTGGGCCTAGACTCAGGAAGACCTGAGTTCAAATTATGCCCCAGACTAGTTCCATGACCCTAGACAAGTCACTTAACTCCCTCACTATAAAACGAAGATAATAATAGTACCTACCTCCCAGAGTTGTTGTGAGGATCAAACGAGATAATGCCTGGCACATAGTAGATATTTAATAAATGCTTATTCCCTTCCCCTTTTAATGACTTTTGTGAGTATAATAACTATGATAGAATGCAGGCTCCCTTGTAGAATGTAAGTTCCTTGAGGGCAGGGCATGTTTCCTTTTTGTCATCTATATCCCCAGTGCTAGGCACATACTTAATAAAGGCTTATTGGTTGGGATAGATATTTGGGGTTTTTGCCTAATTCTTCCTTTTCCTTTTTGATTCTAGACTTAGAGATCACGGTTCCTATTAGACATTCTCAGCAATTCTCGGGAAAAGTAGAGTATGGAATCTATGAGAGTGGCCCCAGGAAGAGCATCTTGCCACCCAAGAACACGTTACGCCGAGGTGACTGGAAAACAGAAAGTACTTCGAGTACATCAAGTAAGGGGGAGTTAAGGATGGGGACGGACGTGGGGAGTGGAGGGTGGCTGGACAGTCTTTTCGGACTCTTTGGTTCAGCTGGGTAAGTCGGGCATATTTGCGTATCCAGCATCAGTGCAAGTCATGAGACCATTTGGAAGGGAGTGCAGAGGCTCTCTAGTGTGATCCCTTCACTTTTCAGATGAAGACATGGCAGTCCCAGGGTCACTCAAGGTCACACAGGTGGGGTAGGATGGATCATGGATGAGTGTGAGTTTAAAAGCTGCTTCCTTTTCCTCTTTCTAGTCTAAGAAATGAACATTTTGAATACTTATATTATCTTTCCCAGGGGCCTGAAGGCATTTTGCATACATTGCATTTGGTCAGGATATAGGCTGGATGTTTTCCCAAAAGCTGACTTGCACAAACCTGAGCATAGTCTATAATTGTGGTCTTGGAGAAGAGGACATTTAAAGTGATGGAGAACATTGATAATAAAAATAAATTTTAAAATCTTTATTTGAAATAGAAGACCTAAAAAAGTACCTAAATCATATAAAATATATCTTTTGAGTGCAAATTATTTTAAGTATACATATTTAGTTTTCCTTTTGAAAAAATCTCATTTGAAGGGCATGGCCTATATTTAGACCAGTTTGGTACCTGGAAAAGCAATGTAGCATAATGAACAAAAGGCCAACCTTGGAGTCAGCAAGACCTGATATTAAGTCTTGCCTCTGACACATCAGTTGGGTGACAATAAGTCACTTAATCTCCTTAGCACCTTAGACAGCTCTTTTAAGATTACAGATTATAGGGGCAGATAGGTGACGAAGTGAGTAGAGCACCGGCCTTGAAGTCAGGAGGACCTGAGTTCAAATCTGGCCTCAGACACTGGATACACTTACTAGCTATGTGACCTTGGGCAAGTCACTTAACTCCAATTGCCCTGCCTTCCCCCCTGCAAAAAAAAAGATTACAGGTTATAGATGAATTGTCTAACTACATCAGAGGAGGAAATTTCCATAACAGGAGTGATGAGAAATCCAAAGTTTGGACCAAAATATTAAATAAATACCAAATAAATACCAAAACAACATTAACCTATTTCTTTCATCTCTCCCCTAAAGTTGACTACATTTATCCTACCCATTTTAGAGATGGCAAAACCTAGGCTTTGAAGCGGAAAGTAGCTTGAATAAAGTTAGAGTTAGGAAGTGATAAAGCAAGGAATGAACTTCAAGAATAATAGCTTTTTAGGCTAGTGCAGAGACTAACGAGAAAACTTGTTTTTGATCCGAAAACTTGAATATAATGCCTGACATAACAGGCAACTCACAGCCCTGTGCAGACAAGAGCTATTGGCTTTATTAGTCTATCTAGTGAGGCTGTGAACTGACTTTCCTGATGTACTAGCCTCACAAATGCTTTTGATTACATTCGCTCTTCATCAATAAACTTTATGTTCTTCATCAGAAAAGCGATAAAGGAGTCAGAGGGAAGCTAAGCAATAGTAAATTTCAGGAGCTAACCTATTAAATTACTCCTCTGGAAAATCATAAGGACTGAAAAAATGGTATATAACTCAGGCTACTTGAGGGAGTATTGTGAAATTATAGGATGTCTGAGATGGAAGGAACTCTGTGGGTCTTCTAGTTCAAGTAAGGGAACCAGATGAAAATATTATTAGGAGATATTTCAAAAAAAATGTTTAAGAATATTTTATTTTTCCCCAATTACATGTAACGACAATTTTTAACATTTATTTTTTTTCAATTACATGTAAAGGCAATTTTTAACATTGATTTAAAAAAGTTTTGAGTTCCAAATTTTCTCTCTCCTTTCCTCACCTTCCCCCATCCTGAGACAATAAGCAATTTGATATAAGTTATACACGTTCAATCATGCAAAACATGTGACCATGAGTCATGTTGTGAAAGAAGACCCAGACAAGTGGGAGATATTTAACAAAATAAATAAGAATACTATAGTACATAGATAATGTTAACATGTGATTTTCTAAGGTGATATGAGTCAGTAGGGATCCTCTTGTAGGGCTTAACAGCCCCTGGTTTCTAATTGACTTCAACACCACTGGTCTGAGTCCCAGAGAGGTGATATATTTGTACTAAATCATAGTTAGTCAGTTGCAGATTCAATATTAATACCCAGGTCTTCCAATTCTCAGCCCTATGTTCTTTCTACTATGCCAATCTAGCAACATCTGGCTTAGCTGTCATTGTAGCCTTCTGTGTGGAGTCTCTACCCAAATTTCTTGCATGCATGAATTAATCTAGTTACTACCAAACAGACGCAGTATGCCAGTGGATAGAAGGATGGGCCTTGAGTCATCAAGGACCTGGGTTCGAGATATGAAAATGAAAGGGTTTAAGGTATATTGTCAGTGAGCCAAAGAAAGTTTGGGGTGAAGAAAAGCTAACAGTAGATTTTTTTTTAATTACACAGAAGAAAGAAATTTGGAAAGGGATATAAACAGGGCAGTTTTGTTTCTTCCTTATTAGATTTAATATACATTTTTAAAAAACAAATTGTATGTAACATCAATTCACAATTTCATATAGAAACCTCTTTTTTGTCCTTTATACATTAGATGTTTGCATTTGTTGATGATTTTTTAAAAGTTCACAAAAATAGAAATGAAAAGAGCAGTATGTTAGTGGGATTAAGGAAGGACATTCTTTTTTTCTTTTAAAATATTTAATTGATGTGTTTTACATAGTGCTTTGTATATAGTAGTGACTTTGAATTTAAAACAGCTAAACAAAAAGTCTAGGGAGGAAACAACTGAATTGACAGAATAAATGAAAAGGTTGACATTTCACATTAGGGGAGAGGAAGGAAGAATTCAATTCATTTCAATAAATTCTAAGGCCGCTACTCTGTGCTAGGCACCAAAGGTCACAGAGACAAAAATGAAACAATATCTGCTTCAAAGGGCTTACATTCTACTTGGTGTAAAGCACATAGGTATTTGAATAAATAAATACAAGATCATTAGAGCAGAGAAAGTGTATTGGGAACCGGGAGTATTTGGGAAGGTTTCACAGACAAAAAACCACATGGCTGAACATGGTAAGAAGATGATGACTTGGAAAAGCAAAGTCAAGAGAAGAAATTTGTCCACAGTTTTGAGGGGCAGAGTTCATGCAAATGCATTGAAACAAGAAATGGAGTCTGGTTGAAATACCGAGTACATAAAGGAGAGTAATGTGCAGAAAGCCTGGGAAAGGAGTTTGGAGCTAGGGTGTTAGAGAACCTTAAATACCCGGCCTTGTATTTTATCCTCAAGTCAATACTGTTGTGGTTATTAAGTTGTGTTTGACTCTCGGTGACCCCATGTGTGATTTTCTTGACAGAGATACTAGAGTGGTTTGTCATTTCCTTCTCCAACTCATTTTGCAGATGAGGACACTAAGGCAAACAGGGTTAAGTTACTTGGCCGGCATCAACAACTAGTAAGTGTCTGAGGCAGGATTTGAACTTAGGAAGGCGAGCCTTCCTGACTCCAGGCCCGGCGCTCTATCTACTGTGCCACCTAGCTGCCCAAGTCAATCTGGAGCCACATGAGGCTTCTGAGCAAAGATCGGACACGGATCGTAGGAAGATCATTTTGCCAACTACATGAAAGACAAATTAGAGTAGAGATAGACTAGAAGCAAGAAAACAAATTAGCAAGCCATTATAATTGTCCTAAAGTAAGTTATTTTTCCTTTGTGTTTTACTTTGATAGCATTTTATGCCTGGATGGGAAAGAATTGATTTCTGGGAGCAGTAGGTATTGTGGTTTGATATAGAAAATAATATTCCCTATTGCGGGATACCTGGTTACTGCCAAAGACTTTTTTTTAGCTCGACTGATTAGAATATGTTGTTGACTTGGCCAGTTTCCTTGCATTCCATGACCACAGATGGCATGCCAGTTCTAGCTAGCTGTTGTGTGAACATGACACAAGGCCTAACCACTATAGAGAGATGGGTAAACTCATCACTGCTATTGAAGGGACGATCTGGTAGCAAGCAGGAAGCAATACAGATGAGCTTTGCCACACAGCTGTTTCACACAGATCTAAAAAACAAATCAGACCAAGCCATGATCAGGAAATCCAAGAAGAAGGAAAAAAGATCCCAGTGAGTCATTTTTCCAGCCTAGACAGGCAAAAGCCAGGAAGAGAGGTCTGCAGACACTGGGAGGGGGCCCTACCTAGAAAGAGCAATTACAGAGAAAGGATGTGTACCAGGGCAAGAAGAGGTCAACATAGAAGGCCTGACCTGGGGCAGGACTCAGGAATAAGTGCCAACTGGCAGCTGTGACCCCAAGCCCAGGTCACAGAACCAGAGCTGACTGCGGAGACCTAATGTAGGGGTTGCAGGTTGAGTAGTGGTCATGGGCCCTAGGCTGTGCACTAAGCAAGGTTCAAATTCACACATAAATAGCAGCTGTGGAGCTCTGATCCCAAGAGCATAGCGAGGTTTTAGTTCCATCCACTAGCCTAGTATGAAACTTGCACTGGAATATTAAGGCAGGAATCCCAGACCAAAGAGGAGCCTGCAGTTCTGCAACTCTGAAACAGCAGAACTTTCTAGCTAGCTGATAGTGGTTTAGTCTACTGGAATTCCAAACGGAAGCAAGCCAACAAGAATGCTGTGCAGACATAAACACAAGTCAGTAGCTTGCAGAGCTCCTACTAGGAGAAAAGATTTTGCTTTGGATCAGATTACTTTGGGAATGCTAAAAGCTTACAAGTTCCCAGCCCGAGCTGTCTCTGAGATCCTTGAATAACACAACATCGATACCTCAAGAAAGTAAAAGTGGGACTCTAGAGAACACAAACTCAGGTCAGACATTCCCTCTAGAAGTATGCAAAACCTGGCCCTAACTTAAACTCTAAAATGAGGAAGTAAAGTGGAAGAAGAAGCAGAAAAACATAAAATTCCACCATAAAAAAGTATCCTGGTGACAGGGATGTTGAAGGCACAAACCCAGAAGAAGAGCTTCTATAAGCAAAGCCTTAAAGAAAAACACCTTGGGCACAAGTTCAACTCAAATTCTTGGAAGAGATGAAGCAAGAGTTTTTTAAAAGTATAAAATTATTTAACAAATGAGAGTGCTAAAGGAAAAAAATGGAGCTATAGAAGAAAAAACTGAAAAGGGAATTAACAGCTTAGAATAAGAGGTTCAAAATATTAACCAAACACTGAACTCCTTGAAAATTAAAGTGGAAGAGAGAGAAGATAATTATTCCACGAGACAATAAGAAATGGTAAAATAAGGTCAAAGGGCTAAAAAATAGAATAGCAAAAACAATTAACTTGGAAAACAGACCAAGGAGAGGTAGTTTAAGAATCATCAGAGTACCTGAGCTATAACTTATGTGATGTCTAAAAGAGCCTAGACATCATATTTCAAGAAATCACAAAAGAAAATTGCTCAACTCTCTTAGAACTGGAGGAAGGACAAAGCAGAACTAGAAAGAACCCATCACCCAACTCCAGAAAGAAACCTCAAAATGAATACTTCCAGCAACATTATAGCCCAAATCCAGAACTTTCAGATCAAAGAAAAAATACTGCAAAAAGCCAGAAAGAAAGAATTCAAATACTAAGGAGTCACATTCAGGTTTACACACAGTTTAGCAGGCGCCACTATAAAGGATCAAAGAGCCTGGAATATAAATATGCTAGAGGACAAAAGACAAAAAAAGCTTACAATCAAGAATAACTTATCCAGCAAAACTGAGTAGAATCCTATAGAGGTAAAAAATAAACTTTTATTGAAATAGAGGACTTCCAAGCCTTTCTGATCAAAAGACCAGAGCTACATAGAAACTTTGAAATGCAAACATGAGAATCAAGGGAAAGATAAAAAGGTAAATAGAAGCAAACAATCATAAAGAACTAAGCAATAATAAACTGTCTACTTTCTAATATGGAGAGATGACGGATGTATCACCTCAGGACCCTATTGTCATCAGGGGTTGTAGAAGAAATCTAACTAGTAATAGGGCTAGGGAGTAGTTCTATCATTTTGTAATTATCTTAAAAGAAGAATGAGAAGGGAGAAAAGGATGAATACTGGGGAGGAAAAGAGAGAGAAAGGAAGGGGAGAATTATAAACAGTGCACAAGTAGCAGTTAAAATAGCAGTCTGTATAAGCAAGTAGGAAGGAGTCATCGGAGCAGGCAACATTTGAACCTCACTCTCACCTGCACTGTCAAAATAATGAAGAATATACACATACACACTGTAGGGTACAAAATATATCTCGTTCAACAGGGAAACAGGAAGAAAGAGGGAGAAAGGGGAAAAGGGAATAAGAAGAAGGGTATATTAAGGGAGAAACTAGGGTGCAGCCAAGATGGCGGAGTAAAAGGGAGGGACTAGTCCTAAGCAAAGCAAACCCTAAGTAAAGGTTGACAAAATAGTTATAAAATATTTATAGCAACTCTTTTTGGCATAGCAAAGAATTGGAGACTGAGAGGATACCCATCAATTGGGGAATCGCTGAACAAGTTATGTTATATACATATGATTGAATAATATTGAACTACAAGAAATTATGAAGGAGATGACTTCAGAAAAACCTGAGAAGACTTATATGAATTAATAAAAAATGAAGTGAGTACAACCAAGAGAACAGTTTATCTTAAAAACAATATTGTAAAGAACAACATTAAAAGACTTAGGAACTCTGATCCATACAATGACCAACCACAATTCTGGAGGATTTATGATAAACATGCTGCCCACTCCCTGATAGGGAGGTGATAGATTCAGGGCATAGACTGAGACATTTTTCTTTTTTATGTGGTGAATGAGGGAGTTTGTTTTGCTTGACTATACATGCTTGCAACAGGGGTTTTGTTTATCTTTCTTTCTCAAATAGGGCAGGGGGGAGGGTGAAAAGGAGGATTTTAGGGTAATTTAAAAAAAATAAAATTTAATTAAAAAAAAAAGAAAAACCAATGCAAAATTTATACTCTATGGTCATTCAAGAATGAAGGTTGTTATTGTTATTATCATTATCATTATTATGTACAGACTCTCAACTTACCGGGCAGCCTTGTATAGTGGAAAGAGCACTAGATTTAAAATCACAAGCTGTGTGACCATTGGCCAGTCACAGTCTTTGAATCTCAGTTCACTCTGTCTCTCATGGATTGGCCAGCAATAGGTCCCTGCCCAAGCACCCCTTCAAGGTTATTTTGGGGGGAGATGGCTCTGAGTGAATACAGGTAATAGTTTCCCTTTTGACCAGAAACAACCCTGGAGGTCTTCCCCTCCCAGCTTGATATAGATACATAGATACATAGACAGATATAGATACAGATATACAGAAACAGAGATAGATATAGATAGACATAGATATATTGATATATAGATAAATATATATTTTTGTTAAAGAGGCCATCTTTTGACTCACTTCTTTTACAGGCCTAATCACTGAATGGGTGTTGGCTCAGGCAAAGTGAGAACTTGGAAAGACCTTAGCTTAGAAAGGCCAAGGTCTCCCACTGCATCCTGGGACATCTCCAGTTGTCTTGATGTATATCAAGCCACTGGACCCAGATGGCTCTGGAGGAGAAAGTGAAACTGGTGACTTTGCGCAGCCCTCCCTCCCTCCCTCAAATCCAATTCAAATGCAAGTCATGGCATCATCTTCCTGATGTCATGGTCCTCTTTGAAAATGAAGGACAAACCACAGTTTCTTCTTCTATAAAAAAGGGGCTAATTATATCTGTGTGTAGGGATTAGCATCTCACATGGTTGTTGTGAAGATCAAATGAGTTGAGGTAGGTAGAGTGCTTTTTCAACCCTAAAATGCCACATTATTATTGTATTGGCTATATGTATGAGACAGCTAGATAGCTCAGTGGATGGAGCTCTGGGCCTAAAGTCGGGAAGACTTGACTTCAAATCCAGCCTTAGATACTTAACCAACTGTGTAACCTTGGTCAAGTCACTTAACCTCTGTTTGCCTTAATCTACTGGAGAAGGAGATGGCAAATCTCTCCAGTATCTCTGTCAAGAAAATTTCATGGACAGTATGGTCCATGGGGTCATGAAGAGTTGAAAACAACTGAATGGCTGAAGTGATAGATACATACATCTATACACATATACACACATATATGTTTATGCTTGAATATTCTAAGTGAGGTATTATTGTAGTTTGAGATGTGTGGAAAAGCAATTCCAAATTCTATCTGGTTCTAACTATTCTCCATATTGAAGAAAAAAGGAAAAGAAAGGCCTTCCAGACCCTAGTGAATGGCCCAGTTATTGGAGCTATATTTGGTACAACAAAATTGTAGCACAGAGCAAGAATTTGAACAGTTGTTTGGAGTTCACCGTAATAGGAGTTGACCTATGTAAAGTAGGACATCCCTTAAAGGCAAGCCTTACATTGTAACAGATAAAAGGCCACATACTCCTTAGCATTCTGAACTAAAAATCTGGGGACTTAGAGCAGGAAGGATTCTCAGAGATTATCTGGTCCCAGTTCCTCATTTTATAAAGCCACCGGGGCAAAGTGCTTTTACCTACCAGGAGTAAGTGTTTGTTGGTGTTCAGTCATTTTTCAGTCGTGTCTGACTCTTCATGACCTCATTTGGGGTTTTCTTGGCAAACACACTGGAGTGGTTTACCATTCTCTTTTCCAGCTTATTTTACAGATGAGGACCTGAGGTAAACAAGGTCAAGTGACTTGCCCAGGGTCACACAGCTAATAACTGTCTTGAGGCCAGATTTGAACTCAGGAAGATGTCTTCCTGACTCCTGGCCCAGCACTCTATCCATTGTGCCACCTAGCTGCGTTGTACATTAGTATTCATAAACAAAAACAGACATCGAAATCATACATAAAAGCACAAACTCCGTGCTATTTACTATTTGCTTTTTCTAAAGAGGTATATTGACTTTGACAAAATAATATCAATACTGTTTTATTTGTTTCTTTTCCATATTTTCAATTTCAACTTTTATTTCTCAGATGCAGAAATGCCAATGAATAGCTGAGGGCTGTCAATTAGAAGTGATCACAAGTAGAAGGGAATGGGGGAATTTGATTCATATAGCTTTAAGCTGGAAACAGTGAAAAAAAATAAAGCTTCAACATAAGGCAGTCAATTTGGTTATGGGCCATGTGCCTTATGACATACACACACACACACACACACCCTCCTGTTCAAAACAGAAAAAAAATCCTTGTCTATAAGTAAATGTTTGATTTCCTTTTAATCTCTGTAATTCTACATCTGGCTCAGCTGCTTTTCTTGCCATCAACCAGGTAGCAACAGTAACCGTTCCAGCACACGAAGCGTCCTCAGTGTCAGCAGTGGAATGGAAGGTGACAATGAGGTAAGACAGGGATCCTATCTTACCCATCATAAAATTTTGGTTTGAGAATGATTTAAAATTCTGTTTCTCAAAAGAGCACTTTTGTTTAATTTTAATTTGATTTAATTTAATTTTTAAAAAGATTTCATAGAACTTTCCCCATAAGTAAAAGAATTTGGGGTAGTTCAACAGCACCAAGGGCTCATTTCTTTTCTTCTTGGTGACCATCATAAGAGACTAGGCCACCACACTGCCCATTGCTGGGTCAGTACCAGATGAGTCATCAGAACTGGTTGATGACCTTGTTAGCAATAGTTGGACTTTCTGACACCTTTCCCTTAGGTCACACCTCTGGATTGTGGTGAGGGTCTTTCTGGTGTGACAGGGGCTGCTAATTGTTCTTACCTTCTCCCTGACTAATTTCATCTTGAAATTGGAAGATGTGATAGTCTTGTGTGTACGTGTAATGTCTGTGTGAAGCAGCTGATCAGGTCTGCAAGCCACTCTTCCGTAAATTCCTGCTCATTGGCCCTGGGGAGACTTAGAGATGGTAATCTTTATTGTGCATGACTGGCTGAAATTTCATTTTTCCCCCTTTCTTCCTCCTGATTTTGCTTCCTGAAGGACAATGAATTCCCAGAAGTCAATAGAAGCCGTAGCCCAGGTCCCCAGCACATGGAGAGACCCCCCTTCAAGTCACTCGAAAGGCCTCCCAGGATACCTCCTCGAGCTGCCTCTCACAGGTAAACTATGCCAGGACACTCAGTCTGTCTCAGCTGAGGGAACAGCGCTTTGATCCCATGAGACTAGATATAAATTTAGGGGAAGGAATAAGCATTTATTTAGTGCCTACTAAATGCCCAGCACTGTGCTAAGTGCCTTACAAAAATGATCTCATTTGAACGCATGCTTTATCCACTAAAATGTCTACACTTGTTTTGTGACACTAGGGTGCCATGTTGGACAAGCCACACTGTAAGTGGTGGAATCTTACCTATAATGTAATCATTTATTACAAGCATAGACTAGTGGAAAAAACTTAAAACTTGAAGGCTAGAGACCCAAGTTTGAGTGCTGGTTCTGACAGTTACTGTGTACATGATAGTGGGCAAGTAATTTACCTTTTCTGAACCTCATTTTATAGTCTTTCTATAATAATCATAATTGCTCTATGCCACAGTTGTTCCGAGGACAGTCAACGAATTTACAAAGCACTTACTATGTGCCGGGCAATCAACAAGCATTAAGTGCTTACTTAGGTGCCAGTTAGGAGGCAGCCAGATGGCCCAGTGGATAGTGCACTGGGCCTGGAGTCAGGAAGACCTGAGTTCCAATCTGGCCTCAGACATGTATTAGCTGTGTCATCCTGGGCAAGTCACATAACCTCCATTTGCCTTAATCCGCTGGAGAAGGAAATGGCAGACCACTCCAGTATCTTTGCCAAGAAAACTTCATGGGTGGTATGGTCTAAGAGGTCACAAGGAGTCAGACATGGCTGAACAACACTAACAATGTGCCAGCTAAGCACTAGGAATACAAAGAAAGGTGATGATAGTGCCTGCTCACCAGGAATTTACACTTTAATGAGGGAAATGATATTTAATAAATTGGTACATACGAGATACATAAAGAGTAGTTAAAAGGTAACCTTAGAGAAGAAGGCTTTAGCATCTGGAGGACCCAATGAAGCCTTCCTACACAATGCACCATTTGAGCTGAGTCTTAAAGGAAGCCAGGGATTCTCACAGGCAGAGATGTGGAGGGAGAGCATTCCAAACATAAGGGACAGCCAGTGCAAAAGTATGGAGATGGGAGATGGAGCACAAGGAGTCTGGGATGATTGGATTATTGAGTGCACACAAGGGAACAATGTGTATGTAAACTAGAATAATAGGAAGAGACCACATTGTGAAAAACTGTAAGTGTTAAACAAAGGATGTCATATTTAATTTTGGCGGTGTTAGGGAGCCACTAGAGTTTATCTCAGTTTAAGAATTGCTTAATTCTTTTTTTAATTTAATTTATTAAATATATTTAGTTTTCAGCATTGATTTTCACAAGAGTTTGAATTACAAATTATGAATTTTTTCCCCATTTCTACCCTCCCACCCACTCCAAGATGGCTTATATTCGGGTTGCCCCATTCCCCAGTTAGTCCTCCCTTCTGTCACCCCACTCCCCTCCCAATCCCTTTCCCTTCTTCTCTCGTAGGGCAAGATAAATTTCTATGCCCCATTGTCTGTGTATCTTATTTCCTAGTTGCATGCAAAAACTTTATTTTTTGTTTTTGAATGTCTGCTTTTAAAGCTTTGAGTTCCAAATTCTCTCCCCTCTTCCCTCCCCACCCACCCTCCCTAAGAAGTCAAGCAATTCAACATAGGCCACATGCGAATCATTATGTAAAACCCTTCCACAATTCTCATGTTGTGAAAGACTATGTTTTGCTCCTTCCTAACCTATCCCTCTTTATTGAATTTTCTCCCTTGACCCTGTCTCTTGTGGAAAGTGTTTATTTTTGATTACGTCCTCCCCCTGTCTGCCCTCCCTTCTATCATTCCCCCTTTTTTTTATCTTCTTCCTCCTTCTTTCCTGTGGGGTAAGATACCCAATTGAGTGTGTGTGGTATTCCATTCCTCAGGTCAAATCCGATGAGAGCAAGATTTACTCATTCCCCCTCACCTGCCCCTCTTCCCTCCCTACAGAACCACTTTTTCTTGCCACTTTTATGCGAGATAATTTACCCCATTCTATCTCTCCCTTCCTCCCTCTCTCAATATATTCTTCTCTTATCCCTTAATTTGATTTTATTTCTTTA
>CM053624.1:59092147-59153826 GCA_028646595.1 Phalanger gymnotis
AGGAAGCAGCTCCAAAACAAAACTGTAGAGACTGGTCTGTATTTGGTACCTCCCCACCTTCTTTTCATCACCTCTCTCCTACCTTCTGGTGTCTCTCAGATAGAGATAATAGGAGACAAAGGGCCAGAGCCCTGCCAGAGATTTTGGAAGGTTGGAGTGCCCTGAGATTTGAGAATCTTCACCTCTTTCCTTAAGTCCCAGAGGGCTTATTCAAAGACTAACAGCATCTTTTAGGTGAAAGAGCCATATTACCCAGATGGGTCAAATGAATAGCTATCATAGGATCTGAGATTTTGAGTCAGAAGGAGGCTTAAAGGTGATCTCTTCCAGGGGTGTTGAATTCAGTGTAAGAAACACACAAAACTCCCCATTGCAGCCCAAATTAAAAGTAATTAATTAAAATTTAATTGGAAAATGTTTAACAAAATAAATAAAAATAACAACACAGATAATGTTAATTTGAAGTTTTCTAAGTTAATATGTGGTTCACAGGGACCCATTTCTATTGGAATTTGATGCCATTGATCTAGTCTAACCTGGTCTTGGGAAGGTTAAGTGACTTAACCAAGGTGACATAGTGACAGAGATAGGATTTTGAACCCAGGACCTTTGACTCCAAAGCTGGTGTTCTTTCCACTGAAGTGTACTGTAGCCATTGTAAATGAATAGAATTATAATATTAAAACTGGGGATCATATTTCCCTTTAGTCTGCAGGTAAGGAAATTTCCCAAGCAAGATGTACTAGATTCATCAAAGGTCACTGAGCTAATTTGTGGCAGGGCTGGGCCTAGAACCCAATCCTCCTGACTCCTGGCCCAGTGTTATGCCTACTGATACACACTGTATAATGTATTATGGAATGTTTGGGTATAAAGGATTTTTCATGTCAAATAAGGTAATATATGTAAAGCACATTTTAAACCTTAAAGCACTATGTAAATGCTAGATATTAATTTGTAATTTCAACATTTTTTACTCTGAAGGGTTTAAAACAAGGCTAATAATTGTCATACCATTTTTGTAATTAAGCATCCTTTTAAAATATTAAAATGATCAGCAATTGATTACCCATCTTTAGTCATCAATTTTCCATGGATTTAATGCTTTCAGCTACATAGCTTTCTGATATAGTATATAAATTGTATATCATCTGTTACACAATGTGCTACTGGTTAAAGGTAATATAAATTTCTGGAGTTAGAATAGAAGGCATTTATCCAAGAAGGTATGAGAAAAAGGAAACTTTCATGTGTGCAATTATTAAAGACTTCTGAGCTAGTTGGCAAGGGGTAGCAGAAATATTGGGGCATCTGGGTGGCACAATGGATAGGGCACTCAGCTTGGAGTCAGGAAGACCTGAGTGCAAATCCAGGCTGATACTTGTAGCTGTGTGACCCTGGGCAAGTCACTTAACCTTGTTTGCCTCAGTTTCCTCAATTGTAAAATGAGTTGGGCAAGGAAATGGCAAACCACTCAAGTATCTTTGTCAAGAAAACCCCAAATGGGGTCATGAAGAGTCAAACACAGCTGAAACAACAAGCAACAAATCAGAAAGACAGGATTGGCAAGTTAATAGGCTATAACCACACTGAGTTTATGAGATCTTGTTAAAAGGGAAGGAAAAATGTGAAAGAACAGGTTTTCATGAGATTGGCACCAAAATCAGAAATGGGGTTTCATTTCAGTATGTAAAATAATCAGAAAATTATTCGGTGTTGATATTTAGTAAGAACATTATGAAAATGGGAGGAGAAACAATAGAAAGAGGGGGGAGGAAGATTGAAAATCTGATTTCATTTTTAAAAAAGTACTTGCAAAGAAGCTTAAATGTGATGGATTTGGTGTTTGTTATGTTTGGAAATAAAATTATACATGTGTCATTAAATCCATTTGCAAGTATGTATGGCATACAAATACTTCAATGAATCCATGATTGCATCAGCATAGCTACCTTCCAACAGGGCAGATTGCAACCCATAATAAATATGTATATTGGCAATCCAATATGTAAATGTCTCTTGTAATATTTTTTTTCAAAATCTCTGGTTTCCCTGGAAATCTTCAAGAAAAGAATACACAGTCCTCTCTTTTGAAGGTAGAAGACAGGGCTAAGTTACCTTCCAGGTACCATCATAGCTCTAGAATTCTTTTGTACCCAGTCCCCCTGATTCTGTGATACACTGTGCAGTTTAAACAAGATCTGATTTTTCAATGTAAAATTTACTGACTCAGTACTTGGCCCAATGAAGCTGTCCATTTTCGGGAGTCAGTAGAACTGGACAATGACGAGCTTTGTTAGTATGTTCTTCTTGTGCCTTTGAAGCTTCTAATCTATACCCTAACCAAAAGCCACCCTTCATTTCCTAAACTGCTTAGTGAGTTTCTTTTCCTCACTTAAAAAAATTGCACAAAGGAGGCCTTCAGTAAGCATTTGCTGAGTAATTCCTCCAACTGCAACTTCTAGGTAGCATAACAATTATATGAAGGAAAGTGATAATTAAGGAGTGCCTGATTGTACCCCCTTTCTCCAATTGTTGACTAGTTTCCAACATAATTAAATTTACATGTTACAACACATATGTGGAAACCTGCCCATCTGCAAACAGTTGATTTTATCTGTAAATAGTCACTTGGGCTTTACTTAAGTTTGGAAAACCATTCATAGTCATTCAAAAACAATGGAAGCATGGCAAATGAGACAAAGGAATGTTAGTACGATAAGCTAATCAGAATAGTAGAACACAAGGATACCCCTTCTCCACCGCTATTTGATATAGTTCTGAAAATGTTAGTGTTGGCAATAAGTCAAAAGAAAGAAATTAAAAGCATAAACATAGGCCAAAAAGGGAGAAAAACTATCAAATTATCTCTACTTGTGGATGTGATGGTTTATTTAGATAACCCTTGAGAATTAGTAAATTAATCAATTAGTTGCTCAGTCAAGTAACAAGATACAATGTAAACCCACAAAAAAAACCAAACAAACAAAAGTTGACAACAGCCACCAACCTGCTTCTATGCAACATTTTTCAGTATGCCTGCTTCAGATCAGTCATCAGGTACACATAAAACCAGAGATGAAAACAAAACCAACTGAATACAGAAAAGCAAGATAGAATACAAGTATAAGGCTCGCATTGTTTGCAGCCATCCTAGGACCCTAGGCTATCTGTTCAATGCATCTTTCTTTTTCTCTTCCCATCCCTTCCCCACCCCTAACCCCATTCTTTTCGGTGAAGAGGCTAAACAGCACCCCCTGCCCCTGGACAGCTCTCTTCTTTTCACCATGCCATTGGCTAAAATATTTTAACTTTGCTTTTCTAGCTTCATATCTATTGAACTGATCTCCTACTCATCAGAGCTATAGAATAACAAATTAACATTAAAACACTGTCAGTAACTTTGTTGCCCCCTTTTTTTTGAAGTCTTAAAAAAAACCACAATAACCAAACATACTCACGTTACACCTGGTCACAGGAAGTGTGTGTGTAAAAAATGGGTGTGTATATATTTTACATGCTTTGTAAACTGGGTAACATATTATGGATCTTAACTTTTGAAGTCCATCTAGTTAGTTTCTCAACCTGCTTTCATTGTTTCATTTCAGGCCTCCAAGTAGAGAGAATTTCCATCCTCCTCCACCTGTTCCACCAAGAGGACGTTGACTCCTCCTCTACCATCTTCTTTAAACAGGACTTTGGAAGAAAAGCAAGTGATTTTCAGCTCCTTAATGATGTCATCAATGACTTAATGTTGGATTGTACTGAGATTTCTCCTGGCCTTAAGATGTATTACATGATTAGACTGGGCCATCTCTGAAGAAGTGACTCCTCAGCTGCCAAGGACTAGGAAGCCAGGAACTTCATTTCCTCTTAAACAACCTGAGTGAGAAGTTCCCTTGTTCCCTAGAAGACAGAAGACTTGATTGGAATATATGCCTTTCATTAAGGGGTCTAAAAACCCCTAAGAATATTCATAAAAAGTGTTTTTAAAATTCATTTTACTGACATGTTCTTTTAATGCATCTTCAGAATACTCATACATAAAATGAGTTGCCAAGCAAGGGTTACAGGAAATGAGAGGATTCTGTATATATCTCAGGGGTTTAAGCATCTAAATACCTGTTTGCTTTAAAAAAAAAACTACATAATTCTGTCCAGTGAACATTTTGTTATATTAAGGAATCTATCAGCCAAGAGTATTAGGAGTTATCAATAATAATAGTATACTTATATAGCTCTTATCTCATTTTGTTTTTGTAACAACCCTGGGAAGTAGGTGCTATTATTATCCTTATCTTACAGATGAGCAAACTGAGGCAGACAGAATTTACCCAGGATCACACACTGAGTTCAGATTTGAGCTCAGGTCTTTGGGACTTCAGGGCCAGTGTTCTCTCCAGTGCACCACTTAGCTGCAGAGATACCAGTCAGTACTCTGAATCATAGAGATGGAACTGCATTGGTACTGTTGAGCATGTCCTTGACTTCTCCGCCATTTTCAAGCCAGGAGTGGTAGAGGAGATCCCATGGTAGCTGTGGGTTTCTCTGTTTGCTTTCACTATTACTGGATTTGAGCAGGACTACAGCTTCTTTGGGAAAAGGCAGATTGTTTTATATGGGGAAAAATTAGTAAAAAGCATTAGGGTTTTTTGCTTATTAATAGCAATGGTGATAATAACTGACAACTATATAGCACTTTAATGTTTGCCGAAAGCTTTTCAGGCACTATCTTGTGGGCCTCCCAACAAGTCTGTGAAGTAACAACTACAAGTATCATTATTCCTATTTTACAGATGAGGAAACAAAGTCACACAACCCAGAGGTAGGGAACTGGATCCAGGTCTTCCTAACTCCATGCTCAGCATGCTCCTACTCCACACTTCCCATCTCAAATTTCCATCTCAAAATAACTAAATTTGAGCATCTTATTTTGTTAAAACAGAGAATACAAATCAGCACACACACACACACACACACACACACACTACTATAATCTGTCTCAGAATTACTTTCTGCTTAGAAATCCCATCCTCTCCTTTGAACTCTAAAACCACTCACATTCTGAGCTCTGTCAACTTCTTTTTGACATGGTTCCCTTCCCCTCTTAATGTGCATATATCCCAATAACAATAGTATTAAAATTCTGAACAATCGTGTTTTGCCAGATGAATCTTTGATGATAAAATGCTCTTTATTTCTTCAATCATCCCTCTCTCCGGTTTCACTTACTTTGTTACAGGGCAGACAAAACTCTTGTTCATCTGACTTGTGCCCAAGTTGTTGATCCTTCCTCAACAGTAATTTTGTTAAATTACAAGACAAAATGCTGAATGCCCTCCTTTGGTTCAAAATAAATTGGTGAGCATGGAAGGGTATGATTTGGAATAAACACAGCCTAAGTTTTCTGATCTTTTTAGACATTAAAACTGACTGATTGCTGACTGTATCACTTATTTAGAAGAAATATTTCTGAGGACTTCTTATTTCCTAAATATAGTCAGAGAGTCGTCTAAGGCTTAGTGAGGTTAAATGACTTATCTGTGGTTGCAGAGCAAATAAATGTCAGAAGTAGGATTTGAACCCAAGCCTTCCTGGCTCCCAGTCACGCATTCCATTCACTGAATTGCTTCTCTTTAGATGCTAGTAGGTAACCCCTGAGTGATTGGGGGGAAGCTGTCTTTTTAATGCTCTTTAATGCCTTTTTAATGGTCTTTCTAATGCTTTTTAATGTTCATACATTAGCCTGCACTGCTGTGCGTCCCTTTATGATTATCAATTCATGTTAATTAGTCAGATGGAAGCTCAAACTCCCCATTCCTTCACCCCCCGCCTAAAGTAATTTCCTCTCAGAGATTTGGCTGGAATTCTATCAAATTTTAGCTTTCTCTTGAGGGGAAATATGTCACCATAGAATACAAAGGGAAATTAAGGTGGTGATGTGATAGGCTAGGATAGGATTCTATCATTTTCTCTTTGAGAAATGAGAAATTGAAGACTTGGGATATCTAGAGAAGACTTTTTAACATGGGCAAACACAGGCTTAGAGGTTGTCACCTATACTCTCTTAGAGTCCTGTCATGGGCTAAGGTTGAGCAAGTGCCATGAACTTTCCAATTTGAGGAGTTGACAAAGGCTTCATCAGGAATTACCTGTCTAGGTAAGGACAGGAATTGTCCTGTTTGGAGCCAAGGTCAATACTCAAGGTATGGAGCTGAAAGGCCAGAGGCAAAAGGTAGTGTCCAGAGTGGAAGCAAGGTCAAAACCATAGATCAAATCAAGTCCAAGAAAAGTAGAGAGAAGTGACGTCTGGGGCCAGGTTGTAGGGGTTTGTTACCAAGGATAAAAGTAGGCATGGTTTAGTGGACAGAGTGATGGACTTGGGAAGATCTGAGTTCAAATCCAACCTCAGACACTAACTGTATGACCCCAGGCAAGTCAATACCACTCTGAGCCCAGATTATTGATCTGTAAAATGAGTGGAGGGGAGGGGTAACTTTGAGCTCAATCTATGATTCTATGAAGTTGGATATGAAGTTGGATAACAACACTATACTTGATGTTCTGTGGGGCCATTTATGTTCCTATGTCTGGCCTCTTAAGTGGCAACTAATGTTACTGCCATTTCCCCATTCTAGGCTAGCTATAAAGAGATGATATCTACAATAGCCAATGCCTTTGCCTCTACCACTAACTCCACCAGAGGTCACTGGCTTTAGCTCCCGAGTTGATTTTATACACTCAGAGTAATGTTCTCTTTAATTTAAAAAAAAATTAACAACAGGCTATGTCTGAGAGCGCATAAGTGGAGGTTAGCTACAACAGATGATGTGTATGAAGCAGTTTATGATTTACAAAGTGCTACGTGTACATTATTTCAGTCATAATCAAATAATAACTCTCAAAGCTTTCAAATGTGCTTTACAAAGATTAGCTCATTTTATCCTCATAACCACCTTGGGGGGTAGGTGCTATTAATAGCCTCATTTTATAGATGATAAAATGGAGGCAGACAGAGGTCGAGTGATTTGTTCAGGGTCACACAGATAGTGTCTGAGATTAAATGTGAGCTCAGGTCTTCCTGACTTTGGGCCAAGCCTTCTACCACACTACCCAGCTGCCTCTTATCTGTTAAGAGTAACAAAATTAATCTGATTTTTAATGTTATAAATAATCATTATTATGCCTTATAGTGATTAGTACAAATGATAAAGAATTTGTGAAAATGATTATAATTGGTATCAATTTTACACAGGTAAGCCAAATTCTTACAATTTTTCTCTTCTTGATTTGTTTTCCAATATTTAAGGGGCAGTTGATGGTTTTTCCTGATGTATTGTCTTTGGATCTCACCTTGTTCTAGAACCTTCCAGTTTATGAAGAGTTTTCTTCATAATATCCTTGGGAAGTTGATTACACAAATACTATTATTCTCAGTTTACTGAGAAGGGAAACAAGTCACAGAGAGACTATTACTTTCCCTACTGTCACACCTGTGCACATTTGAACTCAGGTCTTTACGGCTTCAGGACTCTTTCCATTACATTACTGTCCCATACACAAAGTATTGGACAGGAATCCTAACAGTGTGGTTACTTGTGGTTCGAGGCCAAAATTCTCTAGCTTTCTTCCAAGGATATCTGAGGGGTCTTTGAATAGTTGCTCATTTCTACTCTGAAGTGATCAGCCCCAACTATTCTGGGTATCCAAATCCTCAAAGCAGTGGAAACTCTGGGCCATAATGCTCTGTTTAATTATTTTAGAGTTCTTTAAGCTCTCTTCCCAGGCTAACTGCACTTCTGATGTGAGGCCTAGCCTAGCCCTCCACTCCCTTTTTTTAAACAGGAACAATTTAATTATTTGACTGTGATATCCAGAATCTACAAGAAACTCTTACATATTTGTATGAGCAACCAATACCCAAAATTATAAAAGTAAAGCACATTTTACTGAAACAGGGAATGACAAATTTTAAATGTGAAACATTCAACATCATTATCAATCAGAATACCACCGAACCCCCATTTTAGGCCTCTTCCCACAGTCCCTCTTTGTTGCTGATTTTTTTCTACCTTTGCCAAATCCTTAAGATTTTTTTTAAATAGAAAAAGAGGTGTTTGTTTCATAAAGATGGCATTTATCAGCAGGATCAGGGGAGCCATAAACCAGACATGAATCAACAAAAAAGCATTTATTGGACTCCTATTCCTACTAAGTTGCAAGTGCTATGTTCAGCCCTGAGATTAGCAACTAGAGAAAGACAGTCTATGTGAAGTTCACACTTGGAGAGAAGACAGCATACTAGAGTTCAGCTGCTGGGTAAATGAAACCACTTTTAAAAGAGCTAAGAATGCACCAGAGGGGCAGATTGCATGGCCCAGGCAGGCATCTTTAGATTGTCAGTAGGTCAGATGATAGTGGGAAACTGTAGGGCATACAAGCAGGGCAAATGGTAAAGGCAGGAAGTCCTTAGAAAGTGGCGTCAGGGCAGATGGCAAGGTTTGTTCATCTTACCTGAAGGAAAACTTGGTGACTCCCATTAACCCAAGTCATGTGAGTAGTCAAGCAGTCTGGACTGGTTTCTAGGTGGTTTAGGGCCAAGAGTCGAGCAAGTCAGAGTTCAGTTAGATCTCACAGAGATGAGAATATCTGCCTTTGTCTTATTGCATGGACACTTGAACAATTTCCACAGTTGTTTATAGTATGCATTTCTTTTTGTTTGTAATATTAAAAAAAATTAAAATAGCACATAGAAAATTCAAGAAATCATATGAAGAAAATGGCCAAAGATAGCTGGAATGGTCAAAGATAGCTGGCCAAAGATATGGAATACAGCTCCAACATAAGGGGAGGGTGGAGAAATTAAAGAGAAAATGATTTGGAGAGTATATGGTAAGGTTAAACAGAGGGACAACATCTGCAAGTATTGATTGAGTCTTCTTACTTCTTTCTAGTTACTTCTCTTTGCCTAACCCTTTTTCAGGGCTGTTCATTTTGGTATCTATCTGATTCACCAGATTCTTACCTGTGGCTCCAAGAAGCTATAACACGTGCAGTGGCCACATTGAGTAAAACCGTACTGGCAGATGGGCTAAAACAGATTGAGGTCCATGGGCCTCAAATCCATCAGTGAGGTAGTGGGATGTCTATCCCCAGCATGTGAAGATGTTCCCAGATAGAATGGGCAGATGAGAACAAATTGTTCCAAGTCATGAAAGTGGCTGAATCCTATGCTGTGGAGTGCTTAGAATTTTGTTAGACATCAAAGATGCCAAGGTCATTCACTGCAGCCCAGGCCATCACCAGTAATCTAGACTTTCGTCTTGCTACTGGACTTCACTGACTCAGAAAGAGAGAGTGAGGCTGACAACTTTGTGTGGCCCTGCCTCACTTAAATCTAATTTACCCACGAGTCAAGAAAACACCCTGTGATGTCATTGGTTCTCCTTGAAAACAAAGGACAAAAAATGTTGCATAATCATACTTTTAAGATAGTTGGGAAGATGGTACAAAGAGTAGGTAGAGAATACTTTTGTATCTTAGACATCTAGGAATCTTTAGACAAAGGGGCAGGAGGCCTGGGGGAAAAGGCCAGACCTATGCTTAGGCTTCTGGGTAGTCAGACCTGTATTTAGGTCTGCTGGGCTTTGGGTCCCAGGGCTTTAGCTGAAAGATAATGTCCTATTACTCAGGGTCATACCACATCCTGCTTCCAGTAGCTCCCAGGAATAGGTCTATTATAGCTCCTCACTTGCTTCATTCATTCATTAATTCATCCACCCATCCATCAATTTGTCATATACACTGTTGGCTCTGGCAAGTTGTGTCCCCAGAGTGGGGCTACCACATTTCTCCTCAAGGGGATAGTATTTGATGCAGTGAGTAGAGCACCAGCCCTGGAGTCAGGAGGACCTGAGTTCAAATATGACCTCAGGCACTTGACACATTGCTAGCTGTGTGACCTTGGGCAAGTCACTTAACCCCAATTGCCCTGCCTTCCCCTCTCAAAAAAACAAACAAACAAACAAAAAGGGATAGTACTTGAGGGGTTGGGAATTTTTAATGACTGGTGTGCTTCCCTCTATGATTATCAATGGATACCAATTAGTTAGAGGCTCTACTCCCCCTCCCCCTTCCCCTCCCCCCAACCCCTTTCTCTTTAAGCAGTTTCTTCTCAGGAGTTTGACTGGACTTCTGTCTCCTCTGAGATACCATACCTAAATGCTTGGCTTCCAAATTGGCATGCTATTTTATAAAGCAGGGTTGTCCAACCTTAGGTTTTCATTGAAACAATAGACAATATATTTTGATTTGCCGTTTTAGTGAGAGGTCTGTGGTAGCTCAGCTTCCTTTACTAAAGCATTTATGTAAATTTCTATGCTTGTAGGCATAGAATCCCACATAAATCCCAATGCAGGCCGCATTTTGGACAGCCCTGTTATAAAGGATCCTCAGTGTGTGTCCAAGTCTCCTCAGACAACACCAATATACCTCGCTGCAGTTTTGGAATTGGATTCCTTCACTCTTTCCAAATTGATTAACTAGGTTGCTCCCATCTAGTCTCATGTTAATGATTGATTGATTGATTGATTGATTAAATAGAAGGGTTCTTAAGTGGTTAAGGTATCAGTGTTAGAATATCAGTTACTTTAAGTTGGGTGGAATGATTAATTGATTGACTCAATCAGCACCTTCCCCCCCTTCCCCCCCCCTCCCAACATGCACACACTCAATAACTTATGAGAGACCGTGAAAAATAAATGAAGGAGCACAAGTTCCAAATCTATCCCTTACTAGCCCTTGGATTTGTTTCATCTTTAAAATGAAAGGGTGGAAATACATGACTTCTAAGGTCCTTTGTAGCTATGATATTCTATCGTTTTACCAATCAATTCAGAAACATTTATTAAGTACCTACTTAGTACAAGTCACCTGCTAGATTCTAGTAACATGAAGGTAAAAAAAAAAGTAATTCCAACTCACAAATAGATTACGTTCTAACAGGGGCCACAATTAGTATGTGGTATGTGCTGATAATACACACACACACACACACACACACACACACACACTTATATATCCACATGAATATATACATACAGACATGAACATATGTATCTGTATTTGCACATACACATAACTATAATACAGTATAAATATGAGAATAAATTAAAAAATTCAAATATATACAAAATAGTTTGGGAGGAAGGGCACTAGCATTGGAGATGAATCAGGAAGGGATTCATGGATGAGGCAGAGCTTGATCTGTGACCTGAGGAAAGAAAACTTGTCCAAGGTAAAGGTGAGGGAGGGAGAGAGAGCATTCAGTCACAGGGGAAGGTGAGTGCAAAGATTCAGAATCAGAAGATGGAATGCCATTTGTGAGGAAGAGAGAAAAGGCTAAGCTGGCTGGACCCAAGAGTGGCAAATGGGGAATAATATCTAATGGAGCTGGAAAGATAGTTTAGGGCCAGTATTTTAACGTTTTTAAAAGCTAACTAGAGAAGTCTAAGTTTCATCCTGGAAGCATTAGGGAGCCCTTGGAGTTTATAGAGCAGGGGAGTGACATAATCAGATCTGTGCTTAAGGAAAATCACATTAGTAGCTCTGTGGGGGATAGAATGGAGTGGGGGGAGGGGATGAGGCAGGAGACCAATTGTAATAATCTAGGCAAGAAATGATAAGAACCTGAGTTTAAGGCGGTGGTTATATGAGTAGGGAGAAGGGGGCAGATTAGAAAGACATTGTGGCGGTTCAAAGGACAAGCTTTAGCAAGGGATTGGATATGTGGAGTGAAAATGAGAAGTCTGAGATACAGCTAAGTTTGCAAACTATGATTCTATTTATTTAGTGCCTACTTAGTGCAAGTACTACATTAGATGGGGGAGGGGCAGAGAGGGTGCTTGGTACAGGGTAATACAGAGAGAATTAATATATGCTTCCACCCTCGTGGAATTTACAGTCTAAATGGGGCAATATGACACACACCACTGAGTCCTTAACCTCCACAGTGAACAAACAAGTGGGGCCGGGAAGTATTAGAGATTAGTGAAGGAGTGAAATACCCGTTTCAGGTAAACAGAAAGCTGGCCTGATCTCAAATTCAGGAATTCACAGAGGCAACTACTGGTAGCAATTGGCTCAATAGCAATCCTGAATAAAGGTTCAGAGCCCAAAGGTCCAAAGCTGGGGGACAAGGCCACATGCAGTGAGCAAGATCAGAAAAATGCCACGGAGGAGAAGAAAATATGAAGTCTTTGTGAGTGACAGACTGCCTTGGCTACAGACCACCAAGGCCTTTTATGGCTGATGGTGGGATAGTCATACACCTCCGCCTCTCAGTTTCTGCAGTGTAGCTGTGGACCTGAAATGAGTACACAAAGATTTGGTAACTACACACTAACCATAATGCAGAGCAGATTGATAAGAATGATATAAATGTGAGAAAATTTTAAAAAAATGCTATGAAAAGTCTGAGAGCTCTGATGGATTGCTTCTCACAGAGAGGTTAGAGAGTGGGATGGGGATAGGGAAAATATCATGGAGGAAGAAGCATTTGAGTTTTGGAAGGATGTCCCACAGTCAGAGACTGGAAGGAGATTCCAAGCATAGAGTATGGTTTAAGCAAAGGTGTAGAGAATGTTTGTCCTCCAGTGCAGAGATCCTTCTAGGAGGAAGAAGTAGTGAGTGATGCCTTCTGACCACTTCCCTCAGACATCCTAAATGACTGCTACCAACTGTGTTTGCACAGGTAGAAGCTGGGCACAGAGACATTTCAGGCTGTGTGTAATTTGTATGTGTGCCCAGCTTAAAAGGAAGGATGACTTATTGGGAGAACAGTGGGCAGTTTCTGGTAAAGGAAGAGGTAGGACCAGAGAAGTCTTTCTTCTCCACCTTTCTTCACCCCCTCCTGATTCCTGCTCTTGAAGTGTTTCAGGTTGAGTGGCCATGTGGCAACCCAGGTTTCTAGAGAAGGATAATAGTCACTAGCACTTTGTTTGTCAACAACACTCATATTCAGTGCTGCAAAGGAGTACATTGCCTACATTGTCCCTATTTTCAGAACCTTCTGTGTGTTACTGAGGTGGCATGGGATAGTGAATAGAGAGCTAAGGATCTCTTTCAAACAAGCCAATCTACTTAAGCTATAGGTTGTGAGGAAAACTTTCAATTGTAAGAGAAATGCCACCATATCTAAAGGGCAGCTAGGTGACACAGTGAATAGAGTGCCAGGCCTGGAATCAGGAAGGCTCATCTTCCTAAGTTTAAATCTGGCCTCTGGCACTCACTAGCTGTGTGACCCTGGGCAAGTCATTTAATTCTATTTGCCTCAGTTTCTTCATTTGCAAAATGAGTTGGAGAAGGTGCCATGTTATTCAGTCATGTCCAAGTTGGAAACAACTGTATTTAAAATTTTATAAGAATAATTGGGTTTACGTTTGGAATTAACCATTATGCCATATGCATCTTTGATCCTCATTATCCACACTGATATATGCAAATTTTAAGAGACAACTGTGTTATTTCTGGCTATACTTCAGCTCCTCCATCTCTTACAATGCCTTCCCTTCCTCCATGATGAATGACCCAGGGTTCAAATTCTCAATGCCACCTTCCCTGAGGATGCTAAGGGGTCCTTAAACTACACTTCTTGCTGTTTCCTTGATTCTTGCCTGAAATGACTAGACTCGGGTATTCTGGGTGACAAAGGGCTAGAAGCAGTGGAAATCTGGGTCATGAACCTATGGTTGGCTGATGGAGGCTGCTGCAGAAACTTTTTCCTTGAAGAAGAGAATATCAAGTTCCTTTCTTCTGCTCAGAGATAGTCATACAGCTTTCCACTATCCATGTGGAAATACAGTTATGGTTAGGCTCACTCTCCTCAGATTTGGCCAGATGAAGGAAGGAGACACAAGGGAGTTAATAGAAAACAGCCATCAAGTCTTCCTCCCATCTTCACCGTTGCCATACTCCTGGAAACCTGGAAGGTCTATTTTTCCCCTACTTCATTTGCCTCCACAGTGGACCCAATTCTGTTCTGGAATAGAGAGTATATGAGGGGTCTATCTCAGTCACTCTCTGGGTCAGTCTTTTTTGCTAGTCCTTCCCTTTCCTGATGCTATAACTGTTAGCATCCTCTGCCACTCACTTGATATTATTTTTTTATATATCCTATATTTACTAGTCTAAGAGCATGTTTTATTCCCTCAGCAGAATGTAAACTCAGTTATGTTCTCCTTGGCAATAACTGTCCCACTTTTGTATTTTTATCCTACCAGTTGATGGCACATAATAAAAATAAGAAACCAACAGAAATCATATATAATTCTGTATATTATTAATAAAACCCAGCAGGAAGAGCTAGAAAAAGAAATCTTATTTAAACCAACTATAGAATATATGAAGTATCTCAGAATTCCTCTACACAGCTAAGAGTTAATGCAACTATAAAACACTTTTTTATAGAGATAAAGAAGACAAATAATTAGAGAGGTACAAATTGCTTATGGTTACAACATGTCAACAAAATAAAAATGAGACATTACCTAAACTAATTTACAGATATGCCCACCAAACTACCAAGGGGTTATTTTATATCTTTATACAAAATAATAACAACATTTATCTGGAAGAACAAAAATTCAAGACTGTTAAGGGAAATTACGGAGAAAAGTAGGAATTAAGTGGGTTTAGCAGTATTACACTTAAAACTCTACAGCAAAGCAGTTGTAGCCCATGCAAATTCTGAGGATCCTTATCCTAATCACCATTCCTACTGACAAATAGATTCTCAGAGCTAGGGCTATCTGTGTCTCCCCCGAATGGGTACCACTGAGGGGCAACAGGGTGATTTGGTATAAGGTCATAGTTTCAGAACCACAAAGTTGTCCCCCCGCCAAGATTATTGGTTGAAAAATCAATTAGTGAGACAGTTTTAAATAGTTTTAAAAAGAGATATTTACTAAGGTGGTTCAATTAAAACAATTAGTAGAAAACATCCCCCCTACATCTGTGACACCTTGCATAGAGAGTCCAGGGGAAAGTTGTCTCAAGCTTGGAAAGCACATGTGGCAAATGGGTAACGCAAAGCTTCTGGTTGCACAAAGTCCTTTTCTCCCATTCATGGAATGCTCAAGAGATTCTCCTTAAGAAGAGTGAACCTGGGTCCAGTCTATCCTTGGCTCCTAAGGCAGACCCTGCCATCAGCTAATCTGGAGATACCATTTGGATACTAATGGGAAGAGGATGGAAAGTTCAGTGTCCTGTATACCATTGGAAGTTGGAAAAGTCTTCTCTTCTGTCAAAGGTGAAGAAGGAAAAAGACCTGGCCAAGGCTGAGGCTGAGGCCTCTCCTTCCACCACCTCCTCAGGGGCATGCTAAAAAGTCACACTTGCTACAATTTCTGGAATTGATCCCTTCTCAACTTGCTTGATAATTTATAGATAACTCTTGGGGCATAACCAAATTCCTTCAACCTATCCTACTTATTTCAGTATGTTATTTTTTTAAATTTAGGCTTTATTTTTCTAAATTAATACAAATCTATTTTCAGTCTCTCCCATCTAAATACCACCATCCCATATGGAAGAAAAAAAACAAAACAAAACCCTTGTAATAAATACACATGGTCAAACACAACAAATTTCCACATTGAACTTGTCTGTTCAAAAAGTGTAATTTCAGTCCACCCCTTGAGTCTAGCACCTGGTACCCTGCTTTATCATTAGTCTGTGAGAATTGTGGTAGGTCATTGCATTGATCAGTATTCTCAAGTCTTTCAAAGTTACTTGTCTTTGCAATGTTGTTGTTATTATATAAATTGATGTCCTTGTTCTGCTCACCGCATTATGTATCAGTTCATACAAGTGTTTCCAGGTTTCCCTGAAGCTCTCCTTTTCATCATTTCTTATGGCCATAACTATATGGCATAACTGTTCAGTCATTCCCCAGTTGATGGGTACCCTTCAGTTTCCAGCCAAACGTGATTCTTGTGTAATATCCTTCTAGGCCTTTAGCATTTAGTCTAAAGCCTATGGATGATTGACTAATTGAGATGTTCTTAAGGTATCAAGGCTAAAATGAAATGGGATAGTTTCAATCTACTCCTTACACAGCATGTAAGGATCATTAAAACAGTGTGGTTCTGGTTAAAAAAAAACAGAACTTGATCAATGGAATTGATTGGGTAAACAAGTCCTATACACAATTTAACACAATTTAGTATAGTAGTAGTTAAACCCAGGGACACTTAATACCAGGTTAAGTACTTCTTGTTGGATAACCAGAAAAATTGGAAAATATTCTGATAGTGGTTGGGTTTAGATCAATACTTTATGCCATATGCCATCGTAAATATACAAGGTCATATCATGTTAAAAACATTGGAAGACAAAGGAAGGAGGAATCTTTCATAACTGTGACTAAAGGCAGAATTCTTAAATAAAGGATAGAAACGATTAATATAAAAGATAAAATTATCAATTTTGGTTAAAATTAAAAAGCTTCTATATATGCAAAATAAATGCAGTTAGAATCAGAAGAAAAAAGCTGTTATAGCAAATTTATCAGATAAAGGTCTAATATCCAAGATATACAAGGCAATGATAAAAAATATTAATCAATCAATCAGCAATCATTTAGTAAGTGCTTACTATATGCCAGGCATAGGGGGTATAGAGAAAAAAGAAAAACCATCCCTGCCCTCAAGGACTTTATCTTCTAATAGGGGGGACAGCATATACACAAATAGGCACATACAGGACAAACAGGAAGTAGATGGAAGATAGCCTTAGAGGAGACTATAGAAGAAAAAGGTCCATTCCCCCATAGATAAATAAGTGGTCAAGGAATTTAAGCAGACAGTTCTCAAACAAAAAAATGCAATAACTATTTGTTATTTTTGTTCCCATCCCTATCAATCCAACCTCTCTCAACATCCCACTCTAAAGCTACTCACCCAGCACTTAATATAGTGCCTGGCACACAGTAAGCATAGTTGACTGACTGATTTCCATTGTTGTCTTTTGAAAGCTTAAAACTTTTCCTTCCATCTTCTTGCATTCATAGAGTCTCGCTTCCTCCTGATGGTGTTACTTCCTTGGCTACTCTTTCCAGCACTGGTTACACATTTTTCATGCCCCAATATAAAGGTTATGATGGGAGAACACTTCTTTTCCCCCACTGTCACTTTCCCTCTACTAAGATCACTCAGTAACCTCTCTTCTTTTGAGTTTCGTTCAATCCATATTTATTACCCAAGGAAGATTCCAGTAGCTGTAATCATCAACCTACTAGGATACTCCTTTCCTCAGTTAGTTCAGTGCTTGCATTTTGCACTCATACTAGTGGACTTCGACACACATATTGACACTCCCTCAAATACCCTGACATCCCAGTTTCTCAATTTACTCATTCCCTATTCCTCCACTCCACCTCAGCTACACACAGAAATAGTTATACCCTCGATCTTACTATCACGCAAGAGTTCTACTTCCACGTTCGTGAACTCTGAAATTCTTTTATCTGATCAGAATCTACCTCACCTCTCTACCTCTCAGTTCTTTCCCAGGCCATCATCCCTTCATGAGCTATCCTCTCCTCCTTTGCTCATCTTGACTTCTTGGTAAACTAGTTCAACTCTACACTGTTGTCTCCCCTCAAGTCCTTTGCCACCACATACTGGCACTAACATTGCCTTGCCAAGCGTCTGCCTTGGATTATTCCCGTCATCCTCTGCCTTCACTTCTACTCATATGCTGTTGAAAGAAGCTGGAGAAAATCACAAAACTGTGCTCTTTGGGTCCTCTATAAATTTATGTTATATAATCTCAAGTGAGTTTTCACTATGGCAAGGCACTTCTTTTATGTCTTGCTAATCAATTCACTGTCCCACTCGCCTCAGCAACTTTTCTAAACCTTTTCATCTATCCTCAAACCTCTCATGGTTCCTTCTCTCTCTGCCCTCTCAGCTGAGAAACTTGCCTAGTATTTTACTGAAAACATTGAGACTACTTGCTAAAAGCAACCCCTTATCCCCTCCTCCTCATCTCACATTACTCAGATGCCTCTGCCACTATCTCCTCTTGCCTCATGTGAAGAAATGGGCCTTGTCTACATGCACAAATGATCCACTCCATCCATTCCTCTCCATCAGATTATGCCCTCTGTCATCGTTTTCTCACTAATTCCTAATCTCTCCCTCTCTCCTGGATGCTTCCCCGCTGCCTACAAACATGCCCATGTCTCCCTCAACTTCAAAAAGCCCTAGTTCCATCCATTCTCATTATCTATGATCCGATAGTTCTCATCTCTTTCATGGCTAAATTCCTTGAGAAGGTCATCTACAATAGATGCTGCCATCTCCTTCCCTCTCTCTTCTTAACTATCTTCATTCTGGTTTCCCACATCATCATTCAACTGAACCAGCTCTCTCCAAGGTTACCAATGACCTCTTAAACACCCAACCTAAGACCTACTCAAACTTCATCGTTTTTCTGTCTTTTCCTCGATCTTCAGCCTCTCTGCAGGCTTTGACTCTGTTAATCACTCTATTCTCATTGATACTCTCTTCTCTCTAGGTTCTCATGACACTACTTTCTCTTGGTTGTCCTTCTTTTCTGGATAATCTTCCAGGTTCTGATCACTAACCCCAGGTGTACCCTGTGGCTCTTTTCTAAGACCTCTTTTTTCTCCATATCATCTCTCCTGATGATCTCATCAGTTTCCATTAATTCAATTATTATCTCTATGCAGATGATTTTCAGATGTTTGTCCAGTACTGTTTTCTTTGATGGTGAAAAGTTTGTTGTAAATATATTTGTAGATCTTTTCCTTTTCCTTTCGTTTGTTGTCCTTCCATTTTTGTCTTCAAATGTGCCAAGGATGGTTTTGCTTAGTTAAATTTCTGCCAAGTTTTTCTTCAAATTGGATTTATTTTCCACTGTTTTTCTCTGCATTATAAGGAGATACTGTTTATAACCAACCATCCATCACCTTTCTTTGTGAGATTTTAGAAAGGACTTTATAATCTAAACTGGTACTGCCCTTGACCTCTGTCTCTGCTAGGGAAGTAAGCCAAACATTTGTTAACTAAGATATTTTAGATTTTTTTTGATCTATGTGGTATAGCAATTGGTTTATATCAATTAAATGTCAGTATTAAACAATTATAAATGGTATCTATTGTCATTTACACTATGACCCTTCTTCACTGTCAGGTGAAGAATTAACATTCACAGACATGACTTATTTCTGATATTCAGAACTGGTTTTTTTTTCAATTGCATATCATAGGATTTTCTTGTTATTCTTCTTCCTTCTGGGTTTTTTTTTTAACCAATTCTGGTCTTTGCTCTAACAAGTTTGCTGACCATACACCAGCTGCAGATTCAGGGCTGACTTCCATGTAAAAATGAGTTCATAGGATCAGAGATTTAGAACTGTTTATGTATGACACCTGTTTTTATGCTTCAGTTTTGTAGCTATTTTTGTTTAGATTTTGACTGAATTTTTCATAAGGTAGTTGCTGAGGTGATAAAAAAAATGCTGAAGCTGATAATACAGCTTACATTTATGTGATACTTTACAGTTTATAAATGATTTCATTTGCTCTTCATAACAGCCCTGTGGGATAGGTAATGCAAAAATGATCAGCTCAGAAGGTCACAGAGGCAGTCAGAGTTAGGACTCAAAGCTAGGCCTTCTGAATCCAACTGAGTGAGGCTCTTTTCAGGTGATCCTTCTTTCAGATGATCACTAAGGTCTTCCTTTTTGATGATACACCATGGACTTAAGTAAGTGGATTATAAAAATGAATTTTTAAATAAGCAAAGAAGACTGTAAGTAGCCACTGGGGGGCTGACGATGGACAAGGTCTGGAAAAGCTGATCTGGGAGATATGGTAGGTCAGATGAGCAATAGATGATCATAAAAAAGCATATGGCTAAGATAGAGTTAGCAATAGAATTGTTACCAAGAAAGAGAAGCTATTAAATTGGCGAAATCTGAAAGATGAATTCAAAATACAATAAAGAAGAGAAAAATTAAATAACTAGCAGCCATTTACATAGGCAGTCTCCAACTTACATATGCATAAGTTCTTCAGGATCTAATGAGATAAAATTTGAAAAGTGCTTGGCGCAGTGCCTGGCTCATAGCAGGTACTAAGGAAATATTAGCTATTGTCATCATGAATTATTATGGTTGTTCTTGCTGTCATTGTTGCTATTCAGAAATTAGAAGACATTTTCCCATTTTTCCTTAACTATCATAATAGCTGGGGGTGGGAGCATAGGATTTATTTATTGACTGGAAACCAGTGGTCATTTTAGGCTATCTTAAATGACTCCAAACTGGTCTCCCTGCCTCTGGTCTATTTCTCTTCCAATCTAGTCTTCATGCTACTACCAAAGTAATCTTGTTAATACATGATTCTGATTGTGTTAGTTTCCTCCTTAACCTTCTGTCACTTCCCATTACCTAGGAGATAAAATGAAAATTCTATATTCTGACACTTTAAAGACCCCCATAGCCTAATACAAACCTCCCTTTCCAGATTTAGCCTATGCTTTTACTCTTGTTACTTTCTGTGTTCTAGTCAAACAGGACTACTGGATGTTCCTTGATCTTGTCCCTCTCCATCTCTGTAAATTTGTGCTTCTTATCACATATCTAGACAGTTTTCCTTTATGTTACTGCCTGTTGAAATCCTTCACTTTCTTCAAGATCAAGGCCAAGGGTTACCTCTTCTTCTACGAGGCTTTCCCTGTTGCTTTCCACTAGCAGCTCTCCAATGTCTCATGGCCATTTGACCTCTTTGATGCAGGTTACCTATAACTGGTCTCTTCACCCAGAGAAGGAGAAGGGATATGTAGATGAAGACAATTAGAGTGATCAATGGCTATCCATTATTGCACCACAGGAATTCTATCCACCTGTTGATTGGTGAAACCTGATGATTGGTGCATTCAAAAATACTTGAGGCCCATTTTCCCCAAGACTGGGGCACATATTTGTCTACCTCAGTATAAAATTGCATAGCACCTAACCTCTGGACATCATCCAGAGCAAGTCTCTTGCCTAGATAGACTGATTGCTGTGTTTGTGGCTATGTGTCTGTTGCTTCATTTTCCCGAGAGAGGCCAAAATGGGGATCTAAGATGGCAGTGGTATGGTGCATATGTTTTCTACCCTTCTTGTGTTAGTATTTCAACTGAATTGATTTGTAAACTATGAATATGTAAGGATCCAGCATGGACACTATAGATTCCTCACAGATAATATTTAAACTGTAACCCCTACCCAGTATTTCATTTCCTCTTGAAGATATAAAAATAATATTCAGAATCTCTGTGGGAGAGGTTATTGAAACCAGTATTACACTTAAAATTTGACTGAATAAAAGGAACATGGACCCAGGATCCTAAGCTAGGGTTTTGAATAGAAAATTACCCCCACAGACTTAGGTGTAGCTAAGAAGGTAAGAAGGCGAGCACACCAAAGGGTACAGAGGGCTACAAATGAACCCCTGAATTAGATCGGCTTACTGTGAGCCTTTGTCTATGTTGCTTGGAATCTCTAATCTTACTAATATACTTGGCTATGTATTTTCTCATTATATTGTACTGCATGTAATTGTGTGCTTGTTTTGCCTCCCTACTAAGTTGTAAGATAGTGACTATTATTTCTTACTTCTATTTCTCCAGATCCACACACAGTGTGCCTTGCACATAGAAGTCATTTAATAAAGGCCTATTGAATTGAAGTAAATATCGTCATGGCCTACTGTTATATGGTAAGCTCCACAAAGGAAGAGGCAATGTCTTAATTGTTTGGCTCATCTACAATTTTGATTTTATAGGCACAACTCTAAAAAAAGAGGAGGCTATTATCTGGCAACAGAGATCACTAGCCCTGGTCTCTTGATACACTTTCCCTATGCTTCTCTATGCCACTAAACAAGACCATTAATGAAGATGAAGAAAACAGGAAAAGTACAATGGTCATAGGTGTGACCCCATTAACGTCTTAGTCAAAAGTTTGGTGAAGCAGTCCTAATTTATAATGTGTTCTTGGGCCTGGTACAACCTGTTTTGCCACCTCTCTATCATCTCATTCCTGTGTCCTTTGGTATCATCTTTGATTCAACATTCTCCTTTAGCCCCCATATTCATTCTTGCTTTCAAACTATCTAAAGATCTTTGCTTCCATTTCATATTCATTGTGTGTGGGGTGAGACCACCTGCCAGCAATTAATTAAAAAAATCACAGGGCTCTCAAATTTAGGAACAGAAAAACTTTATTTCCATCCCGAGGGAAAGGGCAGTCTCTGAACCCACAGAGGATGGGTAGGATGGGTAGGGAGAGGCGGGGCCCAAAGGGCAAAACCCAGCCTTATACTCTAACGTAAACAAGTCCCCGCCCTACCACCACTGGCCTTTTACTCTCGTTGGTGGAGTCCAGGCTCACAATTTCGCAGAAATCTACTACCCCAGGTACAATTTTTTCCCCTTATTTGGTGAGGACACGGTTCAGGTGATTTTTTTAGTAATTCAAGACTTAAGCCTAGCTGTCAATCAGAAGTCCTGAGTCCCCACCTCCATTTAATCAACTCAGTTCACAGAAAGGCTGACATCCAGATTCCATAAGAGAGTTTCACCAACCCACTCAATTGCCACCAACCTAGTCCAGGCTCATTTCCCCTCCTGGCTAAATGATTCTAATAGCCTCCTAATTCATCTCCCTGACTCTGGTTCCACAGTCTATCTTTCTTACACATTGCAACTAGAGTAATCTTAAAACACTGTTTTCATTAAATCACTATTTTGTTTAAAAAAAAAATCCAACAAAGACCTAGCCCAAACACTGTTAATGGTTATCTGCTACTTGCAGGATAAAGTTCATATTCCTAAGCCTGACATTCCAGAACCTCCACAATTTGGCCTTTCATCTAGCTCACCTCATTTTCTAGGACTGTTAAATTCATCCTTTCTACTCCAGCTGAGTGTAGAGTCTTAATAACCAGTTTCGATCATGCCTACCCTCACATGTTGTTTCTCTTGTGTGCAATGCCTGATTTCCCCACTCTGAAGTGATATTTCTCTCCCCTAGGATGCTTTAACATTTACTTTCTGGAATGTTCATAGGACACTCATCATAGGCTATCTCACATTATAATAATAGATGGCATTCCTATAGCTCTTTCAGATATGCACAGTGCTTTTTATGTTGTCCCATTTGACAACTTTCTCTTGTGAGGTAGGTGCTATCATTATTATCATTTTACAGATAAAGAGGGAGGTTATGCAATGTGCTCAGGGTCACTGGACAGCTAGCAAATGTCAAGAGGCTGGGTCTGAACAATCTTTCTGATTCCAAGTCCCGTGCTCTTTCTAGTGTGTCATCTGCTTAATCAATATTCTAACAGCAACTTCTCTGTAGTTTAATGTCTTTAGAATTACATAGGTACCAAGAGCGCAAGTGACTTGACCAGGGCACACACTTGGGACCTATCAAAGTCAGACTTGCACCCTAAAGCTAGTCATCTCATCCCCACTAGGCTACCCTGTATCTCAGCTAGAGGACTTTTATTTCTATTTTTACAGAAGATGAAATAAAAGCCCAGAGACCTAAAGTGACTTCCTCATGGCTCCTTAGTAAGAAGGTTTGAAACCAGGCTTCCTGAGTGAGTTCAGGGTTCCTTCTAACGCACAACACTGCTGCTAACAGAGTGCCTATGCTTCAGTAGTGAGGAATGTGTGAAGTACTAAAGTAGGAAGTAAGGACAAAGGTGACTTGATTGGCTTTTCTTTCATCATTTGGAAAAATGAATTTTAGATAGGGTGGAAATAAAGACCACTCAGAACCTCAAAGACCACCTTGGTCTGTTTGTTTTCCAGGTGGCTAAGCCCAAAGATTTGCCTTAGTCCTTCAGGGGTATTGTACAGTAACACTTTGTTGAATAACCCTAACCTGGGTACTCAACAAATACTACTGGGATTGAATGATTAAATAGCATACATAAAACCCTTTGTAAACCTGACAGCTCTATATAAATGCTAGAGTTACTGTTATTGTTGTTATTTATCTCAAATCCTTGATTAATCCAAAATTGAAATGTCTGGTTGTGAGTCACAGAAGGTCTCCTGCGGATGTGAACATCTGGTGCTACTTGGTTGGGGCTGATTTTCCATTAGTACCTTCTTGCCCACAGTCCTCAAAGATCTAACCTGTCTATAGTGACCCACTGCCACCACTCCTTCCTCCACCTGGGTTTTTGCACTTTCTAGGTCCATTTCAGGGGTGGGTTTCAGTTTCTCTCTCTTTCCTTTTGTGCCTCAACAAGCATATGATCCTTTCAGGAGGCTGTATGGTTAATTAGTCAGTTAACTAGCATTTATTAATCACCTAATATGTGCCAGACACACATGTTAAGCTCTGGGGATACAAAGAAAGGCAAAAGGCAATTCCTGCTCTCAAGAAGCTCACAATTTAATAGAAGAGGCAATTTGCAAACAGCTACATACAGACCAGGTATACAGGTTGAATTATAGGTTGTATCAGAAAAAAGGCACTAACATAGTGCACAGAACGTTAGAGTTGGAATGAGGAGGACCTGAGTTCAAACCCTACTTCCACACTTAGCAAGTTTCTTTACCTTTTAGCCTCAGTTTCCTTATCTGTAAAATGAAAATAATGATGGCATTTACTTCACAGGCGACTAAATGAGATTAAATTACTTCTTACATGCGTAAGAAGTAAACACAGCGGTATTTCAGTGGGGCTGCTGCCTGGCTGCTGAAGAGATCACAAAAGATTTCATGTAATTGGTGGAACTTTAGTTGAGCTTTGAAGGAAATGAGGGATTCTGAACAGGGAAATGAGGAGGGACAGCTATCTGCAGATGAGCAAAAGATTATGCAAAGGTCGAGACATGGGAAATGGGATGTCACAGGTGAGGAAGATGAATCAGGCCAGTCTGACTGAAACATAAGACAGATTATAGATCGTTTTAAATACTGAATGGAGGAGTTTGTGTTCTTATCTTCCATGGTATAGGAAAGGGTGTGAGTTTGATCAGTAGGAGAGTAACGAGGTCAGACGTGTTTTTAGGATTATGATCTTGATAGCTGTGTGGAGAATGGAACAGAGAAGGGAGAGACTTGAAGCATGATTAAATGAGATAGCAGATGTCCTTTGCAAACCCTAAAGTGATATATACATATATATATATATATATATATATATATATATATATATATAAAACTATTGTTTTTGACGTTATCTATTGGGTTTTAGTGCTAGATTCTATATAGATTAAAAAATTACAAACATAGGAACATTACAAGAAGACTTGATGCTTGTCCCTGGTCCTACATGGCGTATTAGCGGACCCAGGTTTCATTTCTTAGGTCCTACTTTCTCCTTCACTAATCCACCCTTAATCTTATATTGGGAATTGGTTCTCACCAACTTTTATTCCTCTTCTGACTCCCAGAGCTGGTGTTCCTGAAGGTCTAACTCCCTCCCATAAGGAAAACCGTGCTCTTCTGCAATTTCCTGCTTTCATTAGACTTCAGGTTGATACCAGAGATAATAGCAGAAAGTAGGTCCTAGAGCCTAATTGGTATTCAATCAGATTCCTAATAGCTCAAGGGATAATCATCTTCCCCTCAAATGCTTCCTGTTTGAATCAGCAAAGTCATCTTGGGTCATTCTCTGACACTTGTAAAATGAGGGCTAACCAGAAAACCCTTATAATTTCAATTCCTGCTGCTGCAAATCTTTCAAACATGCCTCCTTTTTCTATATTAAGCAGAGTATCCTGAACTTAATTTAATCCTAGAGTCAGGTCTTGTAATACCACAGGGTCAACATCTGAAGCTCAATCAATTGCTCAGTACTGTGCATGTAAACATTTTGAGAAAGTGTAGTAACCCTTAGAATTTTAAAAATTATTATTAATGTCTGATAGGACATCTATCTTGTAATGTGCTTTCTTCCAAAAATCAGTTCCCCCCACCTCCAATCTTGTTGATATCTTAATAGAAAGTGCTAGTTTATCAAGATACTAGAAGAATAAAAATTGCAGGTGACCCAAAGGGCAATGGAGAGAGATATGGTGGGTCTACGGTTGTTCTGTATTACCACTGAGTGCAAGAAGTGTTACAAAAGAGATCCTTGTGGAAATGTATTATTAGAAAAGGCGACAGACAAGTCTTGTAGTGAAAGCAAGACATACCAATGAAAGTGAGGAAGAGCAGATGGATCCCAAAAGCACTGGGATATACATGATGAAAGACTTAGAGGAAGGCTTCCCTTGTGTTAGGTGGATCATCTGTGGAGGACAGGGACAAGTATTGTACAGTATGAGAAAAGTTGTATAGGTAGGGAGGATCTTGAATATTTATTAACTGAAAATTTCTGAGGTGATGGAGCCATAAACCTTAAAGGAGGAGGAGGAATTTGGCAGATGGAGTGATTGTATTTTTTGTTTTACTTTAACAAGAATTTATTCTTCCTCATTTACATGTAAAAACAATTTTACACATTCACTTTTTAAAAATTTGAGTTCCAAATTCTCCCCTTTCCTCACCCCTTCTTCAGATGGTAAGCAATTTGATATATTATACGTAGGTTACACATGTGTGAACATGCAAAACATTTCCATAGTGGTCATTGTAAAAGAAGACACAGACCAAAAACAAAAACAAAACCACATCACCAAAAAAAAAGTTAAAAGAGTGTGCTTCAATCTGCCTTTAGACTCTATTAGCTTTTTTTTGGTCTGGATGTGAATAGGATTTTTCATCATGAGTCCTTTGGAATTGTCTTGGATCATCGTATTCCTGAGAACAGCTCGATTATTCACAGCTGTGTGGAATGAGTGAAGACCTCTCATAAAGGGGACAAATTAAATAAATAGAAATAAGTAGGATAGTGAGTCCCATTTCTCTACTTAGATATTTTCCTTTCTGTAAAGCCATTTCTCTGCTTAAATGTTTTCCTTTCTATAGGCCATGCTAGTGACCGTAGGACCCCCGAGAATAAGAATAGGACACAAGATGCTCACATCCTGTATATTTACCTAAGGGCGAGAGGCCTGAAAGAAAGAAGGGTTGAAGTGAATAAGTCAGCAACCATAAAATCCTCTGAGAGTAAGGATAGGACACAGGATGCTCACCTCCTGTGTATTGACCCCAGGATAAGGGACCTCTGGCTTGGGAGAAGAATGGATGAAAAGCCAGAAAGCCAGGTGCAATGCAGACGTGCAAGACCAGTTAGGTATAAGAATGATGGGAGACAAGGTGTAAGGGTGCTGGGGATATCTGTCACAGATGTAAGGGTGATGGGAGGCATCTGTTGCAGAAGCAAGGGTGGCGGGAAAGGCTAGTTTGCCACAGATGTGAACATGAGGTAACCAACAACTGGCTTCTGCCTGTCACAGATAACCAAACCTTAGTTCATTGTCATTGTCATTAAGGTAGATTTATCATTTCAGATTGATGGGAGAATGGGATAAGAATGGTGGGAAGGTTACGTCCATCATCTGTTTGTCGAAAATAACCATATTATTTGTTCTTCGGCATTGTCGCCAGGTAGATTTATCGTGTCTAGATTGTACCCTCAAAACTTCCATCTTCAAGCTAAGAGGAAGGAGGTTGGGAGGGGGAATTGTGGTTAGGGACCTATATAAACACCCCAATTCTCTGTGTCCAGTGCGCTCTGACACGGAGAGGTGCCTAGAGTTGCCCTTTCCCGTGGGATCATAATAAATTTTCCTTTCTACTTTCACCTTGAGACACCCTCTGTTTTAATTCTTTGATTCGTAAATTTGTATCCCACACACAGCTGATCATCATATAATAATGCTGTTACAATGTAACATGTTCTCTTGCTACTGCTGACTTCATCTTGCATCAGTTTGTGTACATTTTTCCAGGTTTTTTTGGAAATCATCCTGCTTGTCATTTTTTATAGCACAATAACATTCCATTACAATAATATAGAACTTGTTTCAATGATTGCCCAATTGATGGGTATCCTCTCAATTTCCAATTCTTTGCTGCCACAAATATTTTTGTACAAAATAGGTCCTCCCCCCACTTTTTAAAATTTGGGATACAGACCTAGAAATGGTGTTGCTGCATCAAAGTATATGCATTTTTATAGCCCTTTTGCCAAAGTTCCAAATTGAATTTTAAGTAGACATTGTGATCATTCCAATTTGATTTTTTTAAAGGCAAATGTAACATTTTTGCACTTCTAATAACATGTTATCACTTTCAGCCTACCTTTCCAAATTTATTTCAAATTAAACTCCTTTATACATTTTACCTTTTGCCCAAATTGGCCTACTTACCATTCCCCAAACTTGGCATTCCATCTCTAGCCTTTGCAAGGGTTGTTCTACATTCTTGGGAGGTGCCCCATACACACTTCTGGCTCTTAAAATTTTGGGTGTTTTTCAAGGCCTTTCTTGGGTGTCACTTCATAGGACCTTTCCTGACTCCCCTGTCACTGTTCTCTCCCCCCTCAGATTACACTGTTTATACTTAGTCAAATAAATGTTGTATACTTCACATAGAATGTAAGTTCCCTGCCAGGGGCTGGTTTTTTTTTTTTTTGGGTCTTTGCATATCCCTGAGACAAGCTGAAACTTCAAGCAAACTAAGGATTCCAACAGGTGGAGGTAAGGCTTGGGTAACATACCAGTATGATAAGAGCATTTAGCCTGTGGATGAGAGGAATGTATGATCAGGCCAAAGAGGCAGGATCGGCCAGGTGATAAACAAAGGCAACTGGAAGTAGCATGTGACAGGTGGCTTTTTCACTTCTGTATATCAGCATTCCCAATCGGTTGTTCTTTCCTTTCTTTCCTTCACTTCTTTGGAAAGACTGGCGGTGGTGGATTCGAGTTTTTCTACTCTGGTAATTATGTGGTGCACAGGCCATCAATTCTCCATTTGTTCTCTTTTAGCTTTTTTCAAGATTCTTCTTTCCAGCTTGATGCAGTTCCTTGCTCTTTTGGGAGTCCATGGGGCTGTTTCCTTGAGTGTCGGTTCCATGTCCTCTGTCTTGCAATATTTAGAGACATTTGCAGTCATTTAGATGTCTTGGTAGCTCTCTTCCCTTCTGTTTTAATAACTTCTCTGGTGATTTATCAGTTAGAGCTCTGAGTTGTTGCAACCTCTCTTCAAACCTGAACCAGTCTGTAACTCCTTGGTTTACTTCAATCCTTCTACTCCAATGCACCCATGCTAGCCATGTTCCCTTTGAATCTGTATCACCCCATCATCCCCTGTACTCCATCTTGCTTTCATGCTGTTTATCTTACCCCACTCCCCCCAACTTCTTGGAATTTTCAATTTGAGATGCCTATGGGTCATCCAGTTTGGAATGCCTAATAGACAAGCTGGTAATGTAGAACAGGACTAAATTAGGACTGGATATTTAGGTCCAGAAGTCATCTATTTAATAATATTATTATTGTAGTGACTATAATAAGCCATCTATTTAAATCCAGGGGAGTTGAAGTCACCAATCAACAAACATTTATTAAGCAAGCACGTACTATATTCCAGGCATTGTGTTAAGTGCAGGGAATACAAGGAAACAAGGGGCTCTTAATAGGCAGAGGTAAGGAGAGAATACATTCTACCTATGGGGGACAGCCTGGGTAAATGAAGGAGACAAAGCTCTGTGTGTGAAGAGCAAGCAGGCCAGTTTGGTTGACTGGTAGAGTTCGTGAAGTGAGAAAATAAAGCTTGAAAGCGAGGTTAGGACCAGGTTGTAAAGGGCATTAAATGCCAAACACGAGTTTTAATTTGATCCTGGAGCCAAAGGAGTTTATTGAATAGGGGAGTGACTGGTTCAATCTGCACTTTAGGAAAATCATTTTGCAGGCTGGAGAGGTGAAGGATGGTAGAGGGAACAGATTGTGAGAGAAGAGGCAGTGAGACCAATTAGGAGGCTTCTGCAATAATCCAGGTGAGAGGCGATAAGGGTTCGAGCTGAATTGAGTGGTGGCAATTTGCTTGTGGATGAGGGACCAGTAGGAGGTATATGGTAGAGGGAGAAATTGCAAGACTTGGAAAATGACTAGATTTGTGGGATGAGGAATCAAGCATAACCCTGAGGTCGCAAACCTGGGAGACTGAAGGATGGTGGGTGCCTGTGTTGGTAAGCAAAATGGGCTCCTTAGCACTTAGGGCCCTTGAAGAATTTGGATTTTGTTTGCTTTGAGTAATGCTAAGACCCAGGCCCAAACCCCTATTAGGTGTGGAACCCAGGTGGGTGTGGATTGGTGCCTGGGGTGGGGCCCAAGGTAGGGCTGGCTAAGGGGAGGAGCTAACTCCAGAGCCATGCCCCATTAGGTGTTAACCTAACCCATGTGGATGTGAACCTCCCAGGGTCCTAAGGGGAGGGGCTAACTCAAGAACCTATCATAGCAGCCTAAATTCTGGTCATTCAGATGATGTTTGATGACATCTGAAGCCCTACAAGAAAGAAGGACAGAGCCATTTGTGCAGGGCTCTTGAGATGGTGTTGATGAAGAGACTCTGCCAGCTGTAGCTAAGGAGCCCTCCAGCTTGTAAACCCGGATGCTGAGACTTTGTTGAACTCTGGTAACTCTGTATTGGAATTTGAATCAGACAAAGTCTGTCTGTTGATGTTTGTAATTTGTTTATATTTTGCTCTGAAGTTCAGTGCACTGGTCTTTTTCCCCTGAACTAAGTGAATTGTATTTGTGTGCTGAATTAAAGTAAGCATGTCAACCCCTTCCCCCTGCTTTCCTTAGTTAAGCAGATCAAAAGAACCTGTGTTTTTACGGTGTGCTGGCTGTGGGTGGATCTTACACCCCCACAGAAGCTGCTAGCCAGATTGCGGAAGCAGTGCCTTTGATAGAAAAAAGGGGTGGGGTTGTGGGAAGGAAAGAATAATTAGTTCTGTCTTGGACATGATGAGCTGGAGATGTCCAATGGCTAATCTAGTTTGAAACGTCTAATGGTCAGTTTGGTGATGGTGGTCCAGAGCTCAGGAAAGAAACTATGGCTTAGATATACACATCTGCTGAAAGGTACAATCAAACCCATGGGAACTGATGAAGCCAGGAAAGAATGTTGAGAGCAGAGGTCCACGACTGGGAATAGGGAATAAACACTCATATATAATGCCTACTATGTGCCAGGCACTGTGCTAAGCACTCTACAGACATCACCTCATTTGATTCTCACAACAGCTCTGCAAGGTTAGGCGCTGTTGTTATTACGCCCATTTTACCGTTGAGGAAACCGAGGCAGAGCTTAAATAGTGACTTGCCCAGGGCCATACAACCAGGAAAAATCTGGGGCCGAATTTGAACTTGAAGTCTTCCCGACTCCAGGCTCAGAGTCCACCTAGCTGCCCTTAAGTGAGGACCGGCAAAAGGGTAAAGATCAGTTTCGGGGAAGCCTCAAGGTGAACACTTCACGTAGCACTTTCTGGAGGACAAAGCACTTTCATACAGCAACTTTAGGGGGCAGGCATGGGAAGCATTTTACAGAGAAGTAAGTTTAAATTTAGTTTTCAGCAGATGGACCCCCAGCTCCCTTTCCCAGACACGCGGCACCTTCTGCCCCATCCTCTGGTACCCCGGCTGCACGCGGAGCTCTCGACGTTCTGGGAAGTCTATGCGTGAATGCGTGCACGCAGCTCCTGTGTACGTGTAGATATGTGCGTGCAAGTTCCTGTAAAAGAAATAGATAGCAGCCCCCAGGGCGCCCCCTCCCCACAATGCTGCTGCTGCTCTCCCCCGCTCCCTTCTGGCCTGGGGGGCCTCTAAGACTCCCCTCGCCCTCTCCTCCCTCAAAGGCTTCCTCAGTTCAAGGTCTTGCGTGGAGCCCCATCTCGATCAAAACCCTCGTGGAGAACGGTGTTTTGGTATTAAAGGACTCAGGTCGTGGAATCCAAGCTCTCTCTGCCTCTTGGGATCTGTGACGTGACCATGAAAAAAGTTGTCCATGTGGGCAGCAGTTTCCCCATCTGCGCAATCAAGGAGGTTGAATTCCAAGACCTCAAAAGTCCTTTTCAGCTCCAAATGAACGCGCTCGTAATAATCCCCATTTCAGAGATGGGAAAGCTGAGACTGTGTGAAGTGCCTGGTTGGCCTTGATGCCTCAGTTAGTAAGGGCCAGGGGTAGAATTCGAACCTAGGTCTCCAACTCTTTCCCGCGTCACCACGTGGTGTCTAAGAGGTTCCGGGAGGCGGCCATGCGCGCTCCGCCGCCAGGACTAGCGCGGACACTTCCGGGAGCCTCCCTCCCTTCTCCTCTCCAGGCTGGGGCTCCGCCCGCGAGCGCCCCACGTGACCGGCGCTCCCCGCCCCTCCCCTCTCCTCCGCGCGCGTACCTTCCCGTTCTTCCCTGCGCTCGCGGGCGCCCTCTCTTTCTCCCCTTCCTCTTCCTTTCCCCCCTCCCCTCCGCTCGCGCGCGCCCTCTTTCTTCCCCTCCCCTCAGCTTGCGCTCGCCCTCTCCTTCTCCCCCTCCTCTCTCCCCTTCCCTCGGCTCGCGCGCGCCCTCCTCCCCGCGGGCTGGAGCCAGGCTCTCGCTTTCGCTAGCTCTCTCGGCCGCGGTCCGCGGCGGTTGCTGCCCCACGTTAGGGGAGGCACTTCCGGTGTGTGACTGGGTGGCCGGATGACGTGGCTGAGTCAGAGGAAGGAGCTGAGGCGAAGGCAGCGGCGGCGGAGCGGACTCGGCGGGGCGGGGGCTACGCTCGGCCGCGGGCGGTGACGGCGACGGCGGGTCCAGTTCGGGCAGCGCCGAGGCGGCGGGGGCAGCGGCTGGGCCCCGGCCCTGTGCGTCCGTGTGCGCGCGCCCCTTGGATGTGAAGCGTCGGCGGCGGGGGCAGCGGAGGAGCCTCGGGCGGAGGGCCGGCCGGCGCCGGACTGGGGGGAGTGCGCACCATGGAGCCGCGGCGGGGGGTCACCCGCGCGGCGGTGGCGGCGGTGCTGCTGCTGCTGCTGCTGCCGCCTCGGGGCCGGGCGGACGAGCACGACCACACGGTGAGGCGCCCCGCGGCCTCGGCCTAGCTCCTCCGAGGCCCCGGCCGGGCCCGGCTCGGACGGAGCCTGCGAGCTGGGTGCAGGGAGCGTCGGGCCCAGCCCCAGGGATCTGGGGCACTTGAGTCCTCGGGCGGGAGCGTTGGGGGGCGGCTGCCCGGGGGACGGCTGCCCACGGGCCCGGGCTGTTCCCGTCTTGGAACCCGGGGTCCCCCGGGCCATACGACACAAGGGGATTAAACCGTATATCCCGGGGAGGGCAGAAAGCGCTGACCACTTGTGGTGGCCCCCGGGCCCTCCCCGGGCTTCCGGGAGTGGGACGGGACTCCTGAGCTGGGTCAGCCGCGGGTCATTCCACGTGTGCACGCCTACACCTCCACGCAGGCCCGCGCGGCGGCCGCGCCTGCAACTTTTATCTCCCCGCGGGCTTCCTCCCCCCGGTTCTGTCCCGGAGAAGGGCCCGGCAGCACGGGCACTTGTTTGGGATTTCCATGTGGAAGTAGGAGAGGCCAGAGTCGGCTGGGGCGGAATTTCACTTTTGCTTTTAATTAATTGTCAAGTCTTAAATTAACCCTTTAAAATCAAAGCTACTTTCCGACTCTTGGTTTGGACTTTTCTTGGGGACTCGTGACTTGTTTCCCCCATGCTAGGACGTAATTAACGAGATCCGAAAGCCTTGGCTCACAGACTGGTTAAAAAGCGGGGCAGTCTTCTACCTTTAACCACTAGCCTTATTAACGTGCCGAGGCTCTTAATGATGGCTGTGTACTCAGAGATGCTGAATTTTAAGTTCTTCCTCTGAGTGTCATTGGACCGACAGGTACGTCCCGTATCCCTGGGCCTCCGTGTTCTTAGCTGTAAAAGGAGAGCGGGGGACTAGATAGGGGAATTTTTTGGCAGTTCTAATGATCAATGATGTTGGAATTCTGATTTCAGTTTTCTTTTGTAGTTACTGAAAACTGAAAAACAAAACAAAACAAAAACCTCCATGTATGTATGATCCTGTGATTCTGTTTGTACATTTAATGGGACTTACTTGAAAAATTTAACTTGTTTTTCCTGGTATTAGGCTAGCCCGTAGGTTTGACAGCTTCCCTGGCTTCACAAATGCCAAACAGCATATGTAAACTGTTATATTTATACATGCCAAATGACCACATCAGGATACTGATTAGACTTTCAGAATTAAAGTGAAGGGCGTACTCTTATTTTTTTATATTTTAACATCGAAAATTTTAAAAACCTGTATCATTTATTTGGGCATTTATTTTGTTTAGAGGCAGTGTTTTGTAGTAGAAAGGACGCAGGATTTCGAGTTAGAGAATCTGGGTTCAATTTCTGGTCCTTCTATACTTAGTAAAAGCTTGTGACCTTGGGCAAGTCATATGGGAATGTGATGGACTTTGGGCCTCAGTTTCCTCATTTCTAAAGTGAAGGAATTGAGAATAGATGATTTTTGAAGTAACTTCTAATTTTAAACATACGATCCAACTTTAAAGATGTTTTTTCCCCCCCCCCCCCCCCTTTTCAATCTGTTACTTCCCAGGAACTCTTTTCCTCAACCAGAATAGAACTTCTCTGTGTAGTAAATACAGTTAAACAAAAATACCAACACACTGGCAGGACCTGACTGTATGTCTCATTATACACCCTTATTCCACTAATTCCCTGAAAGGTGGGAGGTATGCTTCACTATTGGTCTCTATTGGTTATAGTTGTGAAGTTTTTAAATGTTGCTTTCCTTAGCATACTTGTGTGGGCTTTGTATAAATTCTTGGTTCTACCATTTGCTCTCCACTAGATCGTGCACTTTTTTCTTATGCTCTCTAAGTTCTTCATATTTGTGGTCTTTTATTGGTTTAATAATCTTTTAAATTCTAATGTCATAGTTTGTTCAGCCATTCAGTCAGTCATCAAGAACATAAATGTTAAACTCTTAGTGCTGGGGAGATAACAAAGAATGGCAAAAGTCCCTGTCTCCAAGAAACTCACCTTCTAATAGGGAGACCACTATGTACCTACAAGACAATCTCTGAAGGAAGGTGCTGGGGAGGGATGAAGGACTAGGAATGGCCTACTCTGGGGAGGATTTGAGCTGAGTCTTGAAGGAAGCCAGGGAATGTAGGAGAGGTATAAATTTGGAAGGAGGATTTAGGCACTAAATGTACAGTCAAGAGATGGAATGTCCTGAATGAGTAACAAGGAGGACAGTATGATTAGATCATAGATTGTGTAGAGGAGAGTAGAGTGTAAGAAGACTGGAAAGGTAGCAGGGGGCCAGGTTGTGAAGAACTTGGAGTGTCCAAAGGAGGATTTTATCCTTGATCCTGGAGGCTATAGGGAACCATTGGAATTGGATGAGTAGTGGGTGACACAGTCAGACCTGCCTTTGAGGAACATTACAGTTAAGTGGAGGATGGGTTGGAACTCCCTTGGGGAAAGACTGGAGCAAGCTGGGAGACCAATAGAAGACTATTGCAATAATCCAGTAGAGAGGTGATAAGGCCCAACACTAGGGTGGTAGTTAAAAGAGCAGAGGGATGTTATAGGAGATATATCATGAAGGTAGAAACAATAAAATTTGACAGTAAATTAGGGATTAGTGCCTACTGTTATCATAGAACCTCTTTCTTAGCCACTTTTCATTCATTCTCTCTCCTAGCATCAGTCCCAGTTAGTGGGTACTAACTTTCATTCTAGTTCTTTGTTACTATCTAATATGTTGCTAGATAAAATCCTTTACCTCTGCATTTGACCTCGGTGGAGGGGAGGGATAGAGGTATGTTTACTAATATACACTTCAGTGATTTTTCTAGTATGTTTCCAGGACCAATTCACAGTGTGCCTGTATGATTCTACTTTCCATGTAAAAATGTTAAATTTCATGTTAGAATTTTTTTTTCTCTTTCCTAAATAACTAAAAGAGAGCTACTTTCAGTGACTATACAGAACTTTTCATTTTTGATTAATTTACCTTTAATTTTTATTGGATGCTGTACTGGTTGAAAGGACAATTGCTAACTCTTTACACTTTGAATATTTTCTAGAAGCCTCTAGTAAATTTAGTAGTTTAAAAAATGTTTATTAAGCACTTTGTGCTAGTAAAAACACTTTAGTAAGTAGTGGATATGCAAAGTTAAGATTAGGTTCTTGATGACAGATCTGCACTTAGGTAATTTGTAGGGATTATAATCTTGGAATTTGAAGAGACATTAGCTGGAGTCTAACTACTTTATTTTACACGTGAACCAACTGAGGCCCAGGAAGGCTGTCATTTGCTCAGTATTACATTTGGCTAGTGGTGGTAGTCAAACTCAGGTGTTGACTAAGAGGTTAGTGCTCTATCTACAACACCATGCTGCCTCTTACAAATTAGGATAATGAGTTATTTGCAAAAGAGTTCTTAGAGATTTTCTTGGAGTGAGGAAAATCACTATGAATGTTAAGTCTTCTTATAGCATTGATTCAGTGGTATCAAACATGTACCAATATTTATGAGGAAAGTTTTGGTTTACAGTTTATGATTTATATTTCTCTCCATAGGAAAATTTTTGACTTTTACATTTACATTTAGCGAAGAAATGTTTTGAAGATGTTTATAGGTCGTAGGAACAGTAATCACAAACAATTAAAAACATTAAAATGGAGTTTTATTTTCAGGAATGTTCTTTCCAGAAATTTGCAGTATTCGAGAGTCACATATTTTAGACATGAGAAAATAACAAAGACCTTAATGCAACTCATAGAGATATTTTAATGAGTTGCTGGGTAAAACCGTTATCTCTCATTACGAAGTATTAAGTAAGTATAATGTATTTGCTCTAAAATTTAAGGAAATGTCTCTTGAAACTTTCCTTTTGCCAAATCTCTTACATTATAGAATAATTGAAAATGCAATGAACAGATAAAGAGATAGGGCATTGAGATAGGTCAGTTGAAGTTTTTTCCATTATAGGAGAGACCTGTGAATTTTTGGAGTCATGGAAGAAAGGGAGTAAATGGAGAGGACGTAGTGAGGGAGAGTGAAAGTTAAGAGACAGGTTTTATGGGCCCGGTAGGTGCTAGCTTATGAATTGAATTTACAATTGGATGGTAGTTTTTAATAGGTCAAGTCAATCAACTTTAATGTGAAGGATGTTTTCCACTGATAAAACTTAAGATAAAAGTAAAATTAAGTGAATCCTTAAATTTTTATTATTCTTTGGGATGATAAAAAAGTTCCAGAAATGTTTAAGATAACCCATTTTGACTATCGACCATGTATTTGTTGAGTGGAATTGCATAAATTGGTTGTGTTTGACCATAGAATGCGGATGCTATATTGTCTTAAAAGTCACTTAGAGTAAAAGTTTTAAATGGGCTGGATGGACTATTCTCACCCAACAGGACATTTCTAATGTTCTCTAGTATATAAATCTTTTCAGATGTCTTTGGATCAGGGATTCTGTCCACAAACTTACTAAAAAATTTTTTCGATAACTATATTTCAATATAATCGGTTTCCTTTGTAATCCTATGTATTTTATGCACTTAAACATTCTGAGGAGACATAGGCTTCAGAAGACTATCGAAAGGGGTACGTGATGCAAAAAGTTAAGAACTGCTTTAGAAGAAAATGAGGCAAGAGTGGCTTCAGAACTTTGGTGGAGAATTCCCAGATTGTTTTGAAAAAACTTGGGATGCTATGAAAATAGACCACTAGCAGAGTGGAACTTAGGCAAGTCATTTCACTTTCTAAAACCCTTTTCTTAATCTGTAAAATGATGGTGTTGATCCTTCCCAGTCTAACAACTTATGATCCTATGAACTATGAGGCCATTGAGCTGTACTTTGTTTTATATTAGCTAAGTGGCAATGAGGGTAGGAGGGTTGGACTTGGAATCAGGAAGACTTCAATTGAAATTTGGCCTTATACACTTGCTGGCTCTGTCAGCCAATAAACATTCAGTGCCTGCTGTGTGCCAGGCACTGTGCTAAAGCACTAGAGATCCAAATACAAAAAGGAAAGCAAGCCCTGCTTCAAGCAGGTTACAGTCCAAATGGGAAGACAAAACACAAAAAAGCCGAAAAGGCAAGTGGGGGAGTGGAGCCAAGCTAGGCCATGGTGGAGAAGTCAGAGAAGTCTCAGGTAGTGCAGCTGGGTGAGAAATGAGCTGTCTGAATTGAGATCTTTACTTCAATGGAGGTTTGGAGTCAAATCCCACCCTTCAGTTAGAGAGGCAGAGAGAGAGGGTAGTGATGAGGCAGAATACAGGAAGATGAGGTTATTCCAATACTAAGGTTGCTGGGGCATGGAAGTCAGAAGTAAGTCCCAAACTAGTGCAGCCAGGTCAGAATGAGGAGGCTCTGGGTAAGTCACTTAACTGCTATCTGCCTTAGTTTCTTCAGCTGTAAAGTGGGGATAATAGCACCTTCCTCCCAGGGTTGTTGTGAAGATAAGATGAGATAATATTTGCAAAATGCTTTGCAAACTTCAAAATGCTATATTTATGCTAGCATCATCCTCCTTTCCCCTCCTCCTCCTCTTATCATCACTGTCTAGATGTGAGATAAGAGATAAGAACCAGGCGTTCTTAACCTGAGGAGTCTATGAACTTGTTTTAAATATTTTTATTACTGTATTTCATTATAATTAGTTTCTTTGTAATCCTAAGTATTTTATACTTTTAAAAGCATCCTGAGAAGGGGTGTGTATGTATAGGCTTCATCAGACCACTACCAGAGGGGTGTCCATGGCATTAAAAAGGTTAAGAATCCTTTAGACATCTGTAAAATTTTTGGACATTGTAACATCTTAAATACACTATTAAAACTTTCATATAAGGGAAAGCTGGTGCAGCTTTTTGTAAAGATTTCTTTTGTAAAGGAAATTAATCTGTAATTTTAGGAGTTTTTATATTTGATTTTCTTAATGTGAAGCTTGATTTTAATTTTAAAATTATCGTTATTTAGAACCACGCTTCTGAAGAGCACCAGTTATCTATGTATGTTTGTGTGTATGTACATACATATATGTCTATATATTTAGATTTCTATATACGCACATATAGAGTGAGAATCATAGAGTGCTAGATCTGACAAGAATTTTGGAGATTATTTAGTGCACCCCCTTGTTTTACTGATGAAGAAATTATGAGACCCAGCAATGGCTCAGTCAGGACAAAGACCTTGAGGTTTGGACTACCACTCTTCCCCCCTGACCTGCCCCCCCCATGTTTTTTACAGTTATCATCAGAGTGTTTATCTAGAAAGATCTCTGCAATAAAAACCAACAAACAAAAGGACAATTACTAGTAACACTAAAAGCCTTGTGTTGCTTAGTTTAATGTATGTATGTCTTTTGTCAGCTAAAATAAGTTTTTAAAGGTAAGGGATTGAAAGATTTCTTTTGTGCCTCTTACATTACCTACCATAGTGCTAGATAAGATGAGTCTTCAACGAATGTTTATTAAAGTAATTGATTGGATGGCAAGGAAAAAGGGAAATTATTTTTATGGTAGTATGCAGAACACTGGACACTGCTTACCAGTCATGGAGCTCTACCTAGATATAGATTCAATTACAATTCTAATCCTCATCTTGTGAGATTGTGTATACTCTTTCTTCCCTGCTCTCTTTGTGTCCTTGGCATCCTGGGAACCTTTAAGTGTCAGAATACAAAATGTAGCCCAATATAGACTGTACTCAGCTCTTACCATAAACACAGTACAGCATTAGATAATTGTCAGAAATGGCATTGCTTCTTTGTTGTGGCTTTTGCCTTTACCTCTTTTCTAGGAGCTCTTGAAAACATGTTTTAGAAAGAAAGCAAAAATTAACTTGTTCCAAGATCAATATCATCCTTTATTTTATATACAGGTAGCAAGAAGTCTTTTAATTTTGTTTTTACTTCTACTATTTTTGTAGACTGATAGAAACTAGGAAATGGTATAATTTTCAGTTGTGTTCACTTGAAACAGAACCTATTTACAAATAGCGTAGGACTACCTGAATGACTATAAGCAAAACAAATTAAGTTTTTTCTGTGTTGAAATTATATGTTTACATGAGATGAAAGTTACTGAAATTATGATTTTTAAAGCTTTTATAAATGGATTGTGCCACTTTGCAATACTATATATCGTATATGTTATAAAATATCCATCCCTCTTTTGCCATGATAGTAAAAACTAATAAAAAACTTTGACATCGTAACTCAAGCCCTCATTGACCTAATAGTTGTTGGATTCCTAATTATTTTATTTCAGAGTTTACATAGGTACCTTAGTAACATTTTCTCTGTGAGTTAGTGTTCTTCTCAGGATCATTAATTTAGAAAGAAAAAAAGTGTTCTTAGATGCAGAAGCATGATATACACTATTTTAGATAAGCAAGGGCCATGACATGAGAATAATATTGCTTCGTTTTCAGATCAAGACTGCAGTTCCTTTCCAGGTGAATTTTTTTTGTCTTTTTTTTTTTCTTGTGCCCAATTTCAGAGCTAAAAAATGGCAAAGTTTCTGTCACTCTATAAGCCCCGGCTGTTGTTATTTCTTCTCATATTCACTTCCTGGACTTAGAATTTTATGTGGTTATTATAACTGACTGGGAGTTAGATCCAAATGACTTCAGTTCCAAGTTCCAGATTATGTAAGACAAATTGATGTCTATTTTTATACATTTTAAAAAGTTTATAATTCTATATATCAAGTTTATGTAGACACATTTAGATCAATATATTACCGTGACTAGTATCTTTGACCTTGGATGTACATTGCAAAAAAAAAAAACTTAGTAAGAAGTGAAATTGTCAGAATCCTTGTTGATAGGACTTTCAAGGATTAAAATTTAACCTTATTTCTCCTTATTCTGTTTTCCCATAAGGACACTTGCTTAACCCCTAATTATAAAATTAAATTGGACTAGATCAAAGGTTCTTAACCCATGAGGTTTATCCATGGGATTTGTGGATAGATTTCAGTGGGTCTGTGAACTTGGATGGGAAAGAAATTTTCACTAACCTCTAACTAAAATTTAGCTTTTCCTCTAATTTAAAGTCATTATTCTGAGAAGGATTCAGTTGACTGTCCAAGAGGAATCCATACCCCCCAAAAATTAAAGACTCCTAGATTAGATGATTCCTAAAAGTCCCTTCTAGCCCTAAAATTCTGTGATTCTTCTTTTTTGAGGGGGCAGGCAGGGCAATTGGGGTTAAGTGACTTGCCCAAGGTCACACAGCTAGTGCATGTGTCAAGTGTCTGAGGCTGCATTGGAACTCTGGTCCTCCTGACTCCAGGATCAATGCTCTACTCACTCTGCCACCTAGCTGCCCTGTTCTGTGATTCTTCTATAGCTACAAAGTGATATTTTTCAGGTTTCTTTTAGTTTCTACTGAATCTTTACATTTAAACATTTCATAAAATGTTTTTTCATCCTAATCCACAAATATTTAATATTTCTTGAATACTTGGCATTTTAGGCAACCTAATAAATAGATAAAATAGACATAGTAGTCCTAACTCATTCAACAAATACTGAATTCCTACCAAGTGCAGCGTGTAAAAGGGGCACAGAAATGTATGAGAAGAGACAGTTGTTGCCTGTCAGGAACATACCTCTTTAGGGAAGAAATTAGACATTTGTTATTTTCATCGTTGAAATGTACGTTTATTAACCTCTGTGATGACGGTTCCTTTTGGAGGGAGAGAGTCAGATGCAGGTAGGTCAGATACTTGGGAAGACCTGATTAGTTTAAAATCAGCTTAGTTAGAAAAGAGGTCAGAAGTCAACACAATGAATCATTGGAGGCCAGTGGTGGATAACACTTGGATGAAAAAAAAACTTAAAGAAATACACATATGTACAATAGCAAATTATCTTTGGGTCATAGTGAATGAAAAACCTAAACGTGGAACAGCAACAGGGATAAGCATTAAACAAAAAGTCATCATAGTACAGATAGAGCTATATAGGAGAATATGGCGAAACTGTGGAGTAGTTTAAATTTTAACCAGCATTTCATATAGTGCTTTAAGATTTGCAGAGCATTTCAAATACATTATTTGATCCTTACAACACTTTGAGGTAGATGCTATTATCTTACTTCACAGATGAGAATGTTGAGGGCCAAAGGGTTAAGTGATTTACCTCTGGTAAATCAGCTAGTTAATATTAATATCAAGAGGAATTTGTCCCCAAGTCACTCCAGGTTGTTAAAACCCCTAGGTATTTCCATTAAATCTTGTTTCTTTGAAAATCTGTAATTTATTATAAGCTATAAAAAATTAGATTTAAAAAAAGATCGAATTAGTTAACATGTAAAGCGCTTTGTAAACCTTAAAGTGCTGTATAAATGTTAGTTATTAATTGCTAGGTTCAGGCTGTGATTTCATTGGTGTATGGTACTTCTAGTGTGGGAAATCCCACTGCTAATAATGAAGCAACAGCAACTGTTTTTCATCTTAGACTCTTCAGAGAATTGCTTGAAGCACAAAGAGCTCAAGTGAGTTGCCCAGGAACGCACAGCCAATATGTCACAGGTGGGACTTCAACTTGAAAGAGGTCTCGGGACCCCTTTACACTATTAACAATTGTTAAGGACCCTGCAGAAAGTTTTGGTTTATATGGGTAATAATTTATCATGTTAGAAATGAAAACTTAGCAGTATTATAAGAATAGTTTTAATGCTGCTTCTTGTCTAAAAAGTTTTTATATTTCCTTAAATAACTGACGTTTTCAGAGAATGGAGTCCCGTGCTTAATTAGTTTTTTAAACTTTTTTTGAAAAATCTTTCTAAAACTCTTTAGTTTATTTTTCTTGCCTTTTTGTAGTGAATGTTTCTTTCAGATTCCTTCACTGTCTCTGATTTATAATCTGAACGTGAATTTTTAGTAATCTTGTAGACATTATGGGAGGTATGTCTATATTAGTATTGATGCTAAGACATCTTTGAAGTTGTATGTATGTGTTTTTCCTAAATAGCTTGAATTCTTGTGATTAGCTTATTTTCCTAAAACTCTAATGCAGCTAAATTGGATTTGGGTTAATTTGAGTTTCTGTATGGGAATTTTGTCTTCATAAAATTTTAAAAATAATATTCTCTTTTTAATTGTGTACCTGGATTTAATTGAAAAGGCAATATTTGGAGGAGTGGGAAGGTTTTGTGGGGGATAGTATTCAGAGCTAGAAGGGACTTTAGAAATGAACTACCTCATTGATAAGGAAATTGAGGCCCAGAGAGGTGATGACTTGTTTAAGGTTGCAGAGTAAGTAGCACATAGCCTGAGTCTGTATCCAGGCCCTTTGACTCCACATCCATGTTTTTGTTGTTGTTAAGCTGCTTTTTTGTTCATGGATTATATACCAAAATTTACTCCAGTCATAAAGTTAGAGAATATTAGAAAGGGACCCTTTGAGATCATCTGATCTAAATCAGTTTACAGATGAGGAAATTGAGACCCACAGTCACACAACTAGATTTGGGGCTAGTCTGAAACTAGGGCTGGTATCTTGATGGAAATCAGTTTTAGTAGATTGTGCCTTCCTTTCAGTGTTCTTTGTGACTTGCCTGAATTAAGTGCATTGCAATTCAATCTATTTTATTTTTAAACTACATTTTTATTGTCATCTTTTATTTTTATATAACCTGTATTTGTTATTATATCCTTCTTACCTTCCCCTCCTGGAGAGCCATGCCTTCTCATTGGGGATAGAGACTAGATCTGTGATTTCAAGGATACATATGGAGCTCCTTAAGGAAATTTCTTCTTTCAGTGCAGTTCAGCACCTTCTCTGCACCTTGGATTCTTAGTCTGAAAGGTTAAATGACTTGCCCTGGGTCACACAGCTAGGAGGCTGTTGAACACACCCAGTTCTTCCTGGCTTAGACTTTGGCTCCATACTATACCTCACTGTAAAATCTCAGTTTATTGAGAAAAGATTCCATTTACTGTGACAAATAGATTTTTGTTTTTTTGCCATTGAGAACTATTAATTATTTTTGTACTTCACAACTTCCTACATTATTGTTCTTAGTCTTTGTGATCTTAAGGACTGGTTCTGTAAATTGCCTTTTTCTTTTTTTTTCATCTATAACAGAAACTATTAAAGTAGCCAGTACACTGGTGGAAAGTGGCTTTAAGCATTCTTTCCAGTGTGCTGTGATTGTGCTTTAGGCAGAAGGTATTCTGCAGGGAATAAAAGATGATTAGGAAATTGATATTAAAGGTACAGAGCTAAACACCATGTATGTACAGATCCTATATAGCATATCAGTGAAGGTAAAGAGCCGAGTATAGATCCCTGGAAGTATTCAGAGTTAGAGAGTAGGTTTGGCATTAGATATATAGCTTTAGGCAAAATAAAAACTAAAAATGAAGGAATGCCTGGAACGGTATGAGAACTAGAATAGAAGAAAACAGCTTGAATCATAAATAATGGACAAGTGGACAGAGTTAGTAATAAGCACAACTGAATAAGGTACTTTCAGGCTTTAATCCTGTGGTGCTTGTGCCAATATTGAAGGCCACTCTTGGTATAGGAGAGAGGCATGTAGTTTTAATGGCTGTCTTTTTTGAACTTTTTTTGTGCTATTTAAGTTGGTTTTACTTGTTACATACCTCTATTTTTATATTCTTAATCTATTTTAATTAATTTTTGAATTAACCAAGTGGCTAAAAAATTAGAGAAATTCAAAACCAGAAGGAATCTCAATCTTTTAGTCCAACCCTCTCATTTTATAGATGAAGAAACTAAGATTCAGAGGGGTTATTGGTAGTTAGTGACTATCAGAACTAGTACCCAGAAATAGATAACTTGATGGATGAGAGATTTTATAATGATGTTGAGGGAAATGTATGACTAATAAGAATAATGACAATTAATATGAAGTATTCTTTACAACACAACAGTCCTATGAATTAAATACTGCAGACACAATGAGGAAATTTAGGCTTTTAGAGTTTATATGATTTACCTTTGGTCATATAATCAGTGTTGGAGCTGGGACTAAATCTTTCAAGGCTGATATCAGGGGAAGACAGTTCTGGGAAAGACTAACTCTGGCTAGATGCTCTACTAGAAGGCATGTAGAAGACTGTGTTAACAGCATGTTTATTGGTGAAGGATATTTAGTAGCTAAAATCAGGTTTTTGGACTGTCTTCAGTCTTACTCACTTTTCCCTGCCCTGTGTAAATATAGATAATAAAATAGGCTCTTGGTTTGTTATTTACAGTAGTATAAATACTGTAGCTGTAACACTGTATGTATGTTCCCTTTTCCCTAGTTCAATTTCGATGGCATTTATTAAATGTCTGTTACATGTTAAATGTTCTGTACATGCAATATCTGTATTAGTATGTGGAAAGTTCCACAAAGATACAGCACCTTTCCATCGGTTGCTCTGCTGAATGAGATGCTTTTGCCAGGATAATCTAATCACCATGCTGCTCACTTAACTCCTTCCCCCCTGCCTCAGCCTCCTTTCCCTCTTAGTGTAGGGCTGGAGGGTAGAACAGTAAACCTCTCCCAAAGATTTCCGTTATAGAGGACAGTTTGTTGACTTTCCGTCTTCGGCTGTCCTTGCAACATGGTTGCCCCCTGTCCCAGCTTCCTTTTGTCTTCTGTTAGATTATAAAGGGCAGCTAGCCTTGGAGTCAGGAAGACTTGAATTCAAATCCAGCCTCAGACACATAGTAGCTTGGTGACTTTGGGCAAGTCACTTAACCTGTTTGCCCAAATACACTGGGGAAGGAAATGGCAAACCACTCCAGTATCTTTGCCATGAAGACCCCATGGAGAGTGTTACTGTGGCATTGCCCATGGCGTTACGAGGAGTTGGACATGACTGAATGACTGAACAACAACTACATTAAGTTGTAAACTTCTTGAGGGTAGGGACTGTCTTTTATTTGTATCCAGAGTACCTGACATATAGTAGGTGCTATTTAATAAATGTTTATTGAATTGAATAATAGATCATTTGGGCTGTTATTACTAAAGTTTTAAAAATTCCTTAAGGTGGTTTTTAGCATGACTGTATGGAAGATGAGAGTTTTGTTAAGATTGAAATGTATTTGGTACCTTATTTTAGCTTTGATGTTTCTATCCAAAAAAATGCTGTACTTCAACTTAAGTTCATAATTTTATATTCTAATGTGTTTTCTTTTTAGTACCAAGATAAAGAAGAAGTTGTTTTATGGATGAATACTGTAGGACCGTACCACAATCGCCAAGAAACATATAAATATTTCTCACTTCCTTTCTGTGTGGGATCGAAAAAAAGCATCAGCCATTACCATGAAACGCTGGGAGAAGCGCTTCAAGGAGTTGAGTTGGAGTTTAGTGGTCTAGATATAAAATTCAAAGGTAAATATTTCAGAATTTGTAAATCATAAAATTAGGCACTAAGAAGTGCTTTAATCTATAAGTTAAATATTTGCTTAGAAAATACTGTACATGATTTAATAAAGATTTCCACTGAAACATTTAGAAAAAACTTTGTACTTTTGTAATCTATTTAGGAAATTTAGAAAAATCTTTGTTTTCATAGTTTGTCATATTCTTTTTCTAGCAACCTGCAAATGTTTTTTGAGTTAATTGAGGACTATACTGAGTGAACTGGGTATAGTTAACCTGGAGAAGAGAATAGTTAAGCAGCACATCATCACTGTTTTCAGGTATTTGAAGGACTGTCACATGGTGGAAGCCTTTGGCTTATTTTGTTTGCCCCCACAAGGCAGAACCAGGAGGTATGGGTGGAAGACATAAAGAGAACAATTAAGGCTTGCTATCAGAAAGAACTGCTAATAGTTAGAGCTGCCCAGACGTGGACTGGGTCACTTTGTGAGGAGATGGAATGGGAGGGGAAGCATGTGATAAGTTGTTGCTCTGTTGAGCACGGGATACAAATAGGACAGCAAGGATGTGCCAGTGTTCAGATTGGTCACATTCAGATTGAATGAGACATAGTGTAAAGAAGGGTGTATTTTCATGGCAGAATGACTCAGTGGCTTTCAGGGCATGGCAGCAAAGTAGCAGGCAAGATAGTGGGGCCATGAGGGCTATAGGGAACAATAGCAGGGCAAATTTGGGTCCAAGTGCTAACATAGCGTTGGATTCTGGGGTACCTCTGATAGAGGTGGGGATTGGGTAGGGTGTCCAGCACTGGTGGGAAGTGGATAGTGGATGTTTTGTTGGGGAAAGGGAAAGATTGGCTTCCGGTGGTGGTCATCTGTTCTGGTACCTTTTTTCAGGCTAGGGCAAGGGAAGGAAAAGTCCTTTGCTCTCTGTAATGGTTGTCAATTGGTGGTTCTGGTCTGCTTTAGAACGGATGATATTTAAATATATAGGAGCTGGTGAGATTACCAAGAAAGGGCCCAGGACAGCAAGCGCTTTGGAATCACCCATAGTTAAAGGGGTGGGTTTGTAGGTGATGATTTATTTAGCAGATGATAATAATGAATTATCAGACAAAGGGGAATAGTGTCAGAAAAACTCAGGGAGGCAAGTGAAACAGTGTCAGATGTAGAGAAGTCAGTAAAGTTGAGGATTTAGCGATTAAGAAATCGTTGGTAAGGTTGGAGAGAGCTATTTGAGTTGAATGACGAGGTCAGAAGCCAGATTGAAAAGGGTTGAGAAGTGAACTCAAATAGATTTTGTATTTTGAATGAATGGAATATTTATTTATGAACTGGAGGAAAGAACAGTTATGACATGATGACAGTTATGTCATTTTTAGCTCCTCGTTTGTGAGCTGAATACCAAGTCTGATTTTTTTTCCTACCTAGAAGCTTTTAATTGTTTTTGAATTATATCCATGTAGTTGACTGGATTTAGGTTCCTTGAGAGCATGGACTATTTCATTTTTGCCTTTTTGTTCCTAGTGCCTAGAATAGTTGTGGTTTGTAGGTAAAGGAAGCATCAGCAGTGTGATTTAGTGGAGAGGAAGCACTGGATTGTTAGAGCCCTTGGGTTCACATTCTCATCTTGCTGCTTACTGCCTTTGTGGCCTTGAAGAAGTGAGAGAGAGAGAGAGAAACATAGAGACACAGAGACAGGCAGAGACATACACACAAGCACAGACACACACACACACACCCAGATTGATTGTGTTGCCTAAGAAATGTCATCTGTTGTACTTAATTCTTTCATCATTTTTCAGCAAATTCTTAGGATTTCCCTGTTCAAATCACAGCATCAGTATGACAAGGACCTGTGATTTTATCACCATAGGAACTCCTTCCACTGATGCAGCTCCTAAGCCGCCTCTAACTCATGATCTTAGTGAGTTTCCTGAAGCCCAGGAGGGGAATTGACTTGCCCATGGTCACCTAGTTAATGTGAAATCTGAAGCCATGTCTTGTTGCGTTCACATCCAGCACTCTCTTCTATCTGTTACTATCATGCTGCCTAATCAAATAGTGTAGAAGAAAGAGTGCTAGATTTGGAGTCAGAGAACCCGGTGACGACGGCAAATCACCTAACTTCTTGGGGGCTTTTCTAAACCTCCATAAAATGAGCCAGTTGAATTAGATGACTTTTTTGGGTGTCATAATTCCAAATTTCTTTCCAGAATGATTGGCTCAATTCACAATTTCACCAACAGTGTGTTAGTATGCCTGCCTTGCAGCTCTTCCAACATCGACTGATTGAATCATTTGTGATCTTTGCCAATTTGGTGGGTATTTTGATTAGCATTTTTCTTGCTATTAGTGATCTGGAACCAGTCTTTCGTATGCCAGTAGTTTTGTTAATTTTTGAGAACTATTTATGGACAGCTTTTTATGTGATTTATTAACAAGTTTTATTTATTTAGAAATGATTTATTTCATAGGATCAGGATTATGGATTTCAAGACCTATTTTACCTTTAGGAGACTGGGGAGGTTATTCTGTTAGATATGTTATCAGTTCCATATAGATTGTGAATATTATGTGTTTGTCTGATACGTGTACCACAGACATCTTCTTTAATCTGTTTCCTTTTATTTTAGAGATGCTTTTTGTTAACGTTTTTTTTAATCATCTGTAAAATCAAACCCATTGAAAATTTCTTTTAATTTTTTTGACGAAAAATTTTCTTTTTCTCCACAGTTGAGGTGAAATAGCTCATTCCCTTTTTTTCTTTTAGATGGTGTGTTGATTAAAACAAAATCACATTTTTAACGAAATTGAAGTTTTTGTAGTATATGTATGGTGTGAGGTTTGCCCTGACCTCAATTTGCCTGCAACTTTACAAATTTCTTACCAATTTTTTTAAAAAAATAAGTTTTTATTGATATCTTTGGCTGTTTTATATCACCATAATTTCCCCCAGTATCTCTCTTCCCCCTTCTGGAGAGCCATTCCATATATAACAAATGATACTTTTTTAAAGACAGAAAGAAGAAAACCATCATAAATATTCAATTCATTGAAAAAGTCTGAAAATATGTGGAATGTACTGTATTCATGGCTTTCCCACCTCTGCAGGGGAGTGTAGGAAGGGGGTATCTCCTCAATATTATTTTTTTTTTTGGAGCCATGTAATTCTGCAACATTTATACTTCGGATAGTTTTTTTTGTTTTTTTACTTTTTACATTGTTTTAAGTCATTGTGTAAGGGGCAGGTAGGTGCCACAGTGGATGGAATGCCAGGCCTGGAATCTAGAAGATTCATTTCCCTGAGAAACTTATTTGCTGTGTGACCCCGGGCAAGTCACTTAACCTTGTTTGCCTCAGTTTTCTCATCTGTAAAATGAGCTGGAGAAGAAATTGGCAAACTACTCTAATATCTTTGCCAAGAAAACCTCAAATAGGGTCACGAAGAGTTGGACCTGACTGAAAAACGACTTAATAGTCATTGTGTGTGTTGCTTTTCTTGAGTTCTACTTAACTCTTCATCAGTTTATGTAGATCTTTTCATGCTCCTCTGTATTCGTCACATTCATTCTTTCTTACAGCACAGTAATATTCTGTTACATTCAAGTGCCGCACTTTCTCTAGTCATTCTCCAATTGATGTGCATCTATTTCGTTTCCAATTCTTTGATCATAAAAAGTGCTGCTATAAATAATTTGGTGTATATGAGGAATATGAGGACTTTTTAAAAGTGGCCTCCTCGGGGTATAAGTCCATAAGTATATGGGGTATAAGTAGTGGAATCTCTGGGTCAAAGAGTATGGACATTTTAGTCACTTAATTTATGTGATTCCAAATTCCTTTTCAAAATGGTTGTATTGATTCATAGCTCTACCAATAGTACAATAGTGTGCCTATCTTCCCCCAAACCCTGCAAGAGTTCAATATTCTTAACTTTAGTCCTTTTTGCCAACTAGCTGTGTGTGAGGTGAAATTTCAGGGTTGGTTTAATTTGCATTTCTTTTATTGTTAATGATTTGGACCATTCTTTCATATGGTTGTCAATGGTTTGCAGTTCTTTTGAGAACTGTTTGTATCCTTTCACCATCTGTCTATTGGGCCCCGGTAGTTTTTTTTGTGAGGGGGAATAGTGATTTCAGTCCCTAGGGGTATTAAGTCATGGCTCTTATCATTGATTTTTTTGTATTTGGTAGGTTCTATTTGTAAGTTCTTTGTTTTGTGAAGAGCTCTTCATAAAATGTCTGTATAAGAGGGCATATCATAAAGTCAAGAGAAGTGCTATATATAAGATTAAAAAGGTTAATTCATAGTCAAAGGATATTATAAGACAGAATGGAAGTTCATATCTATTGCCTTCTCCATCTTCTGCACCTTAGATGAGAATTGTAATGCTAATGTGTTTTTAAGTTGGGAAGAGACCATTGGAGAAGAAGGGCTTTGAAAAATTTGCTTATTGTCATATCATTTGGTCCCCTTACCCCATCATTTGGGACAATTTATGTTATTGCAGTCTTATCTTCACAAGCACATCTTAATTATTCCCTCACACTTTCCTACCCTGTTTTTTAAAAAACGTTTATTTCTGTCTTTTGTTTTTACACTACCTACATTTTCCCTTATATTCTTCCCATACCCCCTTCTGGAGAGCTATCCTTTATAAAAATTTAGCAAAACTAACCAAAATATCAAAAAAGTCTGATATTACATTTGGTCTTCCACATTCTTGGTTCCTCCCCTCTGCAAAAAAGTATGGAGGAAGGTATTTTCTCATATCGTCTTTGGGGCCTAGTTCAGTTGTTATAATTTTACAGTATTCAGTTTTGATTGTTTTGTTTTTCTTTTTCTTTATATTTTAGTCATATATGTTGTTTCCCAGGGGAGATAGGTGGCATAGATAGAGTGCCAGGCCTGAAGTCAAGAAGACTCAATTTCCTGAGTTGAAATCTGGCCTTGGACAATAACTCTGTGGCAAGTCACTTCTCTCTTTGCCTCAGTTTCCTCATTTGTAAAATGAGCTGGAAAGGAAATGGCCAACTATTCCATTATCTTTTTCAAGAAAACCCCATATGGGGTCACAGAGAGTCGGACATGACTGAAACGGTTGAGCATCAACAATGCTGATTCCCTGGTTCTACCTACTTTATATGCATTCACATAAGTCTTTTCCATGCTTCTCTGTATTTGTGATATTTACTAAAATATATACTTCTTAAGGAACATTTCTTTCAAATATGTAGTGGTTTCATCTTTGTTAGTAGTTTGAGAGTGAATTTACCAGCCACAGTTAAATAATTTAGTGACCGAAAGAAAAATTACTTAAATAAAAAAATCATTTTTATGGGTAAAATTGAAAAGAATTTTAATATATTCTCTGAGAATGATTAAATAACTCCAGATTAATCTTCTTAGGAATAAACTGATGATCTATTCATCCTTATTAGAGTTAGTAGGCAGTGTATTGATAATTACAGTGTTATTGTTCCTCTCCTATTTTACAGAAGATAAAACTACAGAAAAGTTTTAAAATCAGAAAATAGCAAGCTTAGGGAAAGTGACTTTTTCCATGTGTGTTTTTCCTTGTATACCTCACAAATAAGTTTGTGGTCTAATTAGACTATTTTAACTTAAGCAGATGATGTGCAGACCAACTACTGTGAAATTGACTTAGACAAGGCAAAGAGAGATGCTTTTGTATATGCTATCAAGAATCACTACTGGTACCAGATGTACATCGATGATTTACCAATATGGGGTAAGTAATGTATAATTTAAAGTGCATTTTGACATTTTCATAATCAACATTATTTATTTAATCACTTTGCACTGAATTGGTTACTACCTTTACAGCAATTAAAGTAATTCTCTACTCCACATTATGTATAAAAGTAATTCATTTTACCATGTTGTCGTAGTCCCCTATTGCTAACTACGAATAAGCAGCATTCTTACTAAAACTAAATTAGTGAGAAAACTAAATCTAACATAGACCTTCCAAAGGGAACAGCACAGTTTTACGGAGTGAAACAAAGTTAAATAAACTTGAAGTTAGTAGTTTTGAGGTGATTGTTTTATACAATGGAAATGTGGTGTTTAAATATGATCTGGCTAATTCTGGCACTTGATTAGTGGTATAGTATGGTTAAGCTCTTGTGAGTATCGTTAGTCTTGCTGTTTCGTAAGTTTTTTTTCCAAAAATTCGCGTTTGATTTAAATACTTTCTGAACAGTTAGCCTTTGATAAGCTGTTCTAGTCAGGGGGGTTTAGTGTGTAAAATCCATAATGATATATAATCCAAAAGTTATCCAACTTTAGAATATTTTTGGACTTATTTTTGAATTTTTAAGTGCCTGCTGTTCCTGAAATATATAGTGCTTATAAAACCTGCCATGAAAATCTGACTGAGAAACATTTGGGAAATTATCTAGCTTCCTCATTCAATCCCATTCAGTTATTTGCTGCTTACCTATCTCTCCATACTGGGTATGAGTGTATACAACCATCTATTAGGCAAATAAAGAACACCCAAACTTAACCTCCCTAGTCTAAGCAAACATTCTGTCTAGTTCATCCTTTCCCTGGGCTAGGGGAAGTAGGGATAGATGGAAACGAGGGCTTGTTTTAGTTTAAAAAGCCTTTTCCTAGTAATTGAGTTGAATGTAGGGCAGGAACTTTAAACTTTAGCTCCAGGTTACATCTTAGCTGATTCAACAGTTGATTTCATCTTATAAACTAAGGCATTAAAGGACACGTTTACATAGCCTTCCAGGCAATGTGCCTACCTTTTGTTAAGAACATAAATATTTAGTTTTAGCCCAAAGGTGAGAAATTTTTATTTTCTTTAAACAAAACTTTGTGGCTTAGATTAGCATAAATAAGTGTGGGACAAAATACAAACTACCCAGTCAGTTATCTGGGGTTTTCACAGCCTTTCTTTGACTGTGATATTCTTTTAGACTATGGACAGGGATAAATCTAGGGATTGTTATTCTCTCTTAATTGCTTTAAGTTGTGAGTGAGTAGTCATGCCATTTGAGCCACTACCGTGAAAACTGAGCATTGTTGTAATCATTTTCAGTATGGTTACCTGGCATGTATTTACTAATGTACGTAATTGTTTTGAATGGTGATTATGTATGAAAGGTAAACAGTTCCATAAATGGCTATACAGAGTATTATGGTAGCAACATGATGTAGTTGAGTAAGCCTTGAATTTGGAATCAAAACAACTGGGTTCAACTCCCAGCTGTGTTGTTTAGTGTGTGACCTTGGGCAAATCCCTTCATCTTTTTGAGTCTCATTTTCTCTATCTGTAAAATGAGATTTTTGAATTAAATGACCTGAGTGGTTCCTTCCAGATTGTAATAGTCTGTTCTTCTCAAAAGTTCTTTTAAAAAAAATTATATTTTTATATATGTATTTTTATACATTTTTAAAACATTTTTAACATTGGTTTTTGAAAATTTTGAGTTATAAATTCTCTCCCTCCCTCCTCTCTCCTGTCCTTGAGAAGGTAAGCATTTTGACATAGATTATACATGTGCAGTTATGCAAAACATATTTCCTTATTAGCCATGTTTTGAGAAAAAACACAGACCAAAAAACCACCAAACAAACCAAAACCCCCAAAATAAAGAAAAAAATGCTTCCAAATGTCTTTAGATGCCTATGAGTTCTTTCTCTGGAGGTGGTTAGTATTTTTCATCATAAGTCCTTTGGAATTGTCTTGGATCATTATATTGCTGAGAATAGCTAAGTCACTTACATTTGATCATCATACAGTATTGCAGTTACTGTTCTCCTGGATCTGCTAACTTCACTTTGCAGCAGTTCATAGAAGTTTTTCTGAAAGCATCCTGCTTGTCATTTCTTATAGCACAATAGTATTCCATAACAATTCTATCCCACAACTTGTTCAGCTGTTTTCCAGTTGATGGGCATCACTTTGATCTCCAGTTCTTTGCCACTACAAATAGAGCTGCTATAAATATTTTTGTACGTGTATGTTGGACAAAGTTCTTAACCTCTTGGAGCCTAATCTTCCTAATTTTTAACCATCAAGATTCCTTTTAGCTCCAAATTCTGTGATTATTTATGGAGTCTGCCAGGTGTGAGGAATGAGAGAATTGTGTCAAGTAGAAAGATCCTCGTAAGTCTGTGAAGGCTCTGATATTCTGGGAATGATTGTTAGGCCTCTCCCCTTCTCTTCCTGAAGATAGAAATCTAAGTAAGGAGTAGCAGCTGTGGGAAAAAGGCATTTAAAGAAGAGTCTGATAGATGGAGGAGTCGGCCATGGAACCTCAGACCCAGGTGGTCGTTAACTTCCATTGCAGAGTTAGGGGTACTGCCCTGCCTCCATCCAAGTCTTAAGCTTTCCCAGGCCTCTGGTTCAATTCTGTCTCAAGTCTCAATAATTGGGGGCATACCTGTTAGTCAAGGGAAGTTGTAACATCTACCTTGTGAAGAGAAACTTCTATTTTCAAATTTTGATTGGATCTTATACTGTCTTTTCCCTTTTTTCCCTAGGGCAAATGAAGATTCATTTCACTCATGTATGCCTGTCTTCTGTTTTTCCTTACTTGGAATGGCTAAGCAAAGGAGGATGAGTCAGCTGCAGTGCTGGCTCCACAGTGACCTTAGCAGGGATAGGTTGAAGTCTAGCTGTGTGTAACAAGTAGTAGTGGTGGAAGGATTTTACACTGTCCTTTTCTGGGCCTTCTGAGCCTTTTCATTAGTGGGAACTATGTTAGGTACCAAGAAAAATTTTTGGACTTAATGGGTTAAAGAGAGCATTTAAAAAAAAAATTTTTTTTTATTAATTTTTAGTTTACAACACTGTTCTACATAATTTTGAGTTCCAGATTTTCTTCCCTCCCTCCCCTTCGCATTGAATTAATTTGCACACTAGTCAAGTTATGGAGAAGAATTGTGATCAGTGAAATGAATCATGAGAAAGAAGAAACAGGACCAAAAAAAAGGCCAACCCAAAAACAAAAACAAAAGAGAGAAAAAGAAAAAAAGGTGGGGGGGGGAGGCTAGCATGAAGTGTGCCTCAATCTGCATTCATACTTCATAGATCTTTCTCTGGATGTAGATAGCATTCTCCATCGTGAGTCCTTTGGAGCTGTCTTTGCACCTTGTGTTGCTGAGAAGAGCAAAGTCTGTTGGGGTTGGTCCTCACAGAATCCATGTATCTGTGGCTGTGTATAATGTTCTCCTGGCTCTGCTCCGCTCACTCAGTATTTTCTCGTGTAGGTTTTTCCAGGTTGTTACGAAGTCTGTATCATCCCCATTTCTTATAGTACAATAGTATTCCATTACCTTCATATACCACAGCTTGTTCAGCCATTCCCCAAATGATGGGCATCCCTTCGATTTCCAATTCTTAGCTACCACAAAAAGAGCCGCTATAAATATTTTTGTACGTATGGGTCCTTTTCCCACTTGTATGATCTCTTTGGGATACAACCCTAGAAGTGGTATTGCTGGGTCAAAGGGTATGAACATTTTTATAGCCCTTTGGGCGTAGTCCCACATTTAAGAGAACAATTTTAATTGAAGCACAAAAGTGGCCCAAGCACAGAACCTGAGGTTCTAAGATGTAATTTAAATTCTCACAGGATGGTGGCCTCCTGATTTATGAGGTGGCAGGTTATTGAGAGGAGTTCTCCAGCAGTGGGCTTTGAGCTATTGTCTTTTCTTACCTCAGCACTGCTCCTCTGCTTTGTGAAAAGTGGACCATGTTGTTCATATGGGCTATTCTTTAACATATATGGGGGTGCTCATAATTGCTACTGATGATTTGTAACCAGTCACTACCTAGTAAGTCTTAGAATGATATACCAAACCACTTCTCTTTTAAAATCTATTAATGAGAGCTTCTCTGTAATGATGCCTTGGAAGCAAATCTGCACAAAATAATAGCATGGCCTAAGAAATCATCTGAATTTCTTAATTCTTTGTGAATTGAAAACCAAGGATTAATCAGCAAACTAACAAATGTTTTTTGGACTTTTGCTCTGTGTTTTAGCATTGTGCTAGACTCTGAGACTGGTATAGACACAGATAAGACACTCATAGAGCTTAGTGTCTAGTTGGTGCTTGCAGCAAGAATATAAATTAAGCTGTATGTAACAACACTATTAGGCAATAAATGATAGATATTACCAGCTTGTTAATGGTAATTGGAATTCATAGCAGGAAGTCCACCTGGAATAGTCAGGGCAGGTTGTTTAGAGAAGGTAGAATTTAAACTGTCCTTTTAAGGATGGACAGGATTTGGATGGGTGAGGAAAGTGTATCAGTCAGTTGAAATGTCATGAACTGAGATATGGGGAAGGAAAAGCAAAGGCCTTTTTAGAGGGCATCGAAGTAGGCCATTTGGTTGGAGATGGGATTTATACAAGGAGATGAATTTTACATGTGTTTACAATCTGTTCCAGATCAAACTTCCAGCCATGGGTGCGAAGCCGAGGTGTTTGCCCTTGTTTTGTAGGCAATTGGAAACCATATTCTAGGAGTTTGATGGGGAAAGCAAAAAGCTTTGTTTGGAAGGTGTTGCTAGAAGTAGAGTTGAAGTGGGAATGATTCCAGATGTGCAATGTCACCAGTGCAAAAGTAGCAAGCTAGGCGATGCTGTGACATGGAATGGAGTCATTTTAGATATACAGGCTAGATCGGAGAGTGGATAATACTCAAGGTAGGGAGATTTTTAGGAGAGTATTGTGATAGTCCAGGCAGAGATGTTGAGGACCTAAACTCTGGTAGTGTCAGTGAGCATAAAAAGGAAAAAATGGGTGTGAAAAACATTACTTTCATATGGCCTACACTGTGAAGAAAAAACAGTGGCACTTGTAGATGGTACAGATATTGGCAGGTAAGAGGGTCAAAGATGATTCCAAGTTTTTTGGTAGCCAGGATTGCTGGGAAAATGGTGATAAGAACCTTTCTGAATCTTTTTCTTTATCTGTAAAATGAGAATAGTAATAAACTGTTATCCTCACCAGCTTTTTATAGCATTGTAGGGCAATGTTGGACCTGAAGTCAGAGAGACATGGTTTTCAACCAGATTTCTGACTTCACTTAATCTCCATAGGCCTCAGAGGCTCAAATGTTGCAACTAGGGGCGAAGTGGATAGAGCTAGGCCTGGATTCAGAAAAATCTGAATTCAAATCTAGCCTCAGACACTTAACTAGCTGTGTGACCATGGGCAAGTCACTTACTTTCTCTTTGCTCCAGTTTCCTCATCTGTAAAATGGGGATAATAACAGCACCTGTTTTGCAGAGTTATTGTGAGGATCAAATGATATGGTAATTGTAAAGTATGTGGCACGATTTCTGGCAGAGTAATTGCTATATAAATATCAGTTGATATTGTTTTATTATTATTAATGCAATGAGTATTCTGTCCAGTTTATTTCATTATATCATACTACCAATTACTGTGTGAACTTGGCAGCTAGATGATGCAGTGGATAAAGCCCTGGGCCTGGAGCAGGAAGTTCTTAGTTCGAATCTATCCTCAAACACTTAGGAGCTGTGAGACCCTGGGCAAGTCACTTAACCTTAGCTTCAGTTTCCTCATTTGTAAAATGGGGATAACGATAGCATCTGTCTTGAGTATGTTGGGGGGAATGAAATGAGATTTTATATATATAAAGTGCTATATAACTTTTAGCTATTGTTATTGTTGCTGTTGGACAAGTCAGTTAACCTTTCTGAGCCTCAGTTTTTTTTATCTATAAAATAAAGATAATAATTGTACTACTTCTTTCATAGGGATGCACTTGACAAGCCTTAAGATGCTATATAAATGTGAATTATTGTTATCGTTCGAGGCCCAATCATTTCTGATTGGGCGTCAGCTAGAATCAAGGACTCTTGATTGTATCTACCAGTCAGTTGGTATTTGAAATGCATCTTAACTTTTTTGCTGTTATTTCAGTGTCAAAGATTGAGTTGTAGGCCATTAAAGTAGTGGAGAATGACCTCCATTGCAAGAGAGTATAAAACTGTACAAACTAGAGATCAAATAAATGCTATATATTGTGGTACCAAGTTCTCTAGGAGTTCTGAAGCAGGGCAAGGGTTTGCAGGATGGGTAGGATTTGTAGTGGGAAAGGAGAAAAGCTGAATTTAAACAAGATCCTTGCGGTCACCAAGGAAACATCAGCCTAGACGGGAAATACTGTAAGTTGTGTCTTGAGTTGTCAATAAAAGCATTAGAGCCATCCACTTTTAAGAGGTCTGGACCTTCACAAAGGGCACTTGATCTGGGACATATATTTCCCGGTATATTTTGCAGGGACTATACAATTTTTAACTGGGGAAGAAAATGTACATGTACCCAGAAGGAGATTGATTAGGACCTCTAGAATTCCTCTTTTGTCTCCTTAAGAGGTGTTAAAATCCTTTGACAAGGTTAGTTCTTTCATAAGGTATGAACTCATCTGGCCTGGTTACTCTCCTTGCTTTTAACACCATGTAAAGATGATTGAAACCTTTAGGCTTGATATTTGGAGTTAGAGAGACGTGGGTTTTCTTCCAGCTCTGGTACTTAATACTTTGGAATTTGGGTCAGAACTTCATTTCAGTGGTCCCCAGTTTCCTTCATCTCAGTGGCCTTTTCTATAAAAATGATGGAGCTTCTGATGATGATCTCTGAGCTCCCTTCAAGTTCTAAATTTTTTTTTTTTTGGTTTTTGGCAGGGCAATTGGGGTTAAGTGACTTGCCCAATGTCACACAGCTAGTATATGTGTCAAGTGTCTAAGGCCGGATTTGAACTCAGGTCCTCCTGACCCCAGGGCCTGTGCTCTACCCACTGTGCCACCTAGCTGCCCCTCTAGTTCTAAATTTAAGACCCTTGTGATCCTATGAAGGTCTTTCAAGGAAAGGAAAGATTGAGAAAGAGTGTACAAAACTCTGGACATACAGTTTGTGGAGATGACAATCAGAAGACCAGCTTGATTAATGGGAAGTAATTTTGTATCTCCTGCCACCCTCTTAGTACTAAGTATAGTGTTGGGCACATGGTTAATGCTCAGTGAACACTTTTGAATGAGTTCAGTTAAAAATTCTATAAAGTCCCTTTCATATGCAGTGAATGGAAGTAAAACATAGCCCCTGCCCTCCAGGAACTTAAAATTTAGTAAGGAAGATACAGCATATATGCTCACTAACTGTAAGTTATTGTGTTCAGAGTATAATGAGAAATTTGAGGCTGGAGAGATCTATATATTAAGGACCTTCAAGAAACTGAAGTATTGACTGAGGGGTTGGAAGAATAGATAATTGAAGTACAACTGGTTGTTTTCACTTCTTAATTCCTACTGGTCTCCTTCATCATGTTGTCCTTTGTATTTACATGTATGTCCAGGAGAAACAGAATGGTGGTGAAAATTTGAATTTTTATTCCAAGCTACCAAATGGTTTTATTATCTAAAATCACTTACCTTCTCACTGTCTTTCATTTTTTGTAAAAACATATGACAATCTCTCTCCTACACTATAGGATTGTTAAGTAGTCTAAGATGAGATAATAGATAGGAAAATATTTTAAAAAGTAAAGATCAGTACAAATGTGAGTTGGTAGAGAGGATAGGCCTTGTAAACAGGAAGATTGGTGCTTAATTCCTACCTCTGACGTGTATTAGCTATGTGACTGTGGCAAATCACTTAAGTTCTCAGTGCCCCTGGCAGCTCTTTTAAGACTCTAAATTATAGACAGATGGCTGTTCTGCATTGGTAGAAAGAGACTCCATACTGTGAATTCCCCATACTGTTGAAATCACAGGACTGGATAGCAAAAATTTGTATCAGATTTGAGGAATTTTCTTCCCTTCTAGTAGTAATAATGGATTACAATGAACTATTATACCCAATCTTCTTTATGACCTTGTCTGGAGCTGTAGAACAGACAATTTTTCTCTTCAATAAATTACTTGGCTTCTCTGAGGATCAACCTATACCATTGCCTGATTAATATTATATTCTAAATAACTGGGCTAAATAGTATTTGTTACTTACTTTCCTGAATTTTGTGGGAATTAAAAAATAGTAACATACTCTTAGCTTTTAGGAAACCTAGAAAAAAGACACTTTTACTGCATTGTAAAATGTTAGCATTTTGTCTTTTATAGGTATTGTTGGTGAAGCAGATGAAGATGCTGAAGATTACTATCTTTGGACCTACAAAAGGCTGGAAATAGGTTTCAATGGAAATCGAATTGTGGATGTTAACTTAACTAGTGAAGGAAAGGTGAAACTGATAGCAAATACCAAAATCTCAATGTCATATTCAGTAAGTATTAAAACATTATGCCATTCAGCGAGCAATGTTGAGGTCATATCCCTTACAGTTACGTCTGTTCTAGAATTGAAGTAGATGAGCAAGAAATGTTTGTAAATATTATAACTTGTCTGTTTGATTTACTTGTTCCATTATCTTGAAATCATGGTCTGATTAAGAAAAGGACATCTAGAGTACAGCTTTCTGTAATGCACATAAATTTTGTTTTATTTTTTTCATATGTTTGTTTGTCTTGCTCCCAGATTCAACAAAATTTGACCTCAAAACTAGCTTCTTAGGCTAGAAAAACTGTGTATTCCTAATACATAATACTTTATGTTATCTCTTTTCTAACACTGAGTACTGATAGATACTCACCTTAAAGTTGGAGCCTACTGTTGTTTGGCAGGGCAGATACAAACCAGATTGTAATTTCATGCCCCAGTAGGTAGGATAGAATGTGTCATTAAAATGTTCATCAGAGAGGGGATTTTAACAACCCTGATGGTAAAGTCTACTCATACTACATTCTGGGATTGGGATGGTAGAACAAAGAAAGTAAATTGTATAGGGAGACCCTCTCTCGTTTTCCTAATTAAACCCCAAGGCTCAGGTAACTGGAAAGATGAACTTAGTAGCCAGTTTTTAAAGTCTTTTAAACATTGTGTATATGTGGCAGCGCAAACAATATTTGAATAATTTTACTTAGGAAGTTTATTTGGTATCATCAAGCATCAATAATTCAATCTAAAGGTAAAGTTCTCTTTGTTCTTATTTTGGTCGAAAGTGATTTAATTTCAGATATTAAACATCCCAGATTAAAATATTAGCCAACAATAAAGAGATCTTGAAAACTGAACAACTTTGTCACTCTTAGAAGGTCCTTATAGGACAAAGTTAAGATATGTTGATGTTGTGTGTAGAGGAGAATTTTCACTGACTTCTTTTGGGCATGCCTCTTTTGAAGCCCCAATAATGATAACCATTCTGTCCTTCCTCTGGTTTCTTTTTTTTTTT
>CM053624.1:59154326-59181452 GCA_028646595.1 Phalanger gymnotis
ACCAGCACTCCTCCTTCCCCAAGAACCCCCAACCCAGACTGGACTTAGATGTTCAGCAGGCTCTTCACTCCACCACTTAATTCCTCCCACCAGGTGGGCCTGGGGCAGAAGCAACTGCAGCTGTAGTTCTAAAGCTGCCCCACCTCCACTGCCCCAGGGGTGGTGGCCAAACCACAAACTCTATCCCAGTGCCCAGCAGCTTCTCTCACTAACCTACTCTGTTGTCCTTGGTGTTTGTGGGTTGAGAAGTCTGGTAACTGCCGCAGCTTATTGATTCAGGGCGCTAGGGCACACTCTGCCCGGCTCCTGGTCTGGTCCTGGTCGGCGCCGCCCATGCTGAGCTCTGCTCTGCTCAGCTCCCAGCTCTGCGGGGGACAGACCCCACCCAGAGACTTACCAGGCCGCCCTGGGCCAGAGCCCCGCCCCCCCCATGCTATTTTGTGGGTTCTGCAGTTCTAGAATTGGTTCAGAACCATTTTTTATAGGTTTTTGGAGAGACTTGGTGGGGAGCTCGGGCTAGTCCCTGCTTTCCAGCTGTCATCTTGGATCCCCCCCCCCCCCCCCCGGTTTCTTAATACTTATGTTTCCCCCCAAATTTTCTTTTAAAGTTTTGTCATTTGTTTCTTTGATTTTTGTAAATTTTTCAAATTAAAATTTATTTCAGGTGAAATGGAAAAAATCAGATATAAAATTTGAAGATCGATTTGACAAATATCTTGATCCATCTTTTTTTCAACACAGGGTATGTAAATATTTTGCATATTAAAGACATTTAATGCATATTATTTCTTTTCACTTTTTTCCCGTTGAACTGACTTTCAGGGACGTATAGTGAAACTTGTAAGACCATTTTTTGGAAATGATACACATTAGATGTCACTGATAGATTAATGACCATCCCTTTTTGAAATAAAACATGGTTCTTTGGGATCTTCAATTTCTGTACTAGAACATTAGACTCTGCAGGGTGGGTATATGTGCCTACTCTGTGCTGGGCTGCTGGTTCCTGTGCTAAGGATGTCCTGCCACCATGATCTAAATCCTAAAGGGGAAATTCAGAACAGACAAAGGAGGTGCTAGGGTGGGGGCAATTCCTGGAGGAGAGGGCCACAAAGGAGGGTGTGTGCTACAGGAAGGTGAGGTGAGGAGGGGAAAGAAAGAGGAGAGAAAGGGAGGGCTTCCTTGTCTTCAAGCTAGAGGGCTCAAGAAGAATGTTTTAGTGAGCACATTGTGTATAAGGCAGTCATGCTGTTCTTGAGATGACTGGTGGAAGATCCCTAGAGAAAACACCGGCTTAGGGTCAGGAAGCTATGGATGGGAAACTGCTTATCCTGCCAGTCAGCCATGACACCCCAGGCCCATCAGTTAACTACCATGCTTCATTTTCCTCAGGTGTAAAATAAGCAGGCTGGATTTGAGGATCTCCAGTTCTAGCTTTGAGAGTCTGCCTCATAGCTGTAGTCCTAGAGTGTTAACAGTGTCTTCTAAGTTCTTCATGTTTTGTAGCCCTTTTGGAGTCAACTAGTCCTAAGGAAGTCATGCAGGTGTCTCCTCTTTGAAGGGAGCTTTGTGTGACTCCTTCATTAAAGGAGACATATGAGAACTGGGGACAGATGATGCCACTGTAGTTTGGAGGCCTGGGGAATAGTACTCTTTTTTTTTTTCTTCTTCTGATCTTAATCAACTCATAGCATACTTTTGGTGTTCCTAAGCTTTTGCCTACTCCTATGGCAGGTCTCAAGCTAAAGTTCCATCAAAATTTCTGGTGACCCATTGTCCTTCTGTTTTATAAGAGTTAATCATATCTCTTCAGAAGAAAGCAGGGGTTAAATTAAATTGTTTATATATTGGGGGAGGAATGGAAGGCTACCACAGATAATCAGCAGAATGTTTTAACATGTTGTCCCTGGCCCTAGCTTCTGCGCAATCTGATTCACTATTAGCACTGCCGATGCTTGCTAGAAGCAGCATGATAATCTTCTTCCTCTCTTTTCACTCCCTTTTCCCTCAAAGCCCTGGAAGCCCTTTGGGGAAGTTAAAAGCTACCAACTCAAGCCACCATCACAGTCCTATGACTCTTCTGCTTCTATACTACCCTTGTTATGATGACAGTTTGGGTAGAGATGTACCTGTGATATTCCCACACATACAGAATTCTCCAACTGCTACTGGGTTGTGTTCCAGAAAGTGGTGTTAATTAGAATGCAGTGTTTTATTGAAAAATAAGTTATTATTGATATTTAGGTTCCCATTCTAGCTCACAAAACTTATGTGAATGAAACAGAATACTAAAATTGTAGAATTGTGGAACTAAAGGGGACTTTTTAGCATTCTTCTAGTTTGGGGAATGTTGATATGTCCCAGCTCATTTGACATATTAGGAAACTTGAGATGCAGAGAGGTAAGGTGGTTTTTCCCATGGTCATACTATCATTTAGAATATTCTTTCTTTAGGGAAAACTTTCAGTTTCAACAGAGCATACCATCCACTGCAAGAAAGAACTCCCTTACCTTGCAGAATGAATCAGGGTTCTCGTGTTGGGATTAGCTGGAACGAAGGAGGTGATGGAGCAGCAGCAGCAGCAATAGCTACAGTGGTGGGAATATTGGCCTCTTTGGGAGGATTTGGGGCAGTGGTAATAGCTCTACAGTGGGAATAGTATGAGTGTGCTGGTACTCATGTTGGTAGAAAATTTTAAAAGGAAATGCCAACATACCACTGACCTGCCAGGGATGAATTTACAACGCAGACAGATATATATTTTCCATGTGGGAATTTATTTTTGCTGTACTGTCCATGTTTATGATGGTTTTATTTTGTTATTTTTATTAATTTTCTTTTTGTTATTATTTAATTGAAGGGAGGCATAAAAATTTTTAAAGGGGAAAAAATAGAGGTCAAGTAGTAAGCTTGAACTGCAGTTTTGGCTTGGTCTACCAGTGTTTCTTTATATTTAGGAAGCCACTAGTTTAGTTTATTTTGAACTTAAACCTGCCTCACCATGTTGGTTGCAGTGTATAGGCAGCCTCTGTGTATTTTCATGAAGAGTATTGAACACAGAACCCAGGAGACCAAAGTGCTAGTCTCACTTATGTCGACACTAAGCATGTAACTGTGGTTAACTTACTTAAAAATACTCTGAGCCTCAGTTTCCTAATCTGTTAAATGGAGATCTTGATGATTTCACTGACAGGCAGTGTGGCATGGCATTGAGAGAGTCAGCCTTAGAGTTTAGCAGGAAGACCATGCTTTAAATTCCATCTTTAATAGTAGTCACTGTGCGACCCTGAGCAAGTCATATAATGTCTACACACTCCAGGGCCTAGAATACTTTTCTGTTGAAGAGCAAGTGCTAGTCTCTATCGTTAGATGGAATTTCCTCATTGGGAATTCGCCACTGATGAAATCTCAAGGCCTGGCAAAAAACCAAAAACAATATTTGTGTTACTACTCATCTCAGAATTTTTGTGAAGAAAGTGTGTTGTACATGTAAGGTACTAGGTAAAGTGGGCTATTAGTATCATCATGGCTTATTAATAATAACTGGTTTAATGGTTGCTGTTTAGTCTGTTATAAAAAAAATAAGATTTCACTTGTATTCTTAGGATCACTTGGTTAGGAAGAATAGCTACTGCTTTGGAATATTTTTTCTGTTGTTGAGGGATTATAGGATCTTGGATTTAGAACTGAAAAGGACCTCAGACATCATCTGGCCTGAATCCTACATGTTACAGATGAGGAAATTGAAGCCCAAAGTGGTCTCACAACTTCCCCATGGTCAGTATGAATTCAGTTTGAAGCTTGAATTCAAGCCTCTGATGGCAAATCCTCTTGTCTTTTTTCTACTATCCTGCATTTGTTTTCTATAAATTAGCAGTAAATGTGTTTGGTATTGTTGCTTAGATCTAGCCTTCATGAGAGAGTAGCAATTGAACTACTTCATTACTACACATCGTATAAACTCGTATAATCTTAGGGTGGAGGTTGGTCAGTCGGACTTTTGTCCTATAAAGTCTCTTCCCATCAGAGATTTTCCACTCACAGATAGGATTGATAAATAATTTTTTCCCCTTAACTCAGGTATTTTGACTCTTGAAGAAAAGTTTTTATTGTACTATAAACTGTAGTCTTCTTAACCCTGACTTTGTTGTTGGGATCAAAAGGATAGCTAGTAAAATTGAGATTGTGATTTCTTTTGTTGGTGTAGTTTTTGTGTCTGTGATCTAAATGGGGTCATGATCCCATATTTCAAACTGCCTTCTAGGTGTTTCCTGTTGCATATCTTGCTGTCACCTCAAATTCAATCTGTCTAAAATCAAACTCTTTATCTTCCCTCCAAAATCAGCTTCTTGTCATGACTTCCCTTGTGAATATATTTTTCCAAGTAGGGAAACTACTCATTCTGCTTGACAGTGTCATTAGTCCATTGAAATAAAATCAGCTTGAATCAGAATATTAAACATTATCCTTTGATCATTTTACAGGCACTTTTAGAGTCCTCTTTTGACAAAAACTTCTGAAACAAACATTTTTTTCAAACACGTAAACAGTCTGTAAGTTCCTGTGGTTTCCTCATTGGGAATTCATTTAAAATACTTGACTTCCTTATGTTGTCATTCAGTTTTTCCCTTTACATTCCTGCTTCCCTCAGTGAGACTATAATATCCTCAAGAGTAGGGATCATTTATTAGTACTAATTTATATGATCCATAGAACTTAGGACAGTGTTATACATTCTCAAATTCTCATTAAGTATTTCCTGACTAATTGAAAGAATTTGTCCTTATGAAAGAGATATCTGTAAACCTAGACAATATCCTTTGAGTTTCATATCACATACCCATAACCTGTTTTCAAAGCACTTATATCTTGTTTAATTAATGATAACCTATTGTTCTTAGGAAGTCTTAATTTTTGAATATGGAAGAATTAGAATGGAAGGTAGATTGAATGAACCAAACCCCAAAACTAATTCCCGCTAGACTAAGTAGAGAATAATTTTTTTAATTAATCAATTTATTTAATACCTGTTACTTAATATTCATAAGCTGTAGGAGATACAGAACTATAAAATGTGGTCCTTGCCCTCAAAAACATCATATTCCAACTTGGGAGGCAAGAATAACACATAAGCTAATGATGATGTTATTAATACATGATTAAGTACTGAAATAGGTGACGCATGCAGTCAGAGAAAAGAGATAAGTAAAGCCTGGAACAGTTACAGTAGACTTCGTATAGAATTTGAAACTTGAGTTAGGCCTTGAAAGATTTGGAGATTTGGATAAGGGGAGGAGATCCTTAGTTGAAGACGTGTCCAATATGAGCAGACACAGAGGCAGAAATAAACATGGGTTGTGTGTAGTATAATGAGGTCAACTTGAATATAGAGGGGAAAGGAAAAGAAGTTTGAGTAATTAGGTTAGGCAGATTAGAAAACATTTTGAAAGCCAGAGTAGACACGTTTTTTAAAATTAATTTTTCTTTCAGTCGGCAAAAATCTGCCTTCTCTTCCCCTCTCCTTTTTAACCCCTTCTCTCCCATTTGAAAATAAAAGAGAAATAAAATCCATTAAAACATACATAGTCAAGAAAAACAAACTTTTGAATTGATTATGTCCAAAAGAAAAAAAATGCACACAAACATTCACACGTGTATGTCGTGTGTATGTTTCGTTTTGCACTCTCAGTCTTCCCTCTATCAAGAGGTGGGTAGCATATTTCATTGTTAGTCCTGTGGAATTGTGGTTGGTTATTATGCTAATCAGAGTTCCTGAGTCCTTGAAAGTTTGTTTTTACAGTATTGTTGTCACTGTAAATTGTTCTCCTGGTTCTGTTCATTTTAATCTGTATCAGTTCATATGATTCTTGGCCTTTATTATTTCTTACAGTGGTATTCTGTCACATTTATACCATAGCTTGTTTAGTACTTTCCCAGTTTGATGGGTAACCCCTCCCCAGATTTTCGTTCTTTGCCACTTCAAGAAAAGGCTGAAAATATTTTAGTACCTTCTTAGTTTGTTTTGATTAGAAATAATCCCTTCCTTAATCTATCCTTCCCCCAGTTTCCCCTCTCCTCTTTCTCTCCTGTTTCCCTTTTGAGTGAAATGTATTTCTGTACCCAACTCTGTGTGTATGCATGTGTGCCAGTGTGCTCGAATTTCAGATAAGAGTGAGGTTCAAGGGTGAGTGTTGTTCCCCTACCCCCAACTTTGAATTGTATACCCCGACTATATGAGAGAATTTTCCCTAACCTTTCTTTCTCCTTCCCAGTGAATTTCCTTTTCCTCTCTTTCCATTCTTTTAACATCAAGACATAATAGAACCATTCCTAGGCCTTCTTTGTACTTAAAACTTCCTTTATGACACCTGATGATAGGGTTCAGAGGGGGTAGGTACATATATCCTCTCCCTACATTAGAATTTAAGTGGTTTATCCTTGTTTAGTCCCTTATATTTATGTTACCTTTTTTATGGCTCTCTTAATTCCTGTGTTTGAACTTTAAAGTTACTACACAGCTCTGGTTTTTTTTGTCAGTAATGCTTGAAATCCCTCTTTCATTAAATGTCTATTTTTATCCCTATAGGATTATATTCAGTTTTGCTGAGTAAGTTATTCTTTGCTAAGCCTACTTTGTCCTCTGGAATATTGTATTCTAAACTTTCCGTGTCTTCATAGTAGTGCTGCTAAATGTTGTATGATCCTGGTTGGTTCCTTGGTACTTGATTTCTTGCTTTCTGGCTGCTGCAGTATTTTTGTCTTTGATTTGGAAGCTCTGTAGAGTCGGACTTAAGTTTGTAATTAACTATACTTGTAAAGTTCTCTATTGTTTTCCAGCTGTGCTTTATGACTCAGCAGGAGAAGAGGGAGCATTTGGTGGAACTGTTCCAGGATTATAGTGATAGGATGGATATGGAAGTTTAAGATGCTAGTAAGGACAGCTTCAGAGTAATTAATAAAGTTCAGGCTGAGTAAGAATTCTTGATGTCCCAGGAATGGGTAGACTGGGTGAGGTGGGAGGAATTGAGTTGGAGTTTGAAGATCACATAGTGAATGAAGATCAGGTTCATTGGGTATACAGTTTATGTAATGACACAGGAAGGAGAGGGTTCAAGTTTCAGAGGAAATGGAGCTGTGATCTGATAGAAGTGTGTAGTAGAATTAAGAGGAAAGCACATACAGTGACAATGTTATAGGAAAAAACAAATTTGAAGGACTTTGAAATTGTGATTAATTCAATCATAAACCTTAAGTCCAGAAGATTAAAGATAAATTCTGCTACCCACCTCTTGCCAGAGAAGTGAATGAATTAAAATCCAGAACAAGACATGCATAATATTGGACATGGCCAATATAGGAAATTGTTATGCTTGATTGTTATGAAGAAGTTGTGTTTGTTGTTATTTGCGTGTTTTTGTTTTATTTATTATCATTCAATTGGGTTAGCAGGAACCATAATAAATGTTTGTTAAATTAAAATGTGGGTCTACTGGGATGTCAAGCAAGGATGATTATGTTTAGAAGAAGGAATCATTAAATTCAGAATTTTGAAGATAGGGTGTGATTTTGTGATGAAAAGGCAAGTTCAGGGCTTGACCATGCTAGTGTGTGGCTAATGAAGAATAGTGGGCAGTAGGGTTCTACAGAATCAAGAATGTTAATAAATAGGATATCATGGGGACTCATGGGTCGTGAAAATGGTTGTTAATTGCAAAGAATTGTGAAAATGTTGGTCAAGTTACTGAATTTGCTTGGGATAGTGGGAAAGCAGTGAGCATTATAGACTTTGTTATAAAGCTTTCAGATTATTTTTCTTTAGATTGTTGGTTTTTTAAATAGAAATGTGATTAACTGATAACCAGTTTTAGAGAATCTTAATTTTTTGTATGACATACAATTTTGGTGTACCTCAGTTTAAGCATTCATTAAGTTTGTTCTGGAAAAGTTTTATGTAAATCATGTATCTAAACTAGAAGGAGGAAATTGCTATTTAAAAATCAGTCTGGAATGTAAATCTTTTATCCTATGCTAATCGTAGATTTTTTAATGTAGCAGGTTAGGCTTGTAATGTTTTATAAATGGAAGTCTTTTATATTTTAAAAACTTGTTAGAAAACTTGTGAATTTTGTGACTGCTATTTCATGTTGGTAATATTTGTATTTTTTTAGATTCACTGGTTTTCAATTTTCAATTCTTTCATGATGGTTATCTTCTTGGTGGGCTTAGTTTCTATGATTTTAATGAGAACTTTAAGAAAAGATTATGCACGATACAGTAAAGAGGAAGAAATGGATGATATGGTGAGCAAACATTTCCTAATTTTCCAAAATTAATTTTAAAAATTCACATAAACTTCATTGAGAAATTTTGAGAGGCATTTTAGGATATTGACTTTTTCTTAGAATGTTGAATTTTTTTCTAATGTTGAAGACTATTTAGCATTTAGGAAAATTAATATTATGTTTAGTTTTATGTGTGAATGGGGATGACAGTACTTTATGTAATCCATTGGGATTATTTGGTTTACTTAATAATATTTTGTGTGGGGTATATATTTACTGAGGGTGATATTTAAGAAAATGAATCAATTTTTTTTTATCCTTTGGATAGTTATTTTAAAATTATAGTATGGTAGAATGATCACTGGGATTTGTAGGTAGGGCACCTGAGCTGTGTGTGCTGGTTGTTCTATTAGCTATGACAGCCTCTCTTAAGTCTGTTTCCCCATCTGGTTTAGGTGATTTCAAAGGTCTATTCCAATTCTGCATTTTTAATTGTTTGATTTTTTTTTTCAGGGCTTTTATAGCCTTTAACTAGGACTTAGAATTCTTGTATTTAATTCTCAGCCTTTGACTTGTTAGCCATGTGACACTGGGCAAGTCACTTATCTCATAGAGTTGTTTCTCTTTATGTAAAATGGTGATTATCAGCTATACCAACCTCACAATGTTTTTATGAAGATCAAATGAGAGAATGTTTGTGAAAGCACTTTTAAGATTTTCAAACGTTATGCAGACATAAGGGATTATTACTGTTATTGGGAGCTTCAAATACCTTGCAGTGGTGTACTGTCTGGGTCTCCAGATATGATCCCTATTTATGTAGAACAGTAAGTGCTGCAGTTCTAATCACCTACTTGTGAAAGCAGGATTAAGAATGGCAGACAGTAGCTGTTTCCCTAGGTTGAGCTTTCTTTTTTCTCACTTTTCTCAATCTCTATTTCTAAAATACTCAGGATTGATACAGTACTTAAACAGATGGCATAACTCTTTGCCATCATGAAATATCAGAGCAATAGCTATTTTATAATTTGAATTGAGTTTGTTTTATAATAATTTCCAGCTTTTTACATATGTTTTCAATTTTTAGAATAAATTGTAATGTAATACCTTTTGTTTCTGTATACATTTTTGGAAGTTTATGGAATTGGACCTTTATAACAAGAAAAACAGTTAAAATATCATATACAGTGATCATCATGTTTAATGTTGTACAGACTATTCTACTGTAGTAATCTCCTCTTTGCTAAGACAGGAGGAGTGAGGTATTTAAATGCAAGAATTAAATGATTAATATTGAAGAAAAAACTTTAGTTTTCAGTTTTACAACTTCTAAGTATCTAATAATTTTGTTATTATGATTTTCCCCCCTGTTATACATAGGACAGAGACCTAGGAGATGAGTATGGCTGGAAACAGGTACATGGAGATGTATTTAGACCATCAAGTCACCCTCTGATATTTTCCTCACTTATTGGTTCTGGATGCCAGATATTTGCAGTATCTTTCATTGTCATTATTGTTGCAATGATAGAGGATTTATACACAGAGTAAGTGTGCTCAAATGTGTTACCATTTTTATTCTTGTAATAAAGAGTAAGTGTGCTCAAATGTGTTACCATTTTTTTTCCTGTAGTAGCTTTTAAGTCAGTGGTGCCTATTGAACATCCTGATTTTATGTATTTCTATGCATTATTGATATCTTATTATTGAGGATAAAATCTTATTTTTTCTATTTGAGTTTTTTTTTCTAAAAAAGGATTATTAGCTATTCATTTTTACTGTTTCGTGAGGATTATTATAACCTAAATATTAGGCATTTTCCTAGAAACAAAAGGGCATTATAATTTTTTTTTAAACTGTGTTGGACTTTAATACATTACACTTTAGTGGAAAGGTAAAAAGGTCTAATATAATCACCATTAAATTAATAACTGAATAAAAGACATTAATATCTGAGTCACCAGTTACTTTAAACATTTGAATCTGTCAACAAAATAATAATGTATCTCACTTTGTGGCAGTGACACTTTCAGAAAATTTCTGAATGACTCCATTTTTTTGAGTCAGATAATAAAAACGAATTATTACTGCCTAATGGTTCTTTTCTCTAAATTTTAATTTTACATTTATGGCTTACTTAAAAGCAAGATATACCTGCATGTAAAACAGGGTAAGTAAGTATTAACATGTTAAAGTGAAATGTAAACTCTGTTGAGGAACATCTGCTTTTTGTTTAGTTAGGGAAGCATGACTGTCACTAAATTAGCACCATTAAAATCTAGTAATTATTAATATGTCAGCTATTTATGTAACAGCCACTTCTCTGTTCAGAGCTGTCTCAGTTGACTTTGCCACACTTCCTGAGCTCTATAAGCAGCCCAACTGTTCTTATTGTTCCTCATACAAGGTCATCTATTTTCTTCATGCCTGTTCACTGGTTATTGTGCTTGGAAGATAAATTTCTCCTTACCTCTCTGCATTTTAGAATCCCTTGTTTCTTTCAAAATTTAACTTAAGCCCCACCTTCTACATAAAACTTTCCCTGAACTCCCTGTCCTCAGTTACTTTGTATTTATATATATTTTGAATAGACTTAGAGATTTACATGTTTCCCTCAGTAATTTCCCTGAGGACAGGTATTGTTCCACATTTGTACTTTTAGTGTTAACACCTCGCACAGTGTCTGGTACATAGTAGGTGCTTAATAAATGTTTGTTGATTGATTGACCCCCTAGGCTTCCAGGTTGGTGAGAATGAAGTAGAAGCAGCCCTACTAGCCCCATCCTTTGGTTACTTATAGGTGACCTAAGCTTCTCTATTAGACCCAGTAGAGGAAATATCATTCCCTCTGGCCTTCCTAGATCTTTCAGGAGAGGAGAAAAGGCATCGAGGAGAGAGAATTGCTTCCACAAGTTGCTTCTTAAGTTTGAAGGCCTATAGTCTACCATGAAAGGTGACCCAAATGATCCCCAGACACAAGTACTTAACATGTTTATCTCTCCATCTTGTCTGTCTATATCTTATTTCTGTATGTCAGAACTGGAAATAATTCACTATTATCAGACCTTTCACTTTTTTAATCACCTTTCTACTATATTTGACCCTTAGATTATTTCCCTTTCTCATTATTTCATTCCTCTATCATAAAATTCACACAACTTTGGTGTTGGAAGGGATCTCAGAGCCTCTTTAGTCTGAGTAGAAATGGAATCCCTTCTATAATCTCCTTAAGAAGTAGTCATTTCTCTTCTGCCTCATCCACTGAACCTTCCATCTTTATACTTCCCCTTCCATTCTTTCCATTTTGTACCACTGCCTCAATCCTTTGTCCCTGTAGTGAGTGCTCTAGTTGTGTCTAATATCAAGAAGAGTTGCTTTTCCATCTAGTCTACAGTGGGGGTGCTGATTTCTTTGTCTAAATACAGAATTTTATGCCTGAGTGTAGTTTTTTGTGCATATACAGCTTTTCTTAAAAGTGAGAGAAATTGAGTAACATTTACTAACTGATACCTCTGCAGAGCAAAATGCACTTAAAAACACCAAAGGAAGTGTTAGTTCATACTGCTTCAATTATGGTTATTTTGTAAATTTGTATGTGTTTTTACTTTTATTCTTTTTATATTGTTCCAAAACTCAACATATGATTTCCATATGATTTTTGTGTTTTAGAGCCATATGTAATATTAATAGAGTAATTTTGCAATCCTTTCAAGTTTACTTACTTAGCTTTTCAGGCCATTAGGGAATTTTCAACCCAGATTGTACTGTAGCTCTGAAGCGAAAGCAATTATTCTACCTGTATAGGAAAGGCACCTCCACAGTGGATTTACAGCCTGCTTTTGTAAATGTAAGTAACAGGGCTTTAGTGACTTGCCACTTCCAGGTTAATAGTAACTTCACTTCAGATTAGCTCTACTTGGAATACAATAAAGTAATAATAGTGGTTCACATTTTTATACCTCCTGGTGATCTTTTCAATGATGTTTGTGAATAATTTGTATCCTTCCATAAGCTGCTTGAGAGCAGGAACTTTCCTGCCTTTATATTCTTAGCACATTGCCTCGAATTTATTAGCTACCCAATGCTTATTGAATATGACCTTTTTTTTTGTTCGTGTATAAAATGCTTTTCCGTAGCAGATGTATGAAGTAGGTAATATAAATATACCTATTTTCAGGTGAAGAAACTGAGCTTAGAATTCTCTTTAATAAGTCAGGGAGCATTATATCAAATTAGAAACACTTTAAAATTCATCACTGTTGAATCAAAAGGATTTGTTTATGTGTTTGGTGTTACTACTGTGTAATGTAATCTTCATATATCACTAGAACATAATCTGTCTCTGAACTTGAAGTTTTACATTGTGTTGTAGTGGCTAGAGCTCTGAAATTGGAGTCTGGAGTTTGAATCCTTCCTTACTAGCTTGTGTCCCAGGGTGAATCATTTAACCTCCCTAGGCCTCAGTTTCCTCATCTATAAAAATTGAGATAATAATGAATCTGTCTCACAGGGTGGTTGTGAGAATCATAGATAAAAGAACTGGAAGTGCCTTTAACAGCCGTGTCTAATCTCCTCATACAGATTAGGAACCTTAGGTCCAGAGAAGTTATAGGACTTGCCAATGTCTCAGATAAGAGATGAAATGATACAGTATATGTAAAGTTGGTTTTTTTTTTGTTAACTGTAAAGGACTATAAAATGTCTGCCATTATTACTCTTGCCTTGTCTTCATTTTTTGGGTGGGCATAGTCTGGGGAAAAGTTGCTGTGGTGCCATTATTTTCTTATACTTCATACCTGATCTACTTGTTACACAGATGGATAAAAGAGCTCCATGGCTATACTTACTTTATCCTGTTTTCACATGATTTTTACCTCCTGCTAGGTGTGTATATTTTGATGGCTTTTGTCCCATGTGGTTTGGAGATTATAATATTATTTGGTATGGTGGTAGCTTTTTAAAAATATTGCTAAATTTTTATGGATCGCTTGGATGATTATGGCAATAATCAGATCTGTGGTAAATGACCTGCTTCCAGTACAAGTTATTGGCTGAGTCTTCCAGGATAATTTTGAGGTCTGTATTTGAACTATAGAGATTTGATATCTATCCATCCATGAAATATAGCAAGCTCCTGATACATAATTCTAGCCACCAGGTCATGTCTTGCTAGTTATCTAGCGGGCACCAAATGCTTATAACCTGAACTGTGTTGTAGTTTCTACTTTTTCTTTGCATAATCTACATTGATCTCTAATCTGAGGTTGTTAAGGATGATAGCCTTCAATAATTTTTGGTGGCAATGATTTGGTCCTAAATCATCCTAACAAACTCCTCTGTTTCCACAAATAAATCTGTGTGACTCAGCCATTTGTTTGATGTTTTTTCTTTTGACCAATTACTGAGTTCATTTGGATATTGCTCATGGAAGCCCTTTTGATTCTGTTCTTAAATCACAGGTGTTTCAGACTGTATCCAGCGGTAAAACTCAATTAGATTTGACAAATCCAATGACAGATACCTGTTCTGAGCCTTTTAGTTTGATCTCATTCTTAGATGTTTTTGTTTTTATGATGTTATTAATGATAATATGCTCTAATATTGCAGTTTAAACCAAAAAACCTTTTGCCAAACTTTAATTAGCTTGGAAGCTTTCAGTATTACCATGTCATTATTCACCTCAAATTTTTGGATATGGAATGTCTAGGATTTTTAAAATGTGATACTGGGTTTTGTACTTAGAAATTTTCAGTTGGCAAATTAAAAGAAAATTGAAAAGTCCGATGTCTCTGATACACACACAGACACACAAAAATATGTATACATGCACCCTTACACAAATCTCTTTATAAGAGTCACAAATGATATTGTATATTTGGGCTAGATTATACATTTCTTAACATGTATACACATTTTAAAGAGTGAGATTACCATATTTTTCTGGCTAACATAGGAATGAGTGCTTTTCAGTATTATAATAATGTCAAAAAATATACCAACAAAAAAAATTCAGAAGAGGACACAAACATAGCAGTTTTGTTACCACCTTGCAAAATTTAATATATGCTTTTAAAAATAAGTAGTACTTAACAGAAGTTCACAGTTTTATAAATAATCCTTTTTTGTTCTTTGTATGTTAAAATATTTGTTGATGATTATTTTTTAATAAAAAGAATTTTATACAAGTTTAAATGATACCACTTTCTATAGTCATAGTTAAGGTGAGTATTCATAAATCTATAAGTATGGTTAATTTGTACAAATTATGTGCTATCACCAATGCATAACACTCATTTTAGGGACAGAGTCTCTTAGATATATGTCAGTTAAAGTTAAGAAAACTTTAACAGACGTAATTATATTTCTCACATCATTTAAAATACTTAAGTTTTTAGCTCCAAATTAATATATTGTGAAGGAAGTGGGTTTCTAATGCCAGTGGCTATTGTTATATTGTTTGAGCCCTTTTATTTATTTCATTTCCAAAAACAAAGTTAAATGGGGAAGTCTCTTAATGCTTTGGTGACATTTAAAATAATAGCTTTGTATTTAATAGTAGAACTTACCTGTCAGAGGAAATCAGGCTGTTAGGAGGTGACAGTTTTCATTATCCCTTGAAATAAGTTGTGGAAAAGAAGTAATCCAATAGTTTCCTTAATTAATTATCCTGAGTCTTATCAATGACGTTGGTTAACAATTTTGCATAAATGTGTGTTCTCACCATTTAACTGTCTTCTTACTATATGAAATGTAAGGTCCTTGAGGTTATAGCTCTCTTCTTTTACTTGGTGAAGTTTTGCACATAGTGATCACTCACTAAACATTTATTGAATCGAGTGATTATAAGGTGCCATGTTTCATATTTGAGACAGTGGATTAAATTTCTGAGGTTATAGTATCTTCTCCACAGATCTTTCAAAATAGGACAGAATCTCACTAGATATATTGAAGTGTAATCTTAATGCTGTAGGAAGATTGACTAGCTCTCAGGATGTTTACTTTTATAGCGTTAGTATTGGATACATTTATACATGAACCAAGTCTAAGATAATTAAGTTTATTAAGTTGCCTTTAAGTTTTTGATATTTAAATCAAATATGTTTGTCTTAACTTTCAGGAGGGGATCAATGCTCAGTACAGCTATATTTGTTTATGCTGCTACATCCCCAGTGAATGGCTACTTTGGAGGAAGCCTTTATGCTAGACAAGGAGGTAACTTTCACATACTATCACTTTGCATTTTAAAATATAGCAGTATAATAAAGATGGGAATTTTCAATACAAGGTACTTGGAATTTAAGTAATTACATTACTGTGAAATCTAGCATATTATCTTAGTTCATACACAAATACAAAATAAGTGGTTGAAGTTTCAGAAGGTCACATTTTTACTTTGGGTAAGGAAGAACTTTTTAATCATTAGAACTATACTAAAGTTATTAAGCTTCTTCTGGATCTAGTGGGCTCCTCTTAACTTGAGGTCTTTGGATAAAGAATCAGAGAGAGGTAATTATTATATGGCTTTCCTGCTAGACCTTTATGTGATCTTGTTTTGAAGATATCTAAGAGGGGATTCTTGGATTAGATAGTCTTAGAAGTCCCTTGCAGTGCTCAGGTTCTCTGAGTCTGTGATAGCTGAATCATTCAGCTCACCAGTTGCTGAGATTCACTGATCTACCTTTGCACACTTAAGTGAGGCCTCCTGGGTTTGTTATGGTAGGATCTCTTCTGTACTAAAGAATTTAGGGGAGAAAATTGTTCCATTGTGTGAATAGTTGGTACTCTTTTTGTATCTCCTTTCCTCTGCCAGCCTCTTCCCCAACCCACCCACTCCACCCATCCTGGGCCAAATGTTGGAAGGAGGAATGGTTAAAGCAGAAGTGGCATTTAAGATGCTTCTGATTGTGTCACCCCTCTGTTAGAAGACCATAATGCTAAGGAGCTGAACATTCCTGAGTTTTTCTAGTCCAGATTTTATTTTAGGTTTGCTAGTTAAATTCCTAATTGTCAAGTATTTAGCTCGGGCTGTCCAACCTTAGGTTTTTATTGAGACCATAGACAATACATCTTGATTTGCCATTTTAGCGAGAGCTCCATGATAGCTCAGCTTCGTTTACTAAAGCATTTGTGTAAATTTCTGCGCTTGTAGGTGGGCCACATAAATCGCACTGCCACATTTTGGACAGCCCTGATCTAGCTGATGGGATGCTCTAAGGCAAACATAGAATGTTAGGAAACCTTTTTCTGCTTAGAAAAAATCTGTTTTTGTTTTGCTAAGAATAGAAATGATTTTGTAATTTTTTCCTTATATCTACAACCATTGAATGCTGGTATAGCAGACCCAGGCCCAGGATTTTGAGACATTTGGAAAGTTATTCTAGACAATCTAGGTTTAATAGCCCTTGAACATTTGGCCTTATCCTGTATCCTATCCAGTCTAGAAAGCCCAGGTTAGTACAGTGGACAGTACTTGAATATACCTGAAGATTGCCCCAAAGGCCTCATATTCCAGGCTGCTCCTAGAACCCTTTCCTCTTCTACTAGGGTTGAATCCAGGGCTAGATTGAACTGGAACCCCTCCAGATTTATTGAGATATAATGGGTTGGGGGTAACAAAGAGATTTGTACTTAAGTACTTCCTATCTTGTTAGAGTATAACTCTGCTGTGGCTTGCTTGCTAAGCTGTACTGAATACATCCATTTCAGTTTGTATATTAAAGAGAATGAAAGACCATAGAGCTTAACATATACTGTTAAATCAGAAGAGTATGGGAAATAGATGGAGGGAGAAATGTTAGGAAGAAATTGGAAGTAGAACAGAGGAATTGATTGCCATTATTATTTATGACAAACTTTATTTTTGTATTACATTAACAGTTTGGGAGGGAATACTTTGTTTCCTTTAATTTTTTTGGTGCTACATTTTTTTAAAACTTAATTTTGTTTGCAATAAACAAAAATTATTTTCTGTCTTTCCATCCTCCCTCTATTGATGAAAAATAAAGAAAACAAAACCCTTGTAACAAATATGCATAGTCAAACAAAACTAATTCCCACATTGGCTATGTCCAAAAAATATGCCCCCCTTTTTGTAAATTTTTTATTCATTTTAAACAAATATAAAATGAGGAGAATAAAAGGAACATTTCCATGTACACAGCAGAATATAAGAGAGGATTCAATATAAAATAATACATTTCCATTTGAAGAAAACATATATAATAAATTCTACACATTATTTTCCAAGCTACCCAACTTTTCTTTGTTCCCTCCTAGGTTTTTTTTTGTTTTCTGCTATGCACTTTTACTTTATCTTCTCTCTAGAGAGTGCTATAATTGTGTGTGTGTGTGTGTGTATATGTACATAGATATAAACATGCGCACACACACACACACACACATACATATATATACACACTCATATACCTATGTACATGTAAGACCATACTGTGCATATTTCCATTTGTGATCTTTTTCTCTGGAGGTGCATAGCCTCTTCTTTCATAGGTCCAAGTCTTTCCATGTTTTTCTAAATCAAGCAGTTCATCATTTCCTATGCCACAGTAGTATTCCAACACAATCACATTTTATCTGAGAGATTGTCTATGAACATTTTCCCCCAATTTTCTGCATTCCTGTTCTTGGCTACATTGGTTTTATTTGTATGAGAAAATTTTAATTTAAAGTAATTGAAATGATTTATTTTGCACTTCAACAATGAATGCTCTTGTCTTGTTATATAGTTTAAGATCTGATATTGCTGAATCTTTTTCCTTTACATCTTTTTCCTTAGTTTCTTTGAAATTCCTGACCTTTTGTTCTTCCAAATTAACTTTGTTATTTTTTCTAACTCCGTATAATAATTTTTTATTACTTTGATTGGGATAGCATTGAAAAAGTAGATTAGGTAAGGTTGTCTTTTTTTTTTTAACTGCTTGCTTTATCTACCCATAAACAATAAATGTTACTCCAGTTATTTAGCTCTGACTTCATTTGTATAAAGAATGTTTTATGTTTATGTTCACGTAGTTCCTGTGTCTGTTTTGGCAGGTATGCTCTCAGATATTTTATACTATCCTCTCTTTTTCAAGTTCAGTTTTATTTTATTCTCAGTTCCTGAATTATCTCCTTTCCCCTCCCTCCCCTACACATTGCGAAGGTGAGAAATACAAAACCGTTATAAGAAATTATGTAAAACACATTTTTGCATTAGCCATGTTCCAAAAAGAAAGAGAAAAAAAAAGATTCTTCAATCTTTACTCTGGGTTCATCAGTTCTTACTTTTCATCTAAGTCTTTTGGAATTGCGGTAGGTCATTGTATAGATCAGAGCTACTAAGTTTTTCATAGTTGATTATCTTTACAATATTGCTATTAATATGTAAAATGTTCTCCTGGTCCTGTTCATTTCATTTTGCATCAGTTCATGTAAGTCTTCCCAAGTTTTTCGAATCCATTTAGGTCATCATTTCTTTCAGCACAATAATATTTCAGCCCATTCATATATCATAACTTGTTCAGCCATTCTGCAATTGATGGGCATCCCCTCAATTTCCAGTTACTTGCCACTGCAAAAAGAGCTGCTGCAAATATTTTTGTACATGTAGGTTCTTTGCCTTTTTCTTTGATCTCCTTGGGGTATAGACCTATGAACAGTATTGCAGAATTTTATATCCCTTTGGGCACGGTTCCAAATTGTCCTCCAGAATGCTCGGAGCAGTTCACAACTCCACCAATGATGAATTTTCACATTCTGTCCAGCATTTGTCATTTTCTTTTTATGCTATATTAGCCAATCTGATGGGTGTGAGATGGTACCTCAGAGTAATTTTAAGTTTCATGTGACTGTTGATTGCTTTGATTTCTTCCTGTGAAAACTGCCTGTTCATATGCTGTGACTGTTTATCAATTGGAGAATGGCTTGTATTTATTATAAAATTGACTCAGTTCCCTATATTCTTTATCAGACCTTTATCAGAAAAACTTGTTGCAAAGATTTCCCCCTCTCCCCTTAGTTTTCTGCTTTTCTTATAATTTTAGCTGCATTGGTTTTGTTTGTGCAAAAACTTTTTAATTTTATATAGTCAAAATTATCCATTTTTACCTCTCGTGAACTTCTCTGTCTCTTGTTTGGTTATGTACTCTTCCCTTGTTTGGTAATGGACCTTAGAGGTAATTTCTTCCATGTTGCCCCAGTTTGCTTATGTCTAATTCAAGCACCCATTTTAAACTTATCCTATCATACGGTGTGTGATGTTGGTCTATACTGGTTTCTGCCACACTACTTTCTAGTTTTCCTAGCAGTTTTTATCAAATAGTGAGTTTTGCCCCGAAAACTGGGATCTTTGGGTTTATCAAATACCAGGATACTTTGCTCATTTGCTTCTGTATGTTTATTGTTCACTAATCTATTCCATTCATCAACCACTCAATTTCTTATCCAGTACCAAATTGTCTTGACAATTACATTTTTGTAGCGTAGTTTAAGATCTGGTGCTACTAGGCCCCATCCTTCATATTTTTTCCATTGATTGCCTTGATATTATTGATTTTTTGTTCCTCCAGATTATTTCACTATTATTTTTACTAATTCTATGAAGTAATTCTTTGGTAACTTGTTTGGTATAATACTGAAAAAATAGATTAATTTAGGTAGTATTGTCTTTTTTGTTATATTGACTTGGCCTACACACAAGCAATTAATATTTCTCCAATTATTTAGATATCTTTTTTTGTGTGAAGAGTTTTCCTAATTGTGTTCATATTGTTCCTGTGTGTGTCTTGGCAGGTAGACTCCTAAGTATTTTATACTGTCTCCACTAATTTTAAATGGAATTTTTCTAACTCTTCTTGTTGGGTTTTGTTGGTAATATAATATTGGTCATTTGTGTGGATTTAATTTATATCCTACAACTATATTGAAAATGAGCCTTTTATCAGAAACTCTTAACAAATTTTTTCCCTACTTCGGATTTAGTAGTTTCTCAGAGTTGGGCTAGGAAGGTAGAAATAAAGCAGGGAGAGAATTCAAAAGTATAATCATTATTATTCAGGATTGTCAGGATTTCAAGTAGTATTCTATGAATAGAAGTAAAAGTTAAAGAAAAAGCATGAAAAAGAAAATAAAATCTGTCACCTTTTCTATGTTCTTTTCTGCTCAGGCCACCACATATGTCTATATAGATGTAGTTTGCTGAATTAATGATGGTATTAAAACTGAGTGTGCCCTTTCCATTTTCATGCATTATCAGGTGTTCCTGTGATAATTCACCTCCTTCTGTGTTGCATCTTTATGGCTGTGGAATTGACAGCTCTCTAATAATTGTACTAAGGTTCTTGTGTTTTAAATCATGTAAATGTGATTGAGAGACCTTTTGATGTGTAACTGGTCCTGTAGTCAGGAAACCTGGGTTTAGAGCTGCCTCAGACATTAGCTATACAATTACGCTTCAAGTTGTAATCTCTAAAATGGAATGATATCACATGAACTGCCTACCTCACAGTGTTCTTATACCATTGTAAACCTCGAAGTACTATATAAATATGATTAGCTATTAAATTTTGGTCACCTAATTTAAAAAAAAGCTCAATCTTAAAATTATACCAAGTACTCTATTTGTATACAGATAGTAGTAATAGCAACTCACAATTTATGACATCTAAGGTTTACAGAGTGTTTCCTTTATAACAATTCATTGAGGGGAGAGGAGGTATTCTAGTACTGTTATTTTGCTTTACAGAAAAAAGTGAATCTCTGAGACCTTAAGTCACTTTACCATAGTTGTATAGTTAATGACTGTTTGGAATTGAGAGTTGAATCTAGGTCTTCAGACTCCAGGTTTGGTGCTCTATTTGTGTATCAGTAAGGCAAGATTCATAACCTCGAGGATGACTATGAACATGCCTTGAATAGTTTGGAATAACAAAGTATAAGAAATTCTCTAAGTAGAAGGCAGCGGAAGTAAACATTTATTTAGACACGAGAGAATCCAGTCCCAGGACCAGTAATTCCAATTCCATATGGTAGCAATAATATTCCAAAACCAGTAAGCCCACCTCAACGTAGCAACAAGGAAATTATACCAAAGTATTATAGCAAGGAGCCAAGCCATCCTGTAACCTCCCTGCCCGGATTTCCCTCCTTCTTGTAAACAATCACTCACGAATCGTAACTCTCTGCTCAGCACTCTCTCCTGCAGCTCTGCTGACTCTTAAGTTACTTGATCTCCACTGCTCTCTCTTGTTCTGCACTCTTCACTCTGCAGTCTCTCTCGATGCTGGCTCTCCCTCAGTGTCTGCTCCCTCAATGTCCTCTCGATGTCTGCTTCTGAATCCTGCTACTCTCAGTTCCACTGCTTTCAGTTCTGGGCTCTCTTTTTATACAGTCCTAGCTGGCATCTGATTGACTAGAATTCACTGCACATATGATTGGCTCTGGTCTTAGCAATTCCTCTTAGGGCCCTGAGGGCTTCATGCCCACATCAGCTTAACTAGCAAAAGGATGTGGGCCCTGGGGCCTCACACCTAGTTAGTGAAGGGGTGTAGGCATGCTCTAATCAGCCCTTCCTTTGTTGGCCCCACCTGAGGTTTATTCAATAGGAGGGAGAGATCTTTCACTTACTGATTGGCCTTAGAATTTGCTATTAAATAGTTTTGGATATTTGGAATACATATTTAGAATCAGGGAATTTTAAGATCCAAGAGGGACCTTAGCATTCAGTCTGGTACTCCACACACCTGCTACCCTGCAGCCTTTCGTTTTGCAGATGAGGAAACTGAGGCCTTGAGAGATTAAAATGAGTTTACCCAGTGGTACATAGCTAATAAGTAAAAGAACTGGGACTAGAACCCTTTATTCCCCACCTCCCCCATTTATTAATTTTTTTTTTCAGTTTTCAACATTTATTTCCATAAGTTTTAAACTTTCTCCTCCTCCCTCTCCCCTTCCTCCCCAAGACGGCATGCAGTGCAGTATAGTCTCTACACATACGTTCTTATTAAACACATTTTCCCATTAGTCATGTTACATAGAAGAATTATAATAGATGGGGGAAACCAAGAGAAAGAAAATGAAACAAAAGAGAAAATAGTCTGCTTCACTCTGCATTCTGACTCTAGTTCTTCATCTGGATGGGGATAGCATTTTCCATCGAGTCCTTTGGAAATGTTTTAAGACCTTGCTTTGCTGAGAAGGGCTAAGTCTATCAAAATCAGCCCTCAAACACTGTGCCTGTTACTGTGTATAATGTTCTCCTGGTAGAACCCTTCATTTTAAAACACTAGCTAGGTAATCAAGATTCATAGATCTTGACATTAAGAATTTAATGAGTAATTTAGTATTTAAGTAGTTATATAATGTATATATTACATTTATTTTGTTAATAAATTGTCCTCTTTTTTTTTTTTTTAGGAAGGAGATGGATAAAGCAGATGTTTGTTGGGGCTTTCCTTGTCCCTGCAATGGTGTGTGGCACTGCCTTCTTCATTAATTTTATAGCCATATATTACCATGCTTCAAGAGCTATTCCATTTGGAACAATGGTAAGTTGTTTGATTTAAAACTTGTTTAGATCTTACTTTTAAATTGCAATGTCAAGACCTGAGCATTCTAATGTATATTAGACCTGTTCAGTTCCTCGCTCTCCAAAGAATTCTTTTTCACATCTTTTGATGAATATGGATAATATTTTTTTCCTTAAAGTGCATTCCTTAAAAAGCTAATTGGGTGAAAGGGATCATTCTAGGGGAGAGGGGGAACCTGTGGCCTTCTAGGTCCTCAAGTATGGCCCTTTGGATGAATCCAAACTTCACAGAACAGATCCCTTTAATAAAAGGATTTGTTCTATAAAATTTGGACTAAGTCAGAAAGCTGCACCTGAGGACCTAGAGGGCCACAGGTGGCCTTGAGACTGCAGGTTCCCCACTCCTGGTTAGCTATTCTTGCCATTTTGATACCTCCACATTAGTGAGGAGGTGATTAGGTTTTCGAAGTTTCTACCTGAGAAGCAGTAGCTCTGATTTGTCTGACCTCGCTGAAAAGTCTTCAAATAGAATCTTTGTAGTTATGGTCTGACAGTCTGTACAACTAAACTTAGAGGAACCTATCACTAGATTGAAGAATACAGCTGCAGCAATGCTTGGAGACCATCTGCCAAGTTAGATAAGAGTTGTGATCTGTGTTGGTGTAGGGAGTGAAATTTCAAATTTATAAAGTATTGAAATCTAGTTTGGGTTAAATATAAAACCCTCATGAGTTCCCCACACTGATTAAATCACAGCTGAAGACCACCTCCCCCTCTCCCTCAATTTGTTGCTGCTACTTTTAGGCTATGCTTTGTGAATATGAGATGCTAATGTTTTACTGCATTCTAGCTTTTTTCATTGATGGACAAAAGTTACATAATCATTTTTACTTGACGAGAAATGAAGTTCTTATTTATTTAGTGGTGCCATAAGATGATCAAGCAGAAAAATTTAAAATAGTGAAAAGTGAGGCTGCTTGTAGATCTGTGTAGTAAATATGTAACTTCTGTTTTCTACCTCTCTGTGTAAAGGATGTTTTGTGTGGCTTAAAATATATAAATTTAGTGGCATTCATTTTAACATTATTGATATACTTCCATTCAAGATTTACTTATATGATACCTTGATAGTACAGCTTTCTGTTTTACTTATTGCAGCAACTCCTTTGATGGCTTCCTTCCCTGGATTTCCTTCTAGATCAGAAGAACCCTTTTTCAGATATGGTTGCTAATTAGATTTTTTAGATTTCCAGCTGAGAATTTTAATATGTGATTGAGAGGTCTCTTCTTCCTATCTCTTCTGTTGAAGTGGAGTAGAAAAATGACTGGACATAGAGTAAAAAACAAAACGAAACTGAGTTCAAGTACCTGGTCTATCATTGACTAGCTTTGTGGTATGAGAAAAGTCACTTGGTTTTTTGAATTCTCAGTTTTCTCATCTCTCAACTGGGAATAGTATCAGCATTTTCTCCTTCAGAATGTTTTTATAAAGAGATGGTCATGTGAAAGTTTTTGGTCAACTTGCCCAGTGCTGTGCAAATGTATTGCATATGTCCTGTGTTCCTCTCCTCCCTCCTCCTGAGAAGAGATGAAAAAAGGACAAACTAATACTGGTTAGGCACTATGATCTTCAAGTAAATTTATGGTAAGCTCTTTGTAAAGTTCGAGACTCTAGTGAGTTTTTTTCCTAGCAGTTTGTACCACAATAGATAGGAAGTTCCCTTGTTACTTCTATTTGGGATAATTCAGGAAATTAGTAGAGTTAACCAAATTATATTTGTAGAAGTGAAGATACTTGTGGTTGGCAGGGAGAAAACAAAGCAGATAATTGGATTTGTCTGAGTTATTGATTAGAAACTAATTTCCAGTTTACTTTGTGCCCAACTAAGAGATCTAGAAAAGCCTGGAGTGTGGGGGTTGACAGGAGTAATCAAGAAACTGAATTCTTAAATATGTATTTGACTGTAGAAACTATTACTCTTTCCTATAACACTGAACTCTGGTGAACTGATAAGAATCCTTAGCTTCTTTATTAAAGAGCTCTAGTTGTTTCCCTGTGGCAGGGTCTCTCAGGCTTCCTTAACCACCTTGTGGTTCAAGTCTTTGGGGGAATTTTTAGGGATTTGTATAGCTAGATCATGAGGTTCTGGAAAAGGAGATACACTTTATGTCCAGTCCATGTACCATTCTCTTTTCCTCTTCATTTTTTTGACCTGGGAGTTAAGTCTTTTGATAGAAGTCTGGTTATGGCTTCTACTAACCACTAGAGGGCTGGAGTTGAGCAAAAGTGATTTGGGAAGATTTGTAGTGTCCATTTGATTTTACTTTGGTCTTGTTTCCTTATTTTCAGACAGTGCTGTGACTTAGGTGAATCAGTGCCATTTTTGTTCCCTGAACTGATAGACTATTCTAATTACTGAGCTTCCTCAGAGATTTTCGTGATATATTTGGGCATTTATATTTGAATTTTGTCTAAGAAGTTTTTCAAGGAACCATCAGACTGTTTTTTAAGTCTAATAAATATTTTAAATTCCTTTGCAAAAAGTTAAAACTTTTTAAAGAAAGAGTAAGCAATGATGCTTATAAAAAATACCAAGAAATGTCAGAGCAGAAGATGAATCTATATTCCAAATCATTAGGCTCAGTCTGCCAGAAAGCGTATGTGGAATCAAATAACCTCTTAAAGATAACCTTGCTGGGCATATCATTCCCCCTAACATCTTAAAAGTTAAAACCCTTTTGTTATGACTCTACTTAAAAGTTTTTCTCATCGTCTTGAATTTGACATCACTGACAATTGTGTTAGCAAAATTGTTCTGAAGTTAGAATATTAAAAGGAACACTTAAAAGCAATTCTCAGGGTGATATTATATTATTATATTATTTTATTTTATTTTATTTTATTTTATTTTATTTTATTTTATTTTATTTTATTTTATATTAGCTTGCTCTGGAATAGAAAATAATATCATCCTTTGTGCTGAACCTGCTTTAATAGCCTGGATTGTCAGCGAGAATTTAATAAATTGATTCAGCAAGCATACGAAAGGCTAGATGTTGGTACTAACAAAGCATGTGCCCACGATATCATGTTTCTTATTTGTATTATAATTCGAAGGTAGGAATGTTGATGAAAGGAAATTTCATTGTTCTGGGCCCCTCTTCACCAACACAAACTCCCTCAGGGTAGATATATTTTGTTTTTGTTTCCCCCTGCCCCCCCTTTGCACACAATCATAAGTTCTATTTATTATTTGTACATAGTTTAATCAGTATAGTCAATCTAAATGTTTTAGGGAATATTCGATTTAGATTTTTTGGTTTTCTTGATTACCCCCAGGTACTTGAATTTGCCTTTTTTGGAGGGGAGGGGAATACAAGAATCTTAGGCCTGAAAGAACCAGACCATGGGATCATCTAATTCCAGTGGCACAGATCAGTAATTGGTTACTTTGCAGTGATTTTGTAGTTAAATGATAATTTAATAAGAATAAGTGTAAAAAATACATAAGATTGACCACAGGCTTTTGAAAATAGGAAAAGATTTGGATTCTAAGAGGACATGGGAGAAGGAAATCTAGTAGATAGTATGCCAGAAGAATCCTTAATAAACTGTTTAATGTATAACATAGCCTGGTTTGCTACACACAGCTTGTCTTAGATTTGTCCTTGTAAAAACATCTCTCAAGTTTTCAAATTTATGACTGATGAGCCTGCTTGCTGTAATTTTCATTTCCCTTTCTACTATCACTACCTCCTTCCCTCTTTTTCTCTGTGCCGCCCCCCAACCCCCATTCTCTTCCAAATAACTCTTTATTTGATGCTTCACCACCTAGCTATACCCTTGCCTCAGTTCTGCTCCTAACACTGGCTCATCAGGAACTCTGCGGTCTCACACTGCCTTAGGGTTGCTGAGGTCCCTGTTGCTTTAGCCCTCCCTCCTCCAGGGATGGATCTCTCCAGTATCACAAAATGAGCTCTTTTTCCCTTTTCTTTCTCCTTCCATCAAAACTCTCATCTTACCATTAGCATTATGAAGGAAAAAAAAGTCTGATCAAAGTGATTCACAGTAACATAAGTGATTATCTCAGGGTATTGATTAGCAAATAAAACAAAACAAAACAAAAACATCCCAAACACCTCAGTGGTAGGGGAAAAAATCTTTAATTGATAGAATTGTAGGGACATTTTTTTGTCAGGGAACTCAGCTCACACAACATAGTCAGTAGTAGTAAACTTTTTTTTTTTAATTTATTTTTAATGTTTGGTTTTCAGCATTGATTTTCACAGGCGTTTGAATTACCAATTTTCTCCCCATTTCC
>CM053624.1:59181952-59212254 GCA_028646595.1 Phalanger gymnotis
CAAACTCAGTCCCGCAGCTTTTCCCACTAACCTTCTTTGTTGTCTTTGCTCTTTGTGGGTTGAGAGGTCTGGTGGATGCCACAGCTCAGTAATTCAGCATGCTAGGGCACTCTCCGCTCGTCTCCTGGTCTGGTAGGTCTGCGTCTGGTCTGTTCGCGCCGTTCACGCTGGGCTCAGCTCTGCTCCCCTCAGCTGGGGGCTGGGAACTCCGTTCAGGACAGACCTTACCCAGAGACCATCCAGGCTGTCCTGGGCTGGAGCCCTGCTTCCCTCTGCTACTTTGTGGGTTCTGCAGCTCTGGAATTGGTTCAGAGCCATTTTTTTATAGATTTTTGGAGGGACTTGGTGGGGAGCTCACGCCAGTCACTGCTTCCTGGCCGCCATCTTGGCTCTGCCCCGTAAACATTTATTAAGCACTTTCTACATGCCTGCACTGTGCTAAGTGCTGGGGATACAAAAAAGGCAAAAGACAGCGTCTGCCCTCAAGAAGCTCACAGTCTAATGGAGGAGACAAGTAAGTTAATGTGTGTACGAACAACTTATATATAGGTTAAATAGGAAATCATTAAAGAAGAGAAGACATTAGAATTAAGAACATTGGGAAAGGCTTCCTACGAAAGACGAGATTTTAATTGTGCCTTAGATCAAGGCTGTCCAAAATGCGATCCTCAGGTGCACCACTCTCACTAAAATAGCAGATCAAAATATATTGTCTATTGTTTCAATAAAAACCTAAGATTGGACAGCCCTGCCTTAAATGAATCCAGGAGGCAGAGATGAGGAAGGGGAGCATTCCAAGCAGCAGGGACAGCCAGAGAAAATTTCCTGGAGCCAATAGATGGAGTATTTTATTCTTGGAACAGCAAGAAGGGCAGCATCACTGATTTGAAGAGTATGTGTTGGGGAATAAGGTATAAGGAGACTGGAAAGGTAGGAGGGAGCTGGGATATGAAGAACTTTGAACACCAAAAACAAAAGATTTTATGGTTGATACCAGAGGCATTTAGGGGAGTCATTGAAGTTTATTGAGTGGAGGTGGTCAGAGGAGGTCAGAACCGTTCTGAGGGCAGATCACTTTGATAGCAGAAAGGAGATATATTGGAATGGGGAGAGACTTGAGGAGGTAGGCCCACTGGCAGGCTATTGGAGTATTTCCTATATGATTTGATGATGGCCTGCACTAGATTGGTGTTGATGTCAGAGGAGAGAAGACACCATATTTGAGATATAACAAAGGTGGAATGGGCAGGCCTTGGCAACAAATTCAATATGAGGGATGAGGGATAGTGAAGAATCAAGGATGAATCTATTGTGAATCCTAGGTTGAGAGCTGGAGGGAGTAGGAAGATGATGTTGCCTTCTGTAGTGATAGGGAAATTAGGAGGGTGGGGAAGGTTTCCGGGCAAAGATTTTTGAGTAAGACATACTGAGTTTAAGATATCTTCTGGACATCTATTTTGAGGTGTCTAAAAGGCAATTGGTGGTGCAAGATTGGAAGTCAGTAGAAACGTTTGGGGGTAGGAGGTGCAGTTGAGTGGTGAAGTGGATAGAGTGCCTGGGCCTGGAGTCAGGAAGACTCATCTCCCTGAGTTCTGGCATGCCTGAGTTTTGGCATCAGAAACTTACATTTCTGTTATATTATGTTAGCTGTATGACTCTGGGCAAGTCATTTAATCCTATTTGCTCAGTTTCCTCATCTGTAAAATGAGCTGGAGAAGGAAATGGCAAACGACTCCAGTATCTTTGCCAAGAAAACCTCAAATGGGGTCAGAAAGAGTTGGGCATGACTGAAATGAGTGAACAACAACAAAAGAAAAGTTAGGGCAGGAACATTAGATTTGTGCGTTGTTAGCATAGAAATGATAATTAAATCTTTGGGAGCTGATGAAATCACTAAGTGAAGTATTGTAGAGGGAGAAGAGAAGATGGCCCAGGACAGAACTATATGGGATACCAACGGTTAGAGGGCATGATCCAGAGGATCCAGCAAAGGAATTCTGAGAAGTAACAGATGAGTAGGAGAAGTAGGAGAGAGCAGTGTCTTGAAAACTTAGTATCAAGGCAGAATGATCTATATAGTATCAGTGGCTGCAGAGAGGAGAAAAAAGTGACTGTCAAGAAAAGGCCATTGGGAGAGGATTCCAGGAAGATTTCCTCCACAAACAAGATAAAATAGTACCTCAGGGGGGAACATAGAGGGCCAGAATAAACGAGTTGGGGCAGAACTGTGGTCCTCCTGGCACAATAGCAGAAAATACTGAGGTTTGTGACAGGCAACTATCTCCAGGCTAGTTCCACAGAAACAACAAGCCGCAAGTACTCAGGCCAGATGGGTTGGGAGGTGGCCTCAGCCCCAGCCATGGGAATGTTCATCTCCCAGACAGTGTGGGGAGCTGCCCCAGAAGATTAAGGGAACTTCTGCTGATAGGAAGAACGCCAGCCCCAGCTGTGCTGCTGAGCCATGGCCCTGGGTGAGAAGGAACCAGCACAAGCCTAGTGCAGAAGCAGTGGGGCAGGGATGCTGCTGGTTATGGGCACTTATTGGAAGGCAGAATTCTTGGTTTCAGTTCCAAGCTAGCGGAGAGAACTTAAGGAGGATCTGAGGCCAGAGGCACCACCACCCCATATCCCAGGATTAGAAGTGATTACAACAAATAAGTTGCTACAAAAAAAAAAGGTCAGGCAAAGGAGAAAGGACACCAACTATAGAAAGTTACTATGAGAATAGAAAAAGACTGGGGTTTGTCTTCAATGGAGGATACCGAAGAAAAAAAGCCTCTCTGAAAAAGAACAATAGAAGAAAAACAAGGAAGTTATACCGAAAAGAAATTCAGCCAACTAGAAAAGGAAATCCAGAATTTTAGGGAAGAAAACAGCTCCTTGAAAATTAGTATTGGGCAAGGGGAAGCCAGCGAAATTATAAGAGACCAAGAAATAATAAAAGTAAATATAAAGAATGAAAAAATAGAAGAGGATGTGAAACATCTTAAAAGAAAAATAACTGATCTGGAGAACAGAACAAGAAGAGAAAACGTGATACTAATCAGAGTACACCTGAATGCTGTGATCAAAAAAAGAATCCGATACAGTAATACCAGAAATAATTAAAGATAATTGTCCTGAAGTGTTAGAATAAGAGGGGAAAGTAGAAATAAAAAAAAAATTTACCAATCACCACCTGAAAGAGATTCTATGAGGAAAACGTACAGGAATATAATAGTCAAATTCTGAAAACCCCAGCTCAAGGATAAAATATTATAAGCAACAGGAAAAAAGCAATTTAAATATGGTAGTGACACAGTTATAATCACACAAGACCTAGCAGTGGCTATACTAAAAGACTGCAGGTCTTGGAACATTATGTATTGAAGAGCAAGAGTAATTATTTTATACAAATGAGGTCCAAGAGGAAGAACTAACACAGAGGAATTAGATGGAGGAAGAGGTCTGATAGTTCTGGAACCCTACTTTGATCAAGAATATGTTTAAGAGGGTAGAAGGGCATAAAAGTCTTCTAAATTCAGAAAGAAGTAAAAGGCTAAGGGGATAGGGAAAAGAGAGAGGATAAGAGAAAGATTCCTAGAGGGGTGGGTGAAGGATTAGGATGGGGAGCGGTAATAGGGTGTTTAGATAAATGGGAGTGGAAGGATAAGAGAGATCTTTGGGGGGTAAGTTGAGTAATAGGAGGGCAAAATAGTGGGTAGAAGTAAGGTAGAGGAGTCAGGAGGGATAGGAAATAAGATGTACACAAAATAAAGATCAGGAGTAGATTTTATTAGTTAAAAAAAAAGCAAGGATAGTAATCGTGATCTCAGACAAAGTTAAAGCTAAAATAGATTTAATCAAAAGGGGAAAATACGGAAACTACACTGTATGTTGGCCATATTAATCAGCAGTGTTTTAGACTATTTAAAATAACTAGATGGTATAAGGATGGAATTTGTTAGTGTGTCGGAAATGATGTGATGGTAGACTTAGGAAAATATGTGAAGACTTGAACTTAGGAAGATGTTATCTACCCCCAGAGACACAGAGGACAAATAATTATAGCATGGTCTTGCGTAGATATATATGAATGTATATGTCTGTATGTGAGCATGATTATAGCTAAGTGTATGTATGTATATGTAAGTATACACATGTATGTGTATATGCATGTATATGTTTTTGTGTGTATGTATCTATATGTATGTTTGTGTATATGTATATATATGTGTGTATACACACAGACACACATATATACATCTGTGCTTAAATTCTACCTTCTGGGGGTGAGGGTTGAGGAGGAAGGGGAAAAAAGAACAAAGTAAAAACTACACAGCAGAGAACAAAAGAAAACTTACAAGGAAACAAAGAAAAGATGGATAGCTCTGAAAGCAACATGTAGTATTTTTATTACACAGTCTATTATATATTATATTATATGAGGGCTCTTGTGAGATTGTGTACTCTAAATTTATAGTGGACCCAATCAGAATTGTTGCATGATTTTTTCCACTTTAATTCAGTGGCATGTGTGTAGCATTGAAGGGTGGCATGTAAAGTGGGTAGTAGTGGTGGATGGTGAGCATGATCCAAGGCTGAGGCCTGGTGTAGAGCACAATCAGGGACATGATAAGGGGCTAGGAACTCAAGAGGACAGTGTATAATTGAATTGGTTGGTTTAGGGTCAAGATAGGAGAGGAGAGAATGACTAAAGTAGGGGGTGATGACTTTTGAGAGAATTGATGGTTGAGTTGGAGGTCACAGTGTGGGTAAAGAGTAGGGTTTGTTAAGGGATGGAAGAGAAAGAGGTGGAAAGCCTATAAATTATAGTTAGATAAGGGGATTTCTAAGTTCTTGACATGGAAATGATACATTTGTGAGTAATGGAAAAATTATCTTTTGTGTGTAGCTGAGGTGGGGTAAGTAGGTTGAGAGACTGAGTGGTAAGAGGTAACCCCTAGTATGGAGGGTGAGAGTTGTGAGAAAAATAGAGAACCATGTACTGAACTCATTTAAGTAGGAGGAGGAGTGACCTGGAGAATGGTAGACAACAGTTACCAGGATTTTGATTGGATAGTGGATATGGATTAAGTGAACCTCAAAGGAGGAGAGGTTACTGAGTGATTGAGGACTGATGGAGAACCTGAAAGTGACAGTGGGGAACACAGAGTATTGCAATTCCCCTGCCTTGTCCAATGAGCCAAAGGGAATGAGTTTAGGTGCAGTCAGGTGACTGGACATGATGGCCAAGGAGGCCATGTCATTATGGGGAGCCAGGTTTCAGTAATAGCTAGAGGATGGAAAGAATGGGAGAGGAATAGATTTGAGATGAAGGGCAATTCGTTGTCTGTGGACCAACTATTCCAGAGGGCACAGCGGAAGGGAGAGGGTGATGTTTAGTTGGGATTTGTGGGTAAGAGGAATAGAAATAGGAAGTCAGCTAGTGGGGAATGAGGAATGGAGTTTAGACGATGACCTGTAGAAATTCAGGATCACTTTCGTGTGTAGGGTGTGATCAGGTACAAGAGCAACATGAGATGCCAGATGGGAGGCCCTGTTTCACTTCTCCTCTTCCTTCAGAAGCTGTTGATTAGGTAGGGAACCGCTCAGCAGGAAAGGGAAGTCCTAATCCCATCCATTTTCCTCTTCCTCTTCCCTAAAGGGACATGTGGAGCAGGAGATGGTCAAGGAAACTGGCACCTCTTCTCTCTTGAGGTTGCAGACCAGGCCTCACATCAGTAAGTCATAGGACCCGTGAGTTGTTCTCTCTCATCAATGCCCACAGAGCTCCAAGTTTTGTAAAGCATAATGCTGGGAAGGAGATAGATCAAGGGGTACTTACAGGTACATATTTCCATTTTAGAGAGGTGAAATGATGAGAGAGTTGGTTGACTAGTTAGTGATGGAGCACGGTCTTTAACTCAGGTCTTTTGATTCAGACCCATTGTTCTTTCTACTCCCCTGAACCACTTCCTTTACTTGTTTGCTCAGCTTTAAAATGTCTTCTTGATATATTTTGTTTTCACATGATACTGATTTCCAAATACGTCCCTTCTCTCCAGAAAGCTATCTTTTGTAACAAAAAATAATAGATGGGGGAAAACAGTTCAGCAAAACTAACCCAACGCATCCCCCGATTCTGAAAGGATTTTCTGTGTTTCACACCCTTAGTCATTCTCTACAAAGAAGAGAGGGTGGCAACACTATATGGAAATTGGGAAGGAATAGGGAAGGACAGTTGCTGCTGGAGAGAAGAACCAGGCAAGATAGATCATTTCTCTGATCTCCTTTCGTCTCCTCCTCTTCTACCAACTTTTCTGTCCAGAATCTGACACCCAAGCTGCCTCACACTGATTGATCTGCAACACTTAATGAATAGCGAGACATTTTCTACTGCAGTATATTGCTTTGAAGTTTGCAAAGTGCCTTATGTGTGTTATCTCAATTTGAGCCTCATACCATCCTTTGGTGAAAGTACATTATCATCTTCATTGTACAGATAAAAAAAAAAAACCGAGACTCTGGCCAAATAGTTTGCAGAGACCTTCTTTACTTCAAGGCTAACACTATCCATACGCTAGAACTACCCCTTGGAACAACTCTCATATGAAGCAGAAGGGGAAATACTGCCCTTTCTCAAAGTTAAACCTGTCTCTAAGACCCCACAGTTTATCATACCACAGCTTCCTCCACCTGTGGGCAGGCATGTCTGTTGGACAATTCCTTTGTTCTCCTGAGGGGAGGGGAGGTGGGGAGGAGATGTTGGGTAAGCAGTGTTTTCAGCCTTGGCTCTTTTTAAGAAAGGCTTTGATAGGATGGAACCTGGAGCTTAGAATCAGGAGAGACCACGGCTCACTTCTTGCCTCTGACATTTATTAGTGTGATTGGGGCAAATTACTTAACCTTATTTGTTAAATTGTGGTATAATACCAGTATTACCCACCTCATGATATCTTCAGGAGCTAGTGAAATAATGCATGTAAAGTACCTTGTAAACCTTAAAGCCATAAATATCAGCTGTTATTGTTAGAGTAGATAGAATTTGTCTTTGACTGTTCTCTTGACCCTCAGTCAAACAGTGGAGATATGTGTGAAATTGGGGGAGGTGGGGACAGGCACCACCATCTAGACATCATAGGAAGTTCCACCAGTTGGGTCATGGTGGTATAATAGAAAGAGTACTAGATGGAGACTTGAAGGGTCTGGGTTTGAGATGTGACTTGTGTGTAACCATAGCAAAGGAGGGCTGTTAATGCCATTTCAGCAATGGCATTAAAGTGTAACCATTGTGAAAATGAAACAAAGTTATCCACATCTGAGTGTAGTTTCTTACACAGTTTTGCTTTAGCTTAGTTCCATCATGATTTGAATTTAATGGTGTTTTGCAGGAATAATTCTCTGACGTTGTTTCACAGTATCATCTTTAATACATTCTGAGTAAACCCCCATTATAAGATCGTGAAATTACACCGTAACATCATTTGGTCCGTTGTCTTTTTATGATGTTCTTATAACTTAAGTGGGGAGCATTGAAGGCTTTTGGGGAAGGCAGTGACAACTAAATGGTCTTTGGAAAGATTGTAATGTTTGCAATGTACACAGTGTATTAGAGAAGGGAAAGACTGGCAGAGGGGACTGTTAAAGCAGGTTGATGCACACTACACACAAAATGGACTAGGAAGTGCAATGGAAAGTATTGGGTTTAGAATCGAGGGGACCAGGGGTTTGAACCCTAGCTTCAGGTTACCCATGTGTTTCAACAATCCGGCTAGCAGCTTCTATGGGGTTATAAGATCCACCCACAGCCAGCACCCAGAAAGCTGCCAACAGTATAGGTTCTTTTGATCTGCTTAACTAAGGAAAGCAAGGTGAAAGGTTTGACAAGTTAAAGTAATTCAGCATACAAATATCATTCATTTAGTTCAGGGAAAAAAGCCAGCACCCTGAACTTCAGGGCAGATTACAAAGTACGAACATCAACAGACAGACCCAATACAGATTCATAGTTACCAACATCTAGGTTCAGCCTGGGAGCTCAGAACAAGGGCTGGCCCAGAGTCACGTGCGCCACCACTGCTGTGGGAATGAGCTCCAAGGAAGAGGAGGCCTTAACTCCTGGTTTTATATCTTTTTCAGCGTCAGGGTCAGGTCACCCATGTGACCTAAAATTCTCACAAAAAGGCAACTTAAACCCAAGAGTCTAAGAGCCTCTGCTGTCCCAGACATGTAAACTAGGCCCTCCCTGGAGTTAGCCCTACCTTGGGCCCCACCTTAATAGCCAATGCACATCTACTAAGGTTTTACACCTAATAGGGGTTTGGGCCTGGGGCTTAGCACCTAGTAAGGCTCAATGAAATACACTGAATTACTCAAAGGAAACAAAAGGCCAACTGAGTGCTAAGAGCCATTTTGCTTACCAACACACAATGCCACTTTGGGCAGGTTTAACCTCATTGGGCAAGTTTTCTCATCTGTAAAATTTGGAGGTTTGGACCAGATAACCTCTAAGAGTTCCAGCTCAAGGTCTATGATCCAGTGACCTGTTCCCTCATTTTTTCCCTTCAAAATAATTCAGTGACCTTATTTACACCACAAAGGAACATGAGCCTTAATTTAAGAAGCTACCAAGGAAAAGTTATGTACAAATGGTGAACCTGTAATCAGTGGCCTATAGGGATTATACATTTTCTTCTAATCATCTACCTTCTTGAAGTTAACTTATTTTTTCTTTCAGATTTTTGTCTTTCATTTGTGCCATTTCTCTCGTTACTGATTTTTGCAGCCTTGAATTTCATGCTTTCCTTTTCTCAGCTACTTTTTCCATACACAAAGTCATGTTAAGTTCTATTCATAGAATCTAGTTTCTTAAGTATTTCTAGATTTATCTGATTGCAGGCTGCCTAAGCAATTCAGTGACAAAGCTGTTATTTGCAGTTGCCCCTTTTCAACACTAGATGGTAGGATTGTACAGACTTAAGATCTATAAATTATAGTACTTTATTTCTTAGGAATTCCAGGTTTTCCTGATGGATTGTTCATTAGTTTCATTTTATTAAAATGAGACACTATAACTTTCTCTTTTCCCAAACAGATATTTCTGTATTGTCATAGATTTCAGGGACCTATAGTTTTAAATTAGAGGGGCAACATAATGTAGTAGATAGAGAACTGGCTTCTGAATTAGAAAGGCTGGGGCTGAATTCCAGTGTCTGATACATAGAAGCTGCGTTGATGATAATCCTGGTTAAATTACTTAAACTTTTGGGGCATAGACAACTCTTTCTTAAGACTTGAAGTTGCAAAACAGTTGCAGGGAGATTTGCAGTGTTAAAGGGAGATTCCTTATTAGAACTCCTCCCCCCCAATGTGATAAACATAGTATCAAGATCATAAATAAGAAATGAATTTAATGATGAAAGATTTATTCAGAGCATAAAAATTAAGGAGGTAGAGGAATTGATTGTAGTAGAAACAATGTAGAAAAGTAGGGGAAAAAACCTTGTGTATCACGTCTGTAGTCAAGTAGATAGTTCAAGAGTCAGGATGATGTAATGGAAAGAACACTTGCCTTGGAATTAGAATTCTGGCTCTACTACTTATTAGATATCTGACCTTAGGATATCATGTTTTTGGTTTTTTTTTTTTTTGAGAATAAAAGGAGATAATATCTGCAAAAGTGCTAAGTAAGCTATTATTGTAGCTAAATATTGATGTTTTTGAAAGTAGGCCTTTTTGTGATCATTTTCAATTTATTTAAAACATTATGTAGCTAGTCTGGAAAGTTTGAGGAACTTTAATAATTTTATGATTAAATAGCGATGAAAGTACTTTCATGTTACTTTATCTTTGTTGATATTATTGTAAATTGTATTTTATGTAACTGTAGACATTTTGTTCATTTTGTTTAATTTGCAGGTTGCTGTTTGTTGCATCTGTTTTTTTGTTATTCTTCCCTTGAATCTTGTTGGTACAATCCTAGGCCGAAATCTGTCAGGTCAGCCCAACTTTCCTTGTCGTGTCAATGCTGTGCCTCGTCCTATCCCGGAGAAAAAATGGTAAAAAGAAAATTATGACTTACATATTTGCTTCTCAGAATAAAACAGTCTTTAGAGTTATATGTAATTTTGACATTATTGTAGCTTTAGCATATTCAATATTTTAGATTTGATTATAGGAATTTGAAAGTTTTGATTTATTTCAGTTTATATTTCAGTCCAAATTGACATTTAATTGAATTTTTTGAAGTGGTGTGATGGTCTCATATAAGTTGAAGTGATGATAGAATGGGAGTGGAGAGATGGCTTGGGACACTAAAGTTTCCCATTTCTTAATTTATATGTTGGTCAGAACAACAGTAAATGATAGGCACTTACTTCTTTTCTTTGGCATGTAGATCTTTCCCCTTTATATTTAAATTGTTGGTGCTGAGGTTAGAAAGATTGTAGTACTGCTGCCTTAACCATTACATTATCTTTATTATTGGTATAGGATGGAATTTTTCACAAATTTTGTGTTTTTGTTTTTGTTTTTTTTTCAAATGCCCACATTTCATCTGCTGTAGTGTTGATTTGGTTTGAAGTTTAGCTTTTTTACCTTGGGGTGGGGGGAGTATAATAAGTATTTAATGAAGATTTGAATGTGTGAAAATTATTATATAAAGTTATATCATTTTTTTTCAGGTTCATGGAACCAGCAGTTATTGTTTGTCTTGGAGGAATTTTGCCTTTTGGCTCGATTTTCATTGAAATGTAAGTTTTAGTGATGGATTTCTTGAGAACTTAGAATTGAATAAGTTGGAAAATTAGGTAGATATAGAATCACTGGACTTCCTAATAATGACCCCAACTTTTTGGGGGAGAGACTTTTAGCTTATCTCAAAGGTTGTGACCCCTATTTTATTCAGAAATTCATCCTTTTTTTAGTTATGCTTTCAATATCGAATAATTAATAAGAGGCTTAGAAATTTAGGCCCAAATTTCAGAGCCTAGTCTATCATCCTATGACCACAACTTTCAGTTGCCACATTTTACCTATGCAGGTGCCTAGGAATTAGTTTCTATTTTTTTTTTCCCGAGCTTCACCCAGAATAGCCAGAATAACAGTATACTTCTTTCTGCCATTTTATTTAGGTACTTCATTTTCACATCTTTCTGGGCATACAAGATCTACTATGTCTATGGCTTCATGATGCTGGTGCTTGTCATCCTTTGCATTGTGACTGTTTGCGTAACCATTGTATGCACATACTTCTTGCTAAATGCAGAGGATTATAGGTGGTAAGTATTTAAAGCAAAAACTTTTTTTAATTAGTTACAGATATTGCCAGGATAGTAAGAGTGTTTTAAATATGTAAGAAGTGATGGATAGTGAAACAAAAAGAACCAGGAGAATAACTTCTACAATAAAAACAGCATCGTAAAGACAAACACCTTTAAAAAGACTTAAAAGAATTCTAATCATTGCAGTGAACCACAGTGTAGTTATTCTCTGTTGATTTGTCCCATTTCTATTTGAGTTTAACATCCCTGCAATAAACAACAGTGATTCCAGAGGACTGACCGGTACACCTCCTGACAGAGGGGACAGACTCAGTCTACAGACTGACATGAACATGACCAATGCGGGAAATTGTTTCGATTGGCTGTGTACTTGCTATAAGGCTGCTGTTTTTCTTATGGTATTTCAGTTGTGGAGAGGAAAGGAAGCAAAGAGAGAAACTAAGATTTTTGTTGATTAAGAAAGAATAAAAATTTAAAGGGAAATAATCAAGTGAATATTTTAATAAAGCTACTCTGGTGGTAATTTTTACGAATTTCATAGTCCTCAAACATCTTGTGATAAGAAACAGCAACATTGTGTTTTTTTTATAGGCTGAGAAACTATAGGGAGAGAAATTAAATTATTCTCCTTGTGTCATTGTATAATAATGAATACAGCAAGACAATGCAGAACATCTATGTTTCTAACATTATTTTTGTGTTACTACTGTCCTTATTCTGTGGTATTATGTGCATGTATATATTTTTTGAAAAATATGCTTTTCTTAAAAATAGTATTTGAAAAATTACAATATTGTAAGTACTTTTACAGAATGAGGAATACTTTGTTGCAAGGTTGTTTTTTTTTTAACTGCTGTGTATTTGATAGAGATATATTTATTTTTTAGGCAATGGACAAGCTTTCTTTCTGCTGCATCAACTGCAATCTATGTTTACATGTATTCCTTTTACTACTATTTTTTCAAAACAAAGTAAGTGGTGGCTTTTTTCTTTTATACATAGAATAAGCTAAACTTAACCTTTTTTCTAAAAATACAGAGCTATGAATACTGTGATTGTTTCTTTCTCTGTCTCTCTCCATATATATATATATATACATATATATATGCATAATATTAATGTGTAAAAGGTCAACAAGGAAAATCTACATAATTATTTTTTATTTCATTTCAGGATGTATGGCTTGTTTCAAACAGCATTTTACTTTGGTTATATGGCGGTATTTAGCACAGCCTTGGGGATAATGTGTGGTAAGTTGAGCAATGTTTGGAATCTAATCAGTAAATCTGTTAAAATTACGAACAGCAATGTAGTAATTGAAAAGTCAAAAATTACATTCTGTGCCATATTTTTTTATGATCAGGAAGGTTGAAAAATAATCCTTAAACCCCAATTTTAGGTCTTCTGAAGACTGTAAAACTCAATTTTAAATGTTTCAATTTTTATTTTGCATTTCATATTTGGAGAAGAAGTTGAATGGAAACAAAAGAGTAAAATGAGTTTTATATATTTCCTATGAATTTTCATATGTATTCATGCTCTTCCTGCTTCCATGACCCTAAGGAAGTAAAAAACTCATTTGTGTATTTCAGAAGGTTAATTTTTCTTGGAAAATTGCCTGTTGAACTCTTATAGCAAGACTTCTTGTGCTCTTTCCCTAATTATCACCAACTTAAAATTATTTAATAAATATCTGAAATCAAAGATGTTTTTGGTGTTAGGCAGAGGAGTAAATATTTAATTATTTTCTATTGATGAGTTTATTTTACTTCAGCAAGGGATTACTTTTCTATGTTTTTTATTAAAGAAGTCACATATCAGGTATTTATCTCTGACTTTTTTATTTGTGTAATCTTAGACCTATGGAGGTAACATCTTGACATTTATAAAGAAAATGGAATGAATCTAGCAAAATTTTTTGAGTGCTTTTCCTGTGGAAATTTCATTTTACTGCTAGATATCCTTGGCAAATTCCATGGGCCCCTGCTGTTCTGGCAGTCTCTCAACCATTTATTCTCTAATAGGCTTATAAGCTTTCAGTTTTAATCTTTTTTTCTTTAACCGTTCAGGCTGGAACTGATTAAAATGTCACCATAATACAGGAATTGTACACTTTTATTTTGGTTGCTAAGATGTGTTAGAGAAATTGATAATTTGAAGAGAAAATATGTACTTGACTTTTTTAATTAAGGAAAAAGCATGAGTATTTTAAGGTGGAAAATACAGTTTTTAATCTTTATGCTTCCTTAACTATAGAATTGTAGATTGTCTTGAGGAACTCTCATTGGAATCATGAAAAATATTTTTGTTAGCACACTGTTACTTGTAGTAGTATAATTCACAGAAACATAAACATTGTGTGTTACAAGTAATCATTTAATCCAACCAATATACAAAAGGAACCCCTCTATAACATAATAGACAAGAGGTTGTCTAAGTTCTACTGAAAGGTAATGGTCTTTTTTTTTTAAAGCTTCTTTATAAACTATTTGTTTGGAAAAATGATGCCCCAGATTAATTTTTTTTCTATACCTTTTGATTAAAAGTGAATTGGTGCATCAAAGGCCCAGAAATTTAATTTGACTTTAAGCTGGTCTTATTATTATTATTTGTTAAATCTTCTTTTAGTATTTGTATAAAAAGTTAAGTTTAATTGTTAAAATGTCATTTATCTATGAACTTATATTGAAAATTTGTCTGTGAACTGTCTTTGTGATTTGGTTGACCAGCTCTTTCATATTGGAAAACACCAATTATCTTTCATAAAACAAATAAAAATAACTATTCAGTTAAAAATAGACCCTTTAAGAATTTTGAGCTTCACTTGGAGCATGAAGGATAGAGTGGACCTATAATTTCATTGGTAAAGGGAACTTCCTGGTGAGAAAACTCCCTCTACCACTGTAGGGCAGCCTGGGGCACTGAGAGGGGAAGGGAGCTGCTCAGGGTCAGGGTCACATCTATAACACCGATATGGGGTCAGAGGGGACCTTGAATCCAGGCCTCTCTTCCTAAACTTTGATTCTGGCTCTCTACTATACCACGTTATTGCTAAGTATGACTGTCTTAAAAATGCAATAAAAACATATTTAAAAGATAATAATTCTCAGAAAAAAAGTCATTTGAAGCCATGCAGTGTCTGCCATTAGATAATAATTCAAATCAAATAAACATTATTGAACATTACCAAGAACAAAAATGTCAGTTGAAAATGCTGCTTCTTTAGCTTCTGTTAACAGAGAACAGCTTAGTTCATGGTATTAGCCCTGAAATATACCATGAATCACTTTAACTTCATCTACTAAAATATCCTATACTGAGATATAAAATGTCAATAGGCAGATGCTCAATTCCAAAAGTAATTAATGGCATATTATTTTTATCCTCATTTTTGCCAAATTTACTTTGCCCTGTAAATGCATAAAAGACCAAAGTATTATCAAATTAGACACTGAGCTCAATCTTGTGTGTGTGTGTGTGTACACACATGAAACAGATACAATAGTTTAGATTTACATAATGTCTTTATTTTGAAGAACCTATAAAGGGTGCTTCATGTAGACATTCTCAGTTATTAATTTTTGTCTTACTCTGTAAGATCCATGCCCTGGATCACACAGTTCCAAGCCATGCAAAATTCTCTTTGATGTTTGAATTTCAAAAACACAGTTACACTAACATGTAACACTTGATTTGTGTGGCAGAATTTTTTGTTCATTTTGCAGAAAAAGAGTGTTTCTAAAAGAATCAGTAATTCTTTAAATCAGTCATTTTAAATGTCTGCAGATGACTACTGTTTTAAATATTTTTCTTTGCTTTTTCAGGAGCAATTGGTTACATGGGAACAAGTGCCTTTGTCCGAAAAATCTATACTAATGTGAAAATTGACTAGAGAAACAAGAAAACTGGGAACTCTGGATCAGTTACTGTTTCATAGGGGTGGAACTTGCACAACATAAAGCGCAAGAAGATAATTGGGCTTTAACACTGGGTACTTTGTGGGTCTCTGTTTCATGGATGGCTTAAAGTAACATCTATTTTCATTGATCCTAGGTTCTTACTGACTGCTTTCTCCAACTGTTCACAGCAAATGCTTGGATTGTATGCTATAGGCATTACTACAGTACATGGCTAATCTTCCCAAAAACTAGCTCATTAAAGATGAATAGACTAGCTCTCTTCAGTGAAGAGGACAAACAGTTTATTTAAAGCATTTGTTCCATTTAAATAAAAAGTGGGAAACTTGGCTGCTAAAATTACATGAATAGAAATCTTTCTGGAATTTGGATATTGAAAAAAATAACGTTCCAGAAGATTACTTTTCCCTTATTTTTGCTGCCATTGTCAGGATAGTGGGATGTTTTTATATTTTGGATCTGGGCTCTATATTTTTTTTCCAGTTCATTTGCCGTATCAACTATACATTCATTCATTTGTCTGAGAGAATTAAAAAGTATATATATTAAAGCCTGCATGTAATATATCTGCTGTTGTTCTATTTGGACCAATTTCCCATTTATTTATCTTTAAACTAAATATCCAATTACACCTTAATTCCATCCAAAGAAGATACAGTCTGAAGATAGAGGTGTATTCTCTACAATGCAATTTACTGTACAGTTAGAAAGCAAAATGTTAAATGAAGAGAATATTTGTTTTTATCAAACATTTTGAGTTCTACAAAACATTTTAATTGAATGTCTAAAGTGATTATCTTCCCTGCCCACCTTCCCCCCTTTTAGTCTTATATCTTTTGTTTGGGTTTGAATGAAGGCTTTACTTAAGACATTATAAGAAAAAAATGGGAGGGAGGGGGAGAGGGTAATAAATGTATATAACATTAAATAATGTAACTTAGTTGTAGATCCCAAATGCATTTGGATGTACAGATTTACTACAGAGTACTTTTTCTGATGATGATATGGTGTAGAAATATGTGAATTTGGGTAGCTTTTTACATCTTGCTTACCATTGCATGAAACATTGGGATTTCTTCACAGTGTGTGTGTGCGTGTGTCATACTTATTTTTCAGGGGAGGGTTGTTTTCTTCTCTTTCTTTCTGAGGCTTTCACTGGAGCCAAATTTGTAATTTAGAACATTTAATTTTGTTAATCTTGTCTGGACACATACAATATCTAAAGCATTACTGCTTTAGAGTGTTCAGAAATTAAAATAAAATTTCCTGACAAAATTGTTTTGATTGTGAAAGTAGATGTGTTTGCAATTTGAAAAGTGTATTTAAACAGGCAACTATTACTGAATGCCAGTTTTTGTATACAGTGTTGTTTTCAAATCTAGGGAACCCACACTTTAGAGCCCAAGATCCTTGCTTACATCTAGATTATCCAATACAATTCCAGAATTAATGACTACCCATTCTTGGCTCACTTTTGGAAGTTGGTACGTTCAGGTCGGTATATTGTGGGAAAAGTAGGGGTGTGTAGCGTAAGGGCTCCTTAATACAGGCAAATAAACGTCACAAATTCGTAAGCGTAGTGATGGTCAATTGTGCAGTCTACCCGGCCAGAGAATATTTGAAATTGTTTCCTTGGCATGGTAAAATTGCTAACTGTAAACTCTTATTAGACAGCATGACCACATAGCACAATATCATGTGTTAATATTTTTAAAGACACAAAACATGTGTTTAAGCCTAAATACTGTGTAATATTCATGCAACTCATTACATATCATAATGGTAGTAGGATGGAGTCTCCCTAAGGTATATTTCTGTAAACTGACTGTATTGTGCATCTTTCATGTTGTATGTAAGGTGTGTGAGTGATGATTTGAAAAAAAAAAGAAAGTGCTTTCTTTCCATTGAATAAGGATTCTATGAGAAAATGGAATGTTTTTAGAAGTAGAAAGTAAATCTTAAGTCAAATCATATTCAACAAGCTGAAAAAGTACACTAAAATATGTTCCAGGAGTAAAACATTTTGATTCCTCGCCTCCCTATTCTCGACTACTTTGACAACAAAAATCTTTAGCTACTTTTATGAAAATATAGTTGCTTATGATTTTAACCCCAAATGTGTGAATGGTACAGTACTTTTAAGATAAAAGCACATAGTCTGGTCAGGGATAAATTGAATAGCAGGTGTTTTGTCTTAATATTTTGAATGTGGTTAATATGTCAAGATTGAGACTATGGAAGGAAAATACATTTTAAAATTTAGTTGCTTTTTAAGTGAAGATAGTTATACTAAAATCCACTTCTGTTTTTTCTTTTTTAATCTTAAATGAAAAAGCAATTTTCTTAACTCTAAATCCACTAAAGATGAAAGAGAATTCATCTTGAGAAGGGCTTTTTGATTCTTGGTGCCTCCATAGTTACAGGTAGATAGATCACTGTGTAGTTTGAAATAATTCACAGATGGATTACTTGTATTTCTTAATGTTGAAGTGGGAGAGTGAATAGAATTGGTTATTGAAATGGAGATGGTTTTTGTCATCACCAAAATGTTATGTGAATTTTCTTTCATTTGTTAACATTATTTCTGTCACCATATTCTAAGTGCATTATCAATGCAAAAAATTGCTGAAAGGGACAAACCTTGCCTTTGTTTCTGTAAGCATGTTTCTATTGAAACAAGTTGCATAATAAAGTGACATCTCTTTGTGTATCCTAGCATTGGGGTAGGGTGAAAGTAGAGGGGTTTGTTTAAGGGGGGGGGGGATGTAAAGCCTTATTTATATATTGTATTAGACTTTTCTGAGTATTACCCTTTAGAGACTGAATAACTTCAGAATTTATTGTAATCTGATGTTGTCTGAGCTGAGCTGTATGCTCAGGTTTTCTGTGTAATCACTTAGGTAATGGTCGCTACAAGTTGCAGTTTGTAATGACAGCCACTTTAGCTGGATTTCTTTAACTTGGAACTATAAGCAAATTTTATTCACTTTGATACAGCTTTTCTTTCTTGATTTCATAAAACTATTTAGGAACCATTTGATGCCAAATGTGCAAGCAAATCTTTGAAGGCATTCCGAATTATAAAAAACAAAGTGAATAGTTTACAGATGTAACTTGGTTGTACAGGAAAAGCTATGCTCCAGAAGGGCTTTTTGTGTATGAATTCTTGAAAACAGCCTCTTTGGAGTAGAGTTCCATCTGGATTTAAGTACAAATTAATTACATGTCTTAGTATTTAACCCCATTTATTGGTTTGAACATGTGAAATGAGTAGAAAAAAAAATCAGAATACAAAAAGTGCTTTAAAAATTTCTTCATTCACAGCTAGATAATTATGAAACTGTTTCAGCAGCTGAAATAAAAAAGGACAGGCCCACAAAGGTTTATGGAAAAATACTCACTTATGTTTAGGTCATTTGGAAATTTGGTTCCCAGGTTTATAGCTAATAGATACAAGCTATAGATAATACAGAGACTTACGTAATACGTTTTAGCTGCAGAATGTTTTAAAGATACAATTATGATACAAAGGAATGCATCTTACATAAGGCCATTTTTTTTTCTCCAAGAGGTAGCTCGTTGATTCTCCTTGAAGATTGTAGATGAAATCATACAAAGCAAGAGTAGAAAAGTTATATGAGAATTACTTCAGTATTTCAGGAAATGGAAGTGAGAAGGCTGCCTCCATGTTTTCACATGGGAGGCCTGGTTAAATTGAGTTTGGAGGGTATTTTGCTAAGTAATAATTTAGTGATAGTGCAATACACTGTATCTTCCTCCTAGGAAATCATTTTGTGCTCTCTCTTTGGCTGGAGTAGCATAACATGCCTGAGGCATGGCAGAAATAACATTCAATTCTATGTAAAGGACAATAGTGGGTTAATCTTCTTAAAAGCCACCTGCTGTGAATTAGTACGCATGGAAGGGCAGTTATACTTGGGCTTTTTAAAATGTTTGAAACTTGAATTTATGAATCCCCATAGGGCAAGGATGATCAGTGACAAAATTGGGAGGAAACAGTTGTTGCTTGCTGATTATATTCATTTTGTACACACTCCTGCTCGGTGCAAGCCATAATTTGCCACCTGGATTTTTTGAGTACTAGCAAACCAGTATAATGTATCAAGTACCTCTCTGGGGTTCTGGTGTGTTGTACCTTAACTGAAGTTGGTTTTTCTAAAGTAATAAAAAATGTTAAACTTATGATTCCATGGATGCTTGGTTTCTTCTTGCTTTCTGAAGGTAGCCTTTGGTAAAGTAAAATACTGTCATATCAGTATGAGCATAAGGAGGTGGCCAACTTTTCACATAATATTTAAATGTTTATGAAAAAAAGTTTAACATTTTAACTTTTCATTTTTTTCCCTCTTAAAATTCTCATTTCATCCTTTGACTTTATTTTTTGTAGTTCCTGAAGTCTTGGACGTAATGATTTTCCCTTCAAACTATCTTCACAAGTCCCCTTGCTCTACGGCTTCTGACCCTGGATTTATTACCTTGCATTCTCGAAGTATTAATTACTTTCTAAAAGCAGTTTCTTACATCTTATTTTACTCTCAGAATAATTTTGTAGGGTACATGCAACCTTGATTTATTGATGAGGTGAGGTGGGAGGAAGCTATAATGATTTGCTAAGACCATAGAAATAGTAGGGGCCAGGTCTCATACTTTCATTTAGAAAACTTTATAAAACTGAATTAGTGATTTGCTTCGTGGTTGTTGTGAGAATCCACTGATGATGAATGTGAAAAGCATTTTTAAGGATATAAGGTTGTAGCTTTACCGGTAGAAGGGACCATAGGTGTTGTACTTTATTAATAAAGATTTTTAAATTGATTAATCCAATTCACTCATTTTGCAGTTGGGGAAACTGACACAGAAAAGTAAAGTGACTTGCCCAAAGTCTTGTAGATAGTGGCAGTGGCAGGATTTGAACTCAGGTTTTTTGATACCTCATCCACCCTTTGTACTACACCATGACAGTATTGATTTAAGTAGTTGAATTTTCCTGTCTTTAACTTTTTTTTATAGCAACTCAATTTCCCCATATGTAAATGAGAATGATATTATGTCCCTTGTACCATCATCTATTGCATAAGCTGTTTGAAGGTAGATGAACTAATTATTTATGTGAAAGCCCTTGCCAAACTGGTAAGTGTTAGATAGACAGGAGATTTTAGAGCTTAAAGCTGGAAGGAACCTTACTGGTTGCTGAAGAAAAGGCCCTGAAGCAGCTAAGCCCAAAGGTACCATACTAGTAGCAGAGCAGAAATATATACTTAAGTCTCTTAATTCTAAACCAATACTTTTCCCACCATCCCTGACTTAAAGCATTGTTATGCACTTGACAATTTATGGTTGCTGAACTCCTAAAAATCTGTTTTATTGTCTTATTGTCTGGGGACTTGGGATATAAAGCACCCATCTTCCTAGTTGAAGAGTGTGAGGGCAAAACAGTTTTTCACTACTAAGCCAAGCCTTAAAAAATAAAACAAAAAATGGACTCATAGAATAAATGTGGTCAAATTTTTTAATAATGTGAGTACTTCTTACTGTACTAAAGGCCCTGTAAGAATTCATATGCTAAAAGGCATCAGAAATATAGTTTAGAGGATAATTCTAATTTAAGACTATGAACCAGTAGTTGTTAGAACTCACCAATATTCTTAGTTGTTCAGTATAGGAATTCTGAAAGAACTTAGCAGGTGGAAGGCTTGGGAATGGAAGAGGGCAGTGAGTGAATTGTAGAATAAGAGTTATACTTCTTGTACTCTCTTAAATTTAGTTGACCAGATCGTGTTCTGCCTGACTTGCTGTTAAGAACCATCATTAAGATACCACTGTTCTTCAGATGGTGGAGATAGTATCATTTTCACTTCAAGAATATGTGAAAGGAAGGAGTGTTTCAGGCTCCAGAGCACTAGGTGGGAAAATCTTGCCAAAAAGAATTATTTGAAAAAGACGACTGGCGTAGACTGTTACAGAGGGTGAAGCTTAGTAGACTGGGTATTGAATATGACATCAGTAGTTTATGAGTTTATTGTATATATGTGGATATGTGTGAGAGGGAGGCAGAAGGATGGATCTTAGAGGAAAAAAAGCATCCAGGTAATAGCTGAGATGAGAAAGTGATCACATGACCATTTGCTTGTACATGTATATGTAACTCACAAATATATTTAGGGAAGGTAGTAATGGATTTCACCTGGGATTATTTGGCCATTTATTCTGAATTTGCCTATTTCTATTTCACAGGGTTCACATTAGGGATCATTTTATGCAATTAAAATTTAACTTACAAAACTGATGGGAGAATAAGGAAGCCTAAGAAAAGATCAAAATATAGACTATTGAATTATAGGAGTTTTAGAGTTGGAACTGACCTTAGAGATTATCTAGTCCAAATCTCAATTTAAATGAGAAGAGTAACATCATCATGGTCATAGAGATACAATTCAGGTCTCCAGACTCTTAGTATAATGTTCTTTTCATCATTTCATGCTGCCATATATCCCAGATATATTTTGATTGTTAATCAAAATAGTGTGTGAGGATGTTCCTACAGAACAGAAATTCTATAGCCCATTCACTAAACTTGGAACACTTTAAGACTTAAAAGAATAGTCCAAGGAGTGAGATAGGGGAGCAAATAAAAATGATAACTACTCACTAGGGGAATTTGGGCAGCCTATACACTGTACCCTGACTTGGTTAGGCCTAGTCTTGTTTCTGGGTCGAAGATAGGAACATCAGGTTGGCCTGAATTGAGAAGGGGAATGAATAACTGAGGTATCACTTGGGTCATTGCCTCAGTAGACATGATACAACAGAAGCTAGCCAGCTGCCTGTGTACAGTGCTATATGGAGACATGTTTTTGTTAGACCTTCTGGTGTGTTGACTGGATGGTCATTTGGTAGATTGTAGAGAATGATTGCACTGATGTATCTTCTGAGTTACGGTAGGAACTCAATAAAGAACATCAGAATATGATAACTGTCTTCTGTTCTATTGCAATCTTTGTTCCTACCTGCTAACGATTTTCTCAGAAGTTGACCTTTTCTAAAAACCAAGTCTCCTGCTCATCTAACACTAGTTATGTTTCTATCCAATAATAATGACAGCCTATATATAGAGTATGGATGTACATATATAGGAATGAATATACATATGTAGTACTGTGTTTATGTATGTATGTGTATATACCCTTTTCCCATGTAGAGTGCTAGTATCTGACATCTCAGTGTGATAGATTTAATAGGTTTAGTTTGTAAGACTTAAGCCTGTTTTGTTTTAGAGTGCTTATTACTGAGGGAAAATGCTTGAAAGTATTATATTCTCAACAGTGCTTGTTCTCAATTTTTGTTTTTTTCCTATACCCACCCTCAAGTATTCGATCTGGGAGCAGGCTATCTCACTTAGTTTACTGACAAAGTTAAGGCCATTGTAAACCCTCACCTCCTAAGGTGTTTACTCATCCTTTTAACTCATTGCAAAAGAAATGCTAGGTGGTGAAGTGGATAGAGTGCTGGTCCTGGAGTCAGGAAGACTTGAGTTCAAGTATAGACTCAGACTACCTCTGTGATGTTGAGCAAATCACTTGACCTCTGTTTACCTCAGTTTACTCACTGCTAAAATGTAGATAATAATAGCACCTCCTACCCGGGTTGTGAGGAGCAAACGAGATAACATTTGTAAAGATCTTAGCACAGTGCCTGGCTCATAGTAGGTGCTAAACAAATACTAGCTATTATTACTAATTTTCTAATCAAGGCCCACTTTCTCTGCCATCTTTGTGCTCCTAAAATTACATTTTAATATGTCCTCTCCAAAATTTCGTTCCAAATGCTCCTGGAACCTTGATGATCTCTTCTTTTTTCCATTGACTCCTTCTCTGGACCCTTAAAAAAAAATTAAAAAAACTCAAGTATCCCCTGTCTTTAAACCAAAAACTTACCCAGTCCCCAGCTCTAATTGCATTCTTGATCTCTCCCTTTACATAACTTCTCTCAGTCCACAAACATTTGCTAAGCACCTGCTGTATGCTTGGTGCAGTGTGCTAAGTGCTAAGGGTGAAAAGAAAGGCAAAACCTCCAAAACAACCCAAACCTTGTCTTCGAGGAGTGCACAGTCTAAAGGCGACAACATGCAAACACCTACGTATGAAACAATGTGCAAGCTAAGTTGGAGATGATGACTAAGAAAGGCTTCTTGAGAAGCTAAGGCTTTAGCTGAGACTTAAAGGAATCCAGGGAAGCTAAGAGTTGATGAAACAGTTCCACGCTTGGGGGACAGCATTATGAGGATGCACAGATTTAGGAGGTGGAGTGTCTTGTGAAGAACAGCAAGGAGGCCATTGTTGCCGGATCGCAAAGTTTATGAGGGCAGGGGTTAGAGTAAGGTGTAAGAACACTGGAAAGGTAGGAGAGGACCTGGTTATAAATGGCTTTCAAAGCCAAATGGGGTCATATATTTGATTCTTGGAGTGTTAGGGAGCCTCTGGAGATTTTAAATTTGGAGCAGGGGTGGCATGATGAGACCTGTGCTTTAGGAAGATTGCTTTGACAGCAGTGGAGAATGGACTAGAGAGATTTGAGGCAGGTAGACCCACCAGGTGGAAAGTGAAGAGGGCATGCATTAGGGAGGTGGCAGTATCGGAGGAAAGAAGAGGGGCGTGTATGAGGTGTTAGGAAGGTTGAATAAATGGGACTCATTGCCCTCTGACTTCTGTCTCTGCCACTTAATGGTCTTGTACTATTAGATGTTAATGATTATTGAACTTAACTCCCTTGGAAATCGACAGTCTATCAAATCTGATGAGCTTAATCTCATCCTTCTTGACTGACTTCTATAGTTGTTGGATGTCTCGCCTAACACTCTTCCGTTGCTTCCGTGAAGCTCTTTTTCTTGTTTGATAGCTTCTCTGTTTCTTTCAGTAGATTATCTCTTCCAGTCCCCGTTGATACTAGTGTTATCCTTCTCCCTCTATCATTTCCTTTTGGGCCTTTCTGGCTCACCTCTGGGAAGATTACTCTCAGCTCACCAGCCCTAACTGCTTTCCTGAGAGCCAGACTCCCCAAATTCTTTAATTTTTTTTTAATCTGAACTTAAACACAGAATAAGCATTTGCAAATGAATTGCAGAAGAGAAAGAGTACATGGAACTGCAGATCTCCAATTACGTGCAGCTAGTCTTTCTTCAGACTTCAATTTGCAAATTAACACTGAATGTCCCACTAGGATCTAAAGCTTGATGTCAAAAACCCAATTCATTGCCTTCATTCATGACCTGCTCCTATTCTTCCTATGTTTCTGTACTTCTAATGGCTTTACAGTTTTTTTTTTGTTATCTATTTTGGTAATCTTGGCCTTCAATTCTTTCATCACATCTAATTGCTAAATTCTATTAATTTCACTCTCTCTGTCCTCTCATCATGGCTCTTGTTGCCACTGTAGTCAGGGCCCTTTATTACCTCTCAATTGGACCAGTCTCTCAACCTCGTTTCCTTCTGCCTTTATCTTCATCATCAATTTTTATAATGCAGTGACTACTTGAAACCAATGGATCCTCATTGCCTACTAAATTGTCACTAAATGCAAGCAACCTGTGTATTTGGTGTTCTCCACAGTCTAGTGTAATGGATATTCCTTTTTTTGTCTTTTCATACTCATTTGGGATGTGCCATCCAGCTTGCTCACTCTTATACATTCATCCCATGCTATACAACTTTTCATTTCTACTTGCCTCCTTCTCTATGTCTACAGTGCCCTTTCTTTACCTCAGTTCCTCCTCCCAGTCTCTTAACTTAAGATGCCACCCATCCTTTAAACCTATGCCCACTTTCAGGAACCTGCTTGTTTTGCCTGGCGGAAGTGATTTTTCCCTTAACTTTTTTGAACTTAGGCACTTATGTTCGGTCTTATAATATGTAATTTATGGACTTCTTATTTCACATACTAGATTGTAAGCTCCATGGCAGGATCATGTTTGATCTGTCTCAGTATTACTATCTAATGCACAGTATCCTGCTTCATATATAGTAGGTACTTAGTGTTTGTTGAGTGAATGAAGAGAGCAAAGAATGTGGAGAGCTCTTTGACTCATAATCATGAAACACAGGAAAGAGAGATGTAAAGCTCAGATTCTTTGACTTCACCTAAAGAAGAATTTGTTTTAATGACATAACATGAAGATGGAAATGTTACGAAGTTACTGGCAGATCTGTAAAGGTCCTTGGTGATCATCTCAGCCCTTCTCATATGACAGGGGAAGAAACTAACTACCAGAGATGTACCCACGGGTGCCACAGCTTGTACAGAACATTGGTTATTGTTTATTAGAGACATATTTGGATGACTAATCAAATTTTCCAGCATCCATTGAAATAATGATAGATGGTTCAACACATTTGATGTATTTTATTTTTCTAAAAACAACTAAGAATACCTTTGGTATCTCATTTTTAGAGACTATGCCTAAAATGTGATGTTGCTAAGTCGTAAATTGGGAGTCTGAGAGAAAGACAAGCTGAATTCTACTTAGTCCAGATTTAGATGGCACAGTTTTGGTTGTGTGATTTTTTTTTTTTGCTACTATCTTTTCTGCCTTCTATTTATGTTATATATACATCAGTATTACAAGTTTCACATCTGTGGATCAACAAAATGGTTTAATTGGAGTATTTAGGTTTCAGAAATTTTTAGTATTTGTTCATGCAAACTAGAGGTATCTTTGCTAATACAACACTTAATACAACACTTTGCTAACACAACACTTTGCTAATACAACAATTTGCTTATAGTAAGTTGTTCATTGTGGTGGTGTATGGGAGGCAGGCAGCGTGGTGTAAAGAGCTATGGACTGGAAGGCAAAGGCCACTGGTGCAATTCTTGGCTTGTACAGTATGTAACCTTGACTGAGTTCTGAGGCAATGTGCTCCTCTGTAAATGTATCAGTGCCTCTTCAAGCGAGATAAGGTAGAGCGCTTTGTAATTTCGCTGTTATAGGAAAGTTACCTTAGATTATAGACTCCTAGAAACTAAAAGATTATGATGTTTTATCACGGCAGAGTGAAATTTTTTATGTGAAAACTGAAACATCTTGCCCCCAAATCTGTGTATCCTGTCAGGGTCAAAACAATGAGGCCCTTTGCTCCAGCAAAGAAAATTGAAGGGTAGGATAAAGTGCATAACGTTTTTTGTCCACTTACTATCCCCCAAACTGAACAAACACTAGGCCATTTGGATGGGAGGCTGGAATGAGAATTGATAAGAGTTGTATGTTCTTCACAAAAGTGACAATTACATGGTTCAGCGTTTCTTACACTGGCCTAGGTCAAGAGAGAAGGAAATCGACCTGGGGGCTTCGGTGACTTAACCAATGGGCAGGTGAAATGGAGAGCAGCCTAAGGAGATTTCAGAGGACAGACACAAGCTTACTGTGGAAGGGAAGTGAGATTCCTTTCTCAGGGCTTTGTGGGAGAGTCGAAAGTGAGTTGTGCAGGATCAAACAAAACTACGGAGGACTAGAACTTCCTTTTACATTTTCTTTTTATGGTGTCAGAGGCCCTCAGGTGGGGAGCCGAGGTGCCTTCCGAAAAACCCCAGCCGGCTCCTCTCGGGCTAATTAGACATCTTCCCATGGATGCCCAGGAGGTGCATGGCGGAGGAGGGGCCTTCCCGCGAGCTTTGGTGTGATTGGCTTTCCTTTCTCCCTAAGGGGCGAAGGCGATGTAGTCCCGCTGGGGCGGGGGAGAAGGGGCGGAGCGGCCCTTCCTAGTGCAGCTATAGTGGCAGCTTAGGCGGTGGGTACCCTGAGCGCGGGTAGAGGGCGCAGCGCTTGGCACGAACTGTGCGCTCGGAGCCATGCACGGCCGCCGCGCTTAGCAGTCCGAGCCTGCGGCGAGTCTGGCTCACCTCCGCTCCTGCCTCCTGGTCGGGCAGTTTCGTCCTGTCATCTCCCGCGCTCGGTGCGCACCTATGGCGCTGGCTCCCAGGCCCCGGGTCACTGCGCTCCGGACCCTGTCCACCCTGCTGCTGCTGCTGCCGCCTCCGCCGCCTCTGGGGCTTTTCCCCGGCAGCGCTGCGGGGCTGGATTACCCCTGGGACACTGCCTTCGATTACTCGGCGCTGGAAGAAGGGGACGGTACCCAAGAGCCGCTAGATTATCACGACCCCTGCAAAGCTGGTAGGTACTGCAGGAAGTGGAGCCGAAGTTTGCTTCCCCATTGCCCCGTGGCAGGGGTGGCCATTAAGATGGAAATGAGATGTTAACATTCCTGTGCTTCTGTATTTCCTGAGGGTCCTAAGCCCCCAGGAAATCTCCCTTCTCCCCAGAGTGGATGGGGGGGGGGTGGAATTCCCAGCGAGGAACTCTAAATATCACCTAGGGGCACTCACTCCCCGGCTGCTTCTGAAGCTCGGATAGGGTGACGGTTGGTTAGGAGGGTTTCCGTGGGAGAGGGGCTGCTGGTCTGAGCTACAGGGACCTGGGATAAGATGGAAAACGCGGGAGGGGAACCCAGCTGGTGATGGAGTAGTAGAATAGAGATCGCCAGGTGTCCAGGACCAAACACCTATCAATGGCTGTTCGAAATTGGAGTAGGGGAATGGAGGTGGCAGTGGGAGTGCAGTATTTTCCCATTTCGGAAGAAGTTGGTAGCTCCAGTTTCTTTCTATTTGCACATTTCATCTAAACTTTACCATAGTCTTTATTTGGCTCTTGGAAAAGACTCCCCCGCACAACCACAACCAATACAAGAATGCGCGTGAATGAAGTTGGTTGTATGTTTCTAATTAGCCATCAATTCATCCCTGGAAGAGCACCGTAGCCCTGGCGCCCCACAGCAGAGATGGAAACCAGCAGGTGTCCTAATCTCCCTAGTAAGCCAATCTCGAAGGGATCCGGCCAGCCTGCTAGTTGTCAGTCGTGCGGATCTCTGCCCATGTTTCTTTACCTCTTCACTTTCCAGGCAGTTAGCGGATGCTTCTGTCTCGGAGGAAATACGTCTCAAATTTTAATTGTGGAGAAATGTAGTGCAAAAAAGTGCGTGTGTGTTCCGGTCCATCCAAAGTAGGCTACTTGGAAAGAGTGTGTGATTTGGATCTGCGGCAATTCCCACTTGGAAAAGGCTGCGCTGGATTAATGAGGCCGCTTGATTTGGAAAGGATGTGATTGGCTTTTGGCCAGATTCCAGTAATGCTAAATTATTTCCTATCCACCACTGGGCAATCTATAACGATGAAATCAATATCCTCACCCGTTTTGATTTGTCTCCTTCACAGACAAATTAAAATAGAAAAAAAGGAACATCATTTAAAGAAAGTTATCCTGTCTTTTTCATAAAGGGACAGGCTGATTTCTGAAGATTTCTTGGGTAGTTGGTATCCGAGACAGCCTGAGTTCAAATGTTGACTCCACCACTTATTCTGTGACCTTGGCTAATTGACTTAATTTCACAGAATCTTAGACTCAACGGGGATCCAACCCGTTAGTGAACAATCTGCTTTAGATCAGTCCCTCTACAACATTCTTGACAAATAGTCGTTTATCCAGCCTTTGCATAAAGACCTCCAGTGAAGGGCTCCTCCACCCTTGTTAGACAAAATCTGGATTATTGTGTTCAGTTCTGGGCCCTACATTTTAGAAAGGATACTGATAAACTAGGGCATCAGCATGCAGGAGGGACTTTAGATCATGCCATATGAGGATCGGTTGGAAGAATGGGACATGCTTTCCCTAGAAAAGAGAAGCAGCATCTCTATGAGCCTCAGCCTTTTTTTTTTCCTCCTTTGAAATGGGGGTAATAATATTCATACTACCTGCTAGTTTATAGGGTTGAGGTGAGGGAAGCACTTTGTAAACGTAAAGCAGTATGTAAATGCAAGTTATTCTATGCTTTTTCATAGGGGGGTGTGTGTGTGTGTGTGTGTGCGCGCGCGCAAATGCCTTGGCACCGATGTGCCTCTAAAGGATGCCCCTGGTTTGCTCCTAGAGGTTTGGCATCTGCTTTAGGAGAGTTCTAAGGTAGCTATGGGGTCCAAAATCAAACCAGAACTTTAAGAGCTGGACCATCTATTTTCCAGTCCTGGATAAATCCAATTGCGTTTACCCTGACAATGCTCTTCCTTAAATTTTAGCTTTAAGGAAAGAGGGTGGGGTGATAGGTTTCACATTCAGTGTCATAGCTTAAAGTAAGGGCATATCAGTAAGGGGTGACCACTAACCTTATGTTCAGGGAGGAAGACAACTGTCTGCACTGTTAGAAGACTGACCATGCTCAAGCAAAAAGGAAGCTGCTTAGAAATAGCCACTGTGAAGGTCAAGAGAAGTCTAGGAAGCAATGTGGTCAATGGCTAGGATAGGGTGAATCCTGGAGAAAGGGAAAGAATGGAAATGTATCCCTTTCTTTGCCCCTGTGGCCTGGTACTGCCACCTTACTTTCCTGCCTTGGGTCTCATTTCTCTTTGGCTGGAAATTCTGAAACACAGCAATGCATAGTGGAGTCAGGATCACTTGGACTTGGAGTCCGGGGATGTGGGTTTCAATCCTGTCTTAGACATTTGCTAATGTTTTTGGTTTGTTTTTTTTTTTTTCCCACACTTCCATGATTTATCACACAGGCTTGTTGTGAGGAATTCTTCCCAAACCTTCAAGTGCTATAGAAATGTAAATTGTCATTCTGGGATTCCATGATTACACAAAATACTGTGTTTTTCTCCTTTGCTTTTTCTGAAGGCACCCAGAACTGACAATTTGGGGAAGCTGGGGCAGAAGATGAAAGCTATGGTTTTCCCCTGCCTGTTACATCCTTTGTAGCCTCCTCTCGTCTTACTTCTCCTTAACCCCCTGTACCCTTGAAAACTGCTGGGGTGGGGGGTGGGGTGGAGTGTCCAGGCTTAAGCAAGAATGATGCTCACAGTTTCTCTTCATTGCTACTTATATTCTTAGGATTCTGTGTTCCCCCTCTTTTTTTGTCATCTGTGCCCCTAGTTAGCTCAGCGTGGTTGGGACCTTTTCCTGACTCCCTTCTCCCGGTCAAAATGAATTGGTGCTGTGCTACCCTCTGTTTACCCCAATTTTCTGCTAGTTGCTGTTATGAATGAATCCATCTTAATAGGTGCC
>CM053624.1:59212754-59321633 GCA_028646595.1 Phalanger gymnotis
GTATTGGAACTCGTCATTCCACCCAGAAGCAGACATGACCCAAGGTAGAAGGGCTTTTGATCCTAAGTGGCCTTAAACCCCAAAGTCAGTTTTATATCCAGGGAAGGTCCTTTAACTCCATTAAGGGATTAGTTTTATTCAAGTCTAGAGTCAAAAGCAGGGTTAGGCAAAACAAACAATGGTTGCTAAAGATAGGAATTAGTGAATACCCAATTATACCAAAGTGCTTATTTCTTTAAATTTTGTGGTCATTTTGTATAACTTTAATAAACACAGTGATTGGCAATATTAATGTTTAGGCTTAGATGATTTATAGGGAGTTATATTTTTTTATTTTTAAGAATGCTTGAATTAAAAAAAGGTGAAATCACAACAGAGAGATAAAAATAATTACCAGAACCTACTATACAATTATATGCCAACAAAGTGAGGAATTTAAAAGATACAAACTAACCAAATTAACAGAACCCCCCAAAAGTGATCTTTAAAAAATCTAATGAGGAAAATGAAAGTTAGAATTGGAGATGGATTTATAGGTGAACTAAATTTAAGTTTCAAAGCACAATAAATACCTAAAGTGTAAAAATTATTCTCAAAAATTGAGAAAGAAAACACTTCACCAAACTCCTTTTATGAGCTATGTAAGTCTAATGCCTAAACCATGGAAGAATAAAACAAATTAAGAGAACTATGGTAAAAAATTATCATCAATGAATATTGATTCAAAAGTTTTAAGCATAATCCTAAGCAAGAATAGTTGAATATAAAATTCATGGTTCTGATTTTTATCTTTAAAAAAGAGACAAAGTATGCCTTTTCACTTGAATCCTGCCTCTGTAACCAAAGAAGGATCTGTCCAATAGGGATAACAATGGCACCTACCTCACAGAGTTGTTAGGAGGATCTAATGAGATAACATATGTAAAGTACTTTGCAAACTGGAATGCATTCTAGGACGTTTTTGAGCATTAGTAGCTGGGCCTGAACAAAAGAGATGTGTCAGAGGTTTAAAGGGAGGGCATGTTGGGATGTGTATGTAATAGCCCTTGAGCAGAAACTGAATTTACTGCATTTAATTCATGCCCTAAGGAAGGTTTCAGGGTATTAGGGTTGTTGTTTGGCTTTCCAGAACTGACGTGAAACTAGGTGTGGGATTTAAATTCTCTCAGTTGAGGGAAAGAAAGATATTGAGCCTGGAGAAGAGAGGACTTCACAGGGACCTAATAACAGTCATTAAGCATTTGAAAAGCTGGCATTTGGAAGGAGGGATTAGAGTCGTTCTGCCGAGCAAAAAAAAAAAAAAAAATGTCAAAGTTAAACACGAAAGATGCATTGTCATTCAGTCGTTTTAGTCACATTTGACTCTACGTGACTCTGAGGTTTTCTTGGCAGAGATGCTGGAGTGATTTGCGATTTCCTTCTCCAGCTCATTCCAGAGATGAGGAAACTAAGGCAAATAGGGTTAAGTGACTTGCCTAGGGTCACACAACTAGTAAGTGTCTGAGGCCAGATTTGAACTCAGGAATATGAGCCTTCCTGATTCCAAGCCCAGGCTCTATCCACTGTGCTACCTGAGAAGATGCTCTAAGATTACTATATTTTAATGTTTTACAATAATAGGTATCCTGATAACACAGAATATTGGAAAGAGCCCCAAGCTCAGAGTCAGAAGACCTATTTTGGGGAGTAGTGTGGCACAGTGGAAAGAGAAGTGGATTTGGAGCCAAAGAACCAGGGTTTAAATCTTGAAATTCACTTCTTAGTAAAACAAATCACTTAACCTCCCTTCTGCAAATTGAGAAGGCTGCACTAGACAAAGCCTCTCAATCTGAATCTGTGTACCTAGTCCTGCCATTTAGTGTGTGACTCGGGACGGTTCATTTAACCTGCTTTTTCAAACATAAAATGGGGATATACTTGCCCCTGCCTCCCCCATTTCATAAAGATATGAGTATCAATATAGGTTATACAAATTGAAAGCATTAGTTATGATCAATATCCCTATTTTTTTTGTCAGATAAGAAGAGGTTATTTGTGAGACTGAAATTACCTATTCATTTCATCTCATTCTCTGAGGGATGGGATTATCTCTAATTATTTACTGGCAGTTAGTGAGCTCTATAAGAGTACAGGCAGTGTCCAAGACAATGCACATGAGAATAGAGCTCTGGTTTTAGGAGCTTCCATCTCTGCTTAATGCTGCAGGAGGAGGAAGTTAAGAACCAGGAGCTTCTCGTCACTCCTGAGGGGCATGAAAGGCCACCATTTATTAACTGACTGTATGTCAGGTATCACCTAGACTTTAGGGATACGAAGACAGAAATTAAACAGGCCATACTCTTAAGGAGTGTAAACAACAACACACTATAATAAACGCCCGTGGTCACACAGATAGAAAATGTGAGAGCTGGGATTTGAACTGATGTCTTCAGATTCTAAGTATAATACTCTTACTATTCCATCATGATACTACATGATAAGCCTCAGTGATGAGGGCACAATCTCTGGGGTCTTCCAACTGGATCTGGCCTTCCCCGAAGGCCATGGGCCTTGCATTATCGTTGGGCCCAAGTCTCTGTCTAGCCTAGCCCTCTATTGTCCAGCTGTTTCTCTGCACTTAATCCTGATCAAAATATCTATACCCTAGCTCTGTTACCCAAGCCCTCTATTGTCCGTCTTCTCCATGTAGCCTTCAGCTATTTCCCACCCTGGAGTCTGACCTCATCTCAGTCCCATCAAGCTCCTCCTTAGACCCCTCCTCTAGTCACCCTAGACCACCCCTCAATCTCTCCCACAATCTTTGTGTATATCATCTCCATCTTGCCTCCATGAAGGCACTCAGATCCAATCTAGCTCAGATTAATCTGGCCCGCTTGTTACAAGCATCAGAAAGGGTGGGATCTCTTGGGGCAGACCAATATGGTTAACCCTTAATAAACTTTGTCTTTTCCCTTGGCTGAGAAGGCTTGAGTCGAATTCTTTTGGCAGGACCCGGCATGTCGGTATTTTGGGGTCATGAGCACCCCTAGAAATCTGTGGCTCCCTACCATATTCATTTTGATTAAACCTCTTCATCAGGATTAAATTTCAGTGATTCCTAGCTTCCAGCATCTCAGCTACACTCCTTTACTGGATAGGGTGGTGATTTAAAAAGAAAAACTTTCATAACTTTGGCTATGCAGAGCTGCTTAAATTGTTGCTGCATGACAAAAACACTGATGTGTACAACAGGTTCTTTCTGTTTGAGTCTGGATGAAGTTGTAAAGTCTTCCCAGATCATGTGTCTCTAGGTCTCCAAATGTGTCAACAGTGTGCTAAGACATCGAAAAAAAAGTCCATACAGTGGGAGTGAGGAGGGAATATGCCATTCGTGCTCTACTTTGGTCAAACTGCATTTCTTGTCCTGTATTTTGTTCTGGGAATCAAATTTTAGAAAGGCTATTGAAAAGTTGGAGATCATCCATGAGAGGAAAAAATTGCATGGCAACCAGTATGATGAAGGGCCTTGAGATTGTGCCATCTGAGCATCAGTTGAAAGAACTGACAATGCTTAACTTGGAGAAGACAAAACTTGCCAGGAAGGGTTGGGTATGACTGAAGTCCAATCGGATCTGCTTGGCTCCAGAGGCCAGAACTAGGAGCAGTGGGTGGAATTTGCAAAGAGGTGTCAGGAACACATCAAAATTTCTATCCAAAAATGGAGTGGGCTACCTTAGGAAATAGTGGATTCCTTGTCATTGGAAAGAGGCCTTCAAGCAAAGACTGGATGGCCATTGAAGAGAGGATTCTTGCTTACGTACTGGTTAGATTTGATGCCTCTGAGGTCACTTCCAACTCTGATATTTGATGATTCTGTTACTTAAACAGATCCTGGATCGGTGAAAGGGTGGGGGCCACCAGTCACCATCACATGACTACTATGAAATGCCTACCTGTGTTTGGTGCTCTCCTGGGTACTGAACAGCCAGCTCAGACAGATGGTCCCTCTGAGTCACTGGCAACTTCCAGGTTGTGGCTAGCTTCATACCGAGCACACTTCATCCCCCCCGAGTACTGGCTCTAAGTGGCAAAGTAAACAGAAATCCAGAAGTAGGAGGGAAAAAACCCACATTTTTCATTAGAAACTGCTGAGTTAGATAGATGCTAGTAGACTGAGGGAAAGGGAAAGGAAAAAGTTGTTCCGAAGATTGACTGTGTGGTGGGAAGTCAGAAGACCTGACCTTTTCTAACACCCCTCCTCCATTAGGTTAGTACCTTTCCTCCCACCAAAATTACCTGTGTGTCTTGTAAATATCTTGTGTTTCCTCATCTGTGAACATGTTGTGTCCCCTCAAAAACATGAGCTTCCTGAGGGCAGGTAGTCCTTTCCTTCCTTCCTCCCTCCCCCCTCTCTCCCTCCTTCCCTCCTGCCTTCCTTCCTCCCTCCTTCCCTTTCCCTCTCCCCTCACTCCCTCTGTCTGTTCCTCCCCTTCTTTCCTTCGTTCCTTCGTTCCTTCATTCCTTCGTTCCTTCCTTCTTTCCTTTCTTCCTTCCTTCCTTCCTTTCCTTCTTTCCTTCTTTCTCTCTTGCCTTTCCTTTTCTTTTTTCTTTCTTTCCCCATAGTAGTTACTTAATAAATGCTTCATTTAAGGAATAAAGTGGTCATAGCCTGTCTCTGCCACTAACAAGCTACATGACCTCAGCCAAATTATTTCCCTTTTGTATGCCTCAGTTTCATCATCTGCCACGTAGGGGGTTGGGGTAGGCTAAATAATCTCTGTGGCTGCTTCCAGGTCGGATGTTCTGTGATACAAACAAGTGTTTAAACTTTAAGGTGTGAATAAAAGAAAAAATAATGCAACATCTTAACCTAATTCAATGGCTACCTTTCTCCATCAGAGAAAGGCCATTTCCTCAGGGCTGGGGGCAGCTGGAAACCCCAGGGACAGGATGCCTCCCATCCTAAGCAGATCTTACATTTAATGTCAGTCAAAAGAGGGAGAAAGAGTGAATCCCATTTTGCCTCCATTTCCTCTCATATGTAATCTTCCCCTGCCCTGTCCCATCCCCCGGCCTGCTAACATGCATGAATGCTAAGTCCTGAAATTTAGGTTCATGGTTTCAAAGTTCATGGTCCTGAGAATAAACAAAAAACCAATTGTGGCTGCATAGAGCTATGGACCCCATTAACAGGGACTCATGAATATTTATAGGGGGGGCCACAAAAGAACATAGAGACGATATTGTATTTCCTAGAACTTTCTTTCCAGGGCACCCTTTCTCTGCATCCTTTAATGTAAGCTTTGCTTATTTAGTTGCACACTTTAAGCCGATTAACTTTTTACAGGGAGAAAAAACCCTCTTGTTTGTTTGTACATATGCTCCCTGGACAAAGATTCACAGAAAACAGCTTTAAACATCCTAAGTCCCTCTACTGGAAACCCTAAGTGAATAAAGCACATCCTGGGTGTATCAGGAACTTCTTTGGTGCTTTTTCTTATCTTTCTTTTTCTCCTTGCCGCAGCCTCAGACTGGATCATAAGTGGAATTTCAATATTTGTAATGTTCCATAAATTGATGCTCACATAATCAATGTATGTCACGTGCACAATGTATGTCATAGGACGATACCATTGAATCGGCTGGAAGGGGTCTTTGGGATCATCTAGTCCAGCCTTATCATTTTACAGATAAGGAAACTGAGGCCTGGGCAAGTTAAGTGATTTGCTTATGAATATTCATATGGTAAGAAGGATTCTGGGAGTTGAATCGTGGCTCTCTGACATCAAGTTAGGTACCCTTTGGTGGAATGGATAGAGGTGTGGGAATTCAGGGAGATCTGGGTTTGAATCCAAGCTTGGATGTTTATTAACTCTGTGTCTCTGGGAAGTCAGATTATCTGGAAAATGGGAAGAATAACTTTGTTGCTGTTCAGTCACATCTGACTCTTTGTGACCCCATTTGGGTCCTTGGCAAAGATACCAGAATGGCTCGCCGTTTCCTTCAGCTCATTTTATAAAGGAGGAAACTGAGGCAAACAGGGTTAAGTGACTTGCCTAGGGTCACCCAGCTAGCGAGTATCCAAGGCCAAATTTATACTCAGATCCTCCTGACTCTGGGGCCTGCACTCTATCCATCGTACCACCTAGTTGCCCTATTTAGTGCTATGTGCCAGACACTGTGCTAGTGTTAGGGATGTTAAAAAGAAGCAAAAAATAGTTCCTACCCTCAAGGAGTTCACAATCTAATGAAGGAGACAATATGAAAACGTATATACAATCTACATACAGAATAAATGGGAAATATTTAGTAGGGAGAAGGCACTAGAATTAAGAGCAGTTGGGAAAGATTTATTAGACAGGATTTCAGCGGGGACATAAAGGAAGTCAGGGAAAAGCAGATGGAGATATTGTGCTGAACGTGAGCTTGGAAGGAGATCTCTGAAGAGAACCACCTACATCAAGGGGCTGGAGATGGAGGAGAGAGAAAGCCTTCTGTTCTGAAGAGATGGAACCTCAATATGGATAAGAGGCAAAGGATTTGAAACTTTGATGAAATGAGAGGAAGGAATTTAGAGCCTTGAAAAGAGAAGGCTGGAGAACACTTTATTTGGACTTGGAGAGAGATGTGCAAGCCATCTACATAGCCTTGAAGAAGAATTAGCATAGTACTAAAGAGCCACCAAGACTTATACCCTTTTGCTCGAAACCTATGCCTCGTGAGCTGTATAGGTTCTGAGGGAAGGAGGGACTCTCTAGGGAAAATTTCTTGAAGTTCTCCTGGTAATTGAGGGATTTAGGTATGAATCCATTCTGTGTTTTTCCAGGTTCAACCACATCTGTTTTATGTCTGTTATCTTCTTAGTCTGGGAGCTTACAGGGGAACTAAGGACTCTTGTGGGGAAAAAACAAAATGGACCAGACATTGATGTTCACAGAGTTTGCCTGGATAGGGGCAGGAGCCAGAAAGATTTTTGTAGGAAACGTGAGCCAGATACAAATATTCTCAAGGTCTCCCTTGGTTGAGAGTATGAACCAGATTGTGTATGAGGGGTCCCACTTTCCCTAAATGCATTTGGAGGCAGAGTCTAGTTGACACAGGCATGGCGTGCGTGCATGAAGAAATATTACCCAAAGTAAGTATCACCAATATCACCTGGATGGTATTCAGGTGCCCTGGCTAGAAATTAAGTTCACTATCTTCATGTCTAAAGTGAGCTCGTGGGTGACTTAGGGTAGGGCAATGGTATTGATTTCAGCGGACAGTCAATAAACATTTATTAAGCTTCTACTGTGTGCCAAGCACTGTGCCAAGTACTGGGGATACAAAGAAAGGCAAAAGACAGTTCCTTCCCTCAAGGAGTTCACAGTCTAATGGGAAAAGACAACATATAAAAAGAGCTGGATAGGGGGAGGGAGAGGGTCCCCAGTGCAATGGGCACAATAAAGTTCAGAGGGACAAAGCTCAGTGGGCAATGGTGAGATGGCTGCCCTGGATACCGTCCTTAAATGGAAGATTTGGGAGGAGTTCTTCCAGCTGAGCACACATTCCCAGAGTTGCCTGAAAATACAGGCCAAAGGTTCATCAGTAGCCACCATCAGGTTCCATTTTGGAACTTTCAATGCCAGAAATGATAGGAAGTGAGGGGTGTTTCTGGATCAGTAGAGGAAAATCCTTGTTAGAAGAAGACAAAACACAATTGTATTCTGTTCTGTTCATAAACCATAATTTGTTCAGCCATTCCCCATTTTATGCGTACCCCCTTAGTATCCAGTTCTTTGCCACTGCACAAAGAATGGTTACAAATATTTTCCTACATATGCATTCTTTTATCTTGATCTCTTTGGGGTATAGACCTGCACAGTTTATTAACTTTTGGGGTGTGGTTCCAAATGTCTTTCCAGAATGGCTGGACTAGTTCACAGCCCCACCAATGGGACATTAATGAGTCTGCTTTCCCACAGCTCCTCCAGCATTTGTCATTTTCCTTTTTTGCCAGCTTTGCCAATCTGAGAGGCATGACGTAGGACTAGTCCAGAGGACTTATGATGAATCATGCTGCCCTTCTCCTGGCAGAAGAGTAATGGGCTCAGGGTATAGATTGGGAGTCTACTTTTTGAATATGGCCAATGCAGGAATTTGTTTTGTTTAACTATGCATATTTGTTTCAAGACTTTTCTTTTCTCTTCTTTTCTTTTTTTTCCATTGGCCAGGAAAGGTAGGAGGGAGATATATATTTTTTAATTTAATAAGTTAAATTCAAAAAAAGAACATAAAGAAATCATAGGCTGAACGGACCTTTTCTCCCTCTAACAGTCTCTGGGTATTCACATCTCAAACAATTAGTCTGGGAGTGAAGAAGCCAAAAGATTTCACAGTATCACAGAATTTGAGAGTTAGGAGGGACTTTAGTAGCCCTCTAGTCCAAACCATAAAAGAAATCTCTATTATAATATAGCAGATAAGTGGTTGTCTAGCATCTGCTTGACAAGCTCCAAGGAAGGGGAAATCAACAGCCTCTTGAGTCAGTCTATTCCACTTTTGGATGGCTCTAATTGTTAGCAAGTTTTTCTTGATATCAAACCTAATTGGCCTCTTTGTGAGTTCTACCTATTGCTCCAGACTCTGCTGTCTGGGGCCAAACTGAAGGAGTTGAATCCATGCTCCACACAAAAGCTCTTCAAATATTTGAAGACAGCTATTATATCCTCCCTGCTCTCCCCCTCACGCCAGTCTTCTTGTCTCCAGGCTACACATGCAGAGCTCCTTCAGCCAGTCATCATGTGACAGTGGACTTGAGGCCTTTCACCATTCTGGTTACCTTCCTTTGGAAACTCTAGGGTATGAATTTTCTTCTCAAACTACAGTGCCCAAAACTGAACACAATACTCTGGATGAGGTCTGAGCAGGGAAGATTGTGATGGAATGATCGCCTTCCTATTCCTGAAAGATAACTATGCCTCTTTTAATGCAGCCCGAGATCATCTTAGCTTTTTTGGCTGACACATGGCGCTATTGACTCATTCTGAGCTTTGAATCCGCTAAAAGCCCCTAGACATTTTTCAGAACAATTGTTGTCCCCTCCTGTCTCCCTGATATTATGTTTGCAGAAGTGATCTTTTTGTACCCAAGTGCAAGATTTTCCATTGTCTTCTGTTGAATTTCATCTTATTAGATTTATTCCAATTTTCTATCTAACCTATCAATATTGTTTTGGATCTTGGCTCTGTCATTCAGTGTGTTAGCCCTCCTTCCCAGTTTTGAGTCATCTTCAAATTTGATGAGTATATTATCTATGCCTTTAAGTCATTGATAAGACCATTAAACATCATTTATTGGCATTTATATATTAGCTTCTTTACATGGTTTGAGGTTGCCCTTCTTCTGCGCCCTGTCCTCTTTATTCCATGTGTTGCTGGGAGATTTAAATGATCCGACACCTTGCATCTCAACATCACTAAATGACTCACCAGTCCTTGCAAGTTCATCACTTCTTGTCATTTCCGTAGCCACCACCCTATTTCTGACCCTTATTATCTCCTGAATGGATCATTGCAGTACCGTCCTTATTCATCTTCCTGCTTTCAGTCTTTCTTTGTTGCAGTCTTGCATTGCCATCTTGTTATTCTCATGCTCAAGAGCCTCCAGTGACTCCCCAATGGTTACTGAAAAAAAGATGGCCTTTCTTCTCATCAAGACAAACCCTTCTGTATGCACAAGTGATCCCATTCCAATCCATCTTCTTTAGCAAACCATTCTCTCTGACATCTCCAAATCTCTCACTTTATTCTTTCTCTGTCCACTGGCTGTTTCCCTACTACCTACAAACATGCCCATGTCTCCCCCAGCCTCAAAAACCCCTTGCTTGATCCATCTATCCCTTTAGCCATCATCCCATATTTCTCCTCTCTTTTTTTGGCTAAACTACTCGAGAAGGCTGTCTATTTGTAATAGGTGCCTCCACTTCCTTTCCTCTCATTCTCTTCTGTCTAGTTTCTTTGTGCCTAGTTTCAGTCTAGTTTCTGACTTTATCGTTCATTTGAAATTGCCTTCTCCAAAGTTACCAATGATCTCTTAATGGCCAAACCTTTTCTCAGTCTTCGCTGGTCTTGACCTCTTTGCAGCCTTTGCCACCGTTGATCACCTTCTTCTCCTTGACATTCTCTTTTCTCCAGCTTTTTGTGACGCCGTTCTCTTGGTTCTCCTATCTATCTGACTGCTCACTCCATCTCAGTCTTTTTTGCTGGACCTTCATCCAGGTCATGCCTGCTAACTGTAGATGTCACAAAGGAGTCTGTCCTGGGCACTTTTCTTTTCTCTCACTCTGGTGATCTCATCAGCCCCCATGGATTGAATTATCGTCTCTGTGCTGAGATTCTCACATGTACTTATCCAGCCCTAACCTCTCTTCTGACCTCATCTCACATCTCCAATGGCCTATTAGACATCCACAACTGGATATTCTGTAGGCATCTTTAACACAACATGCTGAAAACTGGACTTATTATCTTTCCCCCCTCCTCCCTAAGCTCTTAATAACTTCCCCTTTTACTATTGAAGGTACCACCATGCTAGCAATCACCCAGGCTCACTTCCTCACACTCTCTCCAATTCCTTAATATCCAATCAATAGTTTTACTGATGTAAGTCCTCATTACCTCATGCCTGGATTATTACAATAGCCTGCTAGTTGATCTCCCTGCCACAAGTCTGTCCTCGTTCCAGTCTATCCTCCACTAGGCTGTGAAAGTAATTTTTCTCAAACCCTCCCCCCACCTCCCAGTAAACTTCTGTGGCTCTCTCTCACCTCCAGGATGAAATATAAAATCCTCTGGCATTCATAGCCCTTCGTGACTTCCCCCCTTTTCCCCATACATACCTTTCCAGTCTTCTTATACCTTACACACCCTATATATTCTGAAACCCAGTGACATTGGCTTGCTTGCTGTTCCTTGAACAAAATACTCTATTTCCAGACTCTGGACATTTTCACATCCTATTTCCCAGGCCTGGAATTCTATGCCTCCTCGTCTTCACCTCCTGGCTTCCCTGGCTGCCTTCAAGTCCCTGCTGAAATCCCACCTTCTATAGGAAGCCATTCCCAATCCACCTTAATTCTAATTTCTTCTCTTTTTTATTTCTAATTTATACTGTACATAGCTTGTTTATATATAGGTATTCACATGTTGTCTTTCCCATTAGAAGATGAGCTTCTTGAGGGCAGGGCTTGTCTTTTATCTTTCTTTGTGTTTCTAGCTCTTAGCACAGCGCCTAACGCACAGTAGGTCCTTACTGTTTCCTGACTAAAAATGATGAGGATTCTTGGTGTGTTTGTGCGTGTGCGTGTGTGTGTGTGCGCGCGCGTGCGCTCGCACGCATCTTTGGGGATGGATAGAATTTTTCATTCTTAAGTCCTTCAAATTTTCTTAGATCATTTTGTTTCTGAGGAAGCTAAGTCATTCATCTGACAATATTGCCAAGTCATCTTACAATGTTGCCATTACTTTGTACACAGTACACTTCACTTTGCATCAGTTCATGTAAGTCTTTATAGGTTTTTCTGAGAGCGTCCTGCTCATCGTTTCTCACAGCACAATAGTCTTCCATCATCATCACACGTAATTGTTTAGCCATTCCCCAATGAATGATCCTTTTTCATGGGTAGAAAGGGGGTGAGGAAATGCTATTTAGTCAGTCTGTTCCCAATGCTGACCACCAGGTGGCTCCATCACCCTAGAACACCCAGTTTTCTGGTTGGGGGGTTGGTGGTGGGGGGAGGTATGGAGCATCCTGAATGGGAGGGGAAGGTGAAGTTCAAATGAGCTTTGGCTTAAATGGAATATTTACAAATCAGTGCTTGTTACTCCCGGGGTACCACCCTACTTCCTTTTTAATCCCCATAGTTGGCTTTCAGTAAATACTTGTTGAATGACATTGTATAAATGTCAGGTGTAACAAGCATGTTACAGGAATTACAATTCCCATGGATGTATCTACTTGACTAAATACTTTGGTGACAAAGGAAGGGGTTTCTGGGAATACACCTTTCTCTTTCTTAGTGAGTTAGGGGACTATGGGTACAGAATGCAGCATATTCTGTAGAACATGGCCACTGGGTTGGTTCTGCTTACGTGATTTTCTTTGTTACAAGAGAAGAACCATAAGGTGGGTGAGTATATCTAGAAATTACCACAATGTAAAAACCAAAGCCATCAATAAAACAAGTTAAAGATTAGATAAATGTCACATTTGCCCATTTATTGGCATTTATATAGATGTAAAAAAGGAAATGGCCTTGAGTTCATGTCATGTCAAGGATTGGCTGAAGGAACCAATGGGGTGTTTAGCTTAGAGAAGACTCAGAGGGTTATGATAGAGATGTTGATGTATTCGAAGGATCGTCATGTGGAAGACAGGCTAGACTTGCTCTGTTTTGGTTCCAAGGGGAAGAACCAGGAGCAATGATTGCAAAAAAAACAAACAAAAATGTGAATTTAGGCTTCATATCAAGAGAAAAAACATCTTAATGATTAGAGGTGCCCAATGGTGGAAGGGACTGCTGTAGGAAAGAGTAGGTTTCCTATCACTGGAGGCTTTCAAACTAATGGATGACCACTTATCAGGTAGGTCATAGTGGAAATTCTTTTGAGGTAGCCAGGTGGTGGTACAGTGGATGGAGTGCTAAACTTTGGAAGACCTGAGTTCAAATCCTTCCCATGTCACTTAATAGCTGTGTGCCCCTGGGCAAATCTCTTTACTTCTGACTGACTCAATTTCCTCATCTGTGGAATGGGGAATAATAATTGGACACACTTCAAAGGGTCGTTATGAGGATCAAATGAGATATTATTTAGAAAGCACTTTGCAAACCTTAAAGCTCCACATAAATACTAGTTATTGGGGGGTGTGGGTTGGACTAATTGGCCATTGAGATCCCCTTCAACTCTGAAGTCTTGTGATTCTATCAAAAAACACAGAAATAATGCCCAGTAATCTAGCAGGTCACAGCAAGGTGGTGCAGTGGGTAGAGTACCCAGCTTGGAAACAGGAAGACTTGAGTTCAAATCAAGCCTCGGACACTCATTAGCTGTGCGATCCTGGGCAAGTCACTATTTGCCTTAGTTCCTCATCTGTAAAATGGGGACACACACTGGAGCAGGAAATGGTAAACCACTCTGGTATCCTTGCCAAGCAAACCCCATCAACTTTGTGCATGTTGTCGTTCAAAGTATGACATGACTGAACAACTGGATGACAAGAGCAGCAGAAATGTATTTAAACATCAAAACGGGGTCGCGGGTCATGTTCATGCCTAGCATGGTCCCCTGTAGCCACCCTGGCCATCTCTCAACAGGACTGGCACAGGTGAGAATAATTCATTGTTTGAGTTGCTTTTCTGGACCCCCAGGCGGTCAGACTCAGGACCATTTTGGGGGAAGACTTTTTACCACTCCCATTTTTCTGATGATGCTGTCTGCCTGTGAATCACACCTCCTCCACTGCAGGGTCCTTAACCTCCTTTGTGCCATGGATGTGTTAGTCTAGTGAAGCCTGTGGCGGACTTCTCAGAATCATGTTTTTAAGTGCATAAAATACATAAGATTACAAAGGAAGCCCATAATATTGTAATAAAGGTACATTTTTCCCATATTCAAATTCACACAGGTCATGAAATCTATCCACAGACCCCTTAGTGGTGATGGTGTTGGTGGTGGAGTAGTTCATGGACCTCAGGTTAAGAACCCCAAAGGGTTCAAATTGCAGGGGACTCAAAGTGGAGAGATGCAATGTGGGTACCATCAGTACACTGTAGTGTGTATTATCAATCATGACTTCATACCAGAATAGAAAATACTATAGCTAATCTAGGAAATAAAATCAGAAATTATTCTTTCTCACATGCTCCATGTTCTAAACAAATCAGACTCCTTGTATTCTCTATATGCAATGTTCTATCTCTTGTCCCTATGCACCTTTGCATAGACCATCTTTCTTGTCTAGAATGTTCCTTCTCATCATCTTGGCCTCTCTGGATTCCTTCAATTACCATCCCCCTTTAAGGGGCAGCTAGGTGGCTCACTGAACAGAGTGCCAGTGAGGAAGACTCACCTTCCTGAATTCAAATCTAGCCTCAGACAGTCACTAGCTGTGTGACTCCAGGCAAGTCACTTAACCCTGCTTGCCTCAGTTTCCTCATCTGTAAAGTGAGCTGGAGAAGGAAATGGCAAACCATTCCAGTATCTTTGCCAAGAAAAACCCCAAATGGGGTCAGGAAGAGTCAGACATGACTAAAAGTGACCAAACAACAATGAACCGCCTCCTTTAAGGTACCTTTTCTGATTTCCTTGATTATTAGTCTCCTCTTCCCTCCTGCTATTATTGTATATTTCTGGTGTATACCTTGTATTTACTTATCTTGTATTCGTTGTCCTCTTACCCATTCTACTTCCCAACCCCAGTAGAATGTAAACTTCTTGAAGGTAGCCAGTGTTTTACTTTTTTGTCTTTGTATCCCCTAGTGCCTTGCTCATAACAGTCTACTAATAAATGGTGGTTGGATTGGATTGGACTGTGTGGTCAGGAAAGTCATTTCACTAGTCTGGGTCTTAGTTTCTTCTTCTGTAAAATGAATGAGGTGATTGGATTAGATGGTCTCTATAGTCCCTTTCATATCTAAATCTATGGATTTATGAATCTTTCACTAGACAATCGTAATAGCCTCTTAACAGAGATGTCTCATTGACTCCAAGCTCTTCTACTTCTGATCTGTCTTTTATACAGCTGAAACAATAACTTTTCCAATGCATAGGTAGGTATCGCCTATAGGATAAAGTACATGCTACTTTGCCTGGCATTTAAGCCTCTTCATGCTGTGATGTCAACCTCTCTTTCCAGTCTTCATTCTAATCCACCACTTTAAGTTCCAGCCAAACTGGACTACCCATTCTCCAGTCTTGTCCAGTCCTCTTCCACCTTTTCTCATTTCTACAGGCTATTTCCCATACCTGAAACATGCTTCCTTCACATCTCCATCTTTTGAAAACCTTTTTCTTCTATTAAGGCCCAACTCAGGTGCCACCTCCTCCATGAATCACATCATTTAAAGGTTGGAAGGGACCCCAGGGGCCTTCTAGCCCAAATCACTCCATAAAGGAATCCCTGTTATAACAATTAGGACAAGGTTGCCTAGGACTTACATGAAGTGTTCCAAGGAAGGGGAACCAAGCAACTCTCCAGGCAGTCCATTCCTCAATTATATGGTTCAACTTATTAGGAAGTTTTACCTGACATTAAGCCTAAATTGGCCCCTTTGCAACTTCTGTTCATTGCTCCTAAGATGTGCCCTTTGGGGCCAAACAGAAAAAGCAAAATCCCTCCTCTATGTGACATCTCTTCAAATACTTGAAGGCCATTATCATGTACCCCTTGAGTCTTTTCTTCTCCAGGTTAAACACACAGAGCTCCTTCAACCAATCTCATGTGCCAGTGGGCTCTTTATCCTGATTGTACTCTTCTGGAAATTCTCTAGTTTATCAATTTCCTTCTTAAACTGTGATGCCCCAAATTGAATACAATCATCCAGACGAGGTCTGAGCAGGGGAGATTATGATGGAATGATCACCTCCCTATGTCTCTCAATGCAACCCAACATCACATTAGCCTTTTTGGCCACCACATCACACTGTTGTCCCATGATGAGCTGGCAGTCTACTAAAACCCCGACATGTTTTTCAGAACAACCATTTTCTCTCTATGTTTCCCCGAGCTTATACTTACGAAGTTGATTTTTTTTTGTACCCAACCTTTCTGTTGAATTTCAACTCATTGGGTTCTACCTACTGTTCACTGCTCTAATGCTCCACCTAACCTGTTAAGATCTTTTTGGATACTGACCCTATTGTTAACCAACCTTCCTGGCTTTGTGTTATCTGCAAATTTGTTGAATATGCCATCTCTTGCCCTAAAGTCATTGCTAAAAATGTGAAGCAGTCCAGAATCAAGCATGGATCCCTGGGGTTTCCTGTTGAAGACCTTCTGCCACCTATCTAATTATCTTGTTGCCTAATCTATAACTCTCCATCTGCTCCACAAGAATAGTATGAGATACTTTATCAATATCTTTGCTGAAATCTAGATATATTGTATCCGAAGTATTCTCCTCATCTAATGATTTAGTAATCCTGTCAAAAGGGAAATGAAGTTAGGTTGGCATGATCCATTCTTGGGGAAGCTATGCTAGATTTTTGTTATCATAGCTTCCTTGCCAATTATCTCTTTAATTAATATCTTTTAGGTTTTTCCCAGGAATTGCAGTTAAGCTCGTTGGTTTATAGTTTGTAAGCTCTGTTCTCGTCTCTTGTCTGTCTCTTAAAGTAGGTGCTTTTGCCCGTCCCTAATCTTGTCCTACCTCTCCGGTTTTCCTTGATCATTCAGATGTCATTGACAGCACTTTTCAATCATCCTCTAACACTTGTTTCAGTACTTGAGGTTGTAGCTAACCTGGACCAGGTGGTTAGAATTCATCAGAGGTCACTTAGGTCCTCTCTATCATCCTACTTGTCTTGAGGGTGTTCTAACATTTTCAATGCAAGGTCCTTCTCCTTGGCAGAGGAAATAGAAACAAACTAAGTGGAGCAGCTCTGTGGTCTTTCTATAGTCAGTCATTATTGTTTTATCTACCTCAAACAAAAGTTCTAGCCCTTATTTGATCCTTATTTTTCTTATAGCTTTAAAGTGTGTGGCTTTAAAAAGTATAGAACAATGGATAGAGAGATTCCTTTAAGTCTTAACTAAAATTTCATCTATAGGAAGCCTTCCCCAAGCCCTCTTAATTCTAGTGCCTTCCTTCTGTTAATTATTTCTTTTTTATCTTGTATGTAGCTTGTTTGTATATATTTGTTTGCATGTTGACTTCCTCATTAGACTGTAAGCTCCTTGAGGGCGGGGATTGTCTTTTGCCTCTTTTTGTATCCCTAGCACTTAGTGCAGTGCCTGGTACATAGTAGGTGCTTAATAAATATTTGATTGATTGAGTTCCAGTCCTGTCTCTGACACACACTGGCGGTGTGACCCTGGGCAAGTCACCTAACCTCTTAATGCTCTATGTCACTCTTGAAGACCTTAAGCTGCAAGAAATGTTCTAACCTGCATTAGTTGAGGGGGATTCTCATACAAGAGAATTGTATCTTACAAATGAAATCACAGGTATAGTGTTCATCCTTATCCCCTATAACTAAAACAAAATTTAAAAAAAAATCTTTTTCATGGTAGTTAGTTTCTCTCACAAACTTTAGCATATCCTCTACTTTAGCATTCCTGGTAAAATTTTCATAGGAATGTGCCACACTCTGTTGCCTTGTTTTGTTTCCATCTTCTGTATATTTCTTTTTAAAATTTTTAAGTTGATTGGTGAGTTCCCTGTGCATCCACATAGATCTCTTCAGAAATATCCCGTATAATCCCCCAGCTATAAGTAACCCAAGCACAAAGCCATAGCCAAGGTGAAGCAACTGGGGCTTTCCTCCAGGTTGCTGAATTTAGACGGGTGATTTAGAACATAAAGGGTGCTGACAACAATTCCATGGCATAGAAACAACAAAGTTCAGCATCTTGTGAGCAAGGCAAATTAATTAAAATGGGAAGCTGCTGGATGGTGGATTGAAGTGAACTCCTTCAGTCTCCCCTCCCGCACACTTCCCTAGTGATAGATAGACTTTCAGCAGTAGCCTTACACTAATGTCCTGGGGTTTCTGTCTCCCTCCATGGGAAAAGATGCTACTGAACACATGCTTTGTGCCCTTTCTCTAGTATGATTTATGGTCCTTGCAGCACAAAAATTAATATTTGTGGCTCTGCCCAAGACAAAACCTGCCCAACCTGTGTTACAATTGAGAACCCCCTCTATAGCATTCCTGGCAAAGTGGATACAGAGGAGACAACCTTCCTAGTCAAGTTGGAACTGAGTAGATTCTTCCTGTGATTAGATAAAATGAAATGATGCTACACAGGAAGTATGTTGAGATCGATTGAAGAGATTCAGTCATTTAGGCCATGTAGGGCTTTGTATAAACTAGCAGACTAGTTCATAGTCAGCATTTCATTGGCAGGTCAGAAGAGATCAGCTCCAGCCAGATCTCTAAGAAATAATAGCTTGAGGGTAGGGGGGAGACGTGGAGGAGAAGACTTTCTATCTCTCCCCCCTCACCCCATTACTAGCACTTATTTTAGTATCCTTTGACTGATTAGTTCATTAGATATATTCTCACATGATAAAGTTAGCTGCTTATTAGATACTTCAATTGCAGTGGGTTGGTCGATTGGTTCAATTGACTCCTGACTCTTGCCAAATTTTGACTCTTGTGTTTACTTACAGCCTATATTATTTAACCTTTATAGACTTCAGTTTTCTCATCTATAAAATAAGAGGGTTGGACTAGATGGACCTCTAAGGTAACTTTAAGCTCTAAATAGATAATCCTGTGTTCTTTTACCTATGTTCCTTGGCAAAGATACTTGAATGGTTTGCCATTTCCTTCTCCAGCTCATTTTACAGATGAAGAAACTGAGGCAAATAGGGTTAAATGACTTGTTCAGGAGGTCGCCCAGCTAGTGTCAGATTTGAACTCATGAAGGAATTGCTACTTCTTTCGGCTTTGTCCTGTTACTACTTGACTTGCCAGGGAACTAGGGGTCTTCTTTAGAGAATTTCTTCTTCAACAGAGGAAATCCATGGACCAGTGGTGTCAAACTCAAACAGAAATGGAGGCCCCTCACTAAACCATGTACAAGGATCCCCACAGGCACATATTGACTTAGAAAAACACGTATTAACATTATCTGTGTTTTGTTGTATTTTTATTTATTTTGTTAAATATTTCCCAGGGAGTCTTGTAGGCTGGTTGTGGTCCCTGTGGGCCACAAGTTTGACACCTCTTCCCTAGGCCATTATTGTTCCTTTCCTCCCTCTATGACACCCCTTTTCTAGGTCTTAGAAGTATAGCTGTGGACAGTAGTCTAATAGTCATTAGAGGTCATCTAGTCCAATTCCACCATATGGATGAGGAAGCTGACTGAGATCCAGAGAAATGAGTGTTTTTGTCCAAGGTCCCAGAGCCAGGATGGAAGCAAGATCTCTTCTCCATGTCCATCACTCCATTGTACTTTCCTGTTCTTTTTTTACTCTTACCTCAGGTAACCAGAGGCCCATCAGTTTCTGTTCTAATTTCCTTGGTCTCTATCACTATGGATGCTCATTTTATCTGGGTCTCTGATGTGACCCACATTATAGCCTAGTGGATAGAGTTCTGGACTTGGAGTCAGGAGACCTGGGATCTGATCTCATTTCAGATACTGGCTTTGTGACCATGGGCAAGCCCATTAAGTCACCAGAGCCTCAGTTTTCTTATCTGTAGAATGGAAAGGAAGGTAAAACTTACACTACCTACTTAATAAGGTCACAGTGATGGAAATGCAGGGTGTCTCAAGTCTTACAGATATTAGAAGTTTTATTAATTTGAATGACTTCAGACTACTCTAAGATTTTTGGGACACCAAACATTTTGCAAACCCTGAAGAGCCGTAGATATGAGCTACGACTCTCTGCAGAGCCTGGTGAACTGACAGGAGCTTAAAAGGGTTAGATGCCCAGACCTGAGACATAAGGCCATGCAGGTCTTAGTGAATCAGGGAAACTGAGACCCCTGAGTTTAGAATTCCTAAGAGAATCTTATCTTTCACCCTTCCAGTTTCTTTATGTCTGTGGCTAATGTCCACCCCATTTAGTAACCACAAACCCGCAGGAATGTTTTCCTGTTACCATAGTGACTTGTTTGAGCTTCTGTGTGGTTAGTCAGGGTGAGCTGACAAGATCTGGCAGGCCTCAGGCCTGCCATTTAATATGTCCTGTGTGCCCACAAAGATAACATGCTTTCTCCTTTAATTAGGACGGTCTAGTTACTTGTGGGCTCGTTTTGTCTCCAGTATCTGCAGGAGGCCCTTCCTGCCCCAAGAGATCCTTTTCCCAATCACCCTTCAATGACTGCCTTTCTGTATCCCCGTGGAGCTGAATTTACACAGAATCCCAGGTCCTCACAGTTGGGAGGCCCCCTCAGAGTCTGTCTGGTCCAGCTCCCACCAGTATAAGGAGCCCTTCTATAGCCTAGCTGACCAGGGGTCATCTGGCCTTGACTCCCCCGACCCCAGAGATGGGAACCCTCCCAAGGCTGGCCACTCCACTCTGGATGTCATTAGGAGAAGTTCTCTTATCTCAAGCCTAACTTTCCTTCTTTCTCATTTCCATCTCTTCTGCCTATTTTTGCATTTTGGGGCCAAGGAGAACAAGTCTGATCTGTCTTCTTTGTGACCTGCCTATGTTGACTAACTGCAATAATAGTGATCGTAGCCATAACTGGTTAGACATTTACATTGTGCTTGGCAAACATTGATTCATTTGGTCCTTACAACAGTGCTGTGAGGTGGGCAGTGTATTATTTTGTTCCTTTTATATGGACTTCTTGGGACCCTGTTACAGGTTTTGCGTATTTGATTTTCCATGAGAATTCTGTGGCAGAACTGACCTAGCATGATTAAGTCAAGGCTCTGCCCTTGGCACTCTCAGTTCAATTCATAGGATGATAGATTTAGAACTGGAAGGATCTTCAGAGGCCAATCAGGTTCAGTACCCTTATTTTACATAGGAGGAAACTCAGGCACACAGAAATCGAGTGACTTGCTCAGATTCATACAGCTAATTCATCTCAGAGGCAGGATTTGAACCCAGTCTTCCTGACTCCAAGTCCCGAATTCTACCCACTGTTGTTATTGTTCCATCATTTAATCGAGTCTGACTCTTCATGACTGCATTTGGAGGTTTTCTTGGCCAAGATACTGGAGTGGTTTGCCATTTCCTTCTCCAGCTCATTTTACAGATGAGGAAACTGAGGCAAACAGCATTAAGTGACTTGCTCAGGAGGTCACCCAGCTAGTGTCAGATTCGAACTCATGAAGATGAGTGTTCTTGATTTCAAGCCCACTGTACCACCTAGCCGCCCATCTACCTACCACACTGTGCTAGCTCTTTAATTCAATTCAGCAGTTATTTATGAAATACCTACTATACTGGGAGTACTTCACTTAGGAGCTAGGGATATAAAGCGAAAAAGAAATACTCTCCTAGTCTCAAGGCATGGGAGGAAACACCTTGTATACATCTAACCCTTAGAGTTGGTAAATAGACTATCTTGTTCAAGAAATAGTAAGGAGGTCAGCATCAAGGATCACAAAGTATGTAAGACGAGTGATGTACAAGAAGATTGAAAAGGTAGGAGGGAGCCAGGCTTTGAATGCCAGAGGATTTTGATTCTAGAGGTCATAGGAAGCCACTTGATTTGATCAAATGGGGGTGGGGTGACATGATCAGACCTTTAAAAAAAGATCAGTTTGACAGCTGAGTAGAAGATGGACTGGAGTGTGGAAGAAACATGAAGCAGGAGGACCAGCCAGCAGGCTATTACAGTAGTCCACGCATGAGATGATGATGACCTGCAATGTCAGAAGGGAGAAGGAGGTGTTTATTAGGGATGTTTTGAAGGTAGAATTGACTAGACTTTGCAATACCTTGGATAAAGGGGGGTGAGAGAGAGTGAAGAATCAAGGATAACACCTAAGATGCAAACCTGGATGACTGGGAAGGTGGTGGTACCATCAACAGTAATAAGCTAGAAAGAGGGGAGAGCCTTAGGGGATAGAAAATGAGTTCAGTTTTGGACACGTTGAGTTTAAGATTTTTATGGGACATCCAGTTAGAGATTTCTTGGAGATGCAAGGCTGGTGTTAGGAGAGAAGTTAGGGCTGGATAAGTAGATCTGAGAATCATCAGCATAGAAATAATCATTGAATCTATGGGAGCTGATGAGATCACCAACTGAAATGGAATATGGGGAAAAGAGAAGAGGATTGAGGACCGAGCCTTGGAGGACATCTCTGGATAGCAGTATTGCCCAGAGCTGGCTTTTAGGAGGAACTGTTGATATGGCCTTTGAACTACAGCATCTCTTCCCACAAAAAAGATCTTCCAGTATCCAAGCTGGTTACATCATCCTATCGGAGAAGGCTAAAAATATAATGGCTTTTAGACCAGACTTTTGATTTCTGCAATATAGGAAACATCCATGTTAGGAAATTCCCAGGACTATTTTGGATAGATTCCTTCCTTACAATGGATAGTCTCATGTAGTTTTGTCTAAGGCACTGAGTAATTTGTCCAGAGGTGCCCAAATAGTATGTGTCAGGGTAGGACTTGAACCCAGGTCTTCTTGACTCTGAGGCCATCTCTCTGTTTTCATAAGGACCGTATCAACCACAGCCATGCTAGAAATAGTACTTTACCTTCCCTTTTGAGCTCTTCAAAGTTTGTGGCAGCCTTGTGCTGAAGGCCCTAGAAGTATTATGGTGAGACAACTGAGTCTGGAAAGTTAAGTGACTTATACATGGTGCCAGATGTGAGGTTTGAACCCAAGACTTGTAGACTTCAAGTGCAGCCAGCATTTCTTCCTTGGCATCTATAACCATTCACATCTTGGAATGTGAATGTATTTGGTGTCACATGCTACTCCCCCCTCCCATGATAACATGTTAAATGAAAGAATGCTGGAAACAAAAGGGCAAAGAGCAATATAGCTCCTTAATTCTCTGACTGGAGAGACATTAAAAACAAACAAAAATTTGGGGGCATGTGTCCAGGAAAAACAGTAGTAGGCTACTAATTTTTATTGTCTGCCTTGTGTTACAGGGCATATTACTGTGTTCTGTTATTACTATTCATAACCAGTTTCTTATTGTCTGCATTTGAGGAAACTGAGGCCCCCTTTTTAGGATCAGCATAAAGGGTATAGACAGCGTTCAAATCCTCTAAGTCAATTTAGACCTCACATTTATGTATAAGGATGGAGTGGCTTGGTTGCTTGACTCTATAGAGCCCCATCCTTACAGTCTTTCCCTCCTCCTCCATATAAATTTGCCATCCTCAGCAAATGGGCCAAGGTGCACTTTGGACACACTGTCCATACTGCTATCTCTCTTTCTGCTGATTTGTACTCTCTGCAGTCAACAAACATTTAAGTTCCTAATATGGGTCAAGCACAGTGTGCTAAGTCCTGGTCATACAAAAGGAGGCAAAGGACAGTTTTTACCTTCAGGTTGCTCATGATTTAATGGGGAAGACAACAAGCATTCCCCTCACTTTGCCAGTTGAGATTTGTTGCATGACCAGATCCAATGTTGTCTTACCTGCCGCCATCTTCACCAACTTCTCTGTTGTATTTAATACCATTCATTATCATCTGTCTTGAAATTCATTCTTCTCTTAGCCTCTCTGATACTATGGGGCTTGAAATCAGAAGATAACATTTTGGAGGTTGCAGCTTAGCCCCTTACAGCTTTGTGAACTTAAAGCATGTCACTGCCTCTCTGATCTTCCATTTTTGTCATCTGTCAAAACGAGGGGGTTGGACTCCATGACATCTAAACCTCTTCCTGATCTCAATTTTTGGGGGATATTTTTTCTGTGATGCTATTCTCTTATACTTTTCAGACAATCCCTTTTCTGTTCCTTCATTGGTTTCTTTTCCTCTTCTCAGATTTCTCCAAGGGTTAGAACTCAGTCTTCCACTTTTATCTCTTTATACAACATAAATACTGAAGTCATTAAGTATGACAGAAGAGGATAGGGTGGAGGGGCAAAACATGACGAAGGAAAATGACTCACCCTCACATCCACCATGTCATCAAGTCCATTAGATTCTTCCTTAGCAGAGTCCCAAGACCCATCCCTCCTCATCTATCTATACTTACTGGCACTACCCTTGTCTAGGTCCTTGTCTTAAGTAGAGCTGTAATTTTATTCCAGCTGGTCTTTCTACCTGTTACTTCTTCCTGTTTTCCTGCCACCAGATATATTTTCTCTAAATCTGTTTTCATGATGTTGCATCCATGCTCAAAAACATACATTGGCTCGTAATTTGCTTGGCATATGAAATCTAAGCTCATCTACTTGGCATTCTAAAGGGCCGTAATGCATCTATAGCTAGTTTTTTTTTAAACAACTTAACAACCTGCTCCTTCTGGTTGGTGTCCAAAGTTCATCAAAGTTGAACTCCAACTAGACTTTCTACATTGATTTCCAATTACTCCCTTTCATGTACTCTTAATACCAGCCCAACTGGCTTACTAGTCCTTAGACATGAAATTTCATACCTTTGAACAAACTATTTCCCATGCCTGGAATGCTCTCCTGACTAGTCTCCAATTCTTATGGAATTCTTAGTTCTTGTTAAGGTTTAGCTCAAATGTCACTTCAGTCAATCAATCAATAAAGATTGATTAAGGGTCTCTTATGTGCTAGTTAGTCAATAAGCATTTATTGAACACTTAGTATATACCAGGTACTATGTTAGGTGCTCAGAATACAAAGACAAAGAATGAAACAGTCCCTGCCCCAAGGAGCTTATATTCTATTGAGGAAGACAGATGTACATGACAAGATAGATAAAAAATATATACAAAACATATGTAAAACATATATAACAAAACACACATGAGTAGAGGAGGAGTAAAGTGCAAGCAGACTAGAAAGGTAAGGAAGGGCTGTGAAGGACTTTGAAAGCAAACAAAAGATTTTCTATTGGATCCTGGAGGTCAGAGGGAGCTGCTGGGATTTATTGAGAAGAAGGATGATGTGGTCAGACCTTTGTTTTAGGAAGCTCACTTTGACAGCTGAGTGAGAGAAAGACTCCAGTGGGGAGAGATCTGAGGCAAGGAGACCCACCAATAGGCTACCATAATAGTCCCCAGATGAGGGAATGTATTAACAAGGCAATAAATACAACATTGACAATAACTGTGAATATGCCTATGTAATTCTGTATCAGAAAATATGAGAGACTTTCAATATAGAAGGTAGAAGAAGTAAAATATTTATTCAGACACCAGAGGACCAAATCTCATAACCAATAAGTCCAGTTCTTCCAAGCAGCAACCAACTCCCCAAACCAGTAAGCCCACTTTATTATACCACTTTATTATAACAGCAAGGAACTTAAAACACAACATCACAGCATGGAGCCTCGCAGTGCCATGACCTGCCATCCCATAACCTTCCATCCTCCTGCTGGGTCCTTGCCACCAACAATTACTCAGCATAGCACACCTCTGCTCTCTCAGCATTTCCTGTCACACACTTTCCTTCTCAGAAAGCTCCTCCTATCACATGACTTAGGCTTCCTGTGGTGTAAGCAGGTCACATGGCCTATTAATGGGTGGGAAAGATCTTCAAATCTAAATTGTCATTAAAGGGAATGAGGACCTGACTGTGCGAGTGGAGAGAGGGAGGGGTTGTTCCTAAGGTCCCTTCTGGCTCTGGCATTTCATCATGATACCTTGCAGATTTGGGAGTGCTGGAAAGGGTTGGCTTTAAAGCCCTTTTCCAACACCTTTTCATAAAGCACCTCTCTGATTCACCCCAGTATTCATCGTTCTGAAGGCTAAATGTAAAGAACCAAGTGACTTTGACAACCAGCAATGCAGAAATGATGAGTTACATTAGAGACACCAGCTGGTTTGCTTCCTCTCCCTGGGTGTGACCTCCTCAGCAGGAGTTTTATGCTGGGGTCTCTGTCTCCCCCTGGAGGAGACTATTAGGCTACCTTTCCTGGGGACCCTAAACCTGGGACTAGAGTGTATTAGACAAGAACTGAGGGACCCCCCCTTCTCTTCCCACCCCATTTACTCCAGCTGTTCTACTTGAGTCAGTAGACCAGAGGTCTGAACTCATGAAGGGCTGGTGCCCCCGAGTGATGATCACCATCTCCCCTCCACCTTTTCAGGTGTTCTAGGTGCAAACGCCCCAAGCTAGAGCTGTGGTGCCTGCCACATGGGAGCTACCACACAAGGATCATAGGACCAACAGAAGATAGGAACCCTGTCCTATTATTTAAGTATCCACTGCAGTGCCAAGCATGGTCTTTTGCCCATAGAATAAGACCAGTGAGTGTCATATTTTGTTGATAGATTGGAAGGAAGCAATCAATTAAAGAAGTGTCCTCTGAAGTCAAAGAACCTGAGATCGAATTTCTGCTCTGTCACTTCCTGTGTACACTTAACGCAGTGCCTGGAACATATTGGGTGCATAATACAGTATGGTGTTACATACATATATATGTGTACATATGTACATATGTATGTATATGTATATATGTAATGTATCTATATTTGTGTTTAATTGTAGCCTTCTCTAAGGTGGGGAGGGAGGGAGAAAAAAGCGCATAGCAGAGAAGAAAAGAAGACTTGGAAGCACAGGAAAGCTGGTTAGCTTTGAAAACTGTGTACTATTATGTAGTTTTTTTAAAAATGGAAGTTTATTATTTTATATTGAAACTTCTATGTGTTGCTGTGTACATGGAAATATTTTCTCCCTTCATTTTGTATTTAAGTTTAAAATGAATAAACACTTTAAAAATGTTTAGGGATTGATTATCGATGGTGACCTTGAGCAGGTTGCTTGACCTCACTAGGCCTCAGTTTCCCTATCAATAAAATGAGGACTTTGGCTTAGATGACTTCTGGAGTCCTTTCCAGCACTCAGTCTAGAATCCTCTGATCCTAAGACGATTTTGTGAGACCTAACTTGGATTTGCTCAGGGCATTAAACTCCAACCTCCTATTTTTAAGTGAAGCCACCTCTTAGCCCAGAAGGGCAGCCTGTCCAGCTGGCCGTGGGCCATTTTTCTGGCATTTGACCCTTTCCCATTGAATAATGCATGTGCTTCTGGGAGTGGCCTTGGGAAGGTCTTATGCAGTATTCATAGCTAATTAATAGTCCTTCTTTAGTTATGGTGACAATGGCTTCTTGGATGGAGAGGCCTGTGGTGGATTGTATTTTGATGCCTGGTGTATGTAAGTATTCCATTGAGGAGAGGGCCAAGAAGCTCAGCTGGCTCCTGTGATTAGAAGGGGGGCTTGGAGAGGGTCCAGGAGAGTCAGCAGCAGCATCTTGGCTGGTCCGATGGGGCAACTCGTGGCATGTTAGGATGTGGTGAGGTTGGCATGTTGTTCTTTCAGAGGTTAATAGCCTCTGATTCCTTCCCATTACTAAATGACATTCTCCTGGGGGCAGATGTGGGAGAGAAATAATAGGGGGCATTTATATAGCCCTTTACAGTTTACAAAACACTTCCGAATTTCTCATCCCATTAGATCCTCAAAGCGGCCACCTTATTAATCAGGGCCCTTTCGCAGATGAGGAAAATGAAGCTAAGACAGGTGGAGTAACCTACAGAAGGCTATAAAACAACACATAAAGATGATATGCCCATGAAAATCACCAGCATTTGCTTCAGAATGATTTTTTTTTCTTTCCAAGGAAGAATCCTCTTAGAATCAAGGGATCATGGACCAAGAACTGACACTTGTCTTCTGTTTGTATCTCCTGTACTAGTACAGGGCCTGGTTGTGTGCCTAATAAATGGATGTTGACTGACTAGCTGATTATAACTTTCCTATCTCTATATGGTTTATTCTTCTAAATTTCTCACAACGAAGCATTCTGGGGTTCTGAATGGTGGAAATATAGGATGATTCACTTTGGCTATGTGTGAGGCTATGATGTGGTCCCCAAATCACAGTTTAAAGGGAAAACTCTTGATTTTTTTTTTTTTGGCTACAAGTAGCAGGAATGTCTAACAAGAGACCTTGCGTTTGAGAGTATTTCTGAAGTTTCTGTCTTTGTGACTTGTCCAGTGGCAGTTATGTTAGAATTCAAGCCATCTAGTTGATTCCTATTTTAATTAATTGTTTTTGACAATAAGCTCACTAATTTTTACTTGCTGAAGGAGTACAAGTATTGCCAGCACCCTCTAAATTTTAGTACCCTGGGATAAAGCTTCTGTTACCCTACCCTAGGTAAGACTTTGCCACCAGATGACCTCTGTGATCTCTAAGGTGACAAATCAAGGCCCCCTAAACTGATGTTTATAATATATTTTCACAGATAAGAAACATGTAAACCTCGACCGGTTTTTGTATGTTTTATAGTGTGGAGATGTGTAAGGACTTTGGGTTTGAAGTTAGAAAGCCTAGATCTGATCTCACTGCCACTTACTAACTCTGGTGATTAGCATAATCAAATTATCTCTTGAGGTCTCAGTTTCCTCATCTGTGAAATAAAGGGGACTGGACTAGGTGGTTCCTTCCTTTCTCATATTCTAGTTTCCTAAATTAACTCTTGTATCCTCAGTTCATTCATTAACAAACTTGTGCAAGCTATCTGTCTGTTAGCATCCCCCTGTAGAAGGCATCCTCTTTGTGGCTAGAGAGTTTTTGTTGGTCTTTTTGATTCCCCATCCCTAGCACTTAATAAAGGTTTGTTGAATGGAATTGAATTTGGGATCCTGGAGGAAAGGTGCTGTGATAGCCAATATATTGAAACAAGGATTTGAAGGTTGAATGTTCATAGTGATATTCTGTTCAATTCACTTTAGCAGACATTAATTAAGCAACTGTTGTGTGCAAGCACCTATGCAAGGGATACTAAAACACAAAATGTTCCTGCCCTTGAGGAGCTTACACTCTACTGGGAAGTATGCCCTGTACACAAAGAAACAAATGTAATTCAGTGCTCAGAGACACCCCAAAGGAGGAGGTAGGGATAGGGCGTTTCTACTGATGGTTTTTGGTGGTCCTTGGGTTTCCCCCTACATCTCTGACTACTTCTTAGTCTTCTTTGTTGTATCGCTATCCCCATGCTGCATGCTGTATGGGGATATTTTCTTCTCCTCTTCCTATTCTCTGTCTCAGTGGTTTCAGCAGTCCACATTACAGACGACTTTTCAGATCTGTATATCCTGCTCTCATCTCTTCTGAGGTTCATTCTCATAGCACGATTCACTGCTGGACATCTCTACTTGTTTGTCCCACAGGCAGATTAAACTGAGTATGACCAAAACAGAATTCATTTTATTTTATTTTTTCCAAACTCACCTCACTTGCCTAACACCATCTTTCAGGCAGCCAGGTTTACAACCTGAAAGTCATCCTTACTTCCCCCATCCCAGCCAACCATTTGCGAAGACTTGTTGATTTTAACTCCACAACACCTCTTGTTTTTGTCTGGCCTTCCCCTGCCTCCCCACCCCCTTTCTTAGTTCACTCTCTCATCCCCTCTTGCCCACAGGACTTCAGTGGTCTCTGAATTGAGCTCTGTCCGGTCTCTCCACTTTATCAACCGCACTAAAGGTATCGAGCTCCCTGACTACTTTGTGGGAAGCCAGAACCAGATTAAAAAATAATTGGGAAATATTTAATAAAATAAATAAAAATAGAATACAACATAAACGTTCATTTGTGGTCTTTTAAGTTGTTAAGGGCCAGAGTTCTATTTCTATTTGAGTTGAATGCCTCTCCTCTAAACATAGCTGTCAAACCGGTATTCCTAAAGCACCGATCAGACCATGTTACTGCCCCTTTTAAAAACAAAACCAAAAATGTCAGTGGTTCCCTATTGACTCTAGGAGAGGGATTCTTAACCTTTTTTTTTTGTCATGGTCCTCTTTGGCAGTTTGGTTGAGCCTGTGGGATGCCTTTTCAAAATAATGTTTTTGAATGCTTAAAATAATATATGTAGGATTACAAAGAAAAACAATCATATTGAAATTGAAATTAAGTTCTCTCTCAGCTTGTCTAGAGTGAGCTTTTTAATGGCCTAAGGGTTACAGCTGTACATCGGTCAATAAAACATTTGTTAAGCACCAAGTAAGTCTTTGTTAGGAGCTGTGCAAAAAAAAAACCAAAAAAAACCTACACCCCCCCTTGCCCCACCCCCCGACCAGGAATTCACATTCTAATGAGGAAGACAACATGGAAACATAAAAAAATATGTACAGAGTTGATGGAATGTAGTCTTAAAAGAAAAGTCTTGAGCGGTTGGAGGAGGTTGGAGAACTGGAAAAGATTTCCTTTAGAAGGTGAGTTTTGAATTGTGTCTTGAAGTAACCCTGAGAAATGGAGAGGCGAAAGGGAAGAGGTAGATTGTTCCAGGCAAAAAGGCAGGAAGGCAGGAGATGGAGGGTCACATGTGGATGAGTAGTCTGGCTTAGCTGCAGCTAGATGCTCAAGTATGTGGATGAGAGTGAAGTAAAAGAGGACTAGAAAGGTAGGAAAGGGCCAGGTGAGCCCAGATCTTTCTGACTCCAAGGCCAGCATCCCGGTGCCTTTAATGACCCTATTACTGGGAGGACTAGACTTTCTTTTCTGGTTTGTTTTGGTGTTTTGTCAGAGGTGGGGGTAAAGCTAACTGGTTTATAATTTTTCCTCCTAGCTGTTTTTTGGGGAGATATTGCACTAGATGAAGAAGACCTGAAGCTATTTCATGTTGATAAAACTATCAATTCGTCCAGAACTTCAATAGAGAGAACCGGACACAACACAGGTAAGACCCAAAAGCATCTTGCTACAATAGTCTCAGTTTTACCAGGCCAGGTTAGAGGGGAATAGAAGCCTCAGTGGCTACAGATGAGCCTGGGAATTTGTTGGTTTTAGTTGGTTTTGCTGCCCACCCAAATGCAGAAATGTTATCTCTCCACAATTCAATTTAACAATCATATATTGAGCATCTGCCATATATGAGGCCTCATCTCCATAAAGGTTGCTTTCCAGGATGATGGCTGTTGGCACTGGGCTGGTAGCATTACTATTCCCAGTGCTCTTGGGTTCAGAGTCCTGAGCTGATTCCATTAATGTCTGGAGGAGATGGCGGTCAAGGAGGTGGTGGTTTGATTAGCTTAGAACATGCAAACCGGCTGAAACTGTACTTGGGCCAAATTCCATTTTGGGATTAGGTTCAGAGCAAAATCCCATGATAAGGCACAATTATGCTAGAAGGGGGTAACTTATATATCCCAGATTCTATGGAAGACCATAAGTCAGGGTGCAGGGATGGAGTTTGTTTAGGGGTTAGAGCATAGAAGTCCTCCTCTCCTGGGGAGAACTCACACTATATGTACGAGCCAAGCCTCATTTACCCTGTGTTAGTTGCCATGATTATTTATATATCCTTGTGAGAGACATTTCAGAGTACAGTCATCAGGCAATGACACTTCTCAAGTAATATCAGTAATATTACTTTTGCTACATTAGTAGAGTGATAACTGTATGTGAGTCTGTGATTCTGTGAATTAGATAACACTATTATTAAATATACAAGCCTGGAAGAGGGGACAGGATTAGGGCAGATCACCAATGAACCTAGAATTCCAAGTCAATAGCAAGACTGTATTAATTAAGAAGCTTTAATTATCTTAGAGCAAACACTTCTATACCCATAGATACTCACATATAGACACAGGCACTCGTACGCACATATGTGTTCATTCTTTCATTCCTTCATCCGTATATTGGGCATAGTACATAGGAGTCCAGGAGAGAAAGTTTGTATGGGGCAGATGAGGGGACAAAAGTCTTGTGACCTCGTGAACAAACTGCATTCAGAGAGGTCAATAGCTTCCACTGTGATTGTGGTACAATCTTTGAAAGGACCAGTTTTGTTGGATTATTTGCCATAAAAAGTCCTAATAGATTTTTCTTAAGGATTTTTCTGATCTATGCCTATGTTTTTTCTTATTGGTGTTTGTTAAATCTCGGGGAACCAGTGCTTTCTATTGAAAAGTTTTGTTTTCCCTTCCTTTGGTGGTCTTTTTTTTTTAAATCGTCTTAGAGATTCATCTGTTCACAGACCCAGAATAAGCAAGGATTTATGTCTGGTCTACTTCTCACCCCAGGGTGATATTTTGTGAAAAATTCAAATTTTTTTCTCTTCTTTGGCAGCTCAGTCACTTGGTGACTTCCATAGATAACTTTTACACAGACGCACAGACATAAAGCACACATTGTATAGCCCCCGTGTTTCCACTTAATTCAATAGAATTAATCCAGATTTTAACTTGCTTGTTCTAGTAATATGATAAGCTCTTTCAAATCCACCACAATTCATTGTGGAGCTGTTAATGAGGCATCGATTTTAGCACTGCAATGATTAATGCGTCAGCTCTTAAAACCTATATTTTGCAACGACTGTGCCACATCAGCAGGAACTAGCCCTTGAGAGCACAAGGGGGAAATGCAATTTCAAAGGCACTGGGTCACAAAGATAGAAAACCTGTCTCTTGAGAAATAAAGCCAGGAGGTCAGGAAGCTCAGCAGGTGAGGTATTGGAGAATCAAGGTCAACATGTGACCAGTAGCAGTCAGACTCACTTAATGCTAATCATTCAATAAACCAATCATTTAATAATTATTAAGTACCTACCATTAGGCCTCTTAGTGACTGAAGCAGCTCTGGGAGATTATAAATTTCAGGGCAGAAGCTTATCTGCATTGATAGAGGGAATTTCCTTACCTGGTGTTCACTATACAAATAAGATCACAGGTTTGGTACTAGGTATCAGCAGTACAAAAAACGGAAATGAAACAGTCCCTTTTCTGAAGAAGCTTCTATTCTAAGCCAGAGAACTTCTTAGGTTGATTGGACTCTTTATATACTTTCTGCCTATGGTCAGATTTGGTTGCAGGGTATTGAGAGGGGAATGAGAGCCAAGCTGTTCTTTTATAAACACTCCAGCAAGGATGAAAAAAAATAGGGTCTCTGTACTGAGAAATGATAAAAAAAAAAAATCTAAGGAAAGCGATAGGAATCCAGGTCCATGCAAAGACACAGTCAGAAGCCTGCAGGCACTAGAGAAGGGATCTTCACATAATTGCCTGCCCTGGCTGTCATGGAAGCCACCTAGGTGGGTGAGCCAGTGGTAAACCCAGGAGGCCTTGATTGTACTATGTACTGGAGGCAAGGAAATGGGGACCAGAACAAGGATCTAGTCAAGGGCACCTGATACCTATACCTGTGTGGCTCTGACTCCAAACTAGAGCCTAAGGCCTAGAGGGCAATGACCAGGGGGTACCCTAGATCAATCTGGCCCAGTATGAACTCCTCTGGATAGACAGCTCGTCCCCATGGCAACATGCTGGCCGCTCACCACTGAGGTCCTTAGAGAACATAGTGCTCAGTCCTCAAACCCTAGATAATATAGACAAGTACCCAAAAGAGCCCATTCCTTTCAGAGGTGGATCCCCGTTAGAGTTGCTGATCTCTAAGTTCTCTTACAACTTAAACATTTATTGATTCTTATTTTTACAGTCAGCTAACCTTGCCATGTTCTAACCTTTGAGACTTTGGGCAACTGAAGCCTTGTGTGCCGGCTGCTTCACTTGAGCAGCAAGTTTTAAGCAATTTTTAAGTTTCTCACCCCAATGTTCTTTTCAGTGTTTCTCTGTATATTCAAACACATTTTTTTTAGTTTTAATGCATTCTTTTTCTTGGCTCTGTTGTTTCTATGGCTAAACCTCCAGGGCTTCCTATCAATAAATATAAATTTCTGCACGAGACACATTCTGCTTTCTATCAATACTATGGTCCTTCAGGATCTCAACATTGCAAGCTACCTGATAAACTTCATTGCAGTTTGAGTGTATTTTAGGAAACTCGTTAAGGATGGTCTTTTAAGTCCTGACCCTCAACTCCCAGCCCCAGGAAGTTTCTTCTGAAAATTGTAAGCTTCCCTTTTACAACACAGTTGAGAACCAGTAGAAAGGGGAAGAGAGCTGAGAGCAGATGCCAAGGCTTGGAGCCAGATGGCAGAGCGGATCTGAGAATAAGCTTCCGTGTATTGAACGCAGATGGTAGGAGAGGTGATTTATGCCAGAAGAACTTAAGAGCTGCCACTTGAGGGCATTTAGAATTCAGATTAAGTGATACAGAGGTGCTAATAAAAGATTGAACAGTACCTTGTAGTCGAGTATAAAATGAAATAGAAGAGTGGACAGAAGTGGTGGAAATGGCCGGGGGCAGCTCACAGGAAGGACAAAGATTCCCAGTTTTGGATGGAATATGGACCATTTGGACCATCAGGTCTTGAACTATCATTTTAGGAGGAAAATTGATTGATAAATCTGGAGCAGGTCCAGGAGAGCGTGTCCAGGATGGTGAAGGAACTCTAAATCATGTCATGCAAGAATTGGATGAAAGAATTGAGATCGTTTAGCCTGGAGAGAGGGCTTCAGCAAGGGTAGGAGATGGGGCTAGGGAGAGATAGAATTACTGTCAGTCAGTCAGTCAGCAAGCATTTCTTGAGTGCTTTTTTATGTGCCAGGCAGTGCGCTGAGTGCTGGGAAATAAAGAAAGGCGAAACATATGGGGGAGATATTATTGTAAACCATGTTATACATATAAGATCTATGTAATGCAAATGAGAAGTAAATCTCAGAGAGCAGACACTGGGGGACAGAAGCCTAGGAGAATGAAGAAGATGAGATTTGAGCTGAGTGTTGAAGGAAGTTAGGAGTTGGAGCTGAGAAAGAACATTCTAGGCCTGGGAGACAGGCCAATGACAAAAGCATGGAATGAGGAGATGGAGGGCTATGTGAGAGGACATCAGGAAGGTCAGGGGATTGCAGAATACTTAAAAGGAGGTAAAATCTAAAACAACTCAAAAGGTAGGAGGAAGGGACCGGGTCATGAAGGTCTTTAAAAACTAAAGGATTTTATATTTGATCCTGGAGACTGAAGTTGATTGAGTAGTTGGAAGAGCCCTCAGAGGCATTCTAATCCAACCTAGAATCCCTTTTGAAACATTAACGTGCGTATTGATTCTCTCTCAAGTACCAACTTTCTTCTTCCTCAACCTACTCATTTTTTGCGACCTACTTTTCATTCCGTTTTAGCTAAGCACAGAAATGGTTATACCCTCGACCCTGCCATCTCCTAAAAGCGTTCCACTTCTTTGTTATTGAACTCTGAAATTCCTTTATCTGGTTCTAGTCAATGATCGTTTCCATCTTTCCTTCTGCTTTAAGACCCGTACCCCAGTCTCCATCCTTACCATGATGACTATATTCAAATATTTAAAAGAACATAGTCACAAATGCTTATGTCCTTCGTATTGGAAAGCCCATGAGTAGAAGCTCAGCCTTCTTTTCTCTAAAGAAGAGGGACAGAGCAGGAGATTGGGCTCTGCTATCCCTTAAGAAGGGGAGGGGCTGAGCTTTCTTCAATCACCCGTCTCTCCGGGTGCATTTGGTCCCAAAGAGCACAAATAGACCCAATGGCGGAAGTTAAAGGAAAACAGATTTCTCTTCAATAGAAAGGACTTCCTCAGGGTTCGAGCTGCCCCCAAATAAACTTGGGCTGCTCTAGGTAGGGTAGTGAGCACTCCATCACCAGAACTAGAGATCCTACCACAAGGAGGAAGTTTGACTCCATAGCCTTGGTAGGGCTAGAACATGGCTCCAGAAGGGTAGACCATACTGAAAAGGAACAGGATGGGTAAAAAAGAAGGAATGAGGATGGGATGGAGTAGCATTTTATATTGAGAATTTAAACATGTATGAGGAAATTTATCAATGAATCAATGAACATTTATTAAATGACTACTACACCAGGCCCTGTGCTATGTGCTTTGGATAAAAGGACCAAGAATGAAACAATCTACTTACAAGGAACTAATATTTTAATGGGGAAACAGCAGAAACTTGTGTAAGTGGAGAGGATGGCACTGGAGGAGATTCTGAGCTTATGAGCTTGGGTGGGTGGGATTATGGTGAGGCCCTGAATAAAAAGAGAGAAATTAAAGGAGATAGAAAATTCATAGAAATGCAATGGAAATATCTTCGGACATTTCCCTTTCAGAGCAGGCATCTGAACCCCAAATCTTTAGGGCATCTCATTGTCCCTGTTGTACTTTAGATGAACCTAAGTTAATTTGCTGGTGTATTTTATCTTTTCACTCTTCTCCTACTTTCTTATACCTTGGGGCTGACCTGAGGTTGTAGATTTGTAGATCCATAGCAGGGTAGACCCAAGATGCCTGCTCCTTACTGGGACTACCTGAGAGCATCACAATGGCTTTGAACGAACAATAAAAGCATTTATTAAACCATATGTTATGTGCCAGGCACAATGAGAAACTCCAGGGATTCATCTTCGAGAGAGACAACACCTATGAAGGAACAGCAGCCAGGGAAAGGAGTTTTTGTCTGGAGAAATAGAAACAAGGTGAAAGAAGACATTGGGCAGTCAATCATCACACCCTTTCCCGAAGTAATGGTAGAACTGATTTGATTTCTGTTCCCAGATCAAGAAATAGAAAGTTGGAGGAGGTTGGGAGGCAGGAGAGGTGGTGCAGGGGTATGATACCTGGGTGGGTAGAATGTAAAGCATGATATGGAGTTGGCTGGATAGAGGTGAGTTTCTAGTCACTCATTCCCCATCAGAATGAATCCAACCCCTGGTTCGGGATCCAAAGCTGAGTAGATGAATTCTCCTAGGGAAGGGGCATTTATTTATGTATGATTTTTCCAAGATGGCAGATCATTCTTGTTCCTTGTCCTTTCAGCTCTACTTGGGCATAGCTCTCAAAAAGGTTCAAATCCTGGCTTGTTGAGCTCTTGAGGCTCGACGATTGGTCATTTTTGCCACTGACAGAAACAAACACTAACAAACATTGCAAAGCTGTTCTCGTGTCCTCTTGGGGATAACTGAGATGACATGGCATTCTGTATGTGTTGCCCTCCCCCCAGTAGAAAATGGATTAGAGGCCACCACTGAGGTTTCACTGTCTGCCTTATCTTCCATTTACCTCTTTTTCTCCTCCTTTGGGATGGGGGTAGAGGGAATGTGTCCAAAGGGATTATATCCAGTTGGGGTAAGTAGCTTCTACTGTTTCTCAGGAATGTGAGCAGCTGCCAGAAATAAACTTAAGTTACAGGCACAAAGAATCCCAACAGAAAAGAGAGAAAGAGAAAGGGAGGGAGGGAAAATGAAAGATACAGAGAGGAATAGTGTTGGGAGAATGTTGGAGAATTTGGGCAAAATCTCATTTACAATGAATGATTTTACTGACCATTTTGCCCTAATAATCATACATTTGCATTAGTTAGAATTCTTCTGGATCCCAAGCCAGGTACAAAGGTGACTCTTGGGAAAAGAAGAAAAAAGAAGGTCTTTGGTGCTCATACCCATAACATCCATTTATTCAGGTGTCAATCATTGAAAATCTACTATGTGTGAAGCCTTGTATTAGACATTATGTGTGTGGAGGTGAGGAGGGTATGATGAATTAGTTCAAATTGAATGAACCTTTATTGAGTGTCCATTACATGTAAGGTGCTATTTTTAGATTTTTGTCTAAAACTCAGTAGAACTCACATAACAAAAGCATATCACTGTGGCTAAATGGATACTCATTACCACTCTGGGGAGAAGAAAGTGAATTAAATTTGATGACTTGTCTAATAAGATTAATGCACCCAATCAAGGAAAAGTACAGTCAGTCACTATTGCCTGACTTGGCTTCTAACTTTTTTTTAAACAAGGCAGGATATTTCTATTCATTTTGTTGAATGTTGATTCTTGCACTGTGCAAGATTAGACTGTGTTTCTTTAAATGGTGCATGACTCTTGGGTGATAAACACAATCAGTTCAGGGTATTGATTGAGACACTTCCTCATGCAGTATGCCACTATCATCATATCTGACCTCTAGAGATATGATGCTCACTGGTCTGGTTAGTGAAGGCCATCACACTGCCTTACTGAAATGTATGTTTATCACATAGATCCTGGCTTGGAAGGGGCACTTTGGCTGGACTTGGGGACTTTAAATTGAAAGATGATGACAACCGCAATCAAAGGTTACTTTGGAAAATTGGCACGTTACCTTTGACATAGTCAAAGCTGTCAAAAAAAGAAAAATATAAATATAAACTAGTATGCCAACATCTGATTCAAGAAGGCTTTAATATATATTGTGATGTATTAATTGTGGGGTTTGGGGAGGGTGGAATCCTGGCAATGAGCCCATGCTGTCACAGTTGAAATTGGAGATGAGATACTGTTAACTGATAACCAAACTAGTGGCCCACAATAGAGCAAAGACATTTATGTGGAATGCACCACTGGAAGCAGTTTGATTAATGAAATGTGTATCAGTGGTAAAAATGAGTCAGGGCATGATTATATCTTATTTAGAATTGAGTGACAATTGTTACTTTGTGATGATATCTTATGATTATATATCTAGATGATATTTTTATGTATTCTATTTATACATTTTTATGGAATCATGATAATCATTAATGCTATTTCTTATTGATTGGTAGATTTTTTTTGAAAGATAGTGACTTACTGTTTCTAGGGTCATAGTGTTTTGTCCAAAAACCTGCTCATGGAGGTTTATTGCTAATCTGAGACTTAAGTATCATATGTTCACATGTCATATTGTTTTCACCATTCACTCAACTGGAATGCAAAGAAAAGTAACAAACAGAGACCTGACCTTCCAGGAATTTATAGTCTAGTAGGTGAGACATACGTACAAAGACATATGTACAAATAACTTTTAATAAAATGTAGAATACAGAGGCATATGATACAAAGTGAATATGAAAATTCTTAGGGCTCAGGAATCAGTTCTTGAAGCAGGATATGGAGAAGAGATAGGAACTCTCTGCAATGGGAATATCTCGGGAAGTTTCCCTTTCAGAGCAGGCATCTGAACCCCAAATCTTTGGGGCATCTCACTGCCTCTGTTGTACTTTAGATGAACCTAAGTTAATTTGCCGGTGTATTTTATCTTTTCATTTTTCTCTTGCTTTCTTATACTTTGGGGCTGCCCTGAGGGGGTAGTTCTTTAGGTCCATAGCAGGGTAGACCCAGTACTCCTTACTGGGATTGCCTGAGGGCATCAGAATGGCTTTGAATGAAAAATAAAAGCATTGGTTTGGTGAGTTGTTGAGAATAGAGATGGTATTTTATAAACAGGTAGGGTTTTGATAGGTGGAGATGAGGGAGAGGGCATTCCAGACACAGGCTACGATGTCAGCAAAGGCATGATGGCAGAAAAGTATGCTATAGATGTGTTAAGCAGAAGAGACCACTGTGGGCCGCAGTGTCTAGGAAGGCTTCCTAGGGAGGTGGACCTTGAGCTGGAGCCCTTAGGGGTGTCCAGGGCTGGAGGAGGCTAAGTGCCTTTGGTACCTGGGGCAGACCCTCCCCTTTTGCACTCCCCAGAGTTCTCCCTGCAGGCTCAATACCAGGTGAAGGAGATCAGAGTGAGGTTTAGACCATGAGTAAGGTTTAAACTTTGTCCTCAAGAAATTTACAGTCTAGTACAGGAGATAAGACATTTCCATAAATATGCAGTATTATACATCTGTGTGAGATGGGAACAAAGTGCTATCACCATTGTCAGGAGGAAGGGTTGATTTCTGGCTATGGCAGCAGTGAGGGAGGGGGGCCCCTGGGATCAAGGAAAGACTCACAGAGAAGTTGGAACCTAAGCTGGCCCTTGAAGGGTGAGCATGACTTCAACAGCAAGAAGTGTAAGGAGACTGCATTTTAGGTGGACAAAGGTACCAGATTCTTTTTAAGAGTTGTTTTGCCTTGCTTGTGTGCCTTCTGATCTAGGAACAATGATATCACAGGTCCATGGAGTAGCTACTTTGATCTCCTCGGATCTCCTGTGGATAGAAGGCTGGGCTTGAAAGCAGGAAGGTCTGGGTTCAAATCCCAACTTTGATACTTCCTAGCTTTAAAGCTTTGAGCAAGTCGCTTAACTCCTATGTGCCTCAGTTTCCTTATCTGTAAAATGGGTATAGGAATACTTGCAGTACCTACTTCCCAGGGAGAGTTGTTGTGAGAATCAGATGAGACAACTTGTAAACTTGTAACTGTTCAAAACCTTACACCGCTACATTTTCTCCTTGTTATATGCAAGGCATATGGTACAGTGGAAAGACCGCTAGCTCTGGGGTCAGAGCACCTGGGTTCAAATATCGCCACTGATACCTTACTATGTATATGATTTTGGTCAAGTCACAACTCTGCTGGGTATCAGTTTCCTCATCCGTAAAATGAGTGGGTTGGACTGGATGCCTCTGAGGTTCTCTCTGTCTCTGATCTATGGTCCTGTGTCATGTATCTGGTAAGTTCCTCTCTCTTCTCCATATTCTGCTTCTCTCTGTGACCCCTTTTAGCTTGGGGATTTCACTTCAGCAACTGAATCACTGCCACTAATTCATTTAACACATGTTTATTAGGTGTCTACTATGTTTAATACATTGTGGTAGGAGACAGAGATAAAAAACCAAAATGAGAAGTAGTAGGGAAAAAACCTCCTACTAGATTTGGCATCTAGGGATCTATTTTCAAATCCTGGCTCTCTCCCTCTCTGAGTGATTGTGGACTAGGTCTCAGTCTCTCATCTTTAAAATATGGAAATTGGGCTGGATGACATGTCTAAGTACTTCTCCAGTTCTATGATACTAAAATCCTACTCTTCAGTTCATGATGGCATAATAGAGAGCTGACTTTGAAGTCAGGAAGACCTGGTTTCCAAGCCCTGCCTCTGACATATATTGGTTAGGTGGTTCATTTAACCTTTCTCTACAACCATCAGTTGCACAGAAGGTGCCAACCTGCATTGGCAGAGGGATTTTCTTCACCTGGGAGTTCCCTAGACTAGTCTAGTGAAATCACAGATTCAGTTCCTATTCCCCATTCTCCAGGACTTGTAACATTTATTAAGAATCTCTAATATGCAAGGTATTTTCCTAAACCCTGGGGATATAGGGACAAAATTGAAAGGATCCCTGCCCTCAAGAAGCTAATGGGGAGATGACATGTACATCACATATATAGACATATGTATGTATCTGAATATACACACACACATACAAACTAAATGAAAGTTTGGGGAAGGAATGTACCAACAGCTGGGTGGAATGGGAAAGACTTCATGTAATATAGTAATTAGAATTGTAATTTACCCTTCTAAACTTGGGGTCTGTGAACTGGTTATTTCTTTTAAAAAATATTTTGATAACTTTATTTCAATATAATTGGCTTCCTTTTTAGTCCTACGTATTTCATTTCATTTTATGCATTTAAAAGCATTATTCTGAGAAGGAAGTCCATAGGCTTCACCAGACTGCCCAATGGGCAGTCACAAAAATGGGTAAGAATTCCTAATGTAGTGAATCTTGAAGGAAATCAGCGATTCTGAGAAGTAGGGGCAAGGAGGGATGGCATTCCAGGTCTGGGCTGGGAAAGCCATTGCAAAGTCATGCCATGAGGAGATGGAGGGGCCCAAAGAATTATACTGGGATGGAGGTAGGGAATGCCACACATAGAAAGAGAAGTTATTACCAGGAGGAAATTAATATTGGAGCAATCTAGGAAGGCTTCATAGAGGAGGTGGGCTCTGGCTGAGCTTTGAAATAAGGCCAGAATCCTGAGAGCTAGAGATGAGGAAGGAAAGGTGTGCTCCTCAGCCATGTGCAGTACAGGTGAGCGCTTTGTTGAGAAAGGAGCAGAGTTCCTTGGGTCCCGGCTTTGGAGTGCATCTGTGATGCAGTTCAGAATTGGATACTGTGGCGTGGACTGTTCCGGGTACACTCAGGTGGACCCCTGGGGTTTGGGATGCCACATCCATCCAGGGATGGCCATGGTGAAAACTGTAGCCCTCGTAGCATAGTTTAATGCAAGGATGGGTCCAGACACCTTGTTTAGATGAGTTAAGATGCCAAGGAGAGGATTTTTTTTCCTTCTCCAGAAGTAGTGCTCTTTCCATGTCTCAAAGGTTCATAGATTTAGAGTTGAATAACACCTCTGAGTCCCCCAAGTCCAAGCTCCCACCATTACACCCTCATCTTATAAGATGAGGAAACTGAGACCCATAGCGGTGTAGCTTGCCCCAGATTCTCCATGTATTACAATCTCAGAGCTGGGGTTCAAATCTGTGCCTGGTACCTCCAGAGGCAGTGCTCATTCCACTGCATGAACAATCGTAAGGCATTGTGGATGGGCCAGGGGTGGGGGTAAGGGGATAGAGGAGCAGAAGAGGGCCCCGGGGGGAGAGCATTCTTTAGGGAGAAAAAATCTTTCTCTGTACTTGATTTGCAGGAAGAAGAGTGCAACTTCTATGCAGGAATCACCAAAGCTAGTTAATGAATGGGACCCTTGAATCGAACATTTCAAAGTTTCTTAAGGCTCCTAATTGGATTAATTGTGTAGCAAGGAAGTACTTAGTACACACGTGGACACACACAGGCCCGGCTAGCACACAAACACATGTATGCACCGAGGAGACTTTCAGAGCAGCAACAAAAAAAGTACAGACCCTGCCCAGTTCCATCATCCCCATGCTCTTCCTCCCTAGCACCAAATGCTCTGTGGAGGGGAAAGCTGAGCAATTGATGCTTTGGGGGTTTTCTTCCCACCAAGAGCTGTGGCGGCCAGGATTATACTTTCCCAGCTTTGGGGAATGTTTAGAGTTTACAAGAGGAAACCCAACTCAGGGCTATCTCCATCCGGGTAATGGATCTAATTTCTTCATTCCCATAATCAGGACTCTGAAAGGGGAAATGGTTTTAATTACTTATCAATCCTGCCTGGGATGGATACTTCCTGCTGGGTCTAGTCTGCGCCAGGAGTTCACGTCCATCATTTTTTGAGAAACTGCTCTCCAAAGTCATAGATGTCCAGACTCCTGCCATTTGTGGGAGTCTGTCTCTAAGCCCAATATTTTGTTGAAACTCAAAATATAGTGGAAAGATAGATCATAGATAAGTAGATAGACAGAGCATTTATTATACACTTTTGTGGCAGGCTTCCTGCTAAGCACTGGGGATACAAATACAGGCAGGTAAGTCAGTCCCTGCTGGCAAGGAGCTTACATTCTAGTAGAGGGAGGAGAAAAGTGGAGAAAAAGACAACAAACAATTATTAAGTGCCTACTGTATGCCAGGCGCTGTGCTAAATGCTTTACAAATATTATCTCATTTGATTCCCACTGAGGCAGATAGGTTAAGTGACTCAGCATCAAACAGATAATAAGTGTCTGAGAGCAGATTTGAACTTAGATCTTCCTAACTCCAGGCTTAGTGCTTTACTCACTGTGCCATGTAAAGGGGAGCTGGAAAGGGTAGGGTAATAAGGGAGAGGATTGAAGGGGAGGAGAAGGATGCCTGCCTGGAGAGGCAAGGTTCCTGGTGAGGAGGTACAGTGAGGAATGGAGCTGAAAGGGAAGGGAGCATGTCCTGAGCTCTTTATGTTCAGGGCCAGGGACTCAGCAGCCAGAAGAGAGGGTCTCAGGAGAGACTGGACTAAGGTCGAAGAGGTATGGGATTTAGTGCCAGTTCAGATGATTACCACAGTAGGGCTTTGGAGTCTGTGCTAACCCATCTGCACCCTGCTGGCTTTCTACCCAAAGGACCTATGCCATGGCTTCCGCTCATCTCTCGACTTATTCCAGGGATATGAATGAGGCTTTCTCAGTTTATTTCCCTCTTTCAGCCTTTGCCACCCCACAATTAGGGATTCTTTCTGTGCTTTCAGGCCTCTATGAGTGTCCGGGATGCAGGCTATAGAAGTCTGCCAGGTCTGCTGAGTCGTGGTCCCTTTTGCCAACATATGGGGTTTTTTGTTTTTGTTTTTGAAAGCTTGATTTCCTTCCTGGCTGTCTTTTTCTGTCTGCCTATACCATCCTGCTTCCATCTGGGCCTCTTGAAATTGACCCACAGCTCTGCCAACTCCTCTGAAGGGTCATTTCAGCTGAGCCTTTGATAATGTGCTCGCTAATCAGCCACTCTGGCTCAGACCTCAGCTTATGAATGAGAACTCCGCATGTTGGTACCCATCATAAGAGCCTTGAGTTGGGTCAAACCACTGAATCCCAGACATGACAGAAAAAGGGTGTGATGGTGGGCTGATCTCTCTGGCTCATTTCATTTGGGTTAATATATTCTGGCTGAATGAATGATTCCCATCTTAGGTTTTGCCCCTTCTGGTGACTCCAGTCTCAGAGTACAAGCAGCGTCCCCAGCCTACTATTGCTGTTCATATGTTTTCCCATATTCTCTTGCACAGGTTGAATGTCCCCTAGGACTCCCTCATTTATTCCTTGATTCAACAAGGATTTAGTAAGTGCCTACTTTGCGCCAAATACTTTGCTAGGTGATACAGAAGCAGAGACAAAAATGAAAAGGTCTTTACCTTGAAGGAACTTACATTCTATTGAGGGAGGGGAAGGAGGAGGGAGAGGACAAGAGGTGCGCACACCATGTAAAATCAAAACAAATACAAAAAGTAAATACTAAATAACCTTGGGGAAGGGGTTGACATTAGGCCACGGTAGCAGGAGGGATGCTAAGAGGCATCTGAGGTGAGGAAGGCCAGCATTCCAGGAGTAGGAGTCAACCACTGAGGAGATGGGAGATGCAATGTCATTTACAAGGAAGAGCAAGAAGCTGGACCACAAGAGGCATAGATTCGGGGGATGGAATGTCAGTTCTAGAGCATGGCAAGAACATAGGTTGTTCAAAGGGGAGTCGCGGGCAGTAAGCTTGGCAAGGTAGTCTGGAACCAGACTGTAGAAGACGTTCAGTGCCAAACAGGAGTTTGTATCTGAGCCCAGAGTCAAAAGGGGCCAGAAGATCTGTGGGGGCAAGAAAAAATAAGAGTAGTTTTATTCTACTCGTGTGAGAGGCTAAGCCTCTTACCTTACTCACTATACATTTATGCTCATTGACTGGGTAGCGCAATTAGCACTTTATTATCTGCTGTCCTATTTTGTACTTGCTTCTTCAGTATCATAGTGGAATGAGCACTGGATTTGGTATCAGAAGGCCTGGGTTCAAGTCTTGGCAGTGCTGCTTGCTAGCTGTGCGACCCATCAGTCATTCTCTCTGAGCTTTAGCCTCTTCCTCAGCAGAATGATGAGGGCATTAATAACCGTCCCACTCAGCTCAGGAACATTGGGAAGAAAGTACTTTACTGACAATAAAGAGCTCCATGAAAGTGATGTGTTTTGTGGATTTCACATATCTCCCATAAGCTTCTTGCATTTTTAGTACCCACACACACGCTGGGATCAGAGGTATTGGGTTTAATTGCAGCTCTGCCACATGCTCTGTGTGACCTTGGGTCTCCGGATGCCAGGGGCATCTGGGGAGTAGCTGGAAGCAAAGCTCTTCAGAGCTGACTCACCTTGTTGAAGGTGCCAGAAGAGTAGGTCCTTGTTGGTGGGGCTGCCAGTAGTCTGTTTGTACTTGGGGCTTTTTATAGATTCCCTGATGTCATCCTCAGCCATTTGGTCCATTTCCAAAGCAGAGGGAGATTGTTTCCTGGGAATCACTGCTTATATCTTCAGGGATGCTTTCAAAGTTTTCCCATTCTCTCTTTCAGAGACTGGACCCCTTACAGTCCTGCTACTCTTCCCCATGAGACCTCCTTGGATCTCACAGTCTGGAATTCCATCTTGTTGTCTCTGACACCCAAGCTCTCCTTTCTGCCCTGACCCCTCTCTTGTTGCCCATTTCCTGGGCTCTCTCTGGGCCATGTTCCATCTATGTTGATGTTTTCAAGTTACCTACCTCCTTTCCCTCCCTCAACTTCCCCAGCCTTCTAATAGGCACAGCTTTCTCAACAAGTCTCTCATACATTGAATCTCAGGTTCGTCTTCAACTCCTCCTTTTCCCTCTCGGTGATTATCGATTGCCCTGGAAATCTAAGAAGGGGGCTCAGGCTGAGTAATGTAGAAGCAGCTGCAGGGCCGATAGGAAGAGATGCTGGGGAGTCAGCTCTTGTCTCACTTGCACTGAAATGAGGCCATGCATAAGCCCACTGTCTGTCCTGCTTCCAGTACAACCTCGTTGCATGAAAACAAGGCTAGATTTAGACTCTGAGGTTTATATTTCTGCTCTGTAACCGTGGTAAAGTCTTTCAATTCTCTGAACCTTAGCTTACTCATCTGTAAGAAGAGAGGATTCAATTCTGTTCATTTAACAAACATTTATCAAGCATCTTTTGTGTGAAAGACACTACACTAGATGCTAGGGATACAAATACCTGCAAAGAACTAACATTTTTCTTGGACTAAATGGTCCTTAACAGCACTTTGAACTCAGATGTATGACCTCATGATTCTGGATTTGGCACTTAGAATTCATGTCACTTTATGGGCAAATTAGTTAAACTTTTTGAGCCTCGACTTCCTCATCTGTAAAATGGGTGGTCATGAGCAAAGTATTTGTTAAACCCTAAAGTGTTACATGAATGTGCTGTACCACTATAATTACTTCAGTTACTTGTAATAACAATAATAGAAATGATAATCACTCTTAGCTCCCTGTTTCCCCTTTTCTGCTACCTTACTTCTGTCATTGCAGAAACGGAAAGGGACTGTAGAGGATGGGACCATTTTGTATTTTCTTTGCATCCTGGGTTGCCATGGCCAGAGAATTCATCTCCAAGTGGAAAGCCTATGAGCAATGCAATCTGTATTGGGAGAGAATACTTGCATTGCTGTAACCACAGATCCATTTGAGCATAATGCTGAATGTTAATGATAATAATAAAGGCTACACTTTGACCAGAAGGCTCTTCAAAGTCCAGATCTCAATATAGCTGTATGATCCTGGGCAAGTCACTTAACCTTGTTTGCCTCAGTTTTCTCATCTATAAAATGAGCTAGAGAAGTAAACGGCAAACCACTCCGGTATCTTTGCCAAGAAAACCTCCAAATGGAGTCACGGAGAATTGGATATGACTGAAAAGACTGAACAGCAACACTTTTTGTTTCCATATCTGTTAACTATTTTTAGAAATTTATATAACTCTCTGTGTCCGTGCTGGCTCTTAACTTTTGTGTATTGTTTAAGGAGTTCATAGATGATAGAATGCCAAAGCTGAAAGCATAGAATGTTAGACACTGCAGGATTATAGATAGAGCCCTTATAGACCCAACCCTTCATTTTATAGATGAGAAAAGTGAGAACCAGGGAGGTTAAGTCAAATAAATCATAAACATCCAAAGAGGGATTTGAACCCAGCTCCTCTGACTTTGGATCCAGTTTTTTTTCTGCTGTACCATGCTGCTTTCTGTCATCTAGGTCAACCTTTTTATTTTACAAGTGAAGAAACTGAGGCCCAGAGAAGTTATTTGACTTGCCTAAGTACACACAGCTATTTAACACCATAGTTAGAACCAGAACATAGGTCCAGTGCTCTTGACACTTCTCCACTGAGTTTCATTCTAGAGAAACTCAGATATGGGCAGGGATTGATGGCTCATCCATTTTATTCATTCATAGTGGTAAAGGTATCATATATATTATTGCCTGTTTGAATGGGAGGATTGATTACATAGTGACTGGGTAGTCTTTGAAGCGCCTTTGACAAAAGCATTTTAAGAAATTAGAACAATTGCTTAAACTTGGATGCTTCATTTCCCCCTCCCAGTATTCCTCTGAACTTTGCTCATTTTCTCTCCTTTCCCCTTTTTACTCTTTGTGTGTTGCCTTCCTCCTTTAGAATGTAAGTTCCTTGAAGGCTGGAACTTTCTTTTGCCTTTCTTTGTATCCCTAACACTCAACACTGTGCCTGCCACAAAGTAGGCACTTAATAAATGTTTATTGACAGTTGACTCAGAAATTGGGGTATAGAAATTTCAGTCACTTAGATTTTACTTTTTACACTTATTTGACGTTTTAGTCAATTATTTGCATAAATCTGAATTGCTTTCCAATATGGTCACAGTGATGCATAGTTCTACCAATAATATACTAGTTCCTATCTTACCGCACACCCTCCAACATTGACTCTTCTTGTTTTTCGTCAACTTTGACAATACACAGAGTGTAGGGCTAAACCTCAGTGTCATTTCAACATGCGTTTCTCTTGTTATTAGTGCTTTGGAGCATTCTTTCACATTTCCTCCTCCTTTTCAACTTTGGGCCCAGCTCATTGTCCAACTGTACTATCTGTCCCAGTTATAGAAAATCGTTGGGAAAGCTCCATGGGAAGTCAAATCTAAATGCATGTCGAAATCTGGGCAAAGGGCATTATGGAACTTTTGTAACTACCTCGTTTTATTGATGAAGAAACCAAGACCCTGAGAGGTGAAGGGATTTACTCAAAGATACAGGAGATAAGTGGTGGAGTCAAATTCAAATCAAGGTCTTCTGATTCCAAATCCAAGGCTCTTTCCGCTGGGCATTGGTGTTGGGGGAGTGGGAAGAAAGAGAGAGAAAAAGGAAGGAAAGTAGGAAGAAAGGGAGGAAGGAAGAAAGAAAAGTAGGAAGGGAGGAGAGAAGGAAGGGAGAAAGGAATGAAGGAAGTACTTATTAAGCACTTACAATGTGCCACTCATGCTACACTCTAAGTTCCTTGAAAGCAAGGACTTTTTTTTTTTGTATCCTCACCACTTAGTACAGTACCTGGCCCATGGCGGATGCTTAATGCTGGTTGATTGTCTAACCACTAGATGTGAGACGTGAGAGTGTGAGACATGAGAGGGAGCATTATTTAGTAGATATAGTAATAGCCTTGGAGACAGAAAGGGTAGGTTCAAAGCGTACCCACTAGGACCCCATGGTCATAAATTTGGCCCCAGGGAGTTTACAATCCAGTTGGGGAATTTATAGTTTAGTCTTTTGGGCATTTGATTTCTTTTTATATAGTTTTCAGGTTGGAAGGAAGACCTGCCAATGATTCCCAGTTCCTTTGGAATCTGCAAGCCCAGGTGTTTGTAAGGTGCTAACGTGGAACCAGCTCTTGGGTGCGTCCCTTTCACACCTCCCTCTTTTGATAGCTCAGACAGAGAACTTCTCTGTTCAGATGAACTCCCTGTTCCTGCTGAAGACTGCTTTGGTCTCTTCCAGTTTACTCGGAAGAGGCTTTTTTTTCCCTCTTTCTCTTTCTTTCTTTGTATCTCCTGATTGGTTCTGGTTTCTTGGTCTCTGCTTCAATTCCCTCATTTATCTTTCACAGAGCCCAGCATGGAGCAGGAGAGAGGCACTGCTGTTTCTATCATGTTTAGCCTTATATTTGCTGAATGCTTCCCAACCCTTCATTTTTAACTCCCCTGGTTGAAGTGCAGTGCTAATGAGGCCAAGGTTATAGGTTCAATTCCTGTGTGGGCCAGTTAGCTTTGTTCTGAGCCATGGCCAAAGACTCAGCTAAGACATCTGGCAAAGATGTAAGCAACTGGTCACAAGGAGAGCTGGCTAAGAGCGAGTTCAGGGTAAATTTATTACCATAATTCAAGACATCAAACCCAGAGGTGGCAAGGTAGAGTAAAAAGAACACTGCCCTGTATTCAGGCTTCATCACTTCCTGGTTATGTAACCCACCCCCCCCCAAGTCAGTCACTTAACTTCTCTGAGGGTCGGGTTTCCCCCTCTATAAAATAAGGATAATCTTCCACTGCCTACCTTAGAGTTTTAATGAACATCAAATGAGATAATATATGAGTGAGTGCTTTTTTTTAAAAAAAAAATTGTAAAGTACAATATATATGTATATATGTATGTGTCTATCTTTATTTTAATTCAGTAATATTTATTAAGCATCTACGTGGTACCAGGCACTATGCTAAGTGCTGGGAATACAAAAAAAAGAAAAAGTCAGTTCCTGACATCAAGGAGCTTGCAATCTAAAGGGGGAGGGGCAACAACATGCAAACAAATATATGCAAAGCATGCTATATATAAGAGAAATAGGAAATAGTCAACAGAGGGAAGACACTGGAATCTCTATCCAAATCCATAACCATATTCTTATATATGTAAGGTGCTGATATTCAATTACTGATAGGAACCCTATAGCATCGTCTTTCTAAATGAAGAACAGTAAGTTTTTGTTATTCATTGGGCCACCATAGACTGAGAGCTGGAAGGGCGTTGGAGGTCATCAGTCCAACCCCCTCGTTTTACAGATGAGGAACGTGGGGCCAAAGGAAATAAAGGGACACCCAAAGTCATCCAAGTAGCAAATGATGGAAGGATATGATTCCATATCCTTTCCAAGCTGATGTTTTGTTTCCACTGCACTGTCTAAAAGGAGGTTAAGCCCTTAGCATATGGCAGGCATCATACTAAAGGATAGGTATACAAAGAAAACCAAAAACAATCCCTGTTGTCAAGGACGTTTTGTTTTAATTGGGGTGGGAGCAACATGTAAATAAATGATGTACCTGCAAAATAAATACAGAGTAGATTACAGGGGTGATCTTAGGAAAGTCCAGATTAACAAAGGACATTCTGATGCCATGGTGATTGGACAGAATCATCCTCTACTTTTTGCTGAAGGGGACATTGAAATGTAGATGGGTAAAGCAACAGCTCCAGAATGACCCCATGATGTACAGTAGAGCTAAGTGGGAATGAGGGGAAAGAAGATGGGAACTCCTAGAGCTAATTGTACCTAATGAGGGAACTGGAGCCCCTGAGGCAGGCTGGTCACTTAGGCAGCCTGGCTGAGGGCAATGAGGGGAGGATGAAGACCTGTCTGTAGCACATCTTTTTGCTTTCAGTGTAAAGAGTTTCAAGTCTGAAAATTCTTCCATATCCTGGACACCCCTTTTTTTCAGCTGCGTTCACAACCTAGTTAAAAATCAGATAATAATCAGTATTGACTTCAACTTCCTGAACCAAGAAAGGTTATGGTGCTCCCTATTTGCTTGGCTACCTAAAGCTCTCTTTGGCACCAGCACGCATCTGCACACACATATACCATGCCTCTCTTGTCCATTCTTTCCCCCTCCACCAAAAGTACACTCTGTTTGGGGGGAACCATAAGACAGTTCCCTTAGGTTCACTGCCCTTTTCCACTGTTTTAGGTTAGACTGTTGATAAAGGAAATTCTATTGTTTGTCAAGAATTATTTGGGAAGTTTCATTGCAGTTTGATGGATAGAGAAGTGAATGACTTCACCAACTTTGTCCACACAGGGACATAGCCAGGTGAATAACAATAAAAATAGCTAGCATTTACATAGCATCCTAAGGTTTGCAAAGCACTCCATGCCTTATCTCATTTGATCCTAACTAGTCAACTTCATGTTATAGATGAGGAACCAGGCCCAGACAGGTTAAATGATTTGTCCATGGTCGCAGAGAGAGAAAATACTAGAGGAAGGACTTGCAGCTAGTTCTCCTTTAGAGATCTAGCATTGCTTCTCCTACCCTACACTGTCTCAATTATTCATATTTGCATAGATTAATGGATTTTTCCAGTTGGAAGTGACCTTAATTTTAAAGCCACCCACAAGGGGATTCAAAAGTAGGGGTTGAGGAATGTAGACTATGGGTGAACACCATCCATCTTTAACCTGCTCAAAAGACTTTACTTGGAAAACCAAAAAATCCAACTTATTTCATAGAGTTGGCATGAGGAAATTAAGCTTATAAACCTTAAAATACTCTAGTAATCTGAATTTTTAAAATTAAAAATCATTGTTATCTTTTTTCACCTTTATTTTCAACAACATCTCTTTCCCTCATCTGGCTACCAAGCCACCTTGTGTATAAAGAATAAAAAATAAGAGAATTTTTTTTTTTGCCAAAACAAATCACTTCATTGCCTAAGTCCAACCATAAATTTAGTGTTATAAACCCATAGTCCTCCACTTCTGAAAAGAACAGAGGAAGGTGCAGTTTTTCTCATCCCTTCTCTGAAGACAAGCTTGGTCACTATAATTAATTATACGGCTTTCAATTTCAGAATTTTGCTTTTCCATTGTCATTGTTAATCGTGTATGTTTACCTAGTGCTGCTTGCTTCACTCTGCATTCATTCATATGTGTCTTCCTATGCTCTGCTACCTATGAGTTATTATTATGATATCTTGATGTTGGCATCATACTATTAAACTTTCCCCATTCCTCTTACTCTTATAATTATGCTGGGCTGTTTGTTCCTATTAGGTGCTGGATCTTCCTCCAGGCTGTGACAATGCAGGCTGTTGGTCGCTACCTCTACATAAAACCATAAGCATGGGATGGTCCCAGGCAGGATTCAGACAGTGGGCATGCTTGACATAAGCAGAGATAGGAGAATCAGGCTGAAAGCGCTGGTCAGAGGTCAGCACCATGGATGGCTCCAAAGAAAGCTGAAGCAAATAATGCCATTTCAAAATCTGGAAGCAATCTGATCCTACAGAGAGACTTTCCTGATCCTTTTAGATGTTACTGTCCTCTTCCTCTAATTAGCATGTATAAGCTTATCTCTTTACCTGGTATATCCGCTGCATCCCCTCCCATTGGTGGAACATAAACTCTGTGAAGTCAGGAACTGTTTTTCATTTTGTTTTTGTATCACCAATAACATTGCCTTGCACAGAAGAGACACTCAACAAATCCTTATTGGGTTGAATTATCTACTTGACTATGCCCCCCCCAAAAGTCTACTTCCTTTTAAAAGGAGTTAACATCTTTTAATATCTCATTCTTTAATTCAAAAGCTGGGTTCTCTTTGGCTCAGTAGCACCTTGCCGTTGATGTCTATGGGTATGTAGCATCTTCTAGGAAGATTTTCTTTCCTATAGGAGCTTCACACTTCTCCCTGGTTCAGTGAAGATGACATACTTAGAGGCTCTCCCCTTTCTCTGCATCTTCCTTCTTTGAGCTCTGTGCTTCTCTGAAACTAGGAGTAGAGTTCTGGCAGAGACTTTTACCTCAGGCTTTGACATGGGAGGGGTATGACCTATTTTCTCTTGCTTCTACCCAGACAATTCAGTTGTTGGTAGAATAAGAAATTTAGAGTGGCTGAGGATAACTTTCAAAAAATCAAGCCAAGAAATACTGTGGTTGTAGTAGATGTGGCCACCATCATCACATTCCTGGGCTTTGCCCCAATCAAGCCAGATATTTGGACAGAAACCTAGATCCCTGAGACTTGTGAATGAATACCAGACTAGTGGCTACCTTAGACACCCCCTAGGAATGTGATCTTTTGTTTGATGGACTGCACTGATATTTAGAAATGGTAATTGTTTTTTTCAACCACACTGTGACATTTTTCATCACTTAATAGGTTTTGGCTCACAAGAAGGCCTTACAGAAGCTGATAATTTCTTCCTAAATGCTTTGATAAGTAATTTGGGTAGCTACCACCAAGTAAATAATGGTGCCTGGGCATCACAGTAGTTTTGTGGGCTACCTGGTTTAGCATTTACCATGCATGAGAAACTGAGTGAGAACAGGAATAGTATAGGCCGTTTAGTCGTTTGTATTTTTATTTAAAATTAACTATTAAAATATGAGCAGACATTAACTATCAAAACTATTTAATGAACATAGGGATTCACAGTTTAGTAAGGCTTAAAAAGAAATAGAATACTTAACTACAGCAGGGTGCCTTTCTTACACTAAGTTTATCAACCTCTGCTCTCATGGAATGGAATTTCCTTGAAGACAGAGAACTACTGTGTTTCCATCTGTTTATGGCTCAGTGCTTGCATATAGTAGGGGTTTATTAAGTTTGTTGAATTGAGGTACAACCTTTAACTTTCATTTTAACGGTATTTCAGGTGATTAAAAAAAACTCTTCATAGATTCCCATTTATTTGTTTTATGTGAGTGTTTCTACAAATTTAATCTTCAAAACAGTTTTGATGTCAAACATTGTTTACTCCCTGGTAGCTTATCTATCACGGCAAGACCATGGGAGGTGGTAGAAGATGGAAATGTGGTAAGAATCCAGGGCTGGGAGAGCCGAGAAATAGCTAGGAATGGAAAGTGGGAGTCAGACACAGGAATGAACTGAACTCAGAGAATGACTGGAAACCAGTAGTCAAGATGGAGATGAGAGTCAGGAGACAGATCTGAAGTCAAGGGTAGAAAGAGCACTCAGGTTCCAGATGTCAAGGCAAGGAAAGTGAGCCAAAACCAGGCAAGCAAACAAGAAAGTAGAGGTACCGTCAATAGAATGTTGAAACAGGCAGCTTCTGTGTTGAACCAAAAGCTTTTTGCTGTGCTTTTTTTTTATAAACTTCTTTTTATATTCATCATTGAGGTAGGGACCACACCCAAGGCATGACCACTATGAGGACTGTAGGCTAGATGGAGCAAGTGTACTAACTTATGGTAATAAAATGTAGGTTAACATGACTGGAACAGGAAGTATAATGTTGGAGGTAAAGGAGAATCCTGGACGATATCAGACCTAAGGCAGCATCTTCCCTCATTAGCTTCTTAACTCTCTGAATTTCTTTCTAGCTATGAATTTCCTCCTTGGGTGATACCAGCCCTCTCTTCCATGTAGATTTCTACTTTAGTTTTCTTCCATGGCCAAAAGATAAAAGCAAAAAGAAATACGAGACTATGTAACTTCCCTGGGTCTTTATAAAAGCCCAGAATGATCCCTTTCCAATTAGGAAAAAGCTTTCTTTGGTAACCATCTTTTTGTTCAACTCTCCCTTATGGCCATTGAGGCTTGTTGGTAGAAAAGTTATTTTATATTGAATTGCTTAAGATTACATACTAAATACTTTAGTGGCTTCCAGATCATTGCCAAATTTACTTCTTAAAGGAGTTCTGTCTTTTTTTCCTAATTGATGTTTTTGAGTCAATTTAAACAGAACCATTTTAAAAATAGGTTCTACAGAAGATTCCTCATAAATACTTATAGTCGCTAATCGTCTTTAACTCAGTGTTGCTGCACAAATCATAATTTTGTAGTTTTGTAATGTTGCATGAAGGAGATTTTTTTCCATTTGTTCAAAATAAAGTAGCAGCTAGGCCCCCTAACATAGCCTTCTGCTGTCTACTATTCCCAGGTCCATGATACTTAAGGAGTAATTCTCTGTTTCAAATTATTGCCGATGAGCCCCCATTTCCATTGAATTTCCCCAACCATGCCTGACTAAATCGTGTGACATCATTGTAAAGCAAAGGGGACATTTGCTTCAAAGAGAATTCAAGGTAAACAAAAGGGATTTAAGTCAAGCAGCAAGTACTCATAATGCTCATTTCCCCAATCTTCTTTCCCACTCATTTCCCAAGGAGTAGTGGCTTCGAGCTCCTGTTTAACTTGATTGAGTTGTCTCTAGGTTAGGTTAGCAGATACTAACCAGTTAGGTTAGCAGATGCTAACCAGTAGTGGTAGTGGGCTTCTCAACCTAATATGGTAGGCTGTGCTACTCCAAACAGAGCATAATCACAGCTTTATTAAAGATCACAGAGAGGGTGTTATTGTTTACTCTCAGCTGCAAGAACCAGATAGCGTTATAGAGAGTGTCATTTCCTGGCACAGCTACTGATTAAATGGAATGTCATGGCTATTACCACCTGCCATTTTTCCTCCTTCTCTCAACTCCATCACATGTCTTGTCCCACTTAAGAATTCCTGTGATTTTTTCGAACTGGGGACATGGGAAGGTTGCTGAGCTCTGCCCAGGCTTCTGGGAGATGTAGTTACCAAAACAAATGTAAGAAGGATGTGCCTTCCTTATAAGGCAGTTTTTAAGCCAAGTAAGGCATTCCAATAAAACAGTTATTAGGCCAGATGTAACTCTATATAAGATCAAGTGTCCCAATAAATTCTGAAATGCTAGAAGATTCCATAGTGAAGATTTTGGTAGTGGTGCTGATGGAGCATATGCAGTGTGTTAAAGAATTGTACTGTATAATCTAGTAATAGCTTGTGGTTATAAATACCAAGGACTCAATAATGCTAAGCAGTAATTATTAGAGGCCATAGAAATAATTGAAATAAATGGCTTTTATTTATTGATTACTCTTAATTGTTGTGATACACATTCCCCAAACAACCCTACTTTGCTTATTCCCTTATAGAAAAATGATAGAGATGGCCAATGTCTTCCTGAACTTTGCATAAAGCTATATGTTCTGGTCTGGGTGCTTTTAATTTTTGTAACCTTAAAATCTAAGTTTTGGAGGGCTGTGTACATATATCTGTGCATTCTATAATACATAGACTGAATCTACTTTTTGTTGTGAGTGGAGGAAAATTGGATTTTCCCAAAGAAAGGCTGCTTGCTCCCAAAGTTGCTAACAGATTGCTTCTTAATTGAACTTGGGAGGTGAATTATATGGTGAATTAGAAAAAAGAACAACTCAGAATTTAGCGAATTGTTCCATAAAGGAAACTGTGGGATTGAATTGCAAATGCTGGATGGAAACCTTGCAGCCGGGCCCCCATGCATCATGGGCTGGTGACCTCTGCTGTGTTTCAGTGAGAGCCTCAGCAGCCAGGAGAGCATTCTTCTCAGGGCTTAAAGTGCATTCTTTCCCAGAGACCAGCTGTAAGCCTTGGTTTCTTATGCAAAAGAGATGTTTGAATAAACCCCTGTGACTAATGAAATATACAGGATCTTTGCATGGTCTTTCTTACTGGAGAGATAATTAACTATCGATCATATAGAAATAAGAATGGACATAATGAGATCTTTTCAAACATTTTAAATCTTGTAAATACACCCAGGGGAAAACTTGAATGTATCCCTTCCCTGGCTCTGTATATGTTCATATCTGTATCTGCATCTCACACTAAGGCCAGAGCTAAGGTTACATAGACCAAATAACGCCAATAATGGCTGACATTTATATGGAGCTTTTTAAAGTTTGCAGAGAGCTTTGTGTTCATGATCTCAACTGATCCTTACAACAACTGTGTGAAGTAGGTACTGTTGTTATCACTTCTTTATAGACGAGGCAGCTGAGCATTAGGGAGGTTAAGTAACTTGCCCAGGGTCACACGGATAATAAATATATAAAGCAGGATTCAAACCCACATTGTTCTGACAGGTCTAGGCTCTATCCACTCCACCAGAGATGTCAAACTTGTGGCCTGAGGAACACAAAGTGTATTCTGAAACAGATTAAAATGTGATTGGGAAGTGTTTAACAAAATAAATAAAAATGCAATCCAACATAAATAATGTTAATGTGTGGTTTTCTAAATATGCAGTGGGCAAGGACCTGTTTCTATTTGAGTTTGACACTACTGCCTCTCTGTACTGTGGTGTATTATGGTGAAATGAAGTGTGGTATAGTCCTAACACTTCCTAGTTATATGACTATGAGCAAATCACTTAACTTCTCTGTGCCTCAGTTTTCTCATCTGTAAAGTGGGAATAGAAATAGTTGTACTACATTATATCTGTGTATCTATCTATATATATCTGGGCCTTAATTGTTACTCCTCTACTAAGTTCCCACTCTGAAAACGTCTCATTCAGGCAATAAAGTAATGCTTGGTTATAAAGGCAATGCCAATAGAACCAAAGTTCTGATAGTTAGCAACATACCATGTGGACTCCATCTGAGGACCACCTTAGTTATGTGATTGGGAGTGCGGTATGGCAGACAAAGCACTGGACCGGGAGGCAGGGAGAGCTGTGTTCAAATCCAAACTCAGACACGTATCATTTGTGTGACTGAGCAAGTCACAACCTCTGTGGGCCTCAGTTTCCTCATCTTTTAAATGGAGCATAATTATAGCAGCTATCTCGTAGGGTTATTGGGTGACCCAGTGGATAGAGTGCCAGGCCTATAGTCAGCAAGACTCCTCTTCATGAGTTCAAATCCAGCCTCAGACACTTACTAGCTGTGTGACCTTGTTCGCCTCAGTTTCCTCGTCTGTAAAATGAGCTGGAGAAGGACATGGCAAAGCATTACAGGATCTTTGCCAAGAAAACCCCAAATGGGGTCATGAAGAGTCAGACACGACCGAAAATGACTCAGCTCATAGGGTTATTGTGAGGGTCAAAGGAGATAATACATATAAAGTACTTTAGCTTTAATTATTTTATTATAAAGCTTTAATTAAGCTTTAAAATGCTGTATAAATGTGTTATTATTATTATTATTATTATTATTATCTTTTTTATGGAATTCAGATGGAGACAATTCACTATCCTGCTTTTCTTTTTTTTAACTTATTTTTTGTTTTTTATTTTTATTTTTTTTCCTGCTTTTCTTTTTTAATATTTTATAGACCATTATGTAGGTGGAGAAATAACTGCTTTTGGTGGCTGAATAAAAGTATTAGATGTAAGCTCATTTTCTCTAGGCTTATTGAAAGCATCCTCCACACAACTCCAATAGCAGATGAAATAAGGACTATGATATGTGTCTCCTCTTCTTCCACAGGATTTTTATCACCTCTGGCAGGTCTATATATTCTGAAAGACACTTGGTCCATATGCCTTGGAGATTAAGAGTATTTGGTATGGCGACAAATATTTAAAAAAAGTTTTTTATGGATCAATGTCACATCTAGGCAATAATGGGCAACAGTCCCCTCTTGGACACTTGCTAGCTGTGTGACCCTATTCAAATGACACAACTTCTTTGGACCTGTAGCTTCCTCATCTATAAAATGAAGAGGTTGGATTTAGTCATTGCTGAGGTCTCTTCAATTCTAGAACTACCACCCCAAGTTTCATCTGTGAAAATGATTTGGTCTCAATACAATTAATTTATTGGTTGATTTCTCCAGAATATTTTGAGGTTTCTGTTTGTGGCATAAGGATTTGACACCTGTCTATCTATGAAAATTAATAAGCTCCTGATACAAAGTTTTAGCCACCAGGTCATATCTTGCTAGATATTCAATAGGTGCCAAATATCTATAATCTTCGGTCTCCATTGCTTCTTTGCATGATGAAGACAATGATGACGATGATGGTGATGATGGTGATGGTGGTGGTGGTGATGATGGTGATGATGATGGTGGTGGTGGTGGCGGTGGTGTTGATGATTATGGTGATGATGATGATGATGATGATGATTTGTGGAAAGAATCAGACTCAGATGCCTACTAGTTAATGAATTTTTGACCACAGCAATTCTTAGGGGATTATTATGTCAGTGAAATCAGTGAAAGACATATTCATTTTATTTTACCTGACATAGAAGAGTATTTTCCACTGACTATGATTTGTGAATCATCTTTTCTGAACATTTGACCTGTATTTCAGCTTAATTTCTATGATTCTAGATTGGGAGTTCATTGAGAGGAGAGATTGTTTCATTCTTCAACATTCAGGACAGTACCTGGTACATAGTAATAAATAAATAAATGCTTGATTAATGCTTGCTTGCTTGCTTATGATCTTTCACCACAATTGATTCTTAGTGACCTTGGGAGGAGTCAGATTGTTATAGAAAATGCAGATGTTTCCAGTGATCTTGGCACTACCAGATTAATCAACCAATAATTATTAAACACTTATTATTGCCAGGCACTGAGCTAGGTGCTGGATAATCAAAAACAAAAATTAAATAGTCCTTGTCATCAAGGAGTTTACAGTCCAGCCAGGGAAGACAACATGTATATACGATATTTCTTTTGAATCTTAAGTATATACAAAATGGGGACAGCTAGATGGCACAGTGGATAGAGCGCCAGACCTGGAGTCAGGAAGACTTCTTTGTGAGTTCAAATCTAGCTTCAGACATTTACTAGGTGCGTCACCCTGGACAAGTCCCTTAATCCTGGTTGCCTCAGTTTACTCATCTGTAAAAAATTGAAATGGAGAAGGAAATGGCAAACCACTCCAGTATCTTTGCTAAGAAAACTCCAAATGGAGTCATGAAAAGTCAGACACAACTGAAAATAACTGAACAACAGCAACAAATATACGAAATATATACAATATAATTCTTTCACTCAACCATCAAGTTTTATTCACTTTTCCATCTTCAGATATTAATTTCCATGTCACCAGTTGGAATACCTCTTTTCTTCTGGTTACAAACTTCATCTAAATCCTCCAGCAAGTCTTCCTTCGTTCTCCCAACTGGGAGAGATCCCTTCCTCCTCAGCTTTCTCCCAGGATTCTCTTAGATATTTCCTTGGCCCATACCACGTTCTGCTTTGCACCATGGAGTGGGGCATGTGTGTGTTTGTGTGTGTGTATTTGTTGATATCTCTCCCCTTATCAGATTGTAAAATCTTTAATCTATGTTGCTTTTCATCATTTTATCCCAGGGGCCTTAGACATACAAATAGTGGAACTTTAAAAAAAATGTTGATTGAGTTGAATTGATCAACTTTGAACTTGACTCACCTTTCACCTTGCCCCTTCTTACACTGGCAGCATGACTGTATTCCCTGGAGCATTCACTTCCCCACTCTAGAAGGAGACGCCATTCCTCAGACCTGTACCACCTCCCTTCTCCCAGGGGATACACGGAGGATCTAGCCTGTGACCAAATCCAAACTTGTCCTGGCTCCATGCCGAGCCCCCCACTCAAGGTCTAATCTCACACTCGGTGGCTAGCTTTGGTGCCGTTATCATTTGCCCTAGAGAACTTCTGTGACTGTCTAACAGATTTCCTACCATCATGATTTTCTGTGACATTCCTTTAGCCTGTCACACAGATGCCCCCCCTCTAAGAGATTATTCTTAGTTAATAGGTCAAGCTCAGGTCTCAAAGGAGGGGGCCAAATCTGCAGGAAACATCAATCACTGCTCTGACTCATCCTTGGATTGGTATCCTGGCTCTAGAACTCCATGGGGCCAGGCATTCCAGAGGAGCTCGTGACCCCCTTCAGCCAGGTTTAGCAGCAAGGTCACATCCCCAGCCAAGCCACTGGACATTTCTTGGAGCCTTCATACCCTGGCCAGGCCATGCAGTCATAAGGTCATAAATCTAAAGGAAAGGACCTCAGAGGCCATCTAGACCAACCCATTTTACAAATGAGAAAACTGAGGCCCAGGGAAGTCCCACTAGTCAGAAGCAGGATTTGAAATTGACTCCAGAGCCAGTGCTTTTCCCCTTGTACCATAAGGTTAACCTGGTCTACTTCCCTCCCCACTCCCCCACACTGTCCTGTGGCATTCCCAAAGGATGGGCTGGTCTGACCAGCACTGAAGTCAGTGCAAAACTGGCTTAAATACCTCAACTAAATATATAGAGAGCCCCTGACCCCTCCTTTGTGCTACTTAACCTGAGCTGAAAGAAAACAAGAATGCAGCTCTAAGATTACAATGGGTTGGGAAAATGGGCAGGGAGCACATCCGTGGAGCATGGACATCTGGCAGAGGGTCTCTGGCTGGAGTGCAGAAATCTGGCAGAGAGGACCACAGCAGCTGCAAGGAAGACATGAGTGGCGTTGGCATTGGGTGAAGTAGAAGCAAACACAACAATCCACTTCCCTGGGGATTTGATGCTGCCCAACTCACCTGTTCCTAATGAAATGTTTTCAGTTTCCTAGCTTTCATAGAATCCTTGCTATATTTGTCATTGTGGAGAAAGAGACCCTTGGCTTATTCAGAAGGGAGGTTTGAAATAACATATTTTATTTTATTTTTTCTATCAATTTGCTTTTTACACCCAGGGTATTTGAGTCAATGTTTTGGAGGATATTAGTTTGTTAACATATATTAAGTGTCTCTGGCAAGGAGGGTGCAGAATGTCGATCACTTTTCACTTGTTGGTTATCTGAATAAAGTTTTTGTATGTTTAAACATTGTCATCTGTTCCGGTGGATAGAAATGGTGCCTGTTGTTTCTTTTGTCTCCCAAGGGCCTAGTTCAGTACCACATACATAATAGATCTTCAATAAACATGGATAGCCTTTTAGTTGTAAATTCCCAGAGCTTTTAGAGAACTTGATCTTTCTTTCTCTGAAGTCTGGGAAAGGATTTAAGCAATCACTATGACCCATGCTCAGTGATAACTATTAGGTTTCTTTTGCTGACAAGTAAGCAGGATTGGGTTCCCCATAGAAGTAGCAACTTCTCCTCTGAGAAAGGAGGCAAAACATTTCATCATTTTCGAGCACAATTCCTGCAATCTAACGTGCCTGATAGACTTTGGGACCGGGGAGGAGGTAGGTCTAAGTTAGAGGAAAGAGTACTCACTGGTTTTGGAGTCAGAAGACCTGGGTTCAGATCCAGGGGCTGCCCTTTATTACTTGTATTACCTTGGGTGAGTCACTGAACCTCTCTGTGCCTCATCTGACTAGAATCAATGGCTTTATCCATTTTTCATGTCATAGCCCCTCTGGCAGTCTGCTAATGCCTATGGACTCCCTTCTCAGAATAATGTTTTTAAATTCATAAAGGAAAATACGCAAGACTACAAAGGAAATTTATCATGTTGAAATAATTATCAAAATATTTAAAAACAAAAATAAGTTCATGGAGCCCAGGTTAAGAACTCTTGGACTATGTTATCTCCAAGGCTCCTTTCAGACCTCAGACCAAAGATCACATGTATCTCCCACAACAAAACGCTCTTGAATTGAAGAAAATCCCAGAAAGAGACACTAGGATTTGTAGTAACAAAGAAAGATTGGAAAATGTGGGACTTGGTGGGTGGGAACAAGTGACAGGATCGATGGAGAGATTGAACAGCAGGTTAAGAGTAAATAATGATACGTAATGTAGCAGAAAGAATGCTAGACTTGGAGTTAGTTCCTATCTTTGCCATGACTTTCTGAGGCGCTGTGGATAAGCCAGTGAAAATCTGTTAATTCAGCAGATTAGCAGATTGTCTTCATTAAAAAAAAAAGTCTAAAACCTACCCTGGAATCTGTTTGACTCAGTCAGAACCTAGTCTTTATTTAGATCTAAAGTTTGCTTCCCGGTGTTTTGGTTTTACTTTGCTTCTGTTGTTACATTTACTATATTTGATTTTAGTCCAAATTGGAAGGGATTTCAGAGTCCACCTAGATCGGCCCATATCTGAAAAAGACTCCTTGACAACATCATCACCTTGGCTCAAAATCCTCATTGAGGGAGAACCCACCACCTCCCTTCTGGAGGGCTCTGATTATTGGAATGTTTGTTCTTAGCTCATGCCTAAATTTGCCTCTCTGTAAGTCCTATCTGCTCCTTGGTCTGACCCTTGAGGCCAAGTAGAGTCAGCCTCACCCTTTTCCCTGTAACAGCCCATCACATACTTGAAGACAGTTAACGATGCTCTTCCAGGCTAAACATCTCCAGTTCCTTTGAGTGATCATCATATTGCATAATGCTTGTCCTGGTCACCTTTCTTAAGGTGCTTTCCAACTTATCTGTGCCCTTCCTAATTTTGAGGGTATACCTGAAGGGATCCTGGTTAAGGTTAACTCAGTGATAAGCAGGTTAACAAGACTATAGGAAGAAGTCTCTGTTCATTGACATTATCTCCTTATATAAGACATAAACACTCTCATTTGAGAGCTTCTGGTATGGATGATGTTTCCTTGAGGGGTTTGAATTCTTGCCCTGGGTATTCACTGGACCACTGGCACCATTTTGAGGAATTGATTTGTGCCTAGTTTGAGGACATTTAGGCTATACTCTTGGACTAGACCCCTAAAAAGCAGATTGAGAACAGATCAGAAAGAGAGCAGAAAATTTATATACAGTGACACAAAATAAGGTCCTTGAACTGGAAGCCTTCCCATATTTAAGAACCCATTGGAGAACCATATGACCCCTGAGGTTACAACAGCAAAGTAGCTAGGAATGTCTGGACTACCTCGCAAGAATGTGAGAAGCAGTGGAATGACAACGTTGGATGGAGGGAAGGATGGATTCTTTTATGAACACAGGAATTCCTGGACAATGCTGAGTTTCTGGACCAAGTCCTCTCAAGGACTATTCCTAGGGTAGGGTGAATGGAGCTTTGTCCCAGAGTGCTGACATTTAGAGTTTGCTGACAATACTTACAGCATTTCAGCACCTAGAAACAATTGAGCTCCACCTAGATGGCAAGAATAATTGAAGTTAGCATACATCTGATAGCATACATCAGTACCCCAGGTAATCTTTTCTTTCCCTGTAATTATTTCTCTCCTTTTGGTGAACTGAATTGTTCTTTTAAAAAGTGGATTTGAGGGCATGTTTGTACCCTGAGTGCACAAACTGCTAGTTATAGCTCTTTCTGGACCAAACTCAGATAGAGAGACAAGGAACTTCAAGGACCAAGGTCATCAAAAGGAGGATCAAACCCATACCTTGTCTTTCGCTAGTATGGTGAGCTCTGTAGAATACACAGGCCCCAAACCGGATGCTACTATAATTCCAGAGGACTGTATAGGTTCTTGGGCTTACTGGAAGGATGAGTTGTTTGAATCTCTAGCAACCTTCAGTATTTTTCACAGGTGTATTTTGAGAGTTGGGGTATAAATTTAAAGGACAGGATGGGTTCCAGGGGAAGGTGGGGGCCTACCAGGGAGAGAAAGAGAGCTGTGATAATTCATGGGCTCAGGTGTGAGTTTTTATAGCTTTGTTTTTTTTGAGGGGGGAGCACGTTAAACAAATTTGTCCTATGTTTGATGTGTTGTTGGTCTAAGAGCTTGCTCGAGAGCCAAAGACCCTTTTTAGTTTTTTTCTATAGACATCTAGGCATAAGCTAGAGTCTGATATCCTAGGAAAAATCTTTTATAGGGGCATGAGCCAAAATGAGAGTCATTTGTGATATGTCTTCAAGACTTAGCGTGGTCCATGTAAACTCAAAGGTTTAGTTCTAACCTACAGGTTATGCTGAAGTGTGCCACCCAGAACTGAATGTAGTCTTAGGATCAATACTTAGTCTTAGATACTGTACTACCTTTAATGAAACTTAAGATTGCTTTGCTTTTTTTGGCCTCAGACCGTTGACTTATATTGAACTTTTTGACCACTAAAATCCCTAGATCTTTTTCAGAAAATAGCTATATAGCCATTATTCCCTAATATCGTACTTTCGACATTTATTTTCTGTACCCAAGTTGAAGACTTTACATTTATTACTAAAAGTTTTCATCTTATTGCAGTTTGCCCAATGCTTTAGCCCCTCAAGATCTTTTTGGATTCAGATACTATAATTCACTATGTTAGCTATACATTCCAGTTTTGGTTTATCTGTGAATTTACTAGGGGCAAATAATCCATGCACTCATCTAAGTCACTGGATAAATCTCTTAGCTTGTCTGAGTTTCCATTTTCTCCCTTTTAAATGTATATAATTAAGTGAACCCAAGGCTCCCTAAAGGCAGGTGTATCAGGAGGAGACTTGGTGGATCGTGCCAGTGACCGTGATGGCATATAACAGGTAGGGATTATACAGGCAGCTGCAATAAAAAGTAAGAATCTCTAGAGAAATCAATCCGAATCAGTCAGACTATCCATGCATTAATACTTCCTATCTCTTGGCTTCCTGATTTAGAACCTGAATCCTTATTTCCAGCATCAGGCTTTCCTACTTCTCTCTGCACTACGAAGACATCCAAGCGCCAGCTGGTGTAGGGTCTCTGATTAATGCTTTCTTCCCTCTTGATGCAGATCCTTCCTTATCAGCTCCAAGTAATAATCATGCTTCTCTTCTATCACTTGGAGTTATTGATGAATTTCTCTCCCTCAATCCTTCAAATGTTCAATTCCCTTGGACAAAGTCAGGGAATCTCAGAAGGAACATCAGTGAAAAAATAGGCCAACCCATACCTGAAAAAATAGGGTTGAATGGAAAAACTAGTCTTAGTTCCTGGTAACTAAATTCCAGAGCTCGTAGACAGAGTTTTATAGGTTTAGTGACATTCCCGATCATTCCCAATTAGCAGTCTTTGTTTCATAAGTTTTAGGTCAGCGTAAAGAAGTTTGGCGGCTATATATTCTTTTTTTTTTCTGCTTCCTTTTTAGGTGGCCTTGGAGAACAGTTTCATGAGATTGGGCCAAATGCCACAGCCTCCAGTCATAATACCAAGAAAGTTAAAAAGGGTAATGTGGTACCCCACCCAGACATTTGGGTATCTTTTATTTAATATCTTATCAACTGAAAAGGCTATTCTGTTTTAGAACTGCAGAATCCTAAAAATACAGAATTCTGTTGGTTGGAATGTGGCTAAGCCAGGCAGCCAGCAAGATACAAAGAATCTGTTATTTGGTGGATTTAAGGATGAGTTGGCTGTTAATCTGGGCCACTCGAAGAAATGGACATTCTCAGTTTCATGTTGAACCATGTAGTACCTGGTCTAGAACCATGTAGTACCTGGATAGTGACCACACATGGGAATTGCTGGGTTTTTGTTTAAGAAGATGTTCAAAAAAGCAGGATAAAGCTTCCTTTTTTACCTTTCCATCTTTGTTACAAGTGCTTGTCTGGGATGCCTTCCCTTCTCATCTCTGCCTGAAAGAATCTTAAGTTTCCTTCAGAGTACAGCTCAGAGGCTACCTTCTAAAATCACTCCATGGTCCATTGACCCCAAGTTAATAGCCTCTCATCTATGAGGATAGGCTTTCTCAATATGAAAAGAAATCCACATTATAGTTGTCAGTGCCTAAAGCTTTACATAAAATGATGTGAGCCCTTTCACCTTCCCTAGTATTGGTGGTAAAAAGGATATTAATTGCCACTAGCATCTCACTAAAATAAATGGCTTTTAGAGAAGGCTTTCTCTTTTCAGAAGCTATTTCCCTTCCCTTCCCCATCTATGTCTCTCCTGAATAACATGATGAAGCCTGCTTGACTTCGCTCCTGGAAGGACAAAGTCAGCCTCAAGTGCCAAGTCGTGTAATTCTGACATGAAATTCTTTCTATCAAAAAAGAATAATAATGAAAAGGAAATACTAGTTCCCAAAACCTGAAAGACATCTGCTCCAATTCAATCAGTTCAATTTTAACAGCATTTATCATGAAATGACTACTTTGTGTCATTTGTGTCACTTTGCTAGGAGCTGGGGATACAAAAACAACCACCACCACCCTAACAACAGATAGCCCCTCCCCTTAAGGCACTTCTATTCTTCCTTAGAAGAAGGACTAGGAGTAGATTCTTCATTCCTTTTAAAGAGTCAGCAGCTCTCCTTCCCAGGTCCTTATATAAACTTTCCAAGTTAATGTCTCAACAACATAACCAATTTTTAATAGTGGAGGCACCTTCACTTTTCTTAGAGACGTATATATTTTCCCCAAATTACCCTTTTCAGTTTTTACCACCTTCATCAAAATAATGCCAGTTTTTTCTAGTTTTATGTAAATGTATTCAACATTTTGCCTTCTTGCCTGGTGACCACAATCCAGCTCATGTTGATAGTAGGCATTTGTAAGCATGGGGGCAAAAAGATCGTTATTGTTTTTATTATTAACCCTTCAGTTTTCTTATGCCATTTCCTGAAAAGCAAGAAAAGCACGATTATCTATAAATGACTTTTCTTTCCTGTTCCACGTTCACATATTGTCCAATCTCTTAGGATCAAATCCATGTGTACACGATACTGGTATATTAAGGAATTATGTTACCTGGTGGTGAAAGCAAGTTGCCCACCTCTTCCCAGAGAGACAACAGCTGTTCAGACAGCTGCAGAGCCAAACCGCTAATGACATCCAGAAGAGCCTAAGGCTACTGCAGCCTCTTAAAACCCCTGGATGCGGTCTACTTATAACTGATTACCCAAATCAAGATTAGCTCACAACAACAGGACTTAAACCCTTGAGAGTGAGAGAAGAGAGCCCTCCCACTTGAAGATTTTTCTGTACACTAGCATGCACCAAGGGACATTGGTTTGGTTGAAAAGGATAGGTAAAAAAAAAAACAGAGAAATATGTCCCCATCTGTGATATAAGAAGGAAGGAAGGAAGGAAGGAAGAAAGAAAGGAAAGAAGGAAGGAAGGGAGGGAGGAGCAGTTATTAAGTGCTTTCCATGTGCAAAGTACTGAAGATATAAACAGAAAAGTAAGTCTCTACTCTCTAGGAACTCACATTCTAATGGGGGAAAATGACAAACACAGAGACAGTTTTATCCACCTTGGACATTCAAAATTCTCAAGTGTCCAATGTACTCACTGCAAGTTAAGAGAGAGGACCCAGAGGTGAAAGAGAAAGTGGGATGGGCTAGGGAGGCATCTCCATCCCTCTGCTGTCTGGGCCAGTGGGCCAGGGTAAGTTTGTTTCATTTGAACTAAGGGGAAGACAAGTTGTGTGTTCCTCAGACATTCCCCTTTAATCACAACCCCCCCCAACAGGGACCCCCTTCTATCACCCCCATAAGAAGAGACCTCACAAGTAGGAGAAAGGATCTGAGCCTCCCAGATTCATCCTGCCCCTGCTCAGCCGTGGGTTTGTTTCCTTCTATTATTCAGTGCCTGTCAGCCCTGACCGTGGTGCTTTGCTGGTCCCGGCTTTCTGTGGGAGCCATAAGAAGGATCGTCGTCCTCTCAGAGACACCTGGCAGTTCAAGGGATCCCTCTTGTGTGTGAAATTCAGGGCTCAGCATGTATTTTTGAGTTTATAATTGGATTAATGAAATGGAGTGTGTAAACAACCTCCCAAATGAAGCCGTGACTATTTTGATAGCGTCTGATTTCCATAACCATATTAATAAGAAGAATGCATTCTGCAGTTTTAAAGGACATCATCCCCCAAGAACTCCCAGTGCTTAGTCACATAACAGAAGTGAGCCCATGTGGAAGAGGTAGATCTGGCATGAAGGAGGTAAAGCCCCAGTTGCCTCTCAACCCCACTGGAAAAACTGACATTTGGGGGCCACCGGTGTTCTACCATTTGAGCCTTTGACTAACTTTTGGCTGCTCCCACCTTTGAAAAAGAGTCTTCCCTATCCCATTCCCCTGAAGCCCACCTTTCATAGCAGAGCTATTCTGCGCATACCATGGAGATGGGAATTTGGCCAAAGCATTTGTGAGATTTCCCTTCCTGAGTTTGTAATGGTTTATCCAGATGGCTGGATTGCTGGTGTATATATTTCCAGCCAGTGAGGAAAAGACTTTCCCTAGATACAAGACTTGGGACCTCACCTGGGAAAAGCTGAGCCCAGGCCACAGTACTATTTAGGGCCCTGATGGGACTGAGACTGGGGATGAAATGTTGCCTTGTGATGGCAGCTGTCGTGTGGCAGAGTTTATGGGGGTCCAGCTCAGGAGGCGTATCCATTTGAATATGTTTGGGCTTGGGGTATAGTTGGTAGCCTGGATTGGTTTCTTTTTGGCATGAGTACCTTTAGTGCCAATCCAAATGCAGAGCATTCTGAGATAATAAATAAAATTACACTGGATTCTGATTTTCAAGATAACAATAATCCAGGAAAATCCAATAATGACATTTGCTTTAGGATCTTTTCCCAGTTTAAGCAGAACATCTGTTTAAACATATTTTTAATCTGCAAATGCTTCCTGTGCTAGGTCCTCAGGAAATTAAATTTCTCACTGGGTCGAGTAGTAAGCTGTTGTTCACTAACCGATCACGGCAAATTATACCCCTTGTCTTTCCCCAGTTAGACTTTAGATTTTCCCATGCTGGCTAGATGGTATAAAAATTGCTCCTGTGACTCGCTGTTACATTTCTATTTAGTACTATCATCTGGGAAACAGAGGAAGCATTGTAGGTATTATTTGGCATGTAGAGGGATTTTTCCACCCCTGATTTTCTGCTGAAGAAGGGGATGCAGATGGGAAACTGTTGCATGTAATATGAGAAATTAACCAACACTCAGGTTCTCCTCACCTCAACCCCAGGCCTGCCACCAACCCCAGTATCACAGCCTAAATTTATTAAACGAGGAATGATTATTGAATAACCCAGTTCTAAATATAAAAGACTTCATTTTTTCTAATGCCACCAAAAAGTCTTCATCTTAGAACTGATTAGAACTACTTTAATGGGGGCAGCTAGGTGGGACAGTGAGTAGAGCACTGGCCCTGGAGCGAGGAGGACCTTCATTCAAATCCGGCCTCAGACACTTGACACACTTACTCACTGTGTGACCTTGGGCAAGTCACTTAACCCCAATTGCCCTGCCAAAAACCAAAAAAAAAGAACTACTTTAATGTTTAAATTTAGGTGAGAGTTAGAAGATACTTCCTTTTTTGTCATAGGCTAAGAATTTCAGGAAGTGGAGTCATTTTTGGTGTTTTTGGGGGGGATAGGGGATCAGCCACGGGAGGTACTCACATTATTTTCTTGGAAGTTTTAATTTTAGCTTGTTAATGAGAATGCTCAAGAGTTGAGGTGACTATCTAAAATGAACATTCACGAGGTGAGTCACGAAGGTGGTTGCTGGTTTCTCCCAGGGATATACTTAAGTCATTTTAAGCATCTTCATGAGGGCAGAGGTAATATTGGGGCTGTCTTTAAATGCCTACAACTGAAATGATGAGACTGTCTTGTAGGTGGCAGGCAGAACTCCATGCTTCCACAGAGACTGAAGAAAAAGGGCCCAAAGGCTTCTCCCAGTGGACCTGTGGAGTCTTCAACTCGAGTCCGAAGGGCCACAACATCAAGGGCTGAGAGGATCTGGCCTGGAGGTGTGATCCCCTATGTCATTGGAGGAAATTTCACAGGTCAGTTATTGTTAGAAGAAATGTGAACTCGGGACCAGTGCTGGGTTGTAGCTTAGACTGACTTAGATAATAGAAGTTGAACTTACTCTTAGTAGGCCGAAGAGTCTTCTGACATCCATGGTGTAGGACAGGGTAATATAACTTCCAAGGGATCTGTGGATAGACGTCATCGGGGAATCTGTGAACTTGAATGGGGAAGAAAAAATTACATCCTTATTTTCCCTCACCTCTAACCAATATTTAGCCTTTTCATTGGACAGAATATTGGACTTGATATTAGGAAGACCTGAGTTTGAATTCTTCCTCAAACACTGCTGCATGTCCCCAGCAAAGTCTCTTAACATTCCTCTGTCTCACTTCCCACATCTGAAAAACAGGAATAGTAAGAGGTTCTATCTCACAGGGTAGTTGTAAAGATCAAGACGACATGCAAAGCTCTTTGCAAACCTTAAAGCACTTTATAAATGCTAGCTATTATTATTACTGTAACTTAAACAAACATATTTTGAGAAGGGGTCTATAGGCTTCAGCAGACTGCCAGAGGAGTCCATGACCCAGAAAAGACTATCAATCCCTGGTCCAGTGGAAGGAATGCTCACCTGGCACGCATCCTATCCCTCTCCATTCTTAGCCATGTAACCATGGACAATCCAATTAGCCTCCTTGAACCTCAGTTTCCTCATCTATGAAATAATGATATTGGGGGACTATCCTTCCTTATATTGCCAGGCAAGCACTTTGTCACCTGGAAAGAGCTGTGTGTGTTTAAAAATTCTCTTGTTCCTTAAGTAAAATGACCAAGAACCCAGGAGCTAGACAAACTATGACTAGCCGGTATAATAATACTTCAAGATTCCTCGATTTGGCTGTTATTTCTACCGGTACAGATTACGGCTTCACAGGAAACTAGTAGAGTTGCTGTGACCAAAAATCCTATCACCATGAGACTGACCTGCTAATGTGCCTCCTCAAACTCAGTAAAGTCAGTCCTTGGACAGCAGACAGAGTCTATCTCCAAGCTTGTGCTTGAGGGGGACCTGCCAGAGCTTTGACTCCACTTCTGGAGCCTTTGAGAATCTAGGGTCATTTTCACAATGATCCCAATTATTGGAGAAGGTCTTAAAGGAGGTGATCGACCAGATCCTTGGTCATTTCTGTAGAACATTGACTGTCTGTAGAAGGACCAGGGCTGGAGCTAGCAGGGACCTTAGAGATCATCTAGCCCACTCCCTTCCCTCATTTTATCGACGACAGCACCAAGGTTGATGAAAGGGTTGCCTTGACTTGTTCAAGGTCACACGGGTCTTAAGTGGCAAAGACAGGCAGATCGAGTTCTTGGGACTCCAAATTCAACCTTGTTTTCTCTTGTGCTGTTCTGCCTGTAGATTAAGTGACCTGGAGATCACATGGGTCCTCTAACTCCAAATTCAGCATTTTTTTTTGACTGAAACCATGTCAAGAGTCAATTCCATTTCACAACAACCATTTCTTGGGGCACGCTGTCCTTTTGGAAAGGGCCACAAGGATTTTGTTGTAGTGAGAGTCTAACACTGGACTGGCAGGATACCTTTAAGTGTGAGGAAGGGGAACGAGCATTTATTAAGCACCTACTATGTGCCAGGCACTGTGCTGAGGGCCTTACAAATATAATCTCATTTGATCTTACAACTACCCTGGGATGTAGGTGTTATTTTGATCCTCATTTTACAATTGAGACAAACAGGGGTTAAGTAACTTGTCCAGGGTCACACAACTAGTAAGTGTCTGAGGCAGGATTTCTATTCAGGTTTTCCTGCGTCCAGGTCCAGCTCTTTATCCGCTGTACCCCTTAGTTGCCTCTGTAATTCCTTTCAGTTTCCTTTCTGAGGTCACACAGCTTGTTAAGAACCCAAGGCAGAATTCAAACTCAGGACCTTTTGTTTTTAAGTCCATCGAAGGCTCTAACCACTTATGGGCCACCTAGATTTCTACTTCATGTTTCTAATAGTCCAAAAGTGGGGTCGGCTGCTTAGATAATAGGCTTTCCTGTCCTAGAAGTCTTCACACAAAGGATAGATAATGATGGTGGGACAATATTTTAGAAGAGATTCTTCATCAGGTACAAGTTGGACTAGAATGATCTCTGAGGCTTCTTCCAAGAGTTAGTGCTTCTGAACATCGTCTTTTGTGTCTAACATTTCAGCATCTGAAGGGGTTTCCTATCTCAAAATGTGCCTTGTCTCTACAATCTTGACATTCAGTTCAATTCAGTAAACATTTATTAAACACCTATTATGTTCCAGGCATTGTGCTAAGTGCCGGGGATACAAAAAGAGGCAAAAGACAGTTCTTACCCTCGAGGAGCTTACAGTCTAATATTAACTAAACAACTAAAAAGGAAATCCATTGGATTATGGCTCTAGAACGGCAAGGGGCCTTGGAGGCCATCTAATCGAAGCCCCCTTCATTTTCCAAATGAGGAAACTGAGATCCAGGGAAGTAAAGTGATTGGCCCCAAGTCAGAGTTTGAACTTAGGTCTTCTGATCCCAAATCCAGTGACCCTTCCACTATATGCTCCCCTTTTCTCAGATTCCTTATCTTCAAAATGAAGGATGTGGATTAGAGGCTCTCGAGGATCCCTTGTGGGTCCATCACTCTATCATTCTTCATGCACTGTTTCCCCCCTCTATTAAAAGAAATCAATGAATCTGCTCACTCCTCCAGCCTGCACTAATAAAATGACACACCATTGGGACATCTTCAGAAATTAGATTATCCGGTGTCGACCCCATCCCCATCCTCATTGTCACCACTCACATGTGTATGGAACTTTAAAATTTACAGAATGGTTTTGTTACAGTGATCCTATTCAATATTGCAAGTATTATTATTCCCACTTTAGAGATGAGGAAACTGAGGCTCAGAGAGCTTACGGGAATCCTCTGTGGCCTCACAGCTCATAAATGGCAAAGCCCAGGCTCAAACTCTGGTCTCTTGATTTCAGAGCTATCACACTCTCCACTCAATTACTTTTCCCACTTAACCGTGTTATCACCACTCTCATGGAAACTTCAGACCTTCGGGGCTTTTTTGGAACCCTCCTGAGAGTGATCAGAAAAACGTTTTGTTGAAAGGCACCGGTTTTGTGTTTTAACTGTGTCTTTTCAGCATCTGGATTGCTTTCCTGTCCCAGGAAGTGCTGTGTCATCATGGCTATTAACCCATTCACACATATGGTATTTGGGAACATTTTGTATTTTAGGGACTTCTTCATGTCCCTCATGTACATTAATGCCCCTCCCCAAATGGAAAGAAAACAAATAAATGAGATAGAATGGAGGCTCGTTCTACAAATTTATTTTTGTACCAATGAACTGAAATCCTAGTTTTCCATCATTGAATAATAATACTAATAAAAACTAGGACTTACATTTGGTTTGCAAGATGGTTTTTAACTATCTTTGGTTTACATTTATCACCTGATATGATAGTATCACGATATATGATGTAATGATATATGTATTATAATGGCACATCCTTAAATTTATATCTATCTATCTATCTAATATCATGTTATAACATGTAATATATGATTTGCTATAATGGTAATGCTGTGAGTTAGTTATTATGTGTATCAATGCCCCTGTTTTTCAAATGAAGAAATTAAGGCTCAGAAATACGAAAGCACTTGGTTTTAATCACTAGCTAGCAAGTATCAGAGACAGGATTTTGCACGCCTGTCTTCCTGGCCCCCAAGCCTAGCGTGTTTTCCACCCCTCTGTGCTGTCTTTCTGAATGGCCAGCTCTTGTTCCCCTCTGCTTTCCTTCTTTTGCACCTCCAAATAGTTCCTGTTCATTCTCTAGAGACTTCATGTTGATGTCAGTTAACAGACAAGGCTTCCTTAGCTGTTGCATTGTCTCTCTAACACAGTGGCAATTGCTCCCCTTTGCAAGATACTCGTCCCAAATATTTTTTCCCTGTTTGCTGGCAAGAGACTAAAGGAATAAACTAAGAGCATGAGAAGCTAGATTTAGAGAAGATATGAACACAGTCTTTTCTTGGGACGTTTCATGGCTTCTCAGTTCTGGAGTCCTCAGAAAAGCAAAGGAACCAAAAATAAAAGTGTTATTGATTTTTATGTAAGTGGAGTGTCCAGAGCTCTGAGGACTCTTAGGATTTTCCTTAAGGTACCCCCCGCCACTCCCAAAATTCACCTTTTGCTTTTGTATAAAGTAAGGAAAGAGAACCAAGGTAACCCTTTAGTCTTCTAACACTGAGTTGTGCCAAGGGCACCAGTAAAAGTGGGGATACATCTGTCCTACTCCCATGGTACCACTATTGGGCAGGTGACATGCTTCCTCCTCCCAGAGTAAACTACCACTAAGAGGGAGTGAGCCCCAGCACATGACCCCAAGGGTTCAGTTCCCTGCCCTCTCCTGGGGCTCTTTCCCCAGCTGTTGCACTGGTATGACACACTGGGCAGCTGGTCCACAAGCACATAGCCCTGGAGACCTGTACCACATAGGTTGCCCAGGATCAGGGTCCAAAAAGTTCATACTGACTTTGGGGGAGTTTCAGGCTCTGTTTCTATGCTCTCCCTTCAAATGAATTTGTCTCAGGTGCCAGAATCTTCAGGTACAGTTCTGCACATTGGAGTAAAATTTGCAATGATCTGTTGGAAAGAGCATTTTTATTTTCAATGGAAGGTGAGAGAGCATAGACCTTTTTGAAAACCTTCTTTCCCTCATCATTTGTATTAAAGTTAACCTCAGACAAATTACTTAACTTCTTTGGGTTAAATAAAGTCTCTTTCAGCTCTGAAATTCTGTCTGTTTGGGTAAGCATTTGGCTATGTTTAATCCATAAAACGCTTAAGGTTTGTAAATTCAGGAAAGTCTGTCAATCAACAAACACTTATTAAGTGCCTACCATGTGCTAGGCATGAGTGCTAAGTGCTGGGGATGTGAAAAAAGGAAAAAGACAGTCCTTGCCCTCAAGGAGTTTTACAACCTACTGGAGTCATGTTTAATTTTGAGCAAAGAATGTTGTCTTTTATGGAGTATTAATGCCATATGGTGGCTCCTTGGGAAATGGGCTCAAGAATAATTTTAGGTAAGGTTACATTTGTGCGCCTGTGGAATAAAATAAGATGAACCAGAGAAAGACGTGAAAAAAGTAACAAATGAATGAGTATTCGTGTTCTCATTGTTTTAGGGACCCAGCGGGCCATTTTTAAGCAAGCCATGAGGCACTGGGAGAAACACACCTGTGTGACCTTTATAGAGAGAACGGATGAGGAAAGTTTCATCGTGTTCAGTTACAGAACATGTGGGTAAGTAATAGAAACCAAGAAATCTAGCTTCGTTTTGACTATAGCTGAATCAAACCACTTTAAATGAGAGCCAACCAAAAATTCTTAATGAACTGCAGTTTATGAAAATTTACCTTCCTCCTTTTCTAGACACACTCTCAGTTGTCAACGTCTCTCTTAAAATGCGGCACTCAGATGTAAGCAGAGTTATAGGTACTGTCTGGCCACTGCAAAGAAGAATTTCTTCCCACAATGTGAACGTTCTAAGATCTATGATCCTAGATGAGGAATAACCCAGTAGATCAGGTCACCCATTGAGGGATGACTTGACACCTGGAGGGGGATATAATAAATGTGTTAAGCATCCAATCTTTCCTGTCCATGACAAAAGTTACAAATGAGAATTCTATGTCTGCTTGCTACCTAGGCATTTTGGGTATATGTGTATTTGGGGAATGGTGGGGAAGGAGCATTTGGGTGCAATAGGTCTTGAGTAAACAATAAAGAAAGACAGGTTTGAGAGAGGAGAAAACAATATAGAGAGATTTGGGCAGCTTGGAGCCCCGGAATGCTCATTTCCAGCTTAAATGTGTGGCCGTCTCCTGTGTCCTTAAATAAATGGTTCGCTGCCCTAACATCTACCCCTCTTCTCCCCAGCCCCCCAAAACCTAACCCAACAACAATTCAGCATCCCTTCAAGCAAGTGTTTTAACTGCCAAACACCATTTCTGGCTCTTGAGTTTGGAGTCAATTCAACTCCAGAAATGCCACATGTACTGCTAGAAGATTCTCAAGTTGAAAGAGCAGCTTATGAATAAAGGGGAACATTATATATACATATATATATCACATATATAAACATACATATATAACATATATACATACTGTATATATATGTTTATATGTAAATATCATATAAAATACCATGTATATATTATATGAGTAAAATATTGTGTATATATATACATACATATTTATAATTCCCTTTAACCAGAAAGTGACATTCCCTTATTGTTTTAATCAAATATTGGATGAATTCTGACATGTCTAGTGTTGTTTTTGGTCATTGCAGCTGGATGAAGGGGCTATGCCCTATTAGGAAAAACAGTGGGATGGGGGACAGTGGTGAATCCTTATTCCATAAGGGAATCAGTGGTCCTCCCCTTTGACCTATTCCTTCTCTATTCTCAATGTCTCTAAGTGATCTTCTTGGGTCTTGCACCCCTCTTTCTTTCTCCCTGACCTGGATTTTTTTTTCCTGATTGTTTTAGATGTTGTTCCTATGTTGGGCGCCGAGGTGGAGGCCCTCAGGCCATATCCATTGGGAAGAATTGTGATAAGTTTGGTATTGTGGCTCATGAGCTTGGCCATGTGGTTGGGTTCTGGCACGAACACACTCGGCCTGACCGAGACCAGCATGTAACTATCATCAGAGAAAATATCCAGCAAGGTAAGGAAACCTCGCTTTCAAGCACCATCTGATAGGGAGGAAGTGCCAATATTAGTCAAGAAAATGAAGTGGGGAGTTTAACAAAGCCTAGGAGGAACTCGCCCTAATTCTGGAGATCATTCATTGTAGTGGTGGTGAGACACATAACATCCTCATTGACCTTGAGGCTGCTGTCACTCAGAAGCCCTTTCCAGGAGTAGGTATGTCCCAGTTTTGTAGATTATAAAGAGAAAATGATTATCTCTGTTTTAAGGGACAATGGATTTGCCTAAAGAAACATCCTCCCCCAGATTCCTAGCTGTCAAGGTGATGTGTTCATGTCTTGTTACTAGTTATATTTCAAAGTTTAGACCTCATCTAATAGATGTGGGTTTTTTCCCCTGCATAAATGACTACATTTCTGGTTTGGACAACATATCTTTAAAAATCCTCTATATAGCGAAATCGCTTTTTTTTTTTCTGGGTCCAGACCTGTGATTTCATCATGTGGAGATCTCTAGGTGAGGAAATTCATTCAAACCATGCAGATCAGCAACTGTTCTGTAAGCTATGGTTTTAGATTTGCCCTGGGCAATGCGAAATAAAATTATTTGTCCAGGGTCACACAGCCAGTATGCGTTATAGGCTAGACTTGAACCTGAGTTGTCCTGATTCCAAGGCTGGCCTGGCATTCACTACACTGGGCTGCCTCTTAGCAAAAACATTTGTATAGGCAATCGAGTGTCTATAAAGTAGCAATAGGTTAAATATTTCCAAAAGGGCTTTATCTGAATGGCCAAGACAGAGAAACTTGTACATCTAAATCATGGAGAAATACATCAATTCAGCTTACATTTTTTCTTATGGGGAATGTTTCTTTGAATATATGATAGTCAAAGGCATATAAATAATACATATTGAATATGACAATATATGTAATGGCAATATAATATATTACATATATGTTGAATATAATATATAATGATGGAGTTTCTATGAAAAAAGCTTCTGTTCAATATATTTGCAACTCTCCAGCAGATAGATTCATCTTTTCATGGATTTTTCTCTTTCTCTTCCATTTGTATGATTGATGCCTTTTTCTTTATATGCTATTTAGGCCAAGCTGATTAAACCCAATCAGTCTCATCATTTTTCAGCTGACGAATTTGGAGTGATCTTGAGGGTTTAGAGAGGAGCAAGATGGAAGAATCTGTGCTTTTCTTTCCAGTTTAAAATCTCAGACTTATTTGAACACATACACACACACACACACACACACACACACACAACTCAGGTGTATGGTGTGGGCTTAATGTGAACCAGGAAGATGATTTTTTCTGCCCAATTGTATCCCTCCTTAATGACATCTTTGCTTTTCCACGGACCTTAATAGTGTGTGTTGTGTCTCAGGTCAGGAGTACAACTTCCTAAAAATGGAAGCTGGGGAGGTGAACTCGCTGGGAGAGACGTACGACTTTGACAGTATCATGCACTATGCCCGGAACACGTTCTCAAGGTTGGAAGCTAAGGTTCTGACTGCTCAGTTCTTTACGGTGCCTCTGGCAGGCCGGGTTAGGATTCTTAGTGATTTCCCAAGTGGGGGGGTGGGTCTCTGAGTATCAGAGAGTGTACAGGTGCCTCCGTCCTTGACGCTCAGCACCCTCCAGCTTGTGGTGAAATAGAATCTAATCAGGAGTCTGCTAATAAGATTTAACCCCATTGTGAAAGCCACTGTTCCATTATTGCTTAATGTCACAACTAGCAAACCGGAAAATGGAGATGATCAAGAGCTTCTGTTTAAAATTTCCAATGAGTGAGTGGGGGTTGGGGGTCGGTGGTGAAGGTGGGGGAGGAAGCCTTTGGAGGAGTGTCCTTGATTTTAACCAGAGCAGCAGTTAACAGCCCTCCTGGAGAAATTAGATTTGTTTCAGAGTTCAAAGGATTTCAGAGCCAGCTGGGAGGGAGCTTCAAGGCCTCAGGTTCAAAGATTTAAAGCTAGAAAGGACCTTAGAGGTCATCCAGGCCAGCCTCCCCATTTTATGGATGGCAGCCCAGAGGGAGGTATATCATTGAGAAGAAGTGCCCGAGCCAAGAACTGAACCCACGTCCCTTGACTCCAAACCCAGCAGCACTCTCTCCACTGTAGCATGCTATTCTTCTAGTTCAATGTCCCCATTTTACAGATGACACACCTGAGGCCCAGAGAAGTAACATGACTTGTCCAAGGTGACACAGTAGCATCACTGGGACTAGAACCTGCATCTCCCCGACTTCTAGTCACTTTGAGATACAAGGCTTTCCTTGCCCTCAGATGTTTAAAAGCTTCTTATGCTCTTGTCAAAGGCTTGAAAGGAACCAAAAAGAAGAAGCAGTCCTTTTCTTGGACCCTCTTTTCAATTCCTGCCTTTCCTTGGAATTTACATAAGAGGAAAAATGCTTGAAAAATTGCATTACATCCCACATCCCCCATTAGAATGTAGGTCCTCACCAGTAGGGGTTGTTTCTTTGTAACTGCATCCTAGCATGCCTATCACTGTGCCTAGCACGTGGTAGCTACTTAATAAATGCCTGTTAGTTGACAGATCCTGTTGAGCAGGGGTACTGAGGTTGGCCAACGTGGTGGTGGGAAGTGGAACGTAACGGGGGGGGCGCACAAATGACTAAGGTAGACTGTGTTAAGTGCTTCAGGGAGGTCTAGATAAGGTGCTAGTTAAAAAAAAATTGATGAGGAAGGGATCACTTTCAGTGGGGCTGGGGGAAGTAGGGAAGGCTCCATACTCTCACATTAATATTATAAAAAAATGGACAATTTTGAAGACTTTTTAAAACCGATGAATGAAATGAGTAGAACCAGGGGAAGAATTCATATGAGAACAATAGTGTAAAGCCCAACAACTTTGAAAGTTTTAAGGACTATGATCGATGTAATGACTCTCCATGATCCCAGAGGACAGATGATAAAATATATTATCCCCTTTTTGAATGACAGGTGATAGATTTAGAGTGCAGACATACATACGTGTTGTTGTTCAGTCATTTTAGTCATGTCTGACTCTTTGTGACTCATTTGGGGTTTTCTTGGCAAAAATACTGGAGTAATTTGCTATTACGTTCTCCAGCTCATCTTACAGATGGGGAAACTGAGGCAAACAGGCTTAAGTAACTTGCCCAGGGTCACACAGCTAGGAAGTATCTGAGGTTAGATTTGAACTGAGTCTACACCCAGCACTCTATCCACTATGCCACCTGGCTGCTCAAATATATGTGTGTATATTTCTATATCTATATCTATCTGTATGTGTATGTCTGTATGTAGACATATGTACATATGCACATACATAGGCACATACACAATATTTGTACACAGCCAATGAAGAGTTTTGTCTTGCTTAATTGTGTGTATTTGTTATAAGGAATTTTTAAAAAATCTTTTTTTTCCCCAAAGGATGGGAAATGGGAGATGAAATAGATTTCTGTTAATTAAAAAACAATTAAAATTGATATATATGGGTGGGGTAGGTGCCACAAATGTGGAATGTTGTTTGTACATTTGGGTGAGATCACTGTATTATTAGTTTTGCTTTGTTTTACTTTGTTCCAAAAGACCTCTGATGGAGTGGGAGCAAATTTATATTTGCTCTGTAAATGTAATATAAAAAACAAAATGTATCAACAAAACTTTTTTATGTTTTTAAAAGAAAGATTCATAGAGGTAGTGGCCCTGGAGGTGAGCCATTTGGGCCTCAATTTTTTCTTTTGCAAAGTGAAAGTTGCATCAAATGCTTTCTAAAGTTCCGTCTAGCTCTCCAGCGCTGTGAGTCGGCTTTCTGTGAAACAGAGACAACCAGAGTCTTCAGTTCCATTCAGAGACTCAAGCTTGAGGGACAGTACAGGGGTCTAGCACCCTTGATCCCAAGGCCAGTTTTCCGGATCCTGGGCTTTGCTGCCTCTGGGCTGTAGGTGGGTCAGACAGTATCAGGGACTGAGATGATCCATGCATTTTGGAAATGAAACAGGAGGCAGGCTTCCTATTGGATCTGGTTTCATCACATCTGATCCCAATTTAGAGTTCTGAATCAACAAGCTGAGACTCGGTGTCAGCATGGGGTGAGTTCACTACAAAGGTAGGACCGTAGGAGTTAGGCCTGGAAGGGTACCTCGGAGATCATTTAGTTCAGTTCTCCCCTCCTTTTACAGCTGAGGAAACTGGTACCCAGAGACCTGAATTGATTGGCTCAAGGTCAAGCAGGGGCTGAGTAGCAGAGCTGGGGTGTAAGCTCAGGTATTTTGTCCTGGAATCCAGTCCTCTTAACGACACACAGCTGCTCTCTGGACATTAGAGTCCATTGCTAAGCTGACCCCCTATGAAATGTCTGTTACTGGAAGAGGCATGGGAAGAATGGAATTCAAACATGCAGTACATTTCACTTAGTACTGAAGCCCTGGGATGCAGTGTGGGTGTATTCTGTGATAAGCAAATGTTGAATAGATCTTTGGAACTGAAGTACCTTCTGAGCTCCTCAAATCAAGGCTAAAGCAAAGCATCCGCTTCATCTCAAAGCTCCCTCCCCTGTCAGGCTTCTGAAGGCTTTCAGAAAATGGACCTAGCGGATGAACAGAGCTGAAAGGGGCCTCCAAGTCCATCTTGTCTGGCCCCCTCGTTTTACTGATGAGGAAACAGAACCCTGGTGATTCACTTAAGCTCATAAAGATAGTTAGGTCCCAGGGGTGGACCTCATGTACATTAAGAGAGATAGAGATAGAGAGAATAACACAAGACTTACAATTAGAAGGCCAGGGTTCATAACTTAGTTTTTCATTAACTGCGTGAGGCTGAGAGTCAATGTAGCAGAGTAGAAAGAACAATGGGTTTGGGGTCAAAAGACCCAAATTTGGATGGTGATTTTTTTTTTGGTCCCAGCCACTTATAAAGGCCATTTGCTAAGGTGTTGACACAATACATGTATGACCTTGGGTAAGACACTCTTTGGGACTCAGTCTCCTCATCTGCAAGATGAGAGGATTGGACTCTAAGACCCCCGATAGCTCTAAATCTAGGATCCTATAATCACTAAACCTCCCTGAGTTTTCGTTTCCTCATTCATAAGATGGGCATTTCTTTAACATATGCTTCATCTGTAAAATGGGGATAATAATTCTTTCACTACATGCTTCATAGAATTGCACAGACTCGGTGAGACTCTATACAAATGTTGGCTAAAGTCTTGTTCATGGGCCTCGTTATGCTACGCGTACTTATATATATCTTTATAAACTCCTGGCTGGTAGATAGTGTCTCATTCTTTGTATCTCTAATGCCCAGAATAGCATCTGGCACATAGCTGGGGCTTCATAAATGCTTGTCCATTGACTGACTGATTATATAAAAGAAGTGACCCTGGGGTCCCATAAAGGCTATCCCAGCTGAGGGCATAGTGTAAGCCTAGTCAGGGCCTGCCAAACTAAAAAGCCTTCCAGCAGAGGCCCAAGAATGGGCAGTGTGTCTGCCATCCAAATGCCATCCATACTCACTCCACTCAGAGAGACTCCTTGCTAGAGCACTGACACCAGGTGATGAATTTTTTTTGGCCCCAGCAGCTTATAAAGGCCATCTGTTAAAGCATTGAGCTGTGGTGCTCCGCATCATTGGAGGGAGTACCCTTTGTGATGAAACTGCGTAGCCTTGGAATATTGAATAGATATTTCAGTATGATTTTTAGCACCTTCAGCGGCTTTGCTAGATGGGTTTTAAATGACCTTGTTTAGTGGTACTCCTGCCACATTTTATAATCAGGGTGTTTACAACAATGAAGCCTCTTCCTTTATATTCAGCAAAAATTTCTCTGATTTTTTCCCATGTTATTAGCCCTACTGATACACCTCATTTGATGACAGCCTGAGAATACAGCCTCTTGTAACCCCTTAAGAACAGAATTTCTTCCAGTTGGGAAGGAGACATGTTATTCTTGGCGGGGGGTGGAGCAGAGAAGAATATCCTCCCCCTCCTTAAATATTGACCAATTTCCTTAACCTTTCTCCCTCCAGTTCCTTGGAAATTTTCTGCCCTTCTTCTGTCTTCACTGGCTTTGTGATATTGGTGGTATCTTTGGGGGCTTAACTGGACAGATTTGGAGGAGATGAGGAGACGGTTCTCTACCACAGAGGTTACTTTGTTTTAGAGAACCCCAATCCGGTATGTTTATTCCTCGAGGCCTCTACAGAATTTTTTCTGAGTTTAGCAGAATATAAACGGAAAGGATTGTCAGACGCACAAAGGTGATTATTACGTTGATTTACTCTGGGAGTACCTTGAATTATGAACTTTTTAACACCCAGAGCTCTTCAAATGCTCAGAAAGCAATGGGGGGATTTCCCCCCACATTAGCCATGTGTGGACCGATGTGATATCTCAAATTGTCAGTCAGGCAGTGAACATATATTAAGCATCTGCTCTGTGCCAAGCTCTGCTCTAAGTGCTGAGGATTCAAAGAAAGACAAAGGGCAGTCCTTGCTCCAAGGGAGCTGATGGCCTAATGGAGAAGACAACATGCTAGCAATTATGTACAAACAAGCTATGTACAATAATCAACAGAGAGAAGACGCTAGAATTAAGAAGGACCAGAAAAGGATTCCTGTAGGGGGTGGGATTTCAGAAATTGTCTTCAGTCAATCAATCAATAAATGTCTATTGAAACTTAAGCACTATGCTGTGGATTGAGGGAAATATAAAAAAAGTGAAAGATCTGGTCTCTTGGCCCTGCAGGGCTTATGGAGATGTAAGGGAGGAGACGAGACAGATATAGTCACATAGAGAGATAAGTGATAGTATCAGTATCAGTATGGGTCAGGAAGACTGGAGTTTGAATAATTCTGCCTCACACCCTTGTTGTATGAACCTGGGCAAGTCACTCATCTATAAAAACAGGGATAATAATAGTACCTGCCTCCCAGAGTTGTTCTAAGGATCAAATGAGATGTCATGTGTAAAAGTACTTTGTAAACCTAGTGCCATATAAATGTTCGTTATTAGTAGTAGTAGTAACAGTAGCAAAGATGACTCATTTGAGTTCCATCCCAACAGAGACTGTGTCATTTTTGTCTTTGTATCACCAGGGATTAGCACACTGCCTAGAATGGAGTAACTACTTAATAAAAGTTTCTTGATTTATTGATTGCTATAGGAGATCGGAGGAAGAGAAATCACTTTTAACTGGAGAAGCCAGAGAGCACTCCGTGGAGGGGATGGAACTTTGAATCACAGGATCTTGGCACGTAGCTGGTAGAGTGAAGTCATGAAAACCTGAGTTCAAATCCAGCCTCTGACACTTACTCGTTGTGTGACCCTGGGCAAGTCACTTAAACAGTCTCAGTTTGCTCATCTGTAAAATGGAGATAACATAGCACCTACCTCTTGGGGTTGTTGTGAAGACCAAATGCAATCATACATGAAGCACTTTGCAAAGCACGCTGTGAAGGGTAGTTCTTATCATCATTATCACTGTGGAATTTTGGACCTAGAAGGGATTGTAGAGATTATCTAGTCCAGCCATCTCATAGATGAGTAAACCCAGGCCCCAAAGTTTACAATGAGACACGTTTGGCCTTATGATTCCAAGCCTGGCACCCTTCCCACTATACTCCACTTTCCCCTTGAATGGATCCCTTTTTTTGTTTGTTTGTTTGGAGGCAATTGGGATTAAGTGACTTGCCCAGGGTCAAATAGCTAGTAAGTGTCTGAGGCGGGATTTGAACTCAGGTCCTTCTGACTTCAGGGCCAGGCACACCTAGATGCCCCTCTTGGACTGGATCTTTAAGAATGGGCAAGATTTACCTGGGTGGAGAGGTAGAGGGGGTGGTGGTTTTTAATCTAGGCACTGAAGAAATGTTTGTTCAATTGAATTGAGTTAAAGGGGGTGGGGAAGGCATTCCAGACTGTTGGCATGAGATGAACAAAGGCACAGAAATGGGTATGGACAGATATTTATTGAGCACCTACTCTATACAGAGGACCACAGTCCCGGACACTGGGGATGGAGAGGGGTACAAGGATGAGGATGACATTTTTTTGTCCTCATGATGTTTACCAAATCCCTCAAAAAAATTAGCACATAGAATAGGATGTAACAACTGCTTCAAGAGATATGAGCCAGCTGCAGTAGAAATTTGGGGAAAGGAGACTTCAGATTATTGTTTGAGGGAACTATAGTGCTGGTAGGAAGGTGGCATTTAAGGAAAGGTTTGATGGGGTCTGAGGAACTTTAAAAGTTTCCAATTATGGCCCTCATTGTTTAATGAGTTTTTGGTTTTGCCCTTTTCCTGAAACCTTCCAGTGCTTCATTGTGGCATGAAGTTAACCAACCTTGACTTTGCAAAGGTTGTATCTGTGAAATGCAAGCTCTCCCTGGTCCTAGGAGCTGGAGAGGTTTTATCTGTGGACCTAAGGAATAATAAAGGCCAGGATTTATATATCCCTCTAAGGTTTGCGTAGCCCTTGACGTTTATTATCTTAGCTGATTCTGTCACCAGTCTGTTATCTGAAGACCAGCCTAGCTAGGTTTGGAGAGACTCCTCGCCAGACATAGCCACTTGGTGCTGATTCTTTTCAGTCACAGCAGCTCATATAGACTGTCTACTTAAGGCATAGAGGAAGTGCAATCTTTGTTAGTGAAGGGAATGCCAAGCTGACAGCTGGGGATTCTTTCAATAATGAGTTTTCAGTTCTGTCCAATTCAACTTGGGACTTTCTGAATTTATGCTCCTTTTCCCAGGTCTGTCCCAATAGAACTTAGGGCCATTCACTCAATTGCAGCACTTTAGCCAATTCAACAATAAAACAGGTTGTTGTTCAGTCATGAACAACCAACCCTTTGTGACCCCATTTGGGGTTGTCTTGGCAAAGATACTGGAGCGGTTTGCCATTTCCTTCACCACTGGATCCATTTTGTCAGGCCATCAGAGGTTAAGTGACTTGCCCAGAGTCACACAGCTAGGCAGTGTCTAAGGCCATATTTGAACTCAGGTCTTCCTGAATCCAGGCCCAGCACTCTATCCACTGAGCCACCAGCTGCCTCAATAAAACAAGACTTATTCTTTTTCTTGCCTCCCTTAGGATGTTGGTCAGTGGAGACTCCAAGGCTTCTGTGTAGTTAGCTTCTAGAAGACAATTGTTAGGGTAAGCTTCTTCATGAAGAATGGATTCCATTCCTCTGGCCCCTCTCTCCCTAGGAGCCATGTCTTATAGAAACACAGCACCTCTGATTTCGAAATGGCCTCTGAGATCCTCTAGCCTGACCCCTACCTGAAGCATGAGTTCATCTAGAGTAGGTGGAATTATGCAGCTAATCAACCTCCAAGTAAAGACCTCTAGTGTTAGGAAGCAGCCCATTTCACTTTAGCGCAGCCATCAAAAGAAAAAAAGATAATGATTGTACTAAATCTAAATCTCCTCTCTTTAATTTACTAGTCAATTAGTTAACAAGCATTTACTAAAAGTTTCCTATGTGTCGGACATTTGTTTCCACAATCCGGCTAGCAGCTTCTGTGGGGGTTTAAGATCCACCCACAGCCAGTACCCAGAAAGCTGCCAACAGCATAGGTTCTTTTGATCTGCTTAACTAAGGAAAGCAAGGTGAAAGGGTTTGACAAGTTAAAGTAATTCAGCATACAAATATTATCCACTTAGCTCAGGTGAAAAAGACCAGCACACTGAACTTCAGAGCAAAATACAAACAAATTACAAATATGGACAGACAGACCTTGTCTGATTCAAATCCCAATACATAGTCACCAGAGTTCAACAAAGTCTCAGCATCTGCGGTTACAAGCTGGAGGGCTCCTTAGCTACAGCCGCCCAGAGTCTCCTCATCAACACCATCTCAAGAACCCTAAACAAATTACAAACAGACAGACTCAATATAATTCATAGTTACCAACATCTAGGTGGAGCCCGGGAACTCAGAACAAGGGCTGGCCCAGAGTCACACGCACCACCACTGCTGTGGGAAAGAGCTCCAAGGAAGAGGAGGCCAACCCCTAGTTTTATATCTTTTTCAGCATCAGGGGTGAGTCACACATGCAACTCACCCACGTGACCTAGAATCGTCACAAAGAGGTGGACTTGAACCCACGTGGTCTAAAAGCCTCTGATGTCCCAGACATATAAACTAGGCCCTCCCTGGAGTTAGCCCCACCTTAGTTGCCAATCCACACCCACATAGATTCCACACCTAATAGGGTTTGGGCCTGGGGCTTAGCACCTAGTAAGGCTCAATGAAATAACACTCAAAGCAAACAAAAGCCAAACTCTTCAAGGGCACTAAGTGCTAAGGAGCCCATTTTGCTTACCTACACAACACTGTGTTAAATGCTGGGGATACAAAGAAAAAGCAATAAAAGTCCCCAATCTCAGGGAGCTCTCATTCTGACAGGGGAAACAACATTTTTAAAAAATGTACACACAAGAGATATATAGTGAAAATGGGAGGTGATCTCAGAAGGAAGGCACTGGGGGACCAGGAAAAGCCTGCTGCACAAGTTAGGACCTGACTGAGTCTTGAAAGAAGCCAGGGGAGCCAGGAGGTAGAAGAGAGATAGATCACTCCAGGCATGGGGGATAACCAGTGAAGAGACTAGGAGTTGGGAGATACTCTGTTATGGCTAAGGAATAGCAAAAAGTTCATTGATGATAGACTAACAAATAAAGTGTAAGGGGGCAGCTAGGTAGCACCATAGTGCATAGCATGCTAGACCTGGAGTCAGGAAGACTCATCTTCCTGAGTTCAAATCCAACCTCAGATGCTTACTAGCTATGTGACCTTGGGTAAGTCACTTAACTCTATTTGCCTCAGTTTCTTCATCTGTAAAATGAGCTAGATAAGAAAATGGCAAACCACTCCAGTGTCTTTGCCAAGAAAGTCCAAATGGGGTCACAAAGAGTCAGACATGGCTAAAAACAACTGAACACCAACAAACAACAAAATGTAAGGAGACCAGCAAGATAGGAAAGGAACCAGGTTGTGAAAGCCAAATAGAGAATTTTATATTTGATCCTGAAGGTAACAGGGAATAGTAGGAAGGAACCTCAGAAGCCTTCTAGTCTGACCTATAACTGACCAAGAATGTTTTCTACAAGCAATGATAAGCACTGATCATTTCTTCTCCATTTGAAAACCTCCAGTGAGAGTGGACCCTCATGGCCCAATCCACCACCTACTCCTGGGCTGTTATCATTGTTAAACAGGTTTTCCTTACATTGAACCCAAATTTCCTTCTCTACCACTTCTACCCATTACTCTTTATTCAGTCCTCTTGGACCAAGCATAACAAATCTAACACTTCTTCTACATGGTGACCCTTCCAAGGATGAAAAATAGCTGGCATCCTATTTCCTGCCCCTCTCCATCCCAGACTCCCAAGTCTTCTCTTCTCCAGGGTACACATTCCCAGTTTCTTCAATCAATCCTTACATGGCATAGTCTCCAGTACCCTCACCATCTTGGTTATCCTCAAATGGTTACCTTCCAGATTGTACATGTGTCTTCCGAAATGACCTCAGGGATCGAACACAGTAATTCCATTGTGGTCTGATGAATATAGTCTACAGTGCAGTCTAATGGGACTCTGTTCATTCTGATCATTATACTTCTCAACATCAACTACAATACCATTAGCAGAGCATATGTAACCTTGGATTGAAAACTGGCTTCAGAGCCAGGAAGGCTCCAGGTCTGACTCTCACACTGGCTGAGACATGGCCCTGGCAAATCATGTACGCTCTTAGAACTCTAAGAGCTCTGTGTCTGTATGTTATTAATCAGTCAATCAGCATTTATTCATAGTGCCAAGCACTGAGTGCCAGGTGCCAGGGATGAAAGAATTCCTATCAACAAAGAGCTTACATTCCACTGGGGAGACAACAAGTACATTTCTAAACCTATATAGCACAAATATAAATTTTACAAATACAAATATGTGTATAAAGTAGTTAAATACAAGGTAGCTTGGAAGGGAGGCCACTGGCAGTTGGGGGATGGGGGTGTCAGGAAAGGCTTCATGTAGAATATGGTACTTGAGATATATTTTAAAGGAAGAGAAGGACTCTGAGATGGTGGCAAATAGAGACTACATTCCTAGCATGTGTGAAGGCATGGAGATGAAAGGTCGAGTTTCATGTGTGTGAGGAACAGAGAGAAGGCCTGTTTGGCAGAATCATAGACTGCAGGAGACAGGGAGGTCAAATATATACTAAAGGAAAATTACTTTTGGCATTAGTGGTAGACTGGATTGGTGAGAGACTTGAGCAGGGACATTAAGTAGGAGGCTTTCGCAATAATCTAGTTGAGAGGCGATGAGGACCTCCATACTCGTTGTGTGAGTGGAGAGAAGGGGTAAGATGTGGGATGAAAGATGTTGTAAAGATAGACATGGTGGAATTTGGTAACTGATTGGATATGGGGTGTGAGGGTGAGTGAAGAGTACAGTATAATGCAGCTGAAATTATAGACCTGGGCAACTGGAAAGATAGTTGATGACTTCAACAAAAATAGTAAAGTTTGGAAGAGAAGAGAATTTTGGGGCAAAGATAATGAGTCAAGTTTTGACCATGTTGAGTTTAAGATGTCTCTGAGCTGTCAAATCTAAAATGTTCATTAGGCGATTAATTAGTGATGAAGGTCTAAAACTCAGGGAAGACACTAGAGATGGAAATATATCTGGGAGTTCTAGTTAAACTCATGAGAGCTGATAAGGTTATTACCACAAGACTGAACACAGAGAGAGAAGAGAAGAGAGCCTAGGATGGAACTTTAAGGAACACCCACATTTAGGAGGAGTAATATGGGTAATAACCCAGCAAAGGAGACTGAGAAGGAATGGCCATACAGGTAGGAGAACCAGGAGGAAGGTATCACAAATACCCAGAGGAGAGAGTATCCAGGAGTCAGTAATGTGCAGTATAGCTGGTAGTTTAAGAAGAATGAGGACTGAGAAAAGACCATCAGATTTGGCAATTAAGAGATTTTTGGTAATTTTGGACAGAGCAGTTTTAATTGAGTGATAAGGTCATGAGGCAGAGTAAATAAGAGGATAATTAGTGAAGACAGTGAATTTAGATTTTTTTTTCCACCAAGGAATTTGACTGAGAAAGGTAAGAGAGATATGGGATAATGGCTTGAGGGGATGGTAGGGTCTAGTAAAGGCTTTTTAAGGATAGAAAGAGAAGTATATTTGAAGGCAGTTGCAAAGAACTAGTAGATTGGGAGAGATGAAGACTTGAAGGGGGTGGTGAATGATTGAAGATTTATTCTACTAGATAATATGCTAGGAAATGGGATCAAGTCCACAAGTGGAGAAGTTGGCCTTGGTGAGGAAGGCCATTTTTTTCATCACAGACTGGGGAAAAGGAGGTAAGAAAGGGGGAGAATGTCAGAGGGGCTTGAGATAAAAAGAATGGGAGAATAAGATGCTCACATCAAATAAACTCAGTTTTCTCAATAAAGAGGCAAAGTGGTCAGCTGAAAAGGTGCTGAACTCAGCTGATATAGGAGGCTTGAGAGGTTTGGAATAGCCTCTGTGGGGAGCGCAATGGGGAATCAATTGAAATAAAAATACCGAAATAAAATAACTCCCTTGCTATAGTGAGAGACCAGTTGAAGTTGGATAGCATGAATTTATAATTTATCTAGGGGGCACAACTGAGACTTCCTTCAGCAATATTCATTGGCTGATGAGGAATAGAAGAGAAACTGGGTGGTGAGAATAATCCAGGGCTGAAGTTTGGTAACAGATGAATGGAGTGGGATAGGACAAAGGGGCAAGAGATTCAAGAGCAAGAGGTGGAATAGAGTTGAAATGGAACAATTAGGTTGAGACTAGAGAGAGAGGGGAGAGTGAAATCAATGCAGGGGTAAGCACTTAGGGGCCAGAGAGATTGACGATCTCTGATGGTAAAGAAAAGGTTTAGGAGGAGTATGCATTTTCATACAAATTATGTTTAGCTGTGCCTCCCCCATCCTTTTCATTGTGAAATCAATTATTTGAACTTTACATTGATTGGTATTGAATTTAATCTTAAGAGCTTTGCTTCATTGCTCTAGGCTGATGCGGTTTGGGAGGATCCTAACTTTATATTAGCTATATTTCTCCTCTCAAATTCATGTCACCTCTAAATCTGATAGGCATGCTATCTTCATCCAAGTCAGAAATGTTAAACAGTATAGGATTAAGGACAGATACTTAGAGTACTAATGGCTTTCATAACAATATGGCATTTATATTTGGTGCTTTTATGTAATGAGCATTTATTTTTATTATAAGCATTTATACGGTGCTTTAAGGTTTGCAAAGCACTGTATAAATATTATCTCATTTTATCCTCACAACACCCCTGAGAGGTAGGTTCTATTCTCTCCATTTTACAGGTAAGGAAACTGAGTCACAGAGAGCTTAAATGATTTGTCTGGGGTCACCCAGCTAGTATCTGAGTCCAGATTTGAACTCAGGTGTTCTTTATTCATTTCATTACCCAGCTGCCTTGATACCACCCTCAAATATCCATTGATGACAACTTTTTGGGCGTGGTCATTCAGTCAGTTCCGGATCTAACTATATAACTTAATGTACTATTTTCTAGCAATTATCTTTTAATCTTGTCCTCACGAATAGCATAAGAGACTTCGTCAGAGATCATTGGTCTTTAGTATGGATGTCTGGGACCACGCAAATAAGTCTTGTGCTTCTTCCAAGTGACAGGCTTTGAAATATTTGAAGTCTTCTATTTTTTTTTTTTTCAGGACGAACATCCCCAAATTTGTTTAACTATTCCTTATACTCCATATTTCTTGAGCTCCTCACCATCCTACTCTCCCTTTTCTGGACATACTCAATTTAGTGAATGTTTACTAAATCACAACGGCTGGAACTGAACACAGATGTGATCTGACTAGATGGAGAATAGTTAGACCATTTTCTCCCTATTTAGAAATACTCTATTCCTTTTGATGCAGGCTTGAGTTTAGATGGGTCTTCTTTGGCCAGGAATTCACACAATTGACTTATTTTGAGCTCACGGTCCACTGAGATCCCTAGGACTTTTTCATATGAACTTTTGTCTAACCTCTCTTTGCTAATTGTGTTCTTGTGTAGTTGATTTTCCCTTCACTTAATAGTATTTTTTTTCAATGAAAGATAATTTTCAATATTCATTTTTATAAGATTTTGAGTTCCAATTTTTTTCTCCCTCCCTTCCTCCCCTTCCCTTTGCCCAAGATGGCCAGCAATCTAAGTTATACATGTACAGTCATATTAAACATATTTCCACATTAGTCATGTTGTGAAAGAAGAATCAGGACCAAAGAGACGTAACTGATTTTTAAGATCCGGGTATTCACCCTCTCCCCATCTTGCTCATGAGAATATTATGATTCTTCCCTGTCCAAACATACACAAATCATAGCTCTAAGATGGTATGATTATTTTCTACCAACTCTACTGTTATTTGGTAGTTAATACTTATATGGCATCTATTTTTCTTTCAAAAAGCAGATTGTTATTTGGCTAATGTGGAAATTTGTTTTGCATGACTTCATCTGTATGATGGGTATCACATTTCTTGCCTTCTCAATGGATGGGGAAGGGAGTGGAGGGAAGAAGAGAATTTGGCACTGAAAATTTAAAAAATAAAATGGGAAAAAGTAGATCGTTATTGATATATTTCCTCTTGTACTTCTCCCCTCTCCCTTCCCTCTTTTAAAACAAATATATTTTTAAAAGGAATAAGAACAGACATATGTAGCTTTTTAAGATTTGCAATGTACTCTGCTAACAATAACCCTGCAAGTGTAAGTATTATCATACCAAGTATTTTGCAAACCTTAAAATGTTATGTACATTTCTATCATCATCATCATAATCATCATAGTTTGGTCTCCCTCATCATCTACAACCAGGTTAATGGTACTGTTAGACGAATTTGAATTCACAGCTTTGAGCCCCCACTGATGTTCCTCATTATACAAGAAAAAGCCCAGTCATACATTAATTCAGAGCAAAAGGTATTAAATATAATATCAAGGCAAATAACAAGGAAAAATCCCCTGTATACAAAATGGCCCCGTCTCTAACAGACTCATGTCAAGCAATGGGAGAGGGACATTCTCCAAACATTTATGCTCCTAGGTCTTCCTTGCAGCTTTTCCCTCTCTTATCGCTTTGCTTATGGTGTAATCTTCTAGTGGTACCTTGGAAATAACATAAAGTCTAGAAGCAGAGGACCTAGCTTCAAACTCTACCTCTTGCACTTACTACCTTCGTGATCTTGGGCCTTATCTTTACCCATTTATCCTTCCTGGCCTCAGTTCCCTCATCTGTATATGGGAAGGTTGCGCTGGATGGCCTGATCTTACTTGTGAACTTGTAAATCTGCTTTACCTTATGGCAAAGAAGGATCTCCTGTGGTCTTCTTTGGTGATGATTTTTCTAATGACAAAGCAATGGGCGTAAACTCTGAGATTTCTTAGTAATGGGAACTTTTTTGGAGAAGGATGTGAAGATGGAAGGAGGCGGGTATGAGCCCCCAGCAGTTCATTAGTGCACAGTATCATCACTAGTGAGGCTGTTCACACTCCTGGGCTTATAGATAGCAAGGCTGGAGCAGTTTTGTTGTAAATCCTTCGCATCCAGGGGACTGGAGATCCCCTTAAGTCAATTTGTTGTTAACATTCTACATAGCAGGAACATTACACATTTTCCTTGTTCTCATGTGATGGAGCCTTCCCACCCCTACCCTGATATGTGTCTTCTGTATCAATCAGCCCACGGACAAGTGTTTATGCAACATCTGCTGTGTACCAACACCGCAGCACACTCTGGGATGGTCCACATGCTATTCCTGATGCCTCTGAGTTATTTGGTGTGGTAGTGGCACAAAGTCTATAAAACGCCCACTCTTAAGCCTTTAATGAGTCACTGAAATACTCAGTTTACATCAATATAGAGGCACTTAGACCATCAGGCCTGCAAAAGATTTGACAAACTTGGCAGAGTTGTTTTCCCACTGGAAAGTGAGCTGGCAGCTGATAAACTGGAATGTTAAAACATAAGCACATGGGTGAATGAAACCTTTTTAGTCATGGGGGGGAGGGGTTCCCTGGGGAGTCTCAAGGGTGGGTAGGAATGTTGATGGGATTACAGGGAAGGGAAGTGGGGACTGGAACTCTGAGCTCAAATGGCCTCGTGGGCTCACTTTTAAAAAAAAACTTTTATTTCCCTCCCCCATAGAGGAGTTTTCTTAGACACGATTCTCCCCCGCCGGGATGACAATGGTGTGCGACCAACCATTGGCCAACGAGTTCGGCTCAGCCAGGGAGACATAGCCCAAGCCAGGAAGCTGTACAAGTGCCCAGGTAATCACAGTCTTTTCCCATGACTCCCATTCATTCTGCTCAGCTCTGTATCAAAGCTCATTATCTATTAGGGAATATTTCCCTTTGGTGAAAGAACTTGGAAATCCTAGAGAGAGCACCAGGAGGAGGCAGATCCGGGGCTCTCTGGTGGTTTGACATTTCCAAGAGTCTTTCCATTGCTTGCTTTTGTATCCACGTTATCATTTCAAAAGGCACTTAGCGGGTGTTTCCTCGGAGGTGATGCTAGGGGAGATGCTACCCACAGTCCACGTAACACTGGTAAGGGCTGACATTTTGCCACTGCTAGGCTTACAAGTGCTTTGTCTATGTTATACCCTTGAAAGACTTCGGCCGAATTTGGGCCCTAGGTATTTCGAGGACACCAATAAGGATGCTTGTGTCCCATGAACCTTAACCCAACTAGATGAAGGCACTTGAGATTTTGGGGAAAACCTTGGCTTTCTAAACAGTAAGTGTAGATTGGAGCAAGAGGTATTTGTAAATAGGAGGAGGCTCTTGCTGGCTGGGAGGAGAACAAGGGCAGGGATGAGGCCCAGAGCAATCTGGGACTTGTCCCATTATGAAAAATCCTTGGCAATGCATGGAGCCCAACTGTTAGTCATCTAGGAATGTGTTAGGGTTGAAATGCAGGACATAAATCTCATGTAACCTTGCTATATTTAAAGGGTAACCTTATCGCGATGGCTAGCAAATGCCAGGCAGCCACACGGTAATTTATATGTTCTTGCAGATTATTGGTAATTGCAGTAAAACAACTTCCATTTCACCTTCGCTGGTGTTTGCTGACCCGAGGAATTCTGCCTGTGCCTGGCAGTCAAGTGGTAAAATGATACTGATGGCCCGTTCTTCTAGGATTTCCCTAGTCTGATCACGAGGAGTGATCTGTTTGCTTTCTCTGTGCTCAAAAAATACGGACGACTTACACACAGTAATTGCAAGCGAGGATATTTATCCGCGTTTGATTTGAGTTGAAGGCTAGAAGGGGTTCTTGAGTTTCTTAGAGTTTGGTGTCACCTTAATGGGGGGGAGAGGTAAATGACAATGCCTGCTGTCATAAACATTCAGGAAGTTGTGAGTATTCAGCCACATCACTCATTGGCTTTGTACCATCAAATAAATATATGCTTCCCAAGTTCCAGAGAACATCCTACTTAGAGGTCCCAGGTACCTACGTTCAGGTCATTTAAAAAAAATAAAAACACAGAAGAACAATGGGAAAAGCCATTGGTATTAGTGTTTATAGCCTATTAGTGTCCAAGGATGGCATGGCTGATTGGGAGATTATCTGGTTTTACTGTTTCTGGGCAGGCTTATTACCACTGCTCATTTTCTGGTCATTTTTTTTAGCCCAGTAGCACCTTTGCCAAATATTGGAAGGCAGGAAAAGAGAAAAAAATCACTGTCAAAGCCTATCTTTTCTACTTGTTGGAGAATTCAGGATTTGCTGGGGAAAGAGCTTAGACTGAAGAGATAAAATATGAGATGCCCTGGCCAGGGTCACATTGCCCTGGCCAGGGTCATTCCACAGTTACATCATTAACATGGCCAAATCCCACTTGCCATCACATGGGGAAACCACATTATGGGGATGATGACATTCAGCCTTGGCTGCAACTTGGATGGAATAGCTCTCGAACCAACTGCCCATGGCAAAAGGTTTCACTCAACATTGTGTGTTCACAGAACCAGTTGTGTGGTACATAGAATGGAAAGACAGAGAAATTGGGATTCCAGTCTTGCCTCTGCCACTTACTCTATGGGACCTGGGGCAAGTCATTAACATCACTGGGCCCCAGTTTCCTCATCTGTGAAATCGAAATGAATGCTTGTATCTTTTGTGTCTATGCAAATCAGTTGTCCCAGTTCCTTCTCTCCGTTTCTCTCAATCAGAACAGATGAACTGCTAGGTCAGTCAATAGCACGCAGCTCAGCAGGTCCTGTGATAGCAGGTCAAATGAGATAATATGTAGAAGGCACCTTACAAATCTTAAAATGCTATAGAAATGCTAGCTATAATTACTAATAAAATGAAGTGCTGGGGCAGGTAGGTGGCATAGCACATAGAGCAGCGGCCCTGGAGTCAGGAGGACCTGAGTTCAAATCAGATGGTTGACACACTAGCTATGTGACCTTGGGCAAGTCACTCAACCCCTATTGCCCTGCCTTTCTCCTTCCAAAAAATAAATAAATCAAAATAAATCAAAAATACGTAAAAAAATAAAATGAAGTGCCTTGACCTTTTTGTAAGAATCACACAACGCTAATATAATGTAACAGATACAATGTATACATTAATATACGTATATCATGCAAGGTCCTAATCGGTGGAGATAATGAACTTCCCCAGAGTGGTTGCATCATTCTAATTTGCATTGCATATTTCCAGTGAACTGGAACCAGTTACAATATTTTGTCTAATTATACTTAATTTCAAATAGTTATGAATTATACCCAGTTTATATCATAATAAATATCACATTTGTTATATTATGTATATAAAATCTAATTTATATTATCATTGTTCTTTGACCTAATTTCAGTAGTAGGGTGCAGCTGGGTGGTACCACAGCGCTTAGAGTGCCTGGCTTTGAGTCAGGAAAATTCATCTTCCTGAGTTCAAATCTGGCCTTAGACACTTAAGAGCTGTGTGACCCTGCGCAAGTCACTTAACCTTGTTTGCCTCAGTTTCCCCACCCGTAAAAGAGCCGGAGAAGGAAATGGCAATCAACCCAGTATCAGGCACAACTGAAAACAACTGGACAACAATTTCAATAGTGCATATTCAAATACACGTGACTTTAGGAGATTCATTATTCACATTAATTAGCACCTAGCTATAAACATACACATGTTTAGGCATATAAAATAATGATGATAATCATAATAACAATGATAATCTTTATATAGCACTTACCGTATGCTAGGCACTGTACTAAATAACACTGGGAAGAAGGCGTTATTATTGTCATCCCCATTTTACAGGTGAGAGAAAGAGGCAAACAGAGGTTAAGTGACTTGCCCAGGGTCATGTAGTCAGATACACAGTTAAATGTCCGAGGCTGAATTTGAACTCAGGTCTTTCTGACCCCACTCTATCCACTGTATCCTCTAGCTGCTGCCAACTACATAACTTGCATTATTTTATTTATATGCAGTATATATAAATGCACATATACACGCATACATACATATATGCAGACATATATTCACATGCATGTGTATATGTGTTTATGCATGTGTATATACACACTCAGATGTACATATATACACACATATACATGTATGTATAGTGTTGGCACAGTAGATAGAGTAATGTCCCTGAAGTCAGAAAGACCTGAGTTCAAATCTAGCTTCAAACACTTACTAGCTGCATGACTTTGAGCAAGTCACTTAACTCCATTTGCCTCAGTTTCCTCATCTGTAAAATGGAGCTAATAATAGCATCTACCTCCCAGGGTTGTTGTGAAACCTGTTTGATGATATGTTTGCAGTGTTTAGTACAGTGCCTGGCGCATTATAAATGCATGTAAATGTTAGCTATTGTTATTGTTATAATATGCTGTGTTTATGTATGTGTGTGTGTATATTCTGATAGGGAATTTGAAATCTTCCCAGATTAATTCAGAAGTCTTTATTCGTTTATAATGTCCATTTGTGAGGGAGAGCTGTGGTAAGTTGCCTGGTGTATTCATGTGCTGGAAATCACTGCTGTTGTTTTGACTCAACAGCCTGTGGAGAGACACTACAGGACACGACAGGGAACTTTTCTGCACCCGGTTTCCCAAATGGCTATCCTTCCTATTCCCATTGTGTCTGGAGGATATCTGTCACTCCTGGGGAAAAGGTAGGTGTGGAATTCTCTTGGGAAATAACGTTGTCATTTGAAGTAGGCCTAGGCTCGAGGGCCCTTTGATGACCTGAGTATGTGTTAAATAAAGCTGTCCTCATTTTCAATTGATTTCTCCAAAAAAAAAAAAAAAGGATTAAACATTCCTTAGGCTTATAGGGTGAGTAGTGCTAGAAGGAGGCCATCCCCTTCATCTTCTTCATTTTATAGATGAGGAAACCATGCTTTGCCCAAAGTAACTCAGATCTTCCAGCTCCCTGCACCGTGTTGCCACCCTCTGGATGAAATGTGCTGTGCTGGGCACCACCAAAAACATGCTCCCTGCCCTCAAGGATCTTATAATCTAGTAGATAAGAAAATGTCTTCCTCAACATAATCTGACATAGTTGGTTCTGTGGGTGAGGTGAAAGCCAAGAACATCTAAGATAGAAGTGATTGTCATAGAATCATAAGGCTGAAAGGAAACTGGAGAGATTGACACAGCTGGTCAGCAGATAACGCTGAGCTGTAAACCTGGCTGGAACTTGGTAACTGAGAAGGGCTAGTTTTTCTGTTTCTTCTCCCTGTGGTATTTTGAGCTGCCAACAGATGGTGACAGGTAAGTGTGTCCAAGTCAGTGTGTGCTGTTTGCATAACCATAGGGATAAAACCATGCCATAGTATTGCAGAAGTAACCACTGGAAATTTGATAACCAGACAAATATTTTTAAAAGTCAGTGTACCGAGACTCACAAGCATAAACGCTACTATCAAAAGGAGTCTATCTTTCATCCTAATCAAACTGGTATACCTTTCCTACAGACAAATCTAACCTTTTAGCCTCATAGAATAGGTATTGAAGAGCTAATCTTGCCATGTAGAGAAGTCATGGTCCTTCCAGGGTCTGTCCTGGGCCCTTTACTTTGTCTATACTCTCTCCCTTGGTGATAAGTCTCCATAATCCAATTATCTCTCTGGAGACAACTCTAAAGTTTATTCACTCTGCCCTAATCTCTCTCTCTTCAACCACAGTCTCATGTCACCAACTGCCTGCTGGGCATCTCCACCTTTGCTGTCCCATTGACATCTCAAACTCAGCATGTCCAAAATGGAGCTCATCATGTGTTCCTCCAAACCTATCCCTTCTCTAAACTTCCTGTTTCTGTTGGAGGAACAACCATTCCTCAAATTTCCCGGTATTACAGCCTTGGTGTCAGATTCTTCCCCTCCTCATGAACCATGTTCAATCAGTTACCAAATCTTGTTATTTCTACTTCTTTCCACATCTTTTATGTTCTGTCTCCTTCCTCCCACTCATACCTTCTCTGCTCTTCTGCAGGCTCTCAGCCCTTCTTGCCTAGACTCTTGCAGTGAACTCCTTGTTGGTCTTCCTGTTTGAAGTCTCTTCTTTCTCCAGTCTGTCTTCTTTCTAGCTGCTGGACTGATTAGAACCCAGATCTAATCATGTCATTTCTCTACTTAAAGATGTCAGTGACTCCCTGTTGTACTTCAGATAATATACGAGGCCCTCCTGCCACAGCCTGGTTGGTCACTGTGTACGTACCTTTACTATCTTGTTTCATAGTATTTCTTTTCACAATTTGTCATTATTGATCTGTAAAATGGAACGGTAATAGCATCCACCTCCCAGAGATGGTGTGAGGACCAAATGAAAATTCAAATATACATACACGTACACACACAAACACTATATGTACGTAAAGTATATATAAAAGTGTGTATCTATGTGTGTATGCGTAGGTACATGCATATATGTATATACTTTTTTCAAACTGTAAAGTGTCATATAAATTACAACAAAACAAAATTTAATATTCCAGACCTTGACCAACTCTCGACATTGGTAGTGAATGCATTAACAAAAATTCCTCTAATTATCCCACAACAACCATCTTGCTAGCAGCTACCATGGCTGTGTAAGACTGACAACAACAGCACACAGGAAGGGCTGCCAACGCAGGTTCTTTGCTCTGCTTTTCTAAGGAAAGCAACTTTAAGGAGTTAACAAGCTCAGTTTAACGAAACATACATATATCGTTCACTTAGTTTAGAGGGAAAAGACCAGCTCCCTGAACTTCAGGGCAAATGCAAACAGAAATTACAAATATCAACAGACAGACTTTGTCTGATTCAAATCAGAATTCATGGTTACCAGAGAAGCACCAACATCTATCTCTCTGGGTTACAAAGCTGGCGGGGGCAGGTTCAACGGCTTGCCCAGAGTCTTATAGCCCACATTCTTTCAATGAGCGTACCCCCAAAAGCAAACCTCTAACCTTCCAACACATATATACTGTTAAGGACCTTGAGGGCTGGAAGCTCACCATTTAAAATGTGAGAAATCACTAACACCAGAGTGTGGGAAAGCTCCACCCACCCATACCACATCATATACAATTCAATGACTCTTGATTGTCTTGGTGCTGAGAAACATTCCAAGACAAAAGATCCCACTATCCCTGCCCCATTCAAACAAGGTCAGCCTCATCAAAGACACACTTAAGATAAGAACAGCAAAAAACCCTTCTCTGATTACCACTCCACAGATCAGAAAGAATAGCAATTAATATACAAAAGAAACATCATGAGCAGATGCTTAACAATAATAAATTGGACTGGATAACCTCTACGGCTCCTTCCAGCTCTACATTTATGATCATCACACATCAGCTTTGCCATAAGTGCTTGGGAAAGTCTCCTTGTGGGGATGGAACCCAGGGACGAGTGGTCAATCAATCAACAAGCACTTCTTAAGTTCTTACTATGTACCAGTAACTCTGTTAAGCATTGAAGATACAAAAGCAAAACAGCCTTTTCCCTCAAGGGGCTTACATTCCAATGGGGAACACAACACATGGGTGATTGGATGCCTCCAAGACATATCCAGATTAGATGGAAGGTAACCACAGGGAGTGGAATGGTGAGGTGATGCCGTGGATGGAGTGCTGGGCCAGAAGTCAGGAAGACTCCTCTTCCAGAGTTCAATTCTGGCCTCAGATACTTCCTAGATGTGTGACCTTGGGCAAGTCACTTAACTCTGTTTGCCTCAGTTTCCTCATTTGCAAAATAAGCTAGAGAAGGAAATAGCCAACCACTCCAGTAACTTTTCCAGGCAAACCCCAAATAGAGTCATGAAGAGTCTGACATGACTGAAAAGATTGAACAATGATAACAACCTTAGCTTCTGGAGAGACCAGAAGAGATCACAGAAGGGGCAGGTGAGCTAAGTCTTCATTTGCTGCTAAAATGGATGTTTTTGACTTTCATCTCCTTTTCATCCCAATGGATGTTGGAGGTGCTGGTAGGAGGAAGGTAGGACGGAGGAGCAGAAGGTCAGGATCTAGGGAATCCTCAAATTGCTGAACTGAGAGATTTTTTTCTATGTCCTGTTTATGCCAAGGATATAGATTTAAATTTGTAAAATATATAACCTTTGTCCCTCTATTTCTTCAGTATGTGGATCTCCTAGTATGGAAGCCTCCTTTATTGATGCAGATCAGGACCTCCGCAGTAACTAACTTTTAGAGGATTGCTTGGGGTCTCTGAAAGGTTAAGTGGTTTGCCTAGGGATCCGTGTCTGAGGCAAGACTTGAACCCAAGTCCTTCTGACTCCAAAGCTTTCCTCTATCCACAACACTATGCCCCCTTTCTTCACATAACAGGTGCTCAGCAAATATTTGTTGGTGGACTTTTTCCTTAGCCTCTGAAAATACAGACCACTGTTAATTATTCAAGAACTAATTGTACCCGGTTTGAGATTGACTGAGACCCATGCATCTTTTCTTCCTTTCACAGCTCATTAGTGAGGTGAAGAAACGAAAGGAAAAGAAGCTATGCTCAAGTTAGTCAGTTCTGCTACTTGCTATAAACTCTGGTGAAGGCTGAGAGAGGAGAGTGAAATAATTGGCTTAAATGAGACATTGGGAAATTTCAATTATCTAGGCTCTCCCTATCCTCCATTAGTAGACAAATGTGATTAGACCAAAGTTATATGGTTCAGTTCATAGCCACTCACAAGCAGGACATATGTACCCCCACCCATGCACACACTTATGTATATAAGTGGCATATATATATATATATACACACGCACGCACGCGCGTACACACACACGTGCATACTTATATCTATGTGTGTCTGTGTGTGTATGCAGTTGGTGAGATGAGTATTGTTGGGTTTAGAGTTAAGAAGATAGATTTAAGTTCCTCCTTTGACACTTACTTAATATATGATCCTGGCAAGTTTGTTAATGTCTACAATCCCGGACAAGTCATTTAACCTTTAGGTGTCTCAAGGAACTTCCCAGGACTTAGCTACTAAGTCACAGACCTTTTGAGATCTGCTTTGGTAGAGGGACTTGCCCCATTGGGAATTCCTTTGCTTCCTCCTCTCCTCTCTTCTCCATGCTACCCCTTCCCCCTATCTCTTCCCATTCCCTCCCATCCCCTGCCTTCTGCTTTGTTTTTGTCTTTGTATTCCCAGTGCCTTGTTACATGACTTAGTAAACAATTATCAAACTCGATTAAAAATCTCTAGGGAATGCCAGCTACTACAATCTTCTTTGGCAACATATTCATTATCCAAATAAACATCATTTGAACTTAAGAAGTACCAATTTGTGGTCATTGTTTTTATCTGTTTTAGTCTTGTGTTCTCAACAGTCCCAGCTATGTGCCAAGAGCTGTGCTACAAACTACTAGAGGAAGGCCAAGCAGAACTGAGTCAGGGCTGGGGGTGCACTTGGCAATGTGCTGTGGAGATAGTCTAGAAACAGCATGGCAGCAAAAGCTTGTCTACCAGAGCCCACGATCTAGAGGGTAGAGTTCAGGGTTCTGGTGGGGGAATTGAGGAAGGTGGTGAAAGTATAGACAGCATGGTCGTTGTGATGGTCAGGAGGAGAAGTTTCCTTTCAGTCCAGAGGAAAAGAAGTAAAGGCAGAGAGGAGAGGGGGGAGGCAAGGGGAGGTAAATTCAGGTTTGGGTTAAGTCAAGGGGGTTTGATACTCAGAAAAGTCAAGGCCACTTCTTCAAACTGAAGGCATGGGATGGAACAGAAGGCAGAGAGAAAGGACAGCATCTAAAATAACTCCTGGGGGTCAGCAAGAGATGAATAAAGGTGCTTCCAGAGAGCGTAAGCAGGATTGAAGCTGGACACCACTTGCATTGAGCCAAATAGTTGTGGTTTGTAGCCTTCCTACAGCAGTTTCCTATGACCTGGGAATAAGAGCAAAGAAGGCAGACAATGAGAATTCCAATCTGGTTTTCTGTCCTGACCTGCCTGGAGTAGAAAGATGCAATGAGGACCGCTCGAGGGTGTTAAGTAGAATCCTATGGAGGAAGTTGGGAATGGCTTTTTGGACATGAGAATACTGGAGAAAAGATGTTAGAAATACTTGACCCCCCAAAAATGCTGGAAGTAGCCAACAAAAAATGGATAGAAGTAATTCATGAAAGTGTTCCGCCTTCCTACATCAGTTGGAATGATGATGATTTCCCCTTATATTTGTACTTCATCTCTTGCCAAACTGCTAGTCTCTCCTTCCCCTGGCCAATCTTTTAATGTCTTTTTCTTTCGGTCAACACCCAAATGACTTATGAAGCTTAAGTTCTTCATTATAAAATGCCCTGGCGACCAGTTCCTCCCTATTTATTCCCTGTCTTTCCTGACGTCCATTATTTCATGGGTTTTTTCTTGGAGGGGGGGGTGGGTCTGGATCTGTGGTTTCATGAGTGTAGGGAACTTCCAGTAAGGAAAATCCTACTACTGAAGCAAATCAGCAAATGTTCAGGAATTTATAATATTAAGAGCATCACCTAGAGCGCAGAGAGGTTATGCATTGCTCAAAGTCACACCACTATAATGTGTCTTAGGTGGGATTTAAACCTGCGTCTTCCTAACTCTGACACCAGCTCACGATTCAAAGGGTGGCTAAGTGTCACAGTAGATAGGAATATTGAGCCTGGAATCTTCCTAAGTTCAAATTTGGCCTCAGACACTTACTAGCTGGGTGACCCTGGGCAAATCACTTAACCCTTTTTGCCTCAGTTTCCTCATCTGTAAAGTGGGCTGGAGAAGGAAATGGCAAACCACTCTAGTACCTTTGCCAAAAAAAAAAAAAAAAAAAAAAACACCCTGCCAAATCAGGGCATGAAGAGTCCAACACCGCTGAAATGACTGAACAAAAACAAACTCTCTCTCCACTATTATTAGTATTTTATTAATATAAGCAATAATATGTTTATAGAACACTTACTTTGCTGTATCCAAAGGACTTTCAAATGAAGGTGATAAGGCCACTTGTTATCGTGTTTCCATGCAGGGATACTATATTGTGCTGCGGCTTGGGAGAAGTGTTTAAGAAACATTTGGCTGGGTTTGTCTTGCTAATTAGCCTGTCCCCTGCCCCTAACTCTGTGCTTCCTTTTTACAGATTATTCTGAATTTCACGTCTATGGACCTGTTTAAAAGCCGCCTGTGCTGGTATGATTACGTAGAAGTCCGAGATGGTTACTGGAGGAAGGCCCCCCTCTTGGGTGAGTTAATATTGGAATGGTTTATTGTGAATTGGGAGAACAACACGGGAAAGAGGAAAAGTCCCCAGAACTTGACTCAGGAGACTTGGATTCCAATCCAGTCACCACTGGCGACTTCCTGGCTGAGGGGCTAAATGACTTATTTCTCTGATTCTTAGTTTCTATTGCTTCTCTAACTCCTTCAGGAGATGTCAAATGGCTTTGAATAGGAGCAGAATAGAGGGAGCCTGGGTGATGCCATAATTCATGGAGCACCAGGGCCTAGAGTCAGGAAGACCTCTGTTCAAATCCAGCCTCATCCACTCACTAGCTGTATGGCCCTGGGCAAGTCACTTAGCCTCTGCCTCAGTTTCCTCATCTGTAAAGAGGGGGTGTTAATAGCAGTTACCTGATTGTGAGGATTAAATGAGATAATATTTGTAAAGTACTTGGCAAACCTCCAAGAGCTAAGTAAATGCTAATTATCGTCGTCATTATCATCCTCACTCAGATGACACAATAGATGGAAAGAACACCCAGACATCTGGGTGAAAAGCTGTGGGTAGTTAAAGATTGTTTGTTTGTTTTTTTTAATCAACTCAGTAGAAACTGGGTCCCAGAAGAGATCTCTTTTACAGATGACCTAAGAAATGTAATTCAACTAGTGTAAGAAAGGTTATAAGGGAGAGGCCTGTGTTCCTGAGGCTTTAGCCACAAAAGGGAGCTCCAACATCACAACCAACTATTGGTTGTAGCAGTAGGGTTAGGGGAGAGCAGGAGAACCCAGGGTCTGTGGCCAGCTCACACACCACAACCTGTGACCTGAGAGACTTCTCTCTAATAACATCAGTATGGCTTGTGTTGGCCCCTACTCTGAAGTTTTCCTTTGCACATATGAATGTGGCTTTTCAGTTCACCTGCAATCAACCCCAGCCCAAACATGTCTCAGAGTTTAAGATACACCTGACTTAATAGTCTTATTTTGGGGTTTTGAAAACAGTGTCAGATAACATGATGGTGGTGATGACTCTAACTTGGAAAGGATTATCCTAGTGTGAGTTGAGAAGGTAGGGTGAGACATGGAAAATCAGGTGGTATATATAAAGGATTCCCCAGAAGATAGTCTTGAATTTCATTGGGTAATCTAATGAAGAATGGTGAAAGACTTGTAGTATCAGGATCTCCTGATAATCAAATGACATAACATATCTAAAGTGCTTCCAAATCTTTCAGCACTGTAGAATGCTATGATGATGATAGTGATGATTTTTTGAATGCTCGTTTTTGGATTCTCCTTAGCTCTTAATATTCTCCCAGTGTGTCTATATATGTTTACCATTTACACGGCCCTATTCTGGATTACTGTACAACCTTGAATTCAACATAGGAGTAGTTGGATGCTTGTAATTATCACATGACTTTAGTCCCTATTCAGGTTTGAAACCAGAAACCTCTAAAGTCAAACTTGGGTCTAGGTCATCCAGTTTGTTGTTGTACCAAAAGCCTGGACTGGAACTACATCCTGAAATGATGAAATGTTTAATTGGGACAGAGTTCCCAAGCAAATAATAAAACTTATCTCAGAACTGATTCCCTAGTGTACCCTCATTCTTGATCCCCATCAAAGTAGCCTAAACAAAGAACTTCTTAGGATTCAGGACTTTCAGTGTCTTTCTGTAGTTGGCTGCAGTGTTCTCGGGCATACTCCTGGGTCTGAAGCTTCCAGGGAAGGGCTGAGTCAGTTTCTAAGATTGCCTGTCTCTTGCTCAAATCTTCACACCTTGTTCTACAACCTTGCTTTCTGTGTGGCCCCTAGTCATGCAATCTCCATGCAGATACCTGGTCCCTGATCTCTCCACTCCGTTATTCTTTCATCAAGTGTTCTAAGCTTCCTTCCTGTTTTCATCAAGAGAGGGTCAGAATGAAATCCCCACCCCCACCCCCAACCTCCTAATCATTGGCAGAAAAACCCTTTCTTCTACACAAGTCTGTGGTCTGTAAGCCTTTTTCCTCCTTGGAGGGAAAGAACTTAATAACAGCCTGGCCTGTGCTCCCAAGAGCTGCTGGCTGCACAGTTAGAGCGCTTACATTCTTTTACTCTCAATTAATAAAGAAGAATTAAATTGATTTATCCCACAGTGGGCTACATTCTCAGCTCCACCCAGACACTGGGAAGTTAGTTAACTTTGCCTTTTCCAGGCTGCCTTATGGTTCTAATCTTACTTGATTAGGTATATTTTAGTAGGTGTGAGAACAGATCCTTGGGCTGAAAACCTCAAGTCCTGATTCCCAGACCTTAGCTCCAAACAGCAAAAACAAATTAAACAAATTAAAAATCACGTTTTCCGATGGGATGACATGCAAGAGGAGTAGAGAATGTAGTGAGAACAGATGTGGGCAATCATAGCCCTTGGGGCAAGCCCCTTAACCCATCATGGTACTGCTGGGTGTGACACTAGAGGGTCTGGCTTCAAATCAAGATTTTGGCACTTGATTTACCTCCCTTGGACTCAGGAAATCTTCCTGCTCATTTGCAAAGGAGGGTATTTATTGAATTAGACAGATGATGTCCTTTCCCACAATAAATCCGTGATCATCTCTGGGTCTTAATTTCTTATTTTGTAAAATGGAAATAAAATTTGTACTGCTTACAGTCAGCCAGTCAACAAGCATTTATTAAGTGCTTTCTATGTGCTGGGCACTGTGCTAAGCATGGAGAATTCAAAGAAAGGCCAAAACTCAGTCCTTGTCCTCAGGGAGCTGACATTCAAATAGCTCTTCATTCCTTATGGAATTGGAAGCTTTATAGAAATCAGAGTTAGTATTACTACTATTGTTATTTGGGAGGCCAGTGTAGGTTTGGAGTCAGAAGACTTGGGTTTGAATCATGACACTTTCACTTGGGAGCTGTGTGATCTTGGTCATGTCACTCTTCCCCTCTTTGACCCTCAGTTTCTGCCTTTGTAAAATGAGAGTGTTAGATTAGGTCCCTTTTGGCTCAAAAATCTGCTTATTCTGTGGTCCTAACTTCTATTCCCTGGCATTGAGGAATTTGAAGCAGAACGAAAGGAAGTGTCAAGGTTAGGGAAATGAACAGGATAGGGGGCTGGACCTGTGGTCAAACTAAGAAGTGAGGAGAGCAGATGGCATGAAAGACGGAAGGAGGGGTCACCTTGGTGGATGGACCTGTGCTATGAAGAACTATTTCTTTGGGCTTTGACTAGTTCAAAGACACATGGTCCAGGAACTTGCCTCCAGGAGCTGGGTACATGGGGCTGGTCCTAGTTTCTCCTGCCATAGCACATACCCTGCTTCTTTACAACTTGCTTGGACAAATAGAAGGTATGTGAGAGGAGCATGGGTATGGGAGGAAACTCAGGGTGTGGGTAGTTAAAGGATGAAGAGCCCCCTAATAACCATCTTCAGACACTTTAGAAATGTACAAATTAAGTTTACCAGCAGAGACAACCTGGGTATTATATAGAATCTTGGGGTTAAAAAAGATCTCAGAGATGACTTAGACCAGCCTTTTATTCAATGCATCCCTTCTATAATATATTGGATGAGTGTTCAAACAGAGCCTAGCTCTTATGAGAAATGACATGATTTCATTGTATCTTTGTATCCCCATCTCTTAGAGCAATGTTTGGCACAGACCTGGTGCTTAATAAATATGTTTAGAATGAATGACATTCAGTTTCAGGGTTGGAATGGGTGTCGGAGGTAATATAGTCTAACCCTTACTCAAAATATGAATAGCCAGAGAGAGAAAGATGTGGCTTCTGGTGGCTGCTATTGGCTGCCCTTGTAATTGTTAGAATTGAACAGGCTGGAAGATGGCAGCTGGAAAACAGGGTCTTGCCTAGGGCTCTTCCCCAGGACCCTCCAAACACCGATAAAAAATGGCTCTCAACAAATTCTAGAACTGCAGAAATAGCAGAAGGAAGCAGGGCTCCAGCCCAGGACAGCCTGAATGGTCTCTGGGTAAGATCTATCACACGGAGCTGGGAGCAGAGTGGAGCAGAGCCCAGCGTAGGCTGCTACCCGACCAACCAGACCAGGAGCTGGGCAGAACAGACCCTAACACCCTGAATCAGTGAGCTGTGGCAGTTACCAGACTTCTCAACCCACAAACACCAAAGACAACAGAGAAGGTTAGTGGGAGAAACTGCAGGGGCGGAGTGAAAGGAGTTCAGGGTATGGCCACCACCCCGGGGGCAGTGGAGGAGG
>CM053624.1:59322133-59386669 GCA_028646595.1 Phalanger gymnotis
ACCAAAAAAATGGAATGTAATCCCAGGAAGAAGACCCTAAGGGAGAGGGGCTAGGAAAGATGTCTTTTAGAAGGAGGGATCTGAATTATATCATCTCTAACAACTCTGTTCATCTAGCCTGTGCTTAAAGACCTTAAGCAAAGAGAAATTCATGATCCCCAGAGAGAGCTCATTCTGCTTTGGGGCAGCTGTATTGTTAGAGAGTCCTTCCTTACATCAAGCCTAAATTTGCCCTTTTGACATTTCTAGTCCATACTCCTAATTCTGTCTTCTTAGACAATTAAGACTTTTCCTCCTCCACACGACAGACCTTCAAAAACTTGAAAACAGCTATCACTTCCAGGTCCCTCCCCACCTCCTCCCCTCACCCCCATCCCAAGCTTTCTCTACTCTTGCCTAAACATTCCCAGTTCCTTCAACAGATCCTCATATGGCATAAACTTGGGCCTCTTCACCATTACCCTTCTATGGACCGTCTCCAGCTGGTCAATGTCCTTCCTAAAAAATGACACCCACTAATTGAACATAATCCTCTAGATGTATCTGAGCAGGGCAGAGTACAGTGGGGTTATCCTTTCCTTATTCCTGGATATTATGCTGTTTCTGTGGTTTCCTCCACCCCTTGAAAGAAATACAAATTCCCTCTCCCTGCAGATCCTGGCTTCTCTGGCCAAACTGCATGGACCAAATAGATCTGGCCTTCTCTTGATTCATTTTGGCCCTTGCTTTTACCAGCTGCTAGTGGCAGGGTGCATGTGAGTGTGTGGATGAATGAGACCTGGCCCCAAGCCTTTGGCCATCAGATTTCACTTGTAAAATCTCTAGTTTGCTTAAGATCTGGCCTACTCTGAGGCTTCCAAATGCTGTTGTTTATGAACCTTTGTATTTGGAACAAGTATACTGGGTGAGCAAGGGGAGGGGAGATGGCCTCTGGGAGGGTTGGGAGTTGTGGGGGGTGGGGGGTGGGGGTGGGTCAGGGCCATGAAATCTTCTGGGAGGAGTCAGGCTGATGCTGTTTTGCTGGAGGGAGAGAGGATTAGGAAGGATTGGGAAAAGTATGCCTCTTGTACAAAACTGTGCTTTGCATATTTTCCCAGGGAAGTGTGTGAAAATCCAGCCATCAATGGGGCATAACTTTTTATGAATGAACCCTTTATCACACACAGCAGAATCCGCTTGTCTCTTCTTCATCTGTATTCCCTCTTCTCTGCATCCTTCATGGGCTCCTCCTCGGGATCAACCAGAAGTCCATAAATGCTCCATTTGGTCATGTGAGACCCTTTGCCCTGGTTAAATTCCTTCCCATATCACTACCCTGGTTTGGAAAAGGAGACTCAGAGGTAGCTAGGAAAACTTTCAGTGTTTTCACTAAGGGACACCAGGCCTAAGCCAAAGAATGAATCATATCCTTGGTTTGGGGACAGCCTCACAAATAAGGAAAATCCCAACTGAGTGAACCGAGCAGACAGAGAATTTATCTAATCCTGGCTGTGCTCCTGTCTGTCTTGCTTTTTGATTTTGGACATGGTATTTCACCCTTTCCTGGGCACTTCTGTATCCCATTCTGTAAAATGGGAAACTACATGAAAGAGCTATGTCAGTCCAGCATGAATTATTTTCTTTTAAAAACTGTTAATTTTTCAGTTAATAAGCTTTTATTTTCTCTCCCTCCCAACTCCTCCCATTAGAAAAAAAGGAAAACAAAGTCCTTGTAACAAATATATATAGACAAACAAAAGAAATTCCCCCTAAAATGTCTCATTCTGCATCTTGAGTCCCTCACCTTTCTGTCAAGAGGATGAGTAGTGTGTCATCTTTGGTCCTTCAGAATTATGGTTCATCATTGTATTATTCAGAGTTCCTAAGTCTTTCAAATTTGTTTGTCTTTATATTGTTACTGTTATTGTATAAATTGTTCTCTTGGCTCTACTCACTTCACTTTGCATCAGTTCATTCAAGTCTTCCCGGGTTTTTTCCGAACCCATCCCTTTCATCATTTCTTACAGTATAATGGTACTCCATCACATTCATATAACATCATTTGTTCAGCCCATCTCCAATTAATGGCCATTCTTTTAGTTTCTATTTCTTTTTTTTTTTTACAGAAATAAGGCATACACTTTTATTTTTTTTTAGATTTTTTTCTTTTTTCTGTTTATCTTTTTTTCACTTTCTTTTTTAATTTTATTTAATATATTTAGTTTTCAGCATTGGTTTTCACAAGAGTTTGAATTACAAATTTTCTCCCCATTTCTACCCTCCCCCTCATTCCAAGATGGCATATATTCTGGTTGCCCTGTTCCCCAGTCAGCCCTCCCTTCTGTCACCCCACTCCCCTCCCATCCCCTTTTCCCTTCCTTTCTTGTAGGGCAAGATAGATTTCTATGCCCCATTGCCTATGTATCTTATTTTCTAGTTGCATGCAAAAACTTTCTTTTTTGTTTTTGAACATCTGTTTTTAAAACTTTGAATTCCAAATTCTCTTCCTTCTTCCCTTCCCACACACCCTCCCAAGAAGTCAAGCAATTCAACATGGGCCACATGTGCATCACCATGCACAACCCTTCCACAATACTCACGTTGTGAAACACCAACTACATTTTGCTTCCTCCTAACCCATCCCCCTCTATTGAATTTTCTCCCTTGACCCTGTCCCTTTTTGAAAGTGTTTGTTTTTGGCTACCTCCACCCCCATCCGCCCTCCCTTAGTTTCTATTTCTTTGCTACTACAAAAGAGCTGTTATAAAAATTTTTGTGCATATGAATCCTTATCCTCTTTCTTTGATCTTTTTGGCACAGAGGCCTATTAACTGTCTCTTGTAATATTATTTTGCCTAATGATAGGTTTTCCCAGGGCCAGTTAACATCAGGCAGTGGATACTTCTATTTTTCTTGTTTCCCATGCATTTTATAAGCCATCACATTGCTGCTAGGTGACTGAGTGGATAGAGCAATGGACTTGGGGTCAAGAAGAACTGAATTCAAAGGATACTAAGTAGAAGGTAGTAGGGGCGAAGCTAAAGAAGTCATCCTGGACATCATAAGCTAAGCTGAGTTTAAAGAGGTTTTTCTGAAGTCATTTCACATCCAGATCTATAATCCAATGAGACTATGGTGTGTTGCATACTCCAAACATTTTCTACTTTTCTTTAATTCCTTTTATTACTTATTGAATGACTAGGTACTTTTTGTCCTTTCACAGTAGGAAATATATTTCCGTCCTGGTAATGTTTCTATTAAAAAAAAGCAATTGATGCTAACTTGTCATTCCAAAGAACCTATTAGAGAATGGTTGTCCTATGATTGGCTTTCCATTAGGGGCCTCATCTGATTTAATGACGAACACAAAAGGCTGAAGATGGTCAGAAATGGTAAAGAAGTAGAAGGAGGTTAATATAGAAACAGTAAGACTTGAAGGGATGTATGTGTATGTGTGTGTAGAGTATTTCCCAGAATTCTGTTAAGTCACCTTCCTGGTACCCCCTTGGAAGGGAGATTTTTCTGTGTCTGAGGCAAACTGGCAAAGTAAGGGTGAGTGATGTCTAATGCCAAAAGGGATTCCATCTTGTTATCCAAATGGATCCACTTAGGTCTGTCGTATGAATTCATCAACAACCCCCCCCCAAAATAAATTTCCCCAAACCCTTACTTTTACTCTATTTTGTGGGAAATTTTTTCCTGACATTTTTGCTACCAGTCCATAGGTATGCTGGTCTTCTTTTATTTTCCTCCTTTATTTGATATCTGGGGCAGCTAGGTGGTGCAGTGGATAGATCCCTGGGCCTGGAGTCAGGAAGACTCACCTTCATGAGTTCAAATCTGGTTGAGTTCAGACACTTACAAGCTGCGTGACCCTGGGCAAGTCACTTAACCTTGTTTACCTCACTTTACTCATCTACAAAATGAGCTGAAGGAAGAAATGGCAAACCACTCCAACATCTTTGGATGAAGAAAACCCCAAATGGGGTCACGAAGGGTTGGACATGACTAAAAACGACCAAACAGCAACAGTTTGAGACTTCTCCATTTGGATCACAAGACTAACAAGAATCATTGACTGTTAGATAGAGCTCATCTACTCCAATTTTGCAAATGAGAAGCTGAAAGCCCAAGAGGGAAAGTGATTTGTCTAAAGTTACTCAGCAAGTAAATCACAGGATCCAAGAACTAGAGTTGAAAGGGTCTTCCATTTAAGCCAATTTCCTCATTTTACAGACTAGGAAACTAAGATGGTTGTAACTTTCCCAAGACCATATGAATAGTAGGTATCAGAGGCAAGATTTGAACCTAGGTCCTTGGAATCCAGATTCAATGTTCTTTCCACTGGCAGAGTTAGAATTTGAACCCATATCTTCTACTGCCAATCCAGTGCTTCCCTGGCCACACCCTGTTCATGGTATGATGGACCATTAAAGTGGATTTGGAGTCAGAGGACCTGGATTCAGTCTAGACTCTGCTGTTTATTAACCATGCGAACTTTAGCAAGTCACCTCCCTTCTCTGGTCCTCTGTTTCTTCATCTATAAAATGAAGGATTTAGACTAGATGAGCTCTAGCTAAGGTTCCTTCCAGCTCCACATCTCTGTGGAGGACTTGAAAGTGAACACAGCCGGCCCAAATGTGGCCTTGTTACCACAAGGGCTGTAGTTCTCACAAGCTCTAGGGAGGGGAGGCCGCCATAGTTGGACATCAAGATCTGTTTGCTGGGTGGGCTCCAGACTTGCTCATCAGAGGGGCATTTTCCTGCAGTTCAGGATACAAACCCTTTGTGTCTGACCTCAGCCCTCTTGAGTCTCTTTAAAGATCTTAAAGGGCATGGCCCAATGGTTACTGGGAGCATTCAGGAGGCAGCTCTGCCTAGAGAGATGCCAGAGAGGCTTCCATGTCCCCTGGTCCCTGAGGCTCCTGCTTTGGCACTCCAGAACCTTTCCTTTATTTACTCCTGTCCTATTGACCCAGACTTTGGCTTGATACTCTGATCGCTGAGGCCTTGTCTCACAGTTTGATCCCCATGTCCTTCCCCTTCGAAACAAACAAAAACAAACCAGCTATGGCTTTGGATCCTGCCAAGCTGCCCCCGTTAGCTTCTGGTAATCTATTCCCCACCCTTGGCTACAGAATTCTGCTTATTGCTGGCCTGAGCTTCTTCTATTACTGACTTCCACTGCCTGGCCCTCCTGGCCCAGATACCAACCCCCTCAAATAGAAGGCTCCCTTGAAATGGGACAAAAGGAAATCCATTTGCCACCTAGACAATGGGTAAAAGCTTGGTGGGGAGGGAAAGCTCACTCAGAGAATTCTTTGTGATTTACTTTATTTTATTCTAAAAATTTGCGTGTTTTGAACCAGACATGTGATTTTACTGATGTAACAAACTTAGAAGGAAATTCTCTCTACCAAAGATAGATGGGCAACTGCCCAGGGACTTAAATGTTTAGAGAGTTGGCTGCAGCCTTTATTAAGAGGCAAAGCACCCGACCTCAGGGTCAAACAGCCAGTATGTGTCAGAGGCCCTGCTTGAACCCAGCTCTGAGTTCAGCCTTCTATCCGGCACATCACACTATCTCTTATTTTAATGTTGTTGTTTGGGTTTTTTTGATGCTGCCTGGTTTTTTTTTATGTTGTAGTCATTTCTGGACATACTGTCCTCTCCACCCTCAATCTAAAACCAAACCCTCCCTGCACCCAAGAAAAATAACTAACACAGTGAGTATGTCTGAGAGTATCTGCCTTGTTAGTCTCTGGCCTCTCTGCTGTTTTTTAGTTCCTTAGGATTTGGCCTCCTTTTAGTAAACTATTCATTTACATGGCTGTACTTATACTATGCATACTGTACATACACAGACTTTCCCATGTTCCTTGGAATTCCCCATCTTCTTCCTCACTGCACAGTGGTCATCTTTTGTGTTCATCTGCCAGTTCTGCCATGCTCTAGTCAATGCACACCCACTCAGGCTCCAGCTCTTTGCTACCATTAAAAGGGCTACTGTGAATAATTTGATGTAGACGAGCTTGCTTTCCATTTCTAACCTTTGCGGAATGTGAGCCAGCAGTAAGATTTCTGGGTTAAAGGGTATGGATGAAAAAATTGGTGACTCTTCTTGTATGATTCCAAATTGTTTTCCAGAACATTTGGCTGGAGCAACTACCAAGAGAATTCATTTTGAATCAAACTGAACAGATGGTAATAGTAAAAGCCCAAATTGATATGCTATGGGAGTGACTTTTTTCCTAAGTAAATAAGAAAAGGGTCTAGTTGAGAAAATAAATAATGATGGTGATGATAATGATGATGGCGGTAGCATTTATATAGCACTTTAAAGTTTACAAAGAGCTTTACAAATATCATCTCATTTTATTTTTTTTTTACAAACCTAGGAGGTAGTTGTTATTATCATACCCATTTATAGATGAGGAAATAGAGACCCAGAGAGAGTAGATGACTTTCCCAGGGCCACACAGTGAGTAAATGCCAAGCGTCTGAGCAAAGATTTGAACTCAAGTCCTCCTGACTCCAGGGTCCATGCTCCATCCACTGCACCACCTAACTGCCCCATATCCATTCTTTTTAAGGAGCTGAGATTTCATCCATCTGTCAAAAGATTACTTTCAACGGTGTGGGTTACAGGTCCTTTATAACTTAGGCCTATGTGAAAATCATCTCCCTGCAAGTAATCACAGTGTGGTTGTGAGAATTAAATAAATTAACGTAGGTGAAATGCTGCATAAATATTATTTTTTGTAATATCCCAGCTTCAACACTTAGCTTTGTAATCAAAGTCACGTCATTTTATTTCTCCAAGAAGTTTCTTCATCTATAAAATGAGGATCAATCAACCAACAAACATTTATTAACTACTTATTATGAAGAAGGTACTATGCTAAGTATTAGGGATATATGAAAAATGAAAGTCCCTGCCCAGAAGGAGCTTACATTCTAACGGTATACACATATATACATACACATATTACATATACACATGTCAATATGCACAAAATAAATACAGGATAATTCGAGGGTTGAGTTGAGGCAGTAGTAGCTGGGGTGTGGAGAAGGTCTCCTACATGTAGGCGAGGCATTTGAGGTGAGCTTGGAAGGAAACTAGAGATTCTAAGTAGCAGCAAAAGGGAGGGAAGGAAGAAGGAAGGGAGGGAGGAAAGAAGGAAAGAAGGAAGGACCTTTGTTACCCAACTGGCCAGTTCCAGTTTGGTCCCCAGTGGGCCAACTCCTATTTTTAGTCACAGAGATTGGAATTTGTCCTTCATTCTTGAAGAGGACCATGACATCAGGAAGATGATGCCATGCCTTGCAAATGAATTGGATTTAAGTGAGGGAGAGCTGTGCAAAGTCATCAGCCTCACTTTTTCCTCTGGAGCCATCTGGGTTCAGTGGCCAGATATAGATCAGAATGACTGGAGATGGCTCTGGATGTAGTAGGAGACCTTGGGAGGTACTGGGTAGGGGTCGGGGTAGAGATGTGGTTAAGTACAGATTGGGGAAGGAGGTGGCAAGAGAGCAGTTTGTCTGGAAAAGATCTGGATTTTTAGTGGATTATAAGCTATGTATGAACCAGTGGTGCGACATGGTCAAAACATATAGCCAAACAGATAGCTCCTTCAATCCTGGGTGCCATTAAAGCAAGGCCACAGGTTCAGAACTTGGGAAGTATACTGTTTCTGTGTCCTGGTCAGATCACATCTGAGTCTGATATTAGATTCTGGATGCTGAATTTTAGGATGGATATTGATAAACTGGAAGATGTCTGGAGTGGAGCAAATGGGTTGGCAATGAACTTTGAGTTCATTCCACGAAAGGGTCCATTCAAGAAACTGGAGCTGTTTTGCCTAGGGAAGAGATGACTCAGGGGCCAGTGCTGTCTTAAAGTATTTGAAAGGTTGTTATGTATAAGGAGGACCAGACTTGTTCTGCTTGGTCCTAGACCTAGAAGGCAAAATTAAAAGCAATGAGTTAGAATTTTAAGGAGCCATATTTGGGGAGCTGAAAGGACAAATCCTTAAATTATTAGCTGTACAGAAGGGGAACAGTGTGTGGATTAGTCCCATCTCTGTCCTTTATCCTTGGGTAGTATAACCTAACAGAGAATTTCAGTAAAATAGGCATTTATCAATTGTCCATGATAGGCAAAATGAGAGATTGGTTGCGGTGTAATAGACAGAGCCCTAAAATTTGGCATCCAGAATTTAATAACAGATTCAGATGTGGTCTGACCAGGACATAGAGATGGTATACTCCCCAAGTCCTGAACCCAAAGCCTCACTTTAATGGCACCCAAAATTGAAGGAGCTATATGTTTGGCCACCATGTCACACCATTGCCTTAGAATCAGGATGATCTAGTATCATATCACAATTCCAGCTGGCTCTGTGAACTTGACCCGATCACCTCTTAGTGCCACAAACAGCCCTCTAACGCTACAAGTTGGGGAACACTTGTTGATTTTCTATCAGCAGAGGAGATTTTCTCATTGGGAAGTGTCCTACGTTGAGGAAATCAGAGGTTTGCTGCTTAGAAGCTGTTGTCACACACTCCCAGGCTCAGGACTAGGCTTCTGATGCAGTGAGACATATTTTTCAAAATTTATTTATTTATTCATTTATTTTAACATTCATTTAAAAATTTCGAGTTCCCAACTCTTTCCCTCCCTTCATCCCCTCCCCAACCTGTAAAGACAGCAAGCAACATGATACTCATTATATACACATGAAGTCATGCAAACATGTTTCTATATTAGCTATGTTGCAAAAAAGTGAGGCATAATTTTAACAAGTTCATTGATTCTCTCATTATAGGTCCTAGGTAATTGATCAGTCCACCAATCAACAAACATAATAAGGGCTCTCTAGTTACCAGGAACTGTGCCAAGTGCTTGGGATGCAGAGAAAGGCAAAAATAATCCCATTCGCAAGGGGCTTACATTCTAAAGGCACACATAACATACAGATAAATGGCTAGATACAAGATACATATAAAGTAAATGGATGGTAACCTCAGAAAGTAAGACCATAAAAGACCTCCTTCATAAGGTATGATTTGGATTGAGTCGAAGCAAGCCAGGGATCTTAAGAAGAGGTGAGGAGGAACAGGATTCCATCGTTGGGAGATGGGTTGTCACAGGTGAGGAGAAGTGAGCAGACCATAGCTGGGCCATGTGGAAAGGTGTAAAAGTAAAAGAATGCCTAAAAAGTAGGAAGGGTCCGGGTTGTGAAGAGTTTTAAGTGTCAAGGAACATGCTCCTGACGGTAATAGGGAGGCACTGCAGTTTATTAAGTAGAGGATGGCATGGCTAGACCTACCTATGCTGATCTTCAGATTAGAGACTTAGAGTTTGAAGGTCACCTGGTCTAACTCATTTTATAGGTGAGGAAGCTGAGACGTCAAGATTGGAAGTGATTTGTCCAAGGTCATATAGTTATAAGTGGCCCAGATCCTCTGGTTCCAAGTCCCCAAGTCTAGCACTTTTCCCACTGTACTGAAGGTGTCCTGACTGTTTGCTCTTTGCCTTTCAGGTAGATTTTGTGGTGACAAAGTGCCAGAACCTCTCATCTCCACAGACAGTCGCCTTTGGGTCGAGTTCCGAAGCAGCAGCAACATCCTGGGCAAAGGTTTCTTTGCCGTTTATGAAGGTCTGTGGTATCCCGGACCATGGGAGAGTTGTGCGATTTCCCTTCTTTTACATATCAACCAGTGACCCCACTCTTGAACCACACACCTTCCTCTCAGCCTCCAAGTAGGTGTAGCTACAGCTGGGAGCCATTGAGGGTGTGGAGGTGGGACTTAGGGATGCCAGTGCTGGTGGCGTAAACATTGCCTCCTGAGGCCCCTCCTAAGTCTGTCTCCAGTGTCCTGGAAGCAGTGCAGGCCAGTCTTCTCTCCACAGGACAGACCTTTATTCCCCCATAAACCAACACGCTGAGCCTCGATTCCACTCATTTTAGAGAAAATCATTTAAACCCGCCACACATACTGTTAGGGACAGGGAATTGGCAGAGAAGAAATAAAGTTACCTTGCCTCTAACTCCGTGACTGTGGCCCAGGAATCTCACAGTCTCACGGAATCTCAGAGACAGAAGGGAACTTGGTCCAATGCCTACCTGAACTGACATACCCAACAAGTGGTCGACTGTTCAACCTCCATTTAACAACTTTTAGTGAACTTTACTTATGTCATCTTCTGTGTTCTTTCTATCTTGAAATGTTTGTGGTTTTTTGTGAATATCGAGTTCCTAATAAAAGCAATGTTCAAACGCATTATACACCATATCCCAAAAGTCTTGGTGCAGTTTTAAGCTTAGAACTGCACCAAGACTTCTGGGACATTGGTACCAAAATGGCCCATGGGTAAGCCTCAATCGTTAGGATTGTATTTTCTTACAGCCTGAATTGTCTTCTCTTCAATTTCTTCGCATTTCTCCTAGATCTGCCCTCCTGGTGCCAAGTACAAAGAAAAACTAATTTACCTTCCACATGACAGGCCTTCAGAACCTTTTGTGTTATCCTACTCATCTTCTCCTTTCCAGACTTAACACCTTCAGTTCCTTCAACCTCCTCTCATTGATTCTCCCCCCTTCCTCCTACCGCCCTTTTATTCTTTGGTTAAAAAAAAAAAGTTTCCTCCCCTGTAAGATGAGGGGCAGGGGCAGCTACGGGATTCCCTGGTGCACAAAGAGCTGAGCCTGGACTCAAGAAGACTCATCTTCCTGAGTTCAAATCTGACCTCAGACAGTTTATTGGTTGGGTGACCTCTGTGACTCAGTTTCCTCATCTGTAAGATGGGAATAATAATAGCACCTACCCCACCAGGGTTGTTATGAGAATAAAATGAGACAATATTTGTAAAGCACTTCACACACCTTAGAGGGCCATGTAAATACTATTAATATCTAATCCAATTTCCACATTTGACAGATGAGGACCTGAGACCAGAAATGATATGAAGAATCCGAGGTTATATTTGTGAAAGAGCAGGAACTGGAATTTATATTTTCTGTCTGTAAAATTCTGTGATTCTTGCTGATCCTTAGTTTTAGTTGGTCTTTAAAAAGCTAAATTATTGTTGCTGAAATCATACCACGAATGGTCATTTTCCTTGATAGTAAAGAATTCACACTTGCCGTGATGAATCTATATGTTTGCAAGATGCTCCACCTAGTGGTGACAACTGGCTAGTGTGCGATACTGTCAGAGCCAGCCGCAGGTGTCTTTAGGGCCGGTCCAGGTGTATTAAACACCTATTCGTGGGTAACAGCATGCTAAGCATTGCCCAGAGCCCCACCCCCTCACAGATCCTGTTGGAAGGACACGTTCCTCAGCCTTTGCTGTCTTTGTTTCTGAAGCTATATGTGGAGGAGAAATCCACAAAGATGCCGGCCAAATCCAGTCTCCCAATTATCCAGATGACTACAGGCCGTCTAAGGAATGTGTTTGGAAGATCACTGTTTCTGAGGGGTTTCATGTGGGACTGACTTTCCAGGCATTTGAGGTGAGCCATTCTGAAAGCTTTCTGACAAAAAAAGTAAAGCACATTTTGACATTTATTAAGAATTTAGTATATGCAAAAGTCATATCCAGACTAGACACGATGTGTGTGTATATAGTGTATGTATATGTGTATACATCTATGCATACACACACGTGTGTGTGATTTGTATTGTAACTGTCAGAAATCTCTTGTTTTTGAATGTTATTGCAGGATCAGAATAGATGTGACTGGTACGAGCAGCTCTTGAGCTGATGAAAGTTGGGGCATCTTTCTTTCCCTGTTTACCATTTTGTTTAGCCTAATGTCTCCAGGTTGGGGAAACCGTAGCCTCTGCATGTGGCAGAATGGTTAGCTATATTATGGACCTAGGATTTCATAATCTTTCTTTGATTTAATCAAAAACAGAGAAAATTGTATTCCTTCCACCCCCAATTAAATCCTAATTCTCTAGAAGAGCCATAACTAACAGTTATTGTACCTGAAACTGTCCAAATATGCCTGGGTCAGGGGACACTCAAGTCAGTTTTTTGAATGGTCACGCCAGTCCCTGAGAGGCCACTGCTGGAATGACACCCTGGATGGGAAGAGGGCAGGAGAGCTAAGCCCAGCCAGGGAATGGCCTCCCCTGGAGTATAGCTTTCAGCATGTCCCTAGTGCCTTCAGGATGCTGGGTGGAACTCTGATCACCCTACGCTAGTTACAGCTGCATTCTCAGGACAAGGAGATCAAGGTGCCTGCTACTCTCTCTTATGTCTCTTCTTTCAGATTGAGCGACATGACAGCTGTGCCTATGACTATTTGGAAATTCGGGACGGTGCCACTGAAGAGAGTGCATTGATCGGTCACTTCTGCGGCTATGAGAAACCAGATGATATCAAATCCAGCTCCAACAAGATGTGGATGAAGTTTGTATCGGATGGCTCTATCAATAAAGCAGGGTTTGCTGCCAATTTTTTTAAGGGTATGAATTATTCCCTATCATTTTTAGCAACGACAGGATTTATTGACCTGTTTCCTTAAGGATCCCGAAGAACTCGGTGAACTTCTACGCTGAAGGCAGCTAAATGAGGGGCCGCTGTAGATGGTCCCTGAGGCATCTTCCAACTCCAACATTCTTTGGTATTTAAGGAAAGGAGTGATACCTACCAGGGCCCTTATTTTTTATATAGGGCTCTCAAAAGAGATACAAGCTCTGGAATTTACTGGCATAGCAACAACTGGGACTTAGTTTTGACACCTAAGATACATTATGATGCTCCTCAGCAAAGTTTGTAGCTGGTTTCACATCTCATCCTAAGACAGTAAGTCTTTAGTGAACAAACTAACCACCATGGAATGGAATTAGGCCTTGATAGACACCTACCCAGGCCCCTCTCCTAGACCACAACCAGTATTGAGACATGTATCAGTAGCATTAATTCTGAGACACCAGTGTACCCTAAAGAGGGGGAGAATCTTGGCAATGGTAGATGTTCTTTCAATCAAATTTGGAGGATGGATCTGGGGAGAGATTAAGGCTCTGGGTCAGAGTGGGTCACCCCAAAATTGTCTTAGGGGCTCGAACCCAGTTTCTGCTCCTATGGGATTGTGCCCTCTGTAAAGGCTGTTTGGGGAGGCTGTGAAAGCCTTGAAGATCTTATCAAAATGGCAGAAAATCCATAAGTCTAGAACTTGAGTTCAAATCTTGGTTTACTAGGTAGCAACCTAGTACCTGTGTGACCTTGCATAAGTGACATAAATCTTTTAGGGACTCTGTTTCTTCATCTGTAATATGATTGGGTTGGAACTGAGGTCCTTTGAGGTTCCTTCTGGTTCTGTATTTATGACTGTATTCCCAGGGCCCCAACAAGGTAGAAGAGCACACTGACAGGGAGAGAACATGGTGTGTGCTGGGGTTCTGGGCAGGCCTTAGCAACTCCAAGGCTAGAATGGCCAAGTAGCTCTGCCTTTGGCCTTGTTCTATCTCCCTTAAATATGTGGTATGTTCTAGCCATCTCCAGGAGTGCCTCATACACTGGAATGGATGTGTGTGCCCGTGTGCATACGTGTGTGTGTGTGCATGTGTGCATGTGAAGGTATTACATGCAGTGCCTACAGGTTGTTGTGAGAATCTAATGAGCTAATGTGTGTGTGGGGGGGTGCGGTTTGTAAGCCCCTAACTTCCTTTCCTTCAGTCCCATCCTGCCCGCTTTTCAAGTCTAAGAAGGTCTCTGGTCTGCCCCTACTCCTAAATTCCAGTCCTTCCATCTTCTCCCAAGCCTAATTCAGTGACCAAGGCAGAGATACAGATGGATAGATAGATAGACAGGCTGATAGATACAAAGAAAGATTGAAAGAAAGATGGAGAGAGAGAGGAGAGAGAGCAAGAGGAGAGGAGGAGGGGGGAAAGAGAGAGAGGGAGGAGAAAGAGAGAGAGAGAGAGAGAGAGAGAGAGAGAGAGAATGCTAAGTATTTATTATGAGTAAGGAAAGCACTTGGTGAGAAAGAGACCAGAGCCATCCAACTTTAAATAATTGAGTGTGAAACTTAATTTTAAAATTCTTCAGTAAAAAACCCAGAAGGAGGCAGGATGATACAGTAGAAGGGTAGCATCTCAGCCCTGGAGTCAGGAGGACCTGAGTTCAAATGCGACCTCAGCTACTTACTAGCTTACTTACTTATACTTACTAGCTGTGTGACCTTGGGCAAGTCACTTAACCTCAATTACCCTGCCTTGCCCCCTGAAAAAAAAGGGTATCATCTTAAGTCAGAGGACTGGGGTTCAAATCAGCTTTGCCATCTTGGGAAAATATGACCTTGGGAGAATTACTCAACTTCTCTAGGCCTCAGTTTCTCGATCTTTAAAATAAGAGCGTTGGGATAGACGGCCTTCCAGTTCTTGACCTATGATGCCAAGTAGAAATAATTTCCTATATATTTTGGATGCCAGTCAATGAACACCTCACAAAAAAGGAGGCCCTGACCACCTTTGCAGAAATGACTGGCTGCCCAGTCCGTACAGTCTTCTCTCTCAAGTCAGAGAGAACGTGGTTGGGGTCTCCCAGCACTTAGGAGGTCCTAGTCTGGTCTGGAAGTGAAACCAAGGTAATGCCAAGTCCCTGACTCTGCCTGCTTCCCCCCACCCAATATGTATAGACGTATTTTTGAGGCGTGGGGATGATGGCAAGCCAGTTTCGAAGCGCTTGCTCTGTGATAATAGAAATGGCCTCAGGACTAGCCGGAACAAAAAAAATAGGCCCTTGGTAAGAACGAAATGACCTTTTGGCCTCTGGAATGGGGACGGAGGGCAGAGGGGAGCCAGGAAATCCTGGTTAATTTTCAAAGTCAAGTTAGTTTTTCATGCTCTTGTCCACTGTTTTTCTCCTTGTCTCTCCTTCTCCTGTTTCATGGGGTTCCCTCTACCTCACCTTAAACCCCATGGTCTGCCACGGTAGTTCATCCCTGAAACATCCTATCCTCCAAAATCACCTTGTTCTTTTCTATCAATTGAGGCTACTATGGCCTTAGAACATCTGCAAAGTGTCAGGAAAGACATTTGAGTAATTCACAGCGAGGTATGGATGACTGATCCTCCCCTTCCCCTGCTCCCCACTCCCCTGACTCCCCACATAAATATCTAATGGATAGAATTTCAGGCAGAATTGGGGAGATACTTGGAAGCAAAGCATTCCTTCTAGACCTAGCCTACACCGGATACGTGGAGGAGAAGCTCTACAGAGGAGGAGAAAGGAAGTGGGCTTGCCCGAGAAGGAGGCCCCCATTTGGTTTCTTCTTCCCACACCAACCAGTTTCCTGTGAGGAAGCTAAAGCTCAGCCTAGCCCATCCTGAGCTTTGGCCATCAATGAAGAAGAGGCAAGTCCAACAGAAGAGGAGACGATGCTACGCTCCCTTGAGCTGAACGTGCCTTGGGTATCTACTCTTCCCTAAGTCCCAACATGGGGTGGATAGACCTGTCAGCCAAGGAATGTTGGAAAACTTGAACCTGGGCTACCCTGCCACAGAAACAGAGAAACCTGGTCAGCTCTGTAGGTCTGTTATAACTCTGTTGGGTTATAAATCTAGGGTTCCTAATAAAGAGTTCACCAGAGCTTTTTGCTCCAAAATATTTCCCCTAAATCCCCTCTCTTCTCTATTCCCTCACCATCACCCCTTCTCCATTAATTTCTTCTGAGGGCCGTACTATGACTTATGAGACAACCTTATCCCTAGGTCTCTGGTCTGCCAAACCAGTTTTCTAGGATAATGTTGGACCCAGGCCTAATAAAGCCATCTGGGAGCTCTGGCCCTCTTGAGAACTGAGACATTATCTGAGCTCCTGAGCTTCCAGCAAGGTCATTTCTGGGCATTCAATAAGTGAAGGATGGGAAGTTGGTCTTTGGGCCTTCCCTTCCTTTTATGCCTCATTACCATACAGCATAATTATGACCAAACATCCCATTAAATATGTATTAACTTTTTCCTTTGTTTTATTCAATTATGATTCTAAGCTCCTCATCTCATGTTTGGCCTTCAAAGTTTCTTGTCCATCCAGCATGGTGTCTGCTTATACTTTTCAGAAGTTAGCAGCACTGTTGCTTGTAGATTGGGTAAAGCCAGTTTACTTTGTCTTATCAGCCAGGATCTTTTTAAACAGGGTCATCTCTGGGCTGTTCTCAGGCCCTTCTCAGAACAGTGGGTGCCAAGAGCATGTGTCAGGTTTCCTTAACTAAAAAGGATGGGGAGGGTAACTACAAACGCCCTGCAAAGGGGGAGGACCAAGCTGAAACAAAACAAAACAAAAACCAGTCTTGCTTTTATGCCAGTTGGATGGAGACTCAGTGTTTTGGGCCAGTTGGCTAAGAACACCAGTATGTGGTGCCAACTGGCTTTTGAGTCTGTTTACTGTTGCCAGATGGCAGGTGTTGTCTCAGTGCACTGTCTGATGGTGCCAGGGTGCTTACCAGCAAGTAAAACTCCTCCAATTTCTTGCTGATTTGGGAAATGATAGTAGCATTTGCTGGTTGGCAGTCCCCACCAGCTAACATAAGAAAATACCAACTGCTCTCCTCATACTGAGCCAGGTCCATCCAACTTCATGTCCTGCGACTGACGTGATAACAGAGGGTGTTTTGCAAAAAGGCCTAGTACTCTCCATGATATTGCTTCAAAATGTTGGAAACTTGCCGTGAACATCCCCAGCTTTCCTAGACAACCCATGTAGTTAATTGGGATTTGGGGGATTTGGGAATGGTCCCAAATTTCCATACTGATAGCTCCTCTTGGAAACTGATAGATAAAGCACCAAACTCCGTCCCCATTACTTACTTCCTGTGAATTAAGATTATACTTCACACTAAGGATTCTCTCTTGCCTTTGTCTGAGGTGCTGGCCCATCCCTACACCTGCACCCATCACATCCTTCTTCCCCACCTTGTCACTGGTGTCCTGGGATTGCACAGTAACTAGGAAGTTTCCTCTTTCATTATATACCAGGTGGGCCTTGTTTTCTTGCATTTGCTGCTGACACCATGGGAATGAAAAGGAGACAGGAATTTCTTTCATCAAAAACTAGGCTCCTAGTCCTGGTTTCCTTCCCCAACTTACTCAGAATCACTGAATTTCTAAGACAGATGAGACCAGGCATCACCTAGTCCAATTCATACCTGACCCTCATGACTTAAAGACCGTCAAGGAGGGGGAGACCCACTTCTCCCAAAGTGGTTTCATATATACATACACACATATGTATACACACATATGTGCACATATATATGTATATGTATGTACGCATGCATGTATGTATTATATACACACACACATATATATATACACACATACATATTTATTTTCCCCAATTATATGTTAAAACAACATTCTAACATTTGGGTATTTTTAGTTTTGAGTTCCAAATTCTATCCCTCCCTCCCTCTCTCCCTGCCCTCCCTCCTCTCTGAGACAGTAAACAATCAGATATAGGTTATACATATGCAATCATGCAAAACATTTCCATCTCATATATTTTTGAACAACTGTACTTATTAAGATGACTCAGCTTTTCTGATAGTATCTCCATCCTCTACCTCATCTTAATGCAGGGTTGTAGCTATAGGCATCTTTGGAGCACAATTAAACTTTGTCGTTACTGTTTCTCAGTCATCCCGTTATGTCCCACTCTTCGTGACCCTGTGGACAATACTATTCATGGGGTTTTCTTGGCAAGGATACTGGAGTGGTTTGCCATTTCTTTGTGGATTAAAGCAAACAGAGGTTAAGTGACTTGCCTAGGGACACAGTGTCTGAGGCCAGATTTGGATTCAGGTCTTCCTGACCTCAGGCCTAGAGCTCTATCCACTGATCCGTCTAGCTGCCTCAAATTTTTAAAGCCTACAGCACCCAGTATTCCCAGCTAGTCTCCCATCCAAGTGCTAACCGGGCCTGACCTTGCTTAGCTTCCAAGATTAGATGAGATCAGTTGTGTTCAGAATGATATGTCTGTAGAACTAAACTTTAGTATCATGGCATTTCAGGGCTCAAGATATGACCATGGTCATTTAATACACCCCTTTACAATTTATAAAGCGATCATCCTGTGAGATCCTATCTCTGATGTTTGCTATCTCTGTACCTCAGACAAGTCACTATCTACCTTATTTCCACAAAATAAGGGAGCTCGGCTAGATGGTGTCTAAGGTCGCTTCTGGCTCTAGAGTCTAGTTCGATGACCTATGATCCTAAGATGGGAGTGTAAGTGTTATTATCCCCAGTGTACAAATGAGGAGACTTAGGTGCTCAGGTCTTTCCAGGTCACCTCTGACTATCTACAGTTGGAGAATACCATCAGTCAAGTTACATGTCATCCATCCAACTTGATACAGGTTTATAAAGATGTGACTTACTCCCAACACAAGCTGGTCATAGGCTGGGGATAGGTCAGATTTAAAAGTATGAGACAAACTTCTTGTTTGCTCTTCTCTCATCCCTGGTTGAACTACTTTCTCTGTCAAACTGGTTCCAGGTCTCTTGGCTCAGGCTGTAAGAAAATTTCCTCTGCCTTCATGAGGTCTCCTGCTAGAGCAATGATATGTGTGAGTGAGTGTATATACATGCTGTAAGTTAGAATATGAAAAATACATTAAGAAAGGCATAAACAAAGTGAAATGAAGGAAAAGTGATGACTAATAAGTGGAGGGGGAGAGATTGGGAGAGGCTTTATGAAGGAAAGGACATTAGAGTTAGGCCTCAAAGGCTGGGTGGTTTGGGAAGAAGTGCATTCCAGGTGTAGAGAACTGTATGAGTAAATGAATGGAATGGAAATAATGCCTGGTGAGATTGCCAAACAGCAACCAGTTTGGATGGAGGGTAGTATTCATGAAGGCCAATAGTGTGATATGTAACTGAAGAATTTGTTTGGAGCCAAATTTTGCAGGGCTTCGAATGCCAGTATACATAATGTTGACTTTATTTGGTAGTCGATTTGGAAAAATTCAAGATTTTTGAGAAGCACACAGGCGGACCTATGCATTTGGAAAAGACATCTATAAATAGTATGTAGAAGTAAATAGAATAGGAGAGATTGGAACCAGGAAGACTAGATGAAGGCTATTGTGCTTGCTCTAACCAGGTAAGGATCGATGAGGGCCTGAATGAGGATGGTGGTAATGGGAGTAAAAGGAGGTGAGAATCGGTAAATCACTGAATGTAAGGATGGTTGCTGATCAGTGATGACTCATGCACTAGTAGCCACTCACTTCCTTTTAAAATATCTTCAATTTCATTTTTTTCCCTTTGTGGTAGTGTTCAATGCTTGCTTTTTGAACAGAGCATTCAGGATATGTGGGCATGTGGTTTCTGAATAGCATGTGAGTCCCTTTCCTTTTTCATTTCTTAATCCTAGACCTTATTTTCTCTTTTAAAAATCTTTATTATGAATTTAACAATCAACAAACAAACATTCTAACACACAAAGAACAATAACAGTATCGTTATTGTACAGCATCAGAACAATGAATAGTATCATCAACAGTAACCTATTAGTTTTACAATACATATACATAATAAATTTAATAGGGCAGTAACAAAATTTCCATTTGTTTATATCCCCTCCTGAGGTTTTTTATTTCGTCTGAGTATTAAAATTTTTTTGATGCTCTTTCCGTTTTTTTATTCCTGTTACTACCCACTAATTTCTACCCATCTTCAATAAAGCCCTATCCTCTTTAACAGTTAACATAGTCAAGCAAAGCAAATCAATGTATTGGCCAAACCTAAAAATGTATGTCTTATTCTGTGCCTTTAGTTCATTACCTCTCGACAGGCTTTGTCATCATTCTTCTGGAGTCATGACTGGTCAGTGCATTGACCAGAGTCCTGAGGTCTTTCAAAGCGGTTTTTCTTCACATCATAGTAGTCATTGTATAAATTACTGAACCATATTTTCTAGCATATTTTTAATCATTCCTTCCCTCTACCTGCTGTTGCACTGAGGATGCTGAATGTTGAGGTATATTTTGACTTAGTTGGGATGACCATGTAGAATTCTTCAATGACTTTCTCTCTGTTGATTCTTCATAGAATTTCTCCATGCTGTTTTAAAATGTGCTTATTTATTTTGCCTCATTCTCTGCAACAGATGTTGGCACATAAGCTGTAATTATCTTCCTGGTGGTGTTTTTGCTTAGACCCACCATGAAGCCAGCAAGACGAGATGACTGAATGCCTTCCATGAAATGCCTCTTGTTGCCGTTGGGTACGCAATGAAACCAACTCTTCCAACTCCTTAATTTGTTTTTCTGAGGAGAACCTAGGAGTCATCTTTCCATTTAGATACAGCTTCCTCCTATTCTCCAGCATCATTAAAAGCAAGAATGCTGTTATGAATATCATTCAGTTTCAATATCATCCACTAAGTATTTCAACTTAGTGGTGATCAATTGGATACAATAATCATTTCTTAAGTGCTTACCATGTGCCAGACACTGTGCTATAATAGAGAACCATTGAAGGTTATTGAAGGGGTGGGGGACAGGGAGGGTGACACGACTGTATTTATGCTTTTGAAAAAAATCACTTTGGCAGCTAAGTGGAAGATGTCGTGGAGAGATAGAGACTTGAGGCAGGGAGACCAGTTAGAAGGCTTTTGCAGTAGTCTGGGTGGGAGGTGATGGGGGCTCGAGCTAGGGTGGTGGCTTTGTGAGGGAGGAAAACTATGTGTGTGTGTGTGCGTGTGTGTGTGTGTGTGTGTGTGCAGAGATGGAGGGAGAAAGAGAGAGAGAGAATGAATGACCAGATTTACCAAAGTCTTAAATATATGGGGTGAGATAGTAAAGAGCTGAGGATGACACTGAGGTTACCAGCCTGGGTGTCTAAGCAGAATAAGAATGGCAGTTGTAGGTAGTTAAATAAAAATATCACACTTAGAGTGTGGATAGTTTAATTTATGCTTACAAATGGTCCAAAAACTGTGATCTTTCTTTTCTACCCCTCTGCTCCTACAGAAGAAAGTCTCACTGGAATGAGAACCATTTAATTTTTTTTTCTTCAGTTGCCATGGCCAATACATTTACCACAAAGTGGCCAGTTTGTCTGATCCTGGAGCAGCAGGTGCATTCTGTCAGTGAGGCAAATACTTGATGCCTTCTCAGCTTGGTTGTACCTATCAGGATTCACAGTCCACTGGCCTAGACTTTGAGCACCTGACATTATTGCTGTGTTATGAAAAGGCATTGGAGTATGACTGTTATGGAAATTATTTACTGAAAGGTTAGATAAAATATAAAGGGATGATGGGGACTGGATAGTATTATGCTGATAAATGTTTAACAATGCCCCCCCACACACACACACAGGTTAACTTCAACAATCACTATTTTGATGGATCTGTGGTCTGATCAGTGTAGGTACCCTTTCTGATGATAAGGCTTACAAACCATCTGCCTGAGTTGTCTGTCTTCATGTGTTCCCATCAACCCACCAAAAGAAGCCACTCAGTGATCTGGGGACCTTCCTCTACTTTTCTTGGTTTATTGGATCATTTTTGTATCCCAAGGGGACACAAGGACTGGCCATCATTTATCCTTATGTGACTAGTCCACCTGTTTTTCTAGTTATGGCGCTCTCTGATGTCATTCTTTATATCACCCATTCCTCATATATAATGTATTGAAGCTGCTCAATTTTTAGGAGACTATGACTCATGGCCACAAGATATCAACATAGATTATAATATAATAGGATTGTAGATTTTGAGCTAAGGGGGCCTCAGAAACCTAATGATAATAATATTAGCATTTATATCGTACTTTCTATGTGCCAGGACCTGTGCTAAGGACTTTACAAATATTATGTCATTTGGTCCTCACAACAAACTTGAGAGATAGATATTAGTCTCATTTTCATTTTACAGTTGAGGGAACTGAGGCAAGCATAAGTTAAGTGACTTGTCCAAGCTCACACAGCTGTTAATTATTCGAGACCAGATTTGAATTCAGTTCTTTCTGACTCCAGGACCAGCTCTATCCACTGTGCCACCTAACTGCCTCTTCTGGCCCAAGAAAGTTAAGTAAATAATCAGTCAACAAGCGTTTATTAAGCACTGACCGTATGATAGGTGTTATCCTATTGAATGAAGGGTTGAAGGTGACTTAGAGAGTAAGTTGTCAGAGACAGAAGAGCATTGATGTTAAAGGAAGACATTTGGGATCATTAAAAGAACTATCCAATTTCCCAAAGAAAATGCAGCCTGCTTTTCTCCTCCTGTTAGACCAAACTCTGTCCAAGATATCTTTATCTGTCTATGTCTATGTCTGTGTCTATATCTATGTCTATGTCTATATCTATATCTATGTCTATGTCTATATCTATGTCTATGTCTATATCTATATCTATATCTATATCTATATATCTATTCATGGACGAGTTCTATGGATTCAGTCCCAAAAGTGAAACTGGTTACATAGCTCTCAGGGTTTCCTTTAAGCTTTAATTATTAGTGAAATTAATCTTGGTGATGCCCATTGGTACTTGCTTACATTTAGTTTCTGTGCTGCACTGGATGTGGGCAAATATAGGGAGCAGGGTCAATTAAGTTGGTGGATACATAATGAGAAATTACCTTGTTCCCCTAACAGAAGTTGATGAATGTTCCTGGCCAGACAGGAATGGGTGTGAACAGCGCTGTGTGAACACACTGGGAAGCTACAAATGTGCTTGCGATCCTGGCTATGAACTGACAGCTGATAAGAAGACTTGTGAAGGTCAGTGGCTTGCAAACTTGTAATAGGAAGATGTTGAGGGTGAAGATTGAATGATGAGGAGCAGAGGTATGGAGATGGAGGAATTGTTTAGTAGAAATATTCATTCTTCAATGGGAGGTTTTTTAAAGTTATTTTTAACATTAAAATTTTTTTTGAATTCCAAATTCTCTCCCTCCCCCAGCCCTCCCTGCATCCATTGAGAAGGTAAGCAATATGATATCAACTGTACATGTGAAATCATGTAAAATCTTTCCATATTAGTCATGTTGCAAGAAAAATAAAGTGAAAAAAATCATGCTTCAGTTTGCACTCAGAGTTTATCAGATCTCTCTATGGAGGTGGATAGCATTGTATTGATCACACTAGTTAAGTCTTGAATAGTCAATTATTGTTACAACATTGCTGTTACCATGTACGATAGTCTCCTAGTTCTGCTCACTTTACCATGCATCAGTTTATATAGGTCTTCCCAGGTTTTTCTGAAACCATCCTCCTCATTATTTCTTATGTTACAATAGTATTCAATTGCAATGATATCCTGAAACTTGTTCAGCCATTCCCCAATTGACAAGCATTCCTTCAATTTCCAATTTTTTGCCACCACAAAAGAAGTGCTATAAATATTTTTGTATTTATAGGTCCTTTTCCTTTTTATTTGATTTCCTTGGGCTACAGACCCAGTAGTGGTATTGCTAAGTCAAAGGGTATGCATGGTTTTATAGCATAGTTCCATAGTTTGGGCATAGTTCCAAATTGTTCTTCAGAATTATTGAACCAGTTCACAGCTCTCCCAGTGGTGCATTAGTATCTCTACTTTTCCACATCCCCTCCAATATTCATCGTTTTCCTTTTCTGTCATTTTAGTCAATCTTATAGATTTGAGATGATACCTGAGAGTTGTTTTAATTTGCATTTCTCTAATTAATAGTAATTTAGAGCATTTTTTCATTTGATTATAGATAGCTTTGATTTCCTCTTCTGAAAACTGCCTGTTCATATCTATTGACCATTTATCAGTTGGAGAATGGTTCTTATTTTTATAAATTTTACTCTGTTCTTTATATATTTGAGAATGAGTCCTTTTTTGATGAGAGTTGTAATGGTGACTGAATGATTAGGGATCTGGGAATTATGGAGTATGAAGCTCAGTTATGAAAAATGATAGTGTTTAGCCTTGGAGAAGAGGAGACCAAGGGAAAACCAAGTCCAACTTTAAATTTTAAATGGCTATGTTGAAGATTTGTCTTTATATCTTAGGCATAAACCTTCCATGTCAAGAGTTTCTTCTCTTATCGCTGACCCAGGGAACTTTGCCCTCCACTGCTTGACCTTTTACTATTTCCTAAACTCCTTTGAGCACTGACAACTCAAGGAACCAAGCCTTCTATCTTTACTGGCCCCCAATATTCAAAGACCCAATGAATCCACATTCTAGCTCATTAATTTATCAACATAGACAAGTCATTTATCCTCTCTATGCCTCAGTTTCCTCATCTGTAAAATGAAGGGGTTGGACTGGATAACTTCTAAGGTCCTTCACAGCTCAAAATCTATAACCCAAGGTTCCTAAATACCCATCATTCTGACACTGCCTCTGTAAATTGATGCCTTTTTCCAACACTGCCTTCCCTCCTTCTCTATCCCCTGTCTCCACACATGGTAGACCACAAGAATTCTAATGTTTATCTACTAGGAAAAGAGAATAACCATATTCAAAATAATAAACAAGGGAAATTTGAAGTTTGCATAACAAAAATCTACCTGGTCTAGTTTGAATAGTGCTAAAATGGGCTCTCTTCAGGGATTTCAAAAATGGTAAAAAAAAAAAAAATTAATGTAAACATCCAAACAAGAGTCAGGGGAGGGGTTAGATGAACCAGATGACTCAACATTTCTTTTCGCTGAAGAACATGGGAAATGCCAGGACACAGCGGTCACTTAGAGCTTACAACTCCTTGACATATGTATTTGCTTTTCACTTCTGCAGTGGCCTGTGGTGGCTTCATGACCAAGCTTAATGGGACTATTACCAGCCCTGGATGGCCTAAGGAATACCCCACAAATAAAAACTGTGTGTGGCAAGTGGTGGCTCCAACCCAGTACAGGATCTCCCTCCAGTTTGAAGTGTTTGAGCTGGAAGGCAATGATGTAAGTTCCTTCACTTTGAGTTGTTGATGAATTATCCAGAGAAGACCCAGAGCCAAAGGAGTCCCTGAGATAGCTACAGACAGGGAGTGATTCTTCCCTGGGATCCAGCAGAGAGACCCTGTTGAGTTTTTCTAACACCGAGATCTGGATTTCATTGCTTTCTCTCTGTGTGACTCTTGTCATCTGAATCCTCCCCCACCGTGAATTCTCTCGACTAGTTTCTAGTGACCCACTAACCACTAGTGTGGGAAGACTAGTAGAGAATCAGCTGAAGAATATAGGAGACAAGAAACTTCCCAAAGGAGAGAGTACCTACACTGGGGCCCACCATGTGTGGGGTAGGTGTTCTGTGAAAGAAGTAGGGATGTCTCTCCAACAGTGTAGACTCTGGAATCCAGATGTGAGAAGGAATGGAGAGAATGAGGTTCATCTTAGCTGGAATAATATCTTGCACATCATAGCCTCTTATAGTCAATAGATTTTGAATCAGAGGATTAGATGGTCAGGGGCCATCTAATTGTACCCAGAGGAGTTAAGTGATTTGCCTGTAGTCACAGAAACGAAGAGTAACAGACTTGAGATTCAAACTCAGATTCAGGTCTCCTCTGGTACTCCAAATCCACCTCTCTTTTGCTTTCCCCCACCCCAGTTGAATTGTTATGAAATAAGAAGGACACAAGATTTCTCATAGGGTTCAACCTCTTAGGACATAGTCCAGAATAAAAGGTGGGGTTAGATACCTGTCCTGTAGCCAGAGAGCTAAGTATGATGAGTAGGCAATTGACCAGACTCCCATGTCTCAAGATAACTTTAGGACTCCCTACAAACCTTAATATGAAGTCAGACTTGTGTTCAAATTTCTGCTCTGCTGCTGAGACAATGAGAGATTTAGAACTTGAGGCCACCTTAGGTGTCATCTAGCCTACCACTCACCTTCTTAATTTACAAATGAAGAAACTGAGACCCAAAAAGGTTAAACTTGCCCAAAGTCACACAGGCGTTAAATGGCAGAACTGGGATTTGAACCCAGGTCCTGTGATCCCTAAATTTAGTGCTCTTTTCACTGCACTACGATTCCATTTCTAAGGTTTCTTGTGCCTCTAAATGTTATGGTCCTGCTTCCGCCTATCTCCGTGCGTCAAATGAAGAAGCCGTCAAAATTAATCATTGAGATCTCTTCTAGAACTGAATTCTCTGGTCCTTGTGAGGAGTCATCTAATAAAGAAAGCTGTATTAACTACTGAGGCACACCTCTGATCAGACACATGAACTCTTCACAGTACCTTGCACATAGTAGTGTGATAGGAGAATTTCTGGCTTAACTTTCTTACCATCATTTACTTAAGATGAGTCTGTCACACAGTTAGCTTGAGTCTGCAAAATCAAGCTTGAAGTATCAGCTCCAGGTCCAGTGTTAACTGTCTGGTTTCCTGTTTTACCTGATAAAAATCTTCCCCTTCTGCCATCTGTTTTTTGGTCTGCAAGTCATTATGCTTCTTCATTTGTTCTTTGAAATTCCATTGTACCCATCCTGCATATGGAACCAAAGCCTATAGAAGCCTGCTGAAATTGAACTCTGGACTCACAGGTTTTTTGTTCAGTGATCCAGCACTCTGTGTGTAATACACTGCAGTTTTCCCATAGTTCTATGTCATTGATTGTATGATTGGCAACAGTACCTAATCAACAGATTCTTAGACAATTTTTACATTTTTTTTTAGCACTTAATGTCTATTGCATTGAATTGGATTCCATGGACAGATATATGGGCCTGCCCCATAAAATGATGATAAAAATGATGACACACTCTTCTGGCAAACAGATCAGATGTTCACCATCACTTGCATTTTAAGTTAGTGAGAGAATTCTTGTCAGAACACATATTCATTACTGTGATGCCTGAGGCTGTTAGAGCCCAGTCAAGCTGCTGGGTTTGGGTCTTTTAGGCAGAATATGACTATAATTTGGCTTTGGGAAACCTTGCCTGAAGCCATCCCTGAGTTATCATTATGAGGTGGAGGGAGTCCTGGATTCTCAAAGGCAATGCCACGTTCTTGTAGGTTCTATCCAATTTGCAGTTCAAGAATCTGCCTAGCTAATTTCAGAGAGGCTCATTTCTAGAAGTTGGGCCCTAGGAAATACTATGAGTTTTTTTGTTTGCTTGTTTTTGCTGTGGCAACTCATGATGAAGGTATACTAAGGTGCAGAAGGGCTGCAGTCCATGTTGGTGGAGGGAACACCTACACTGACAAGTTCTAGGTCTTTAGGTATTAGCTTTGAAAAAAGGAACAGCAGTAGTGAGTACGTGAGAGGAGCCAGAAGTATCACCCTCCTCTCTTGCAGGTATGTAAATATGACTATGTGGAGATCCGAAGTGGGTTGTCCTCTGATTCCAAGCTTCATGGAAAGTTTTGTGGCTCCGAGAAACCAGAGGTGATTACCTCCCAAAGCAACAACATGAGAGTGGAGTTCAAATCAGATAACACTGTTTCTAAACAAGGCTTCAAAGCCCACTTCTTCTCAGGTATGTGGATGTTTCAGATAGGGATTCCTCTCCTAAGAATACAGGAAGTTTTAGATAAGAAGAAGGGCTTGAGGGAGGGAATTTCAGGTAGAGAAACTTTATGAGCAAAGACGTGGAGGTGGGAATGAGCATGTCATACTGGTAGGATAGTCAGAGAGCTATGTTGAATAGTGGGAAATGAGATGTGATAGGTGGGGTGGGCTAGATTGCCAAACTCAAGAAGTCTATCAAACCACACTATGCTAAGTGCTGGAGATACAAAGAAGAAATGAAAACAGTCTCTATTCTCAAGGAGTTGACATTTTAATAGGGAAAACAACATGTTTTGTAGACTCATAGAATCATAGATTTAGAGTTGCATGAGGGAGAAGGGGATGGGTTAATGTGATAGACAATTGGAAGCTATGAAAGATTCTTGAGTAGGGGAATTGTATGGTGAAAGTAGTATTTTAGGAAAGCTAGTCTGGTGGTGGTGATGGGGGAGATAGGAGGTGGGAGAATCTGGTATTTAGGAAACTAACCGGCAGACTTGTTAGAGCAACCCAGGAATGAGGTGATGAGGGCCTTAACTAGAGTGGAAGCAGTGGTAATGAAGAAGGAGGTGAGATTTTAATTTAAGGGAATTTGGAGGCACATTTGGAATTAAGGCCCTGAAGGAATTAGGTCTCAGAATATATGTTAGAGAGTCATGATCTAAATGCTAGAGTTGAAGCTTTGAGGGAAGATGAACCCACGTGGCCGGGGGCAAGAGAGAAAGGAGGCGGAGGTGGCAGAGGCAGCAAGGGTGCGTTGAGTTTCAGGGCATTTTGTTACATGCATAAAATAAGAGACTCTGAAACTCAATTATACAATGGTTTATGACATATTGGCTACATTGGAAAAGCATGACTGGGTAGAAGGAGAGAAAGTGTTGGCACCTGAATGGGCTTTCTAATTTCAGGACAGGGATGAGATGGATCTGGTAGTCAGATGGCCCATCAGTGAACAATCCTAAGCAGAGATTCGAGAGTGGTAGTGGATACAACCCCATAGCTACACATTACCATCAGATTAAGTAACCTATTGAAAAGCTTTAAATTTTTTCTTGAATGGGTGTGGGGAAGATGGACATCCATGAGTATAGGTGCAGAAGCCTGCATATATCTGTTAGGTTTTTCTTTTAATGTATCGATTAGTTTTGCTGATTTTTTTTCTGTTCCTCTTCTTATTCTTTAAAAAAAAATCTTTGGTATTTTTAGAAAGAGAAGGGGAAGGATAGAGGGGGAAATTCAGGCTATGTAAAAAACCAAGAGATATCAATAAAAAATCTATTTTGAAAAGAAATTCTTAAAACCTTACACGAACAAGTACAAATGAACATGATGCAAATGCATGTTGAGTAGACATTGAGTAAAGGAAGGAACCAACATAATGAATAGCATCTGTTGGGAGGAGCCAGGGTAGACTTTCCAGAGGAGATCAGGTTTGAAGAGTTTTAAAAAGTTGGGGATGGTTCATAAATGGGCAGTTCAGTCTCATTCATCTCTTGGAAATGCACACTTTCCTTTTCAGACAAGGATGAGTGCTCTAAGGACAATGGTGGGTGTCAACATGAATGCATCAACACATTTGGAAGCTATGTTTGCCAGTGTAAAAATGGGTTTGTGCTACATGAGAATGGCCACGACTGTAAAGAAGGTAAGGTCTCTTACCATTTCTATTTTTTTTTCATTTTGGTCGATTTTTTTTTTTTCAATTAACAAGTATTTATGTTCTTCCTCCTCCTAGCTCCCTTTTGTTTTTGAGTCATTTCAGTCATGTTCAACTCCATTTGGGATTTTCTTACAAAAAATACTGGTGTAGTTTGCTATTTCCTTCTCCAGCTCATTTTTACAAATGAGGAGACAGGATTAAGTGACTTGCTCAGGGTCACACCACTACTAAGTGTTTGAGGCTGGATTTGAACTCATGAAGTTAAGTGTCCCTGACTCCAAGCCCAATGCTTTTTCCACTGTGCCACCTAGTGGCCCCTAGTGCCCTCTACTGTAAAAAGAAAAACAAAAATAAAACCTTTATAGCAAATATGCATGGTTCAGCAAGAAAAAAAGTCATTGAATTTACCATATCTAAAAAATGTATCTTGTTTGTTTATCATTTCTCTGACAAGGGGTGGATAACATTCTTTATCACCGAGCCTCTGAAATCATGGTTAGTAATTTAATTGATCAGAGTTCTAAAGTTTTTAACCATTTTTAGAAAAGTTCGTTTATTAGTCAAGAAGTCTTAATGTTAGGGCATTATTTCTAGCTTTGTACCCTACTCACTGGGACATCCTACACTCTGAATTTTTACCTTTAGAAATTTAGTGATTGTTAACAGTAGAAGTGAAGAATTTAGGAGCTCCTTCAATCAGTGCCTTGCAAAAAATGGTTATTCATAAAATGTTTGTCGATTTCATTTCTTTATCTGTACAATTAGCATAGGAACCTTCCTTCAGCCTCCTTCCCTGAGTTGTTCATGTTCATAAAGTTTAGAGTGGAGAGTGACCTGACGGGTCATCTAGTTCAACTTCCTGAAAGATACAAGAGTCCCTTATTCAACATCCCTGACAGATAGCCATTCAAGCACTCCCAGTGGGGTTGTCTACTTAAGGGAAACCATTTCACCGTTGGACAGCTCCATTGATAGAAACTTCTTATACTGAACTTAAATCTGCTTTGTTATGTGAGAAATAATTCCTTCAGGCTCAGGAGGGATGAAGTTAAAAGTCAAGTTTATTATGCAACTGCAGTGGCGGGTGTCTCATAGAACAGACATACCATATAAAAGCAAGAAGAAGCCTTACATACCCACCCCCAACCACAAAGTCCCTTCCCTGTTTTCCCATTGGCTAGGTATTACGGGGGGTACAACTTCCCAATACCCCGTTACACAGTTCCCCTTGATATGTCCCCCCTCCCGCCACATGCATCCTATGACCATTAAAATGAGCCTTTACTCCTCCCAGAGAAGTTAGTATTCATGAACTTATTGCTCATGAGTATCCCAAGCAAGACTTAACTTTTACCCTACTTAACTGACTTCCAGCCTCAAAACAGGATAAAACCAGTTGAATCCTGTTTTGCCCATTCTCTTCTCTGTGAGACTTAACTCCTCCATTATATCTCCCATTCTGCTGACTGTTATTCTGAATTTATGGAGGCAAATTTCTCCATTATATCTCTCAACTTCCTCCTTCTTCTTGCTAGAAGATAATGTAGTACTGACCTATGTTTATAGTGTCCTGGGTTAAAGGCCTCATCCTTTATGGCCATAGGTAGAGGAATAGCACTAGTTGACAAGAGAGGCAATTCCTGGGTTTACTTTGAGAACAAAGGAGAGAATGTTCACCCTTAGGTATGCTGATTAGCCTGAATCAACATCCTCTCACTATTTTCTTCACAGTCAATTATTTTCCAGCATTCACTGCTAGTCAAAGACTTTCTGGTATGTGTCGATCTCTAGGTTTCATAAGTCATATATTATATGATTTCCGTGAAAACAAAAGTTTTAATCATCTCTTCCAACTATAATGTCTACTCATTAGCTGGCATACGTTCACCTTCTAGAATGACAGAAAAAAAAATCACTATTGGCCCAAGTCAAGTTTCTTGTCTAGGTGGATTGCATAATATTCATATTGCATTTGGACCTAGGGTGAAGGGTTGAATACCTTGTGCCATAGGCCTTACAATTAAGATCATCACATGCCTCAATTACATGCCATAGAGAGATTGGAAAGGGAGTCTAGAACTGCCATAGCTATTGTAGATTCTGAAGGTTCTCCACGGAACGGATCTAGAGAGAAGAGAACAAGGAGGAGAAATGAAATCTTTACCAGAAAGTCCCCTTGCAGGATTAGGGTCAATGGAAGACCCAGAAAGAGGAAGCAGAAAAGGGGTCGGAGCCATTGTAATTGTTCCATCCATCACTATAGTCATTGCTAATGACTGCAAGTTCCCATTAACAGAGACAAATCAAAGGAAGGGGACAGTCAAATGAGTATGCCCATTGCATCTTCTTTTCCAAATGTAGACCACTACTAAAGCTATGAGTAGGGCCCCCAAGGTTGGAACGTCTGCTTCGAGATTTGGAGGTGGAGTCCAAACCTAATGTAGAGAGATGAAGCATTGGATCAAACATACAGATTCTTCACTGACTATTCACCATTCGTTCCCATACGTGGTTGGTAAGGACATAGTGTGTGCACCATAAAATATGCTTCACTCAAACGCAAGGCTTAACACTCACAATTGCTTAGTTATTGCTGGCTTTTATAAATTGTGCTATGGTAACTAATAATAATAATAATAACGATAATTACAGTAATACCAGTAACTGAAATTTACCAGGCACTCTAAGGCCTGCAAAGCATTTAATAGATATTATCTGCTGCAGCTTCACTGCCCTATCCCATTAGGATCAGGCATGAGAATATAGACAGGATAGTCTTCCTGCCACTGCCATATTCATTGCATGGGGGGAAGAAAGTCTTAAAGTCTCCTCTTAAACCAAAGGTCATCTTCCTCTTGAGATATTCTTTTTTAAAAAATCCATAGAAACAGTAAGGATGGCAGACCTCATCTGGAAGAAAAAGAGCAAGTCAAAGAAAAGCTCCCCACCGTAAGGAAATTCTGCACTATAAAAGATCCAAAGACCAACATTAGGGGAGTCTGCAATATACATGATGGAAGATATATCAAAAGATTTTTTAAAATTGGATAATAAATACATTAAAGGATTTAAGAGAAGGTTATAATTCTTAAAAATATCTATAACAAAAGAAGACTAAAAGGAGCAATTTACAAAAATGCATTTACAAAAATGCAAAAAAAAGGATGAAAAGCTTCAATGGAAGAAATAAAGATCAGAGGAAGAGTAATTGAATAAATATTAATGAGTAATAATAACTGACATTCATATAATTCTTTAAAGTTTTCAAAGTACTTTATATACATTGTCTCATTTCATCCTCATAATAATCCTGTGAGGTAAGGACTGTAGATATTATTATCCCCATTTTACAGGTGAAGTAATTGAGGTACAGAAAGATTAAATCACTTGCTTCTACTCACACAGCCAGTAAATGTCAGAGGCTGTATTAAAACTCAAGTTTCTCTTGATTTAAGTTAATGCTCTCTCAACTGTGCCATGCTGCCTTCCCAAAACAAAAATAAAAGAATAAGTCCATGATAGCATAGAATTTTTGAAAAATCAGTTGATGACAATATAGAATAAAATTATAGACTCGAAAAAAGATAAAGGACCTCAAACATCAGATTAACTGGGATCGCAGAGGATACAAGAAAATATACTTCACGTTGGAAGAAATAATCAGGGGAAAATTTTTGAAGAATCCACAAGAAGATATATCAGTCCATGAATGGAAAAAATTCATAGGACCTCAGCATAGAAAAATCCAAAATCCAAGCCTTTAAATGACATAATTATTAAATTTCAAAATGATAAAGACAAAAAGTAAGTCCTTAAAAAGCCAAGAAAGAAAAAAACTCGTATGTGATAAAATATAAATTAGAATGTCCTCAGATTTTTAAATGTATATATATTTTATTTATTTAATTAATATTTTCCAATCACATTAAATTTTTTTAACATTCATTTGAAAAAATTTTTGAGTTCCAAATTCTCTCCCTTCCTTCCATCCATACTACATCCCATGTCCCTATATCTTTAAGCGATTATACAAGAAAAAAAAATGTATTTACCGTTTTTTTTAAAAAGGACACATACATAGAAAGATTGGATTGGATGGAACAAAGAATTACTAATCCCATAAATCTGAATATTTTATTTGAAACAGAACATTTAAATATTAGATGTACCTCAAAGAATTCTTGAAAAAAGCATTCAATGAAAAAAACTTAGAGAAGTCGAAGGAAGCTTCATATTATCAAGTCAAGAAGTTAGCAAAAATAATAATAGGAGAATATAAACCTATCAATATCTCCAGTTCAAAATATAAAGCTATGTAACCTTTCGTGAATAAACTGAGAACAAGTAAGAATTTGAGATGAAATGTGTATTATAATTAATGAAAAATAAAAATTTAAATATCCTTAAAGTTATAAACTAGAAGCAAAAAGCCAAAAAATAAAAAAGGAAGAAAAAGAGAAGAATGGATAATTCCTAAAGGACAACTCCTAACTTTAACTAAAAGTCAAGTCTCAGGGAATCACACATAGTTAATAGCTTAAAAATGAAAAATTAAGTAGTTCAAAATTATTAAAGTATTAATTAACTAATTTAAAAGTAGAGGTAGTTATGGAAAAATGAGACAGATTTGCAACCTCGATAATATTAAGAACAAAACTGGAAAAAAATGTTGGGAGATTAATTCAATCTGGCAAACATTTATTAAATGGTTATTATATTCAAGGTGGGATACAAACAAAAAAATTGATACTCTTTGTTTCAGAGAGATTATACTCTTACATTTTAAGTAGAATTTAATACAGTGATTAAATGGAAAGGGCTTGAATTCACTTATTAAAAAGAAAAGAACTGCAACTTGAATTAAAAACAAAATCCACCAGTATGTTGTTTACAAGAAAAACATTTAATGCACAGATATATGGCTTAAAATTAAGACTTATGTAAAAGAGTTTGTGAAATTGCATGTCCAAAAAAAAGTAGGACTGGTAATATTGCTATCAGAAAAGTTGAATTTAAATCAGAAAGCATCAAGAAAAAAGTTAAATGGATCATGTAATGCTGAGATGAACTTTAAATACAGAGTATATAAGTATATTTAATTTATACACACCCAAGGCTTTGGTAGTTAAATAAAAATTAATAACACTACAAGAGGAAAAAGATGAAAATAATAGGAGACTACAATGTTATTAAATGTGATAGATCCAGTAAAGTAACATAAAATAAATAATAATCATAGGGTGTTTGATAACCTGGGATTAATTTATATATGGAGAGAAATAAATGAATGAAATAGCAAATACACCTTTTTTTTTTAAGTGCACCCAGAACTCTCAGAAGCTTATCACTTACACGGATATAAAAAAGCTCTGAAAAATTCTTCATATGGGTTAGTCCTATTACTGCCTTTTATTCCTGAGAAGAATAATAGAGTACTTCAATTCAACAAACATTTATTATTAATTATTTGAAAGGTGAGAGTTAGTATTGTATAGTAAATAGAAAGCTAGCCTGAGAGTCAGGAAAACCTGGAGTTGAGTCCCACTACTGATTCATACAAGCTATGCAACCCTGTACAAGTGACTGAAATTCTCAGTGCCCCTCAAGACATTCGGTTATAACTTACATAATAATTGTGAATCTGCATTGGTAGAATGAATTTCCTCATTGGACTTCTAGCCCCCCTCCTCAATAAAATCACAGGTTCAAAACAAAAATAAAAATTTAATCTCACTAATACAAATTTAATCCTCTTTCAGATACTGCTTCACAAATAAACACAATGTAAAACAAAAATACGATAAATACATAGGAGAGGCAAACACAAAGTATAATGAGAAATCCCAGGAGGAAGAAATTAAAAGAGGATGAATCTTGGAGGAAATCATCTTTATATCAGTTGGTGCTTTCCTTGAACTGAATATATCTCTTTTTTCCCAGCTGGTTGTGAGCACAGGATCAACAGTGCAGAAGGAACAATGGCAAGTCCAAACTGGCCTGATAAATATCCTAGCCGAAAAGAGTGTACCTGGAATATTTCCTCCACTCCTGGTCATCGGGTAAAAATTGTGAGTTGCTTCTATTGATTGGAAAATACTAACCAAAGAAATCTACTTTTTTGTTTGAAGTGAAATTTTTATGTCAAGCCCATAGTTTAAGTCCTACAAGCAGCATTCCCTAAGCAACACACTAAGAAAGAAAGTGTGGTGATCAAAAGTATGAAACCTAGAACTGAAGATAGTTCTGGAATCAAATGCTGGCTTTGCCACATACTTTGTGACTCTTGTCTCATTGCTACATCCATGCATTCTCTTGAATCATGCAGGTAAGATAATTATTATATTGTTAACTCATCTGTTTTATACTTGTAAATAGGAAAAAAAAACTCTTCTGGTCCTCAAGATTAGCAGAATGTCAAGGAGGAGTATGGGGAGATCTCTGAGAGTTTTATTTTGATAATAGTAAACATTGTATAGCACTTACTGTTTGGTAGGCACTGTGCTAAACACTGAACCAACATTATCTAATTTGATTCTCACAACAATTCTGGTAGGTAGGGGCTGTTATTACCCCCATTATACAGTTCAGAAAACTGAGGCAAGCAGGAGTTAAGTGACTTGCCCAGAGCCACACAGCTGATAAGTGCCTGAGGCTGGATTTGAACTTGGGTCTTCCTAACCCTAAACCCAGTGCTCTATCCCTTGTGCCCCTCAACTACCTCTAAATGGAGGAAAAACAAGGAAAAAGAACAACAGGGACAAGAAATCACATCGAATAGAGGGGGATAATCTTTACAACTATAACACTGATGTCAGTGATTTCTGTTCCTTGCAGGATAGGTAAAGAGGGCTGTAGAAAGGCCTATGTAATTCCATAGGATTGAAAGTTCCTTACCCAGAATAGTAGTAAGAATGTCTCAAATCTGTGTAGCATTTTATAGTTTTCAAAACATTTTCATTATCTTATTTGATCCCCCTGGGAGGTAACAAAAAAGATATCCCCTCCATTTTACAGATGAAGAAACTGAGAGCCATAATATCACATGAACATAATGTCATAGCTTGTTAGAGTCTCTTTCTCTCAGGACAGATTTCTCCAATGTGTGCATTTCAAACAAACAGGCTCATAATGGTCACTGAATATTGTCTTAGTCTGAGGAAATATTAATTTTGAGGCTTTGTCTCTGCCTTGGTGATAACATACTTTCCTATACTTAGAGTCTCGTTGCTGTGTTTTTTTGGGAAAACACTTAGTAGCTTCTCATTTGCATGTGATTTGCCTTTCCTTTCATTTTCCACTCCACCACAAAATCCTCTGGCATTCAAAGGCCCTCATGACCTAATCTCTTCTTCTTCACACCTCTCCAGTCTTTTTTCACCTCTCTCCTTACCCTTTTTTCTTCCATCCAATGATGCTGACCTCCTGGCTGCTTCATAAACAAGATACTCCATCCCTTGGCTCTGGCCATTTTCTTTGGCTGCCCCCATGATGGGAATGCCCCCCTCTCCTCACCTCTGCTTACTAGTTTCTTAAGCCTTTCCTAATGCTTCTTAATTTTCATGCTTTCCCTCTCTTAATTATTTCCATTTATCCTGTATATAGCTTGCTTTGTATATATTTATTTGTACATTGTCCCTCCCATTAGATTGTAAGCTCCATAAGGGCAGAGACTATCTTTTCCCTCTTTTTGTGTCCTTAGCACTTAGCACAGTGCCTGACACATAGTAAGTGCTTAATAAATGCTAATTGACTGACACAGGAATCAGACAGCTTGAAGAATCCTTGATAGCCTTGTCCATAATATAAGTGAGAATAGCTTTTATGGACTTGGAGTCTGGAAACCTGGGTTCAAATCCTGCTGCAACACTTTCTAGCTGGGGGATCATTGAACCACTCAGAGATTTCCTACAGTGTAAAGTGGGAATAATAACACTTGACACTACTTACCTCATTATGAAGACGGCATTTGGCAAACCTTGAAGCACCGCATAAATGTGAATAAATATGACTACAAAGTGTGCTATTCACAGCAACCCTCTGAGGTCAATGGCACAAATGTGACTGTTCCCATTTTTAAAAATTAGATGAGGAAATTGAGGCCCAGAGACCAACAAATTGTTCAAGGGCTGTGAAATGTCAGACACAGGATCTGTACCTCGGTTGCTCCTGACTCCAAGTCTAGGATTCCATGCTGTGTTGGCTTTTGGGGCAGATGGACCAGAGGGAAGACAGAGGACTCGTGCTGGCTTTCCCAGGTTCTCCTTAGAAGGTTTTATAGGAATGGATATGTGCCTTCATGTACTGTTGTTCCCTTTGGACTGGGGCCCTTGATGCAGTGGGGGATGGATATTAGCAGATGAGCAGGATCTCAGTGGGGCCATCAGGGATGGTCATGATTTAGTGGTGAAGGGCCAGAAGGAAGTACAGTGTCGTATGAGGCCAGAGGAGGGGCACAGCCAAAGCAGGAAGCATGGCCAGGGTTCAGAATCATATATTGGCATTTTAGGAGTCCTGAGATCCAAGAGCCGGAGTATGGCAAACATAAAGTCAGGCAAGAGTCCCAGGAATCAGGCATTATGTTACTGATGATAATGACAGTTGATGTTTTCATAGGATTTTACAGTTTGCAGAACACTTAATATGCACACATTACCTCACTTGATTCTTGCAACAACTTGAGGAAGCACATGCTGTTATTACTCCAATTTGCAGAGGAGGAAAATGAAGTTCAGAGAGGCTGTGATTTGCCCATGGTCATACAGCTAGTAAGAATCAAAAGTGGAATTCAAGCCTACATCTTAGAGTCTTCCCACTTTGTGGAGTTAAAGTCAGAGATAGATTTAGAGCCAGGGAACCTGGCATTTCTCAATTTCACTTGCTGAGTATAATCGATGTACTCACTAGGGATGTTTGGAGGGTTACTTACTGATTGTGCCTAAGCTCACCCTGCCTTGACCTTCTGCATTAGCTTCTACTGTGGACAGCTCCCTGTCGATGCTAGACGGGGAGACGGCAGAGTTGCTACTCAGAGGCCTCAGCATGTAGTCACTAGTTTGCTAAAATCTATAATTTGAGTTAAAATGATCTACAAGAGGATAGAATTTAAGAACTCATGTTTTGTTTAGATAGTCTCCTGTGAATGGATGCCACCCTCAGTTTATGCTGAAGTTCAGAAACACAAGGGAATAAGTGGGATTTCTTTTTCAGTTATAGGTGGGCTAGGTAGCTATTGAAGTCCCTTCCAGTCCTGAAATACTGTGATTCTATGCCTTTACAGATGGTTTTTCCATTACTGAAATTCATTAATGATATCCACACTGTTTTATCTGTGTACTAGGTACGTGTGGAAACTGGTTCTCTCTTCTGCTAACCGAGATCAGAGGGCCTGGATAACCACCTCCCTGTTTGCCTTTCTACCTCCTCCTCTTCCCCCGGTTTCTTTGTTTGACATCCCTTGAATGCCCACCCTGACCTGCTCCTTTCCCATCCTCTGGCCTTATTGTTTCTCCTAGTCACACTGACCGGTCCCCTACTGCTTTCTCTATCATCTCTCTATTCCTTTGTTAATGGCTATTCTTTTCTTTTCCTCCCCTACTCTACTCTTTCTACCTCTTATTCCCAGTTCCTTCCCTATCCCTCTGCAATCTACTCTACTCCCTAAGCCTTTATCACCTCCCATCCTCATCATGACGTATCTCCTGTGGGTCCTGCAGATAAGGTTAGTCAGGATACCTTAGAGGACAACATCTAGCAATTTGCCTGGTGTCTGTCATGTAACCTGAATTTTTTATACTTCTTGGGGAAGGCAGTAGGAGAAAATAGTGACTTATCTATCCTGTTAAGTTTGTCTAGTAGCCTATAACAAGAGGAATTTTCTTTTTCTGTGAGATAATCCAGCACTCTGAGATATAGGCTTTGGAGAACTATCCATTGAAAGACAGCAGTGGTGTTGTATTGTGATACAATCTCCTTGGAGGAAGGGATTGTTCATTTTTTATCTTTATATTCCCAATGCCTAGCATGATACCTAACATACTGCAACTGTTTAATAAATGGCTATTGCTTCCTCTCTTTCTTGTTTCTTTACAACTCTGTTTAAATTGAATGACCTATGAGGATGAGCTACTTACACAAAATAAGTTGGGCTTTTCCCATGATGCTAGGTCAAGAGCCCAGGGCTGGGAGGCCACTGCTACTCGCTCCTACTCTTTAGACGCTACAGAAGTGAAATAAACAAGTGCTGGTCAGCATGTTAGACCTCTGGACTCAAGCTTTTGGAGGTGACCTGACCTTTCCCTGGCTTCTTCTTTTCTGTCTCATAGACTTTTAATGAATTTGAAATTGAGCAGCACCAGGAATGCGCTTATGATCACCTGGAGCTGTACGACGGACCCAACAGCAAGTCCCCGATCCTCGGCCGTTTCTGTGGCAGCAAGAGGCCGGATCCTGTGGTGGCTTCTACAAACAGGATGTTTCTCAGGTTCTATTCTGATGCTTCAGTGCAGAGGAAAGGTTTCCAAGCAAGGCATAGCACAGGTACACCGGGTTATCAGCTGTCTCGACGGGACAGACGAGATTAAAATTTTGATGGGCTGCCCTTCATAATCTTGATTATTCCATCATCTCTCTCAGCCTTCTTTTTCTCCAACCCCCTTCTCAGCTCAATTTCAACCTTCCCCTTGAGTGGTCCATAGACAAATCCTACAAAGTAATCATTTGAATACTTCTGTTCTTGTCTCGGAGTCGGAAGCCCTAGGTTTAAATCCAAATTCAGACAATAATTCTGACCCCTGGCAAATACCGTAATCTCTCTGGGTCTCAGTTTCCTCATCTGTAAAATGAGAAGCTTACTTAATGGTTGGGCCATTGGAGTTTGAATGTTGCCTCAGAAACTTACTAACTTACTAGTTTCCTGACCTTGGGCAAATCAATTAATATTTCTGTTAAACAAAGGGATTAAATTTGATGGCTCCCAAGATTCTTTCAAACTTTAGTCTATGATCCCATGCCTTTATTTATTTTTAGAATTTAATTAAGTCTTTTTCAATGAACAGAAATCTATTTTCTCTCCCTCCCAACCCTCTTAACCCATTAAAAATATATATATAAAAAACAGAACCCTCATAACAAGTATTTATAGTCAAGCAAAACTAACTCCCACCTTGGCCATATCACAAGCTGTACATCTCAGTTTGCACCTTGGGTTCATCGCCGCTCTGTTGGGTGGTGGGTAGCATGCTTCAGTCATCAGTCTTCCAGAGTCCTGGTTGCACATTGTATTGATCAGAGTCCTAAAATCTTTCAAGATTATTTGTGTTTATAGTGTTGTTGCTATCATATACATTGTTTTCCTGGTTCTGCTCACTTCAATCCACATCTATTTCTACAAATCTACCCATGTTTTATATAATTTCTCCTTCCTCATTTCTTAAGAGGAAGATAACATTCCATAATGTTTAGCCACCTCCCCTCCAGTTGATGGGTACACATTTAAGTTCCATGTCTTTACTCTCACAAATAGATATGCTGTGAATATTTTTGTATACATGGGTCCTTTTCTTTCTTTGATCTCTTTGAGACAGATCCTATTCCTTCACTGACCTGTCTTTACCCTTGGCCATAACTCAGCAGAGGGGTTAAGGCTGAATGCAACTGAACCATAATGGGTTGTATCTTTACTCTAGAGTGTGGTGGCCGGCTGAAGGCAGAAGTCCAGACCAAAGACCTCTATTCTCATGCCCAGTTTGGTGACAACAATTATTCTGGGCAGTCTCATTGTGACTGGGTGATTGCAGCGGAGGATGGCTATGGCGTGGAATTAATATTCCAGACGTTTGAAGTTGAAGAGGAGGCAGATTGTGGCTACGACTACATGGAGGCTTTTGATGGCTACGACAGCACAGCGCCACGGCTGGGCAGGTTCTGCGGCTCTGGGGTAAGTCCCAGACATGAAAGTCCTGAGCCAGAGCATCCCATGGCCGATGGCAGGGTAACAGCATTGGAGAAAAGCTTGGATTTGGTGTCTTGGGAGGCAGGTGGATTTGGTACAGATTGATGGCAATGGAATTCATTTAACTTTGGCAAATAGAAGTAGAGATTATCAGAAGTAAAATTCACTTGAAACTAGTACAAGAATTTAGTGTTCAGTTTTGAGTATGAAGACTAGATGTTGACTATATGCATTGGTTTCAGTGAATATTCATTAAATTTTTCTCCAATACTAGATGAAGTATAGAATATTATTATTAGTGTGGGCTCTACCCCTAGGAAGAACATGGGGTGGTTTTTTGTTGTTGTTTTGTCTGCTTTTTAAAAAAAGAATATAGTGGGCCATTTATTTTGTTGCCTTTAAGACCAAGTTTATTTACCTCTGCCTTTGGCCACACCCTTTATCATAAACAGACTTCGTTCAGACATAAGTAAAAAAAAATGTTATTAGGATAGTATAAACAACTGATTAACACAGACAATTCTATTCAAGAGAGAAGCAGGAAGTAAAAGGACAGTGACTCTTGGATTCTCCAGGACAAGATGCTGGTGATAGCACTTTCTATTGTACTGCTGAGATGGGGGATTAGTGTATCTGAAGCCTGAATTCCTAAGGAGAAAGAAAATAGTTCTGGTTAGACTTATGGGCATCACAGTTTAGGAATGAAATTGATAAGCTGGAGAGAGTGCAGAAGAGAGCAGTGAGTCTGGTGAAGGGCCTTGAGTTTGTGACAGATGAAGATGAAATCATTTGAAGGAACTGAAACTGTGTATCATGAAGAAGAGCAAGCTGGGGAGAAGGGAGGGATGAGGATGGGAAATATGGTAGGTATCGTAAAGTGTTCGAAGAGCTATTGTGTTGAAGATGAATTAGCCTTGTGTTTGACCTAAGAATGTGAAAAGAAAATGCTCTAAATCAGCAATAATTAGAGAAATGAAAACAAAAACAAGTCTGAGATTCCACCACACACTCAATAATATTGGCAAAGACGTCCAAAATAAAAAGGGAAAGAAATGACAATTATTGGAAGTGCTGTAGGAAAACAAGCTTACAGTGACGCCTTTGGAGCTATGAATCAGTTCAGCCATGCTGGAGAGCAGTTTGCAGCTGTTTGAACCTAGAGGGCAGAAAGTAGGAACACCTCTAGAAATTTCAGAAAGGAAAATTTATGCTTCCTAACAACTAAAGTTGCCCCAGAGTAGAATAGATTACTTCCAGTAGACAAGTCTTCCAGGCTGGATAATCACTTATATGGATCCTTTGGCAGGGATATCAATAAGAATACGTGACTGTTGAGGTCCTTTCCAACTCCAACACTCTGTTTCTGTGTGTGTGGTTTGGGTGCAAGGCTGAGTCCTTTGTCAGGGCAAGAGGCTATTTAAGATAGCAGAGTTTGAGCCCTTGGTTACACAGTAGGGAAAATGGTGTCCTAGGGTTGTGTTAATTGCTTACATAATAGAAACTCAGTCAGAGCCTCTTTCAGACATTTGCCAAGGGCACATCCAAGCTCTGTTATGTTATGTCATGTGGCTTTTACAAAGTAGAGAGATCCAGTGCAATGAAACGATAATAGCTTTGGACTCAGAAAACCTGGGACAAATCCCAGCTTGCCCACTAAGTCCCTGAATGACCCTGGGCAAATCAACTCAGCATTCTTGGCTTCTGTTTCTTTATTTGTAAAAATGAAAGGATCGTGTTAAGGATCCTTCCAATTCTAGAGCTATGTTGCTATGGTTCTTTAGGACCCCAAATTCCAGGGAATGGGTCTTTGCAGTTTATGCTAGTTGCCACTAGGTGGTGGCCTTGCTTCTAGCATCAGCCGCAAATCCAAGTCTGGCGAATGGATTTATAAAACTCAGATTTTAGACATTCTTGAGCATTGACACCTTCTTGGCAAAATATTATTTACATATATAACTAATTGGACCAGTTATGTAGAAGAAGAGCTAGGTAGAGTCGTAGCTAGTAATTCTGATGCCTAGATCGATCGAAGGGCCTAAGGCAAGCTCGAAAGGTAGACACAAATCAACTTTTTTTTTGGAGGGGAGAAAACAAGGCAATTAGGGTTAAGTGATTTGACCAACTTTTTAAGGAAAAAGTCAGGGTGGGGATGAGAGGAGCAAAATCTCAAAGACAGACCTTGGAGAGTTTGAGACATAAGGCCCAAGTGTGTGTAGAGGGGAATTGGAAGAGAATCACTCTATGGGATGGTCTCTGAGAGATGGGTGCAGGGAAAGGACAGGCCTGGGCCAGTTTAGAAAGGAGCTTACCTAGGGTACAACCACTGAGGGGGAAAGGGATATAGTGAAGAAGTTGCCATTTGATAGTTATTTTTAATTATCTTACAATTTTAGCTAATTCTTCTCACTAATTGGGTGCTTGCTGCCTGAGAGGCAGTGTGGAATAGTGGGTAGAAGGCTTCAAACCAAGACTGAGACATCTTGTGCCATGATATTACCTATGTTATTGATGACTTGGATTATGGTATGGCTATTATGCTTATCTAATTTAAAAATGATGCAAAACTGAAGAAGGTAATCACTGCATTGTAAAACACTTCAAAGCACCAAAAATAAAATGAGTTGGATCCAGAAAAAAAAAAATTGAGGGTAGAAAGGTGGTCCTAAGTCAAGAAGACTGCCCCACCTCTGCCACAGGCTGGCTGTGTGACCCTGGGCAAATCTCTTAATCTCCTTATCCCCATGCAGCTAATTCTCTAAGATAAGATTTCATAGCCCTTTTTCTGTCCTGGACCATCTGGTGAAGCCCATGGAAGCCTTTTCTCAGAATGTTTTAAAATATATTAAATAAAATACATAAGATTATGAAGGAAGCTAACTATATTAAAAACACACACGCACACATGCACACACACACACACACACACACACACACACACAAACACAAACAGGGGTAGCTAGGTGGCACAGTAGCTAGAGCAGTGGCCCTGGAGTCAGGAGGACCCGAGTTCAAATCCGACTTCAGACACTTGACACTTTATTTCTCTATCTATATATGTATCTATGTATCCATCCATCTATCCATGTATATATGTATGCATGCATATATGTATGTGTCTCTTTATTTCTCTATCTATACTTATATCTATGTATCCATCCATCTATCCACGTATGTATGCATGCGTGCATATATGTATGTGTCTGTCTGCCCATCTGTTTGTCTATTTATCTATCATGGTGGAGCCCTAGACTTAGAATTAAGTGGAAACTGGGTTCAAATCCTGCCTCTGACACTTAGTAGCTACATAACCATGGTCAAGTCACTTGATCTCTCTTCTCAGCTTCCTCATCTGTAAAATGGAGCTCATAATGGAGATAGTCCTTTCCTCCTAGGTTGTTGTGATCACATGTGTGAATGTGTATGAAGTGCTTTGAGAACCTCGAACCACTTTATAAATGCCTGATGTTATTCCTCCACTTAATTTAACTGCTTGTTATCATTTCTTCTTTTCTCAGCCTTTAGAAGAAATCTACTCTGCGGGTGATTCACTGATGATCCGCTTTCACACAGATGACACCATCAACAAGAAAGGCTTTCACGCCCAGTATACAAGCACCAAATTTCAAGATGCTCTCCACATGAGGAAGTAGTTTCAGTGCTCCTTAAATACATCATCACCTTGGATACCAACACCAACTGAGTTTTATTTTCCCCAACAGCAGTACTCTGTTAATCTGACCCAAAACAGTGCACAGTATTTTCCTCCAACCGAAACCCAAATTCCAGCCTTTCTATGAACAGAATGAACATGACGCTCTGTTTTGCTGACATTTCAAGGACCGAGTATGTCCCTTTACTTGCTGCTGAGATGTTTTCAATCACTGGCCCAAAAGGGTCGTTTGATTATTTTTCAGCAATGTCAAGGTTTCAGTTGAGAGGAGTAGCTGGACATCCAAGTGACACTGGTGGCTACAGTGCCTCCCTCCCTCCTTGGATGGGTGGGTGGGTAGGAAGGTGGGTTGGCACCCGAGACTGTCCCTCCCTTTCAGAAAGAGTCAGACCAGATGGGAGACACAGTGACCATGGTGGGCCTTTTTCCCTAGTCAGCTGAATCTAGATTGTGCAATAAGTGACAAGCTTGATAGTTGTTGATTTAGATACACTGTGCATCAACTTAATTCCCAACAGCACATCACTACTCTGCTTCTGGGGAGTCTAAAAGAGCTGCCTTTTTGGTTGTCGTCAGACCACATTGGACCCACAGTAATACAGGATCTTAGAGCTGGAAGGGACCCTAGAAGTCTTCTAGTCCTACATTTTCATTTTACAGATAAGAAAATTGAGGCCCAAAAAACTAAAGTGACTTGCTCAAGGTCACATGGCTAGTTAGGAGCAAAATCGGGTCTCCAACTCAGGTCTCCTAATTCCCAGTCTTTCCACTATACCATACTGCCTCCCAGAAACCTGTGGTGTGCCATAGGCTAGAATGCTGCTTGGATGCCAAAACCAGGTCCTTTGCATTTCTGAGTGTAAGTAGGGAGTTCATGAATCCGAGGGAACTGGGATGGAGCTGTTACAAATGCTCCTCTGGCTGTGTCAACTAGGGTGGGTGGGAGGGAATCATTAATCTCTCTTTGTTCCTTCTTGATTGCCCTTCATTGTATGAACAGATCATTGGGCAAACAGCATGGTGTCCTCTTTGTAGTATAGAGGAGCCATTGGACTGCCATGGAGAGAGTGTCTATCACGCCCTCAGAGGGGCTAACTTGTCTCCAAAGTAGCCAATGTCTGCGTCGTTGGCAAATGGAGCGAAGGACAGATGCTCTTCAAGAGACCGGTTCTTTTCACCCAAAGCTCAGAAGAATTATAAGCTAACAGAGGATTATCACGCAGTGGTCCAAATTAATCATCTGCAAGTTCCGCTGGCAGATATAATTAAGAAAAAATGGCCTCAACCAACTTCTGCCAACCAGTGATGAGAATGAGCAAGGCTTGGCATTTCTTTGGGAGAGATGCAAAAGTTGAATCTTGAACGATTGTATAGCATCATGGTAGAGTTTTAGGGAGAGGTTAGTACTGAATGGCATTTTGTGAAGCCAAATGTGGGCATTATGAGCTAAGAGCTATGGTGTGTTAGCTTTAATGAAGTATTTATGATAAAATAATTTATAATGATGTTTACATAACCTTAAGTACCATTAGGTAAGAAGTTGGCTATGGCACATATGTTTCAGATATAGGTTGCTCTCAGTAATATTAAAGACAACTCCCATACCTTTGGGGACTAAATGAAAGTCACTTAAACTATAGTATGTGAAGAAAGTTAAAGTAATATTTAAAAATTGGAAAATCCCACCATAAGAAATTATCTAAACAAAATGATGGTTGGGAGTTTTTTTAAAAAAAGGCTATACAAAGGTAAAGGGAAATGCATGAAAATATTTTCTTGCTTTAAACAGGAAAAAGCTAAGTAATAATAATATATATGTATGTATGTGTGTGTGTGTATGTGTGTAAAGGATCAGTAGTCAAAGCCTTAATAAATGTAATATGAAAATGTTTTACTTGTTGACTAGAGTTTTATTGCAGGCCATACAAAATGCTCTAATGGAATATTTGGTTGGTTGCACCTTGTGTTTGCTTTAAATAAGTTCTGTTTGTATTATACATCCAGGAATGTCACACAATATTGCATCACAATATATAGGATTTCTCCAAAATTTCTTGCATGAAGACTTTTGGGGTACCCTGTATAGAAGAATCTACCCACCTTGGACTTTTGGACTAGGAGACTAAGTCAACATGTCCAAAATCAATTGTTATCATATATTTCTTTATACATCATCATAAACCATACATTTCAACACTGAGTTTCTATCCTAGTGTTGTGCTTCCAAGGGAGTTCCCCCATGACAACCTCCAAGCACATTGGACACAGAGAAATAATTTGGGTACATTTCTGCCTAAGAACTTGAGACACTTCAGTTTCCAGCTAGTACGTGGTAGAGCCAGAATTCAAATCCAGGTCTTTTGATTTCAAAATCACCCCCCTTTCCATAAGAACACACTGTAGCAAAATTGCTCACATTGCACTTGAAACTTGAGGTATTTCACACAAAGGTCATATTCTGAAAAAAATAATGAATATAACTTCAATCCACATATATGGGGTTATTGTCTTGTCACTGAGTTCCTGGCCTAGTGTTTGAAACAAAGAGGCACCAGAGAACCAACAGAATCCAGCTCCACCTGAAGACAGAACAGAGGATTTGGGTCATTGGAACCCAGCATATTTTGTTCTATTGAGACAGTCATTGTTCAGTGTAGTTTATGTCTGGGATCTCCTTCATCACCCTTGAGTGGAGCCTTTCTTCCACCCATGACCCCTCCCTTGCCATTCTGATATGCATTGGGAATTCTCGTGTAGACTCACAGAATCACAGAATTTAAGAGTTGGAGGGACTTTGTGAACATTTGTTCCAACCTATACCCAGAAGGAATCCCCACATACCTGATGAGTATTTATTCAGCCCCTGCTTGAAGATCTCTAAAGAGGAGGAACCCATCACCTCCAAGACAACCCATCCCACTTTGGCCACCTCTAATTCTTAAAGCTCAAGCATGTATCCCCTTCTAGTTTCTTAACCAGGACACTGACTTCCAAACTATCTTCTGAACAAGACAGGGACTGTCCTGAGACTAGCCCAGATTAGTCTTCCCAGGTAGGGCTTTCATAAAATCAGATCTCTGAATCGGTCAAAAAGTATACCTGGACCTGTGATCTTGGCATTGCCTTTACTCCCCTTACAGCCTACTGACTCTTCATCCATTGGCCTTGCTGTTGTGTCAATGTCCCTCATATGTTTTCTTTGTTTATACTAGGCCAGTTCCTAAGACTTGGAGTACCTTGTGATCTTACTGGCTTTTGGAGAGCCCAAAGTAGACACGGTATCACTATCTAATCTAACAGAAGCAAATAGCCTATGGCCCAGTGCACTTATCACAAAGAAGATAAGTGAATGAGTAGAATTTCTACAATCAGAGGGAAAATGGGGATATGGCTGTAATTTACCAATTGCAAGACTTGTCTGTGCTGAAGTTGTTCAGAGACTTAGAGTCTCTTACTTCTCTTAAGAATCTTGCTACTTAGGGGCAGCTAGGTGGCAAAGTGAGTATAGCACCGGCCCTGGAGTCAGGAGGACCTGAGTTCAAATCCAACCTCAGACGCTTGACAAATGTACTAGCTGTGTGACCTTGGGCAAGTCACTTAACCCCAATTACCCTTCCAAAAAACCAAAAAAAAAAAAAGAATCTTGTTTCTTGGGGCAGCTAGGTAGCATAGTGAGTCAGGAGGACCTGAGTTCAAATTGGGCTTCAGACACTTGACACACTAGCTGTGTGAACTTGGACAAGTCACTTAACCCCAATTGCCCTGCCTTCCCCCCCCCCCCCGCAAAAAAAAAAGAATCTTGCTTCTGGAGTGACACCTATTCATGGACATAAGTGGTATATCCTTATTTATTGTGAAAGTTTTCAGTGAGGTTTATGGAGAAGACTGGCTATGTTTGAGAATGCTAAGATAATTAGGTCTTTTGTTGTTCAGACTGTAGGCAATTGTTGAGTCTATTTTGACAAATAACTTTTTTAGGTCTCTTCCATCATAGTCTGAAATTCTATAATTAAATGAAATTTTGTGATAATCCCAAATGCCTAAAGGATTTCTTTTTCTTTAAAAAATGTTTAAAAGTCTCCATATAACCACAGAAAAATGTGGGGCTTTTTGTTTTATGTGAATGTTAAATATAATGAGTCCATTCTGAAAACATAAAATAGGAAGGTGCAGAGGAATTAAAAATATGTCAGGGAAGAATTGAGTCACGAAAGAATGTGGATTCATTGTGTGTCAGGAATTCAATTGCACAAGCTTTTATTAAGTGCAAGGCATTGTGCTAGGCTCTGGGAAAACATGGACAAAAAGCTTCCTGACCTCAATGAGCTTACCTTTTACTAGAGAAAAGATACATGAGCAGAATACCTGACTCCGAAGAATACAAAGTAGGTGGGGAAAGCACAACTTAGAGGGGGTGGCATGGTTTGAGCCCTTTTAACACATACAGCTAAATTTGTGCTATTTGTATTCAGAACACCCAGCCTAGCTAGCTCCCTGTCATTTTGAAGTTGCTGGTGTAAACTCCCTATACCTCTCAGGCAGGTCAGCCGTTTCTTCCGTGCCCACAAGATACTCTTCAAAATTGCACAGGGATTGAGCGATGTTAATCTCCACTTTCTAGGCTTCTGAAAAAAATAGGTTTTATGTTTGGCTGGGAAGTTTCATGTTAGTTGCCATTCTGTTTCATCATCCTAAATCTTGGATTATAGTTTGCTATAAATCTAAAAGGACGCAGTTTTATAAAGTGGCCTACTTCCAGCCCAGGGCACCTAAAATGGGTTTCCACTGATATAGAGTTTTATGGATGGTAGATAGAAATGATGATGAACTTTTGATTTCCTTTTATAGGGATTTCCTTTATTTTTAAAAATAATTTATTAAGTAGGTACTCTGTGCCAAGCACCATGCTAAGCACTTTATAAATATTATCTCATTTAATCCACACAAACTCTGAGAGGTAGGTACAGAGGCAGACAAGTTAAGTGACTTGCCCAGGGTCACAGCTAGAGAGTATCTGAGGCCCTTCAAGCACTTTGGGCGTTCTCCCATCGTCTTCACAGATATGAGTGAGAAAATGGGCAGTCATAATTATTAACAACTCTTGTTTATGGCATGGACTACATTGTCATTACAATATGCCTTGAGGCTACAGCCCACCTAGCCAGAGGGAGAACATCAGCAACTTCTTTATAGCCCTTCACAAGTGACTCCAAGCCTATCTTTTCAGGCTAGTTACATATTATGTCCCCCACACTCTTCATTCCATGCCAAGGTGGCCAACTACTTGCTTTTCCTTGTACATGATAACCCGTCTCCCACCTCTATGCCAGTATATCTTCTATGCTTTGTATACTTTTCTTCTCCACATTCCCTCTTGGCACCCCAGCTCTCTTTAAAGCTCAACTCAAATGTCATCTCCTACAAAAGGCTTTTTCCAGGTTCCCCCAGTTATCAGTTCCTTTCAATTGCTTTCTATTTATTTTGTACATATCTTGTGCTTGCCTGCATATATATATATATACACATATATGTATTTTATATATGTATATGTGTATATATATATATCCCCTAGTAGAATATAAGCTCCTTGAGGGCAAGTCATTTTTGTCTTTGGGTTCCCAGTGTTTAGCATGATAGCTGGCTTGAAACGAAGTAGCTAAATAAATGTTTATTGAATTGAATTCTATCCTGTACTCATTGATCCTACCAAGAAAATCTGAATGTCCCAAGAACTTCATTACTATCACGTGACCACATAAGTTAAATCCATTAACAAAGCTTCAATCAGAAAAGGAATGGAGCCAATCTATGTAACAGCTAGTGCTTGGAAACACAAGAGCATTGACATTTGATTATTTCCTGTTCCCTGGCCAACTCTTCCACTTTAATAGGCTGTTAAGACCAACAAACATTCTGGAGGTTTTCTTGTGTTAATATACCATTTGTCTTAAGACCCAACCAATGTCTTTACGGTGAGAACCAAATGATGAAACGAAACTGCCCTTGCCCTCAAAGAGCTTACATTCTACTGGGGAGATAAAACATACTCAGAGTAATGGATAGAGAGTCATTAATCAGGATAATCTCAGTTCTAATCTTACTGTCTATGTGACCCTGGATAAGTCACTTAAATCCTTCAGTGTCCCAAACAGCTCTCTTGGACTATAAATTGCAGAGCAGTTGCATTTCTGCACTGATATCAAGAAATCCCTACAATGATATAATTGTAGGTCTGGATCAAAAATAGAAAAAAATAGTTAAGTGAATACAGTAGCTATCTAAAAAGGTAGAAAACATTGACCACTGGAGGAAATCAGGGAAGGTTTCGAGGAGAAAGCAATGACGGAATTGAGCCTTGAAGGAAGAAGATGTTGAGAAATGAGAATAGAGATAGGGGAGGAGTTAGGAGGTGGAGAGAGGCAAAAGGTGAGAGGGAGAGAATTATATATGGGATGAACCCCACAAGATTATGGGAAGGGATGTGATTGAGAGAATAAATAAAGAGTTCTTGGCAAGGAGAAGTATTATCTCTTTCTCAGAGACCAATGTAAAGAAGGCAGGGATAGTAAAGATAGAACAGTATAAAGCGTAGGATATAGAAAACGAGGGAGCTTAGGATGGACTCATTGAATTACAAGACTCAAAAAAAATTTTTTTGAGGAGGGGCTTGGATAAGATCTGGAGCTGAGATTTCATCAGTGTATGGAACTCCCATTGTGGAAACTTACTCCACCAATGCAGATCAGCAACTCATTTGGGACTTAGAGTCTTGGATAATTTCCTGGGCAATAAAGAGTTTAAATCATTTGCCAGTGGTCACGCAGCTAGTAGGCATCAGAACTAAATCTTGAACCTGGGTCCTCCTGACTCCAAGTGTATCATTCTATCCACTGTGCCAGAATGTCTTTTACTTTTCCCTATTGGGAAGAAAATTTTAAAATGATTAGAAAAGCATCCACATAATTATAGTATGTATGTATGTGTATATGCATATATACAATATGTACATATACATACACATATGTGTGTATAATCTCATTTGATCCTAGTAACAAATACTATGAGGTAGAAGCTATTGTTATCCCCAATTTACAGATAAGAAAACTAAGGCAGACCATGACTAGGTAACTTGCTCAGGATCACACAGCTAGTTAGTATTTGAAACAAGACTTGAATCCTCATCTTCCGGTTTCCAGGTCCTGGGCTCTATTCACTTTAGCAAATTCCTCTCACTTTATAATATGTCCAGAAAGCCTAGTGGTCCTAAATCTGATACTTGAAGTAAATAAGAAAGTGGAATAAGCACTCTCTAAGAGACTGCTCTGAACACATCTACTCACTGTGTTGATGTTGGCAGTGGGTCCATCTTCTTGCTGCCAGGAAAGCTGCTGAATTTGGAAGGCCGTCAGCTGGAGATGGTGCCACCACGCTTTCCAGTCTATGGCCCACTACTTTCTGAAGAGGCTGCTGCTGCTGACTGCAGATTCCTCCAAACTTGGATTGACTTGACTTTGGCTGCAGAGATGAGGAGGAGAAAGGGAGAATGAAAATTAAGGGGAACAAATACGAGTGCCAGAGTAGCGGGCAAGTGCCCAACATGGTGCAAATAACGGGTGACAAAGAACAGTTTTCCTTTTCTGAGGGACATGTGGTCTCAGATGCCTTCCTAGACTCTGGCCAGGCAGCAGCAACTGAGACAATTGCCTTCTGACCATACATGTCTGGTGTCCTGGAAGCAGAGACTGAGCTCAGCTTTCTTCTGCTCCCTCCCTTCACAGGTGGTTCAGAAGGTAGAACTGTCCTGTAGATGGGCACGAAGAGTCAGTAGGAGGGTGCCTGTGATTGATCTGGATTCATCTGGTGAATTCTGGTGCTGGGAGGAAGTCTGTGCTGAGTGGACTCTGATGCATACTAGCTTTGTGACCATTGGCAAGTGATTTAAACTCTTTATCGCTTAGGAAACTATTCAAGACACTAAGTTCCAAATGAGTCGCTGATCTGCATTGGTGGAGGAAGTTTCCACATTGGGAATTCCACACACTTATGAAATCCCACATGCAAATAGCAGAAATGGTAAGTGAAAAGGGTTTTGTTTTGTTTTTTTTCTCGCACTGACAACTTTGTTTCTCATAAGGGAAAAAAATGGAAAGGTTTTTAATGAGAGTGTCTTCCAATTTGTTGAAAGGATATGTTTAGAAACAAAGTTTCTCATCTGAAAATTCTTCCTGCTTTTGTGAATAAAGAGGTCAAGAGATTAAGCTTTAAGTACTGACCAAGCATGAATAATTTTCTATACGGTGTTTAAAATTCATTTAAATTTGTTATCAATTTGTACTGGCATACTTTATTTTGACATCACCTTAATTTTCCAAATAGACTCCTTTCCCTGGTCAACCCAGAAAACCACGAATTATAATAAATGAAAATAAGAAACAGTACAGTAACCATAATTAACATATCAATTAAGCGTGACACTGTTTCACATTCCCTTCCAAGAAGGAAAGCGCATTCTCATATCTCTTCTTCAGGATTTAAGCTTGATCATTCTAAATACTTTTTTAAAAAGCCAATTGAATTTTTAGTGTTTTCCTAGTACTACTTAACAGAGGGTGCTTAGCTGGTACCATACCAGGGCACATGGGCACCAAGAAAGGAGCCTGACACTATGCCAAAGTTATCTGAGCTGGGGCCTCCCTATACGTTTCCTGCCAAGAGCAAGACAGTAGATTTTAGATTCGAGGCTGGCTTGAGCCCAGAGAGGGCTGAAGTGGGGAGGAAGGGGCTGGAGAACAGGGTTCTTCCTACTGGTTCCTTTCCCTTTAGTAGGGGATGTCAGTAGTAGAAAATACTGGCTTTGGGGTTTGAATTCATTTCATTTCTGCGGCATGCTATCTACATAACCCTCAAAAGGTCACTCTCCCCTCTTTGGGCTTCAGATTCTTCATTCGGAAATCAAAGAGGATGGACTAGATAACTAGGTGCCCTTTCAATTCAAAATCCTGTGTCCTTGTCCTTGTTCTAGGTCATTCCCTCCAGGTGTTGTCTGAAAGGGCTGACTCAATACAAGGGCTGTTACAGCTGCTCCCAAACAACGTCTCAGCAATGAACTCTGGGCTGATGTCAGTGTGATAGAGACAAAGCTTCTTTCTGAGTAACATCTAGGGGATAGGGAATGACCTGTCCAACCAATGTCTATCTGCTTGATAGCTGGAGAATTTGGTTCTGAGCTTAGATATAGCTTACTTATTTCCCTCACAAGAGGACACATCTACTGACCAGGGCAGTTCCGATGAGCCTGAGTTTGTTTATGCCTTGCCTATCTCTCTTTTATAGGTTATATCTGACTCTTCATCAGTTCTCTCTTGAGCCAACTTGGATCAGAGTCCTTTAGCTTAAGAGAGCTAAATATCAATGATGTAAATAAAAACAAGCCTCCAGGTGTCGTCTAAAAGGGCTGACACTCAATACAAGGGCTGTTACAGCTGCTCCCGAACAATGTCTCAGCAGCAAGCTCTGGTCTGATGTCAGTTTGATAGAGACAAAGCTTCTTTCTGAGTAACATCTGGGGGATAGGGAATGACCTGGAACAAGACATTGCATGTGCTGTTTGTTACCATGAGAAAGATATTAATGACTTGAAGAAACATAGTACAATGCTCTCTTCAAGAAGAAAACAATATCACTCATTCCTTAGACAATGGTCTTTAGCCCTGATCTTACTAGACTTGGAAGGGTGATACACTTGCTTTGAGCATACTAAAGAAAGAGGCAATTCGTATATTTCAGATTTTATTAAAATCATGATCTGTCCATACCATGATTGATGTTAAGAATCACAGAAGCTTAGATTTGGAAGGGACCCGAGCAGTCATCTAAACCAACCCATATTCCAAAAATAATCTCTACTACAATTACATAATAAGTGGTAATCAACTCTTGCTTAAAGGGGAACCCAATAAACTCAATGAGGAGGCTCATTTGGATAGCTTCAGATCATTCTAATTGTTAGGAAGTCTTTCCTGAAATTGGGTCTAAATTTACCTCGTGCCAATTTGTATACATTTTTGCCGGTTCCTCCCTTTGAGGCCCCGGAGAATGAGTCTAATCATTTCCCACATGCTATTAGAGATAGACAGAGAGAGAAAGAGACAAAGAGATTACTGAACCAGACAGTATGCTAAGCATTGGGGATACAGCTAAAAGCTCATTAGACAGTCCCTGTCCTCAAAGAACTTAAATTCTTTTAAAAAATATTTTGTTTTTTCCAATTACATATAAAAATAATTTTAAACATTCATTTTTTAAAAATTTTGAGTTGCAAATTCTTTCCCTTCCTCCTTCCTCTGCCCCCTCATTAAGAAGGCAAACAATTTTATAGAGACTATATACATGTGCAGTCATGCAAAACATATTTCCACATTAGGTATGTTATGGGGGAAAAAACACAAACCAAAAAAAAAACCAAGAAAAATAGATGCTTTGCTCTACACTCAAATTCCATAAGTTCTTTTTTTGGAGGTAGAGAGCATTTTTCGACATAAATCCTTTGGAATTGTCTTGGATCATGTATTGCTGAGAATAGCTAAGTCATTCAGAGTTGAATATCATACAGTATTGCTGTTACTGTGTACGATGTTCTGGTTCTGTTCACTTCACTTTGCATTAATTTATATAAGTCTTTCCAGATTCTGCTGAAACCCTCCTGCAAAGAGCTTAAATTCTAATGGGTAAAGACAACACATAATGAGCTGGAAAGCATGTGTATGCTGGATGGCAGTAAGCCATGGGCAGTGGAATGGCTGGAGATTTCCAGGAAAAGAAGATAAACCTCCCCAGTATTCTCTTCCTCTTGATTAAACATCCCCAGTTCCTTCAGCCGATCATCAGGATTAACTCAAGTACTTGTAGGGCCCCAGCCATATTAATGTGTGTGTGTGTGTGTGTGTGTGTGTGTGTGTGTGTGTGCACGTGTGCATGGGCATACTATCTATACATATCTATACATACATACTATCATCTATCCATCTATCCATCTGTCTATCTGTCTATCTATCTGTCTATCTATCTATCTATCTATCTATGTATTACCAATGTATTACCAATATAGTGATATTATTAGACTGAATGGAACCTAGGAACACCTTAATTAGTCAGTGATTAGCTATTTGCCACCATTAGCCATCTTCAGCTATGAGTCTGGAAATGAGGGAGAAATACCAGAGTATGAGTCTAGAGGAGGCTAAGGGGCAAAGATCACAGAAGGTGCAATAAAAGGTGGGTTTGCTAATCAGAAGAAACAAATTTTCTTACTGGTTGGTAATACTGATGGAAGCCAGTCTAGTACCCAAGCTAAGAAACATTCTATTACAGAAATGGTAGAGAAAGAAAACAAGAACAGAAAAAAGAGAGATAAGGTAGTCCCTTAACTTAGAAAAAAAAAACCTAAGTCAAACAAACAAAAAAAAACTTCTTTGAGATCCCAGCTTCAACATCACCAAATTTATTCCTGTTGATAAGAAGTTAATGCATTAAATAGTTTTCATTTTTTTCTTCCCTGAAAGGAATTAGTGCCAGTTTTTGTGATATCACAGCCTAAAAAGCTAATGAGAGGAAGGGTAAAACTATAAGCAAATTGGGAGAACAAGGAATACTTCACTTGTCAGATCTGTGGAGAACAGAAGAATTTATGACCAAACAAGAGATAGAGAAAAATATGAAATGCAAAATGGATGATTTTAATTGCATTATATTAAAAACATTTTGCACAAACAAAGCCAAATGCAACCAAGATTAGAAGGGAAGCAGAAAGCTGGGAAACAATTTTTATAGTCAGTGTCTCTGATAAAGGCCTCATTTCTAAAATATATAGAGAACTGAGTCAAATCTATAAGAATACAAGCCATTCCCCCATTGATAAGTGGTCAAAGAATATGAATAGACAGTTTTCAGATGAAGAAATTAAAGCTATCTATAGTCATATGAAAAAATGCTCCAAATCACTATTGATTAGAGAAATACAAATTAAAACTCTGAGGTACCACATCATACCTATCAGATTGGCTAACATGACAAAATGTTGGAAAATGATAATGTTGGAGAAGATGTGGGAAAATTGGAACACTAATGCATTGTTGGTAGAGTTGTGAACTGATCCAATCATTCTGGAGAACAATTTGGAATTGTGCCCAAAAGGCTATAAAAATGTGCATACCCTTTGACCCAGCAATACCACTTCTAGGGCTGTATCCCAAAGAGATCATACAAATGGGAAAAGGATCCACATGTACAAAAATATTTATAGCAGCTCCTTTTGTGGTGGCAAAGAATTGGAAATTAAGGGGATGTCCATCAATTGGGGAATGGATGAACAAGTTGTTGTATATGAATTTAAAGCAATACTACTGTTCCATAAGAAATGTTGAGCAGGTAGACTTCAGAAAACTCTGGAAAGACTTACATGAACTGATGTTGAGTGAAGCAAGCAGAACTGGGAGAACACTGTACACAGTAACAGCAACGATGTGTGATGACCAACTTTGTTAGTCTTAGCTCTTCTGAGCAATGCAATGATCAAAGACAATTCCAAAAGACTCATGATGGAAAATGCTATCCACATCCAGAGAATGAACTATGGAATCTGAATGCAGATCAAAGTATACTATTTTCTCTTTCTTTTGTTGTTTTTTGTTTTTCTTTCTTGTGAGTTTTCATTTTTGTTCTGATTCTTCTTTCACAACATGACTAACGTGGAAATATGTTTAATATGATCATACGTGTATAGCCTGCATCAGATTGCATGCTGTCTTGGGAAGGGAGGAGTCAAAGGGGGAGGGAATTTAGAATTCAAAATCTTATAAAAGTGAATGTTGAAAACTAAAAATTCATTAATTTTTTTAAAAGTACTTTCCAGCTCTTAAAAAAAGTTAATGAGATCTTGGGCTATAATGAAAAGCATAGTGTTGACACTTCCCTTCAAGAGGTCAGGATTGGGAGAGAGTTGACTCCTCCTTTCCTTTAAGTCAGTAAATTCCACATAACTCACAGTACTAAGGAAAGGCAAGATCTGGGTTTCTCTTCTGCATTAAGGATCTGCACCTTGATGCTCCTTGACTCCAGCTCCTGATTGGAGCCAAAAACTATTCCACTTCCTCCAAGATATCTCTCTCTCTCTCTCTCTCTCTCTCTCTCTCTCTCTTTCTCTCTCTCTCTCTCTGTCTCTATGTGTATCTCTGTCTCTCTGTCTGTCTCTCTTTCACACACACACACCACTTTGTCTCAGAATTCCTCCACTTATACAAAACCTCTTTCCTTGCTCCACAACTGTTTCTCTGTTGGTACATGAACTCCATGACACTCTGACACATCTATCCCCTGCCATCTTTGGGGTGACATGTTTCCCTCTTCTTCTGCAACTATGTGATTCCATGGAGGGTCCACTAGGAGACATAGGCTCCTTCCAAAGACTCAGAGTCTGTATGTGTCCAACTGGGTTCTCGCTGGTTTTGTTAACTCGTAGTCTCCTCATTTCTGTGTCTGTTATCCCTTTTCAAGAGCAAGTTCATAGCTTAGGTACGTGGCTAGATATCATTCAATCAGTCATCCTTAAGTTTACAGATTTTTAAAGTATCATCAATGACAGAATAGAATGAAGTACTCATTTGGAATCAACAAAGCCTTTTGCACCTCTGTATGAGACAGAGGTTCTTAGCCTTTTTTGGATCATGGACCACTATTGAACCTATGGACTCCCTTCCAAAATAATATTTTTAAATGCATAAAATAAAATACATGGGATTACAAAGGAAACCAAGGACAGTGCCTGGTACATGATAGGTGCTTAATCAGTACTAATTAACAGACTGAAAATAAATATATAATTTTTTCCCATCTAAGTTGATGGGGGACTTGTAGACTACTGGTTAAGAATTCTTGGTATGGGAAATCTCACACCAAGACAATGCCTGAGTATATGCTCTATGGCATGATCTTCAGGCCCTTGGTCATCCTGGTCACCCTCTTCTGGATGCTCTCCAACTTTGTTCAGTCATGTCTGACTCTGTGACCACATTTGGGGTTTTCTTGGCAGAGATACTGGAGTGGTTTGCCATTTCCTTCTCCAGGTCATTTTACAGATGAGGAAGCTGAGGTAAACAGGGTTAAGTGACTTGCCCAGGGTCACACAGCTACTAAGTGTCTGAGGCTAGATTTGAACTCAAGAAGATGAGTCTTCCTGACTTCGGGCCTGGTACTCTACCCATTGTACCACTTAGCTGGCCTTCTCTAACTTATATGATGTCTTTCTTAAGAATGTAGCACCCAGAACTGAACTAGGTAGAGCAGGGTTGTCCAAAATGTAGCCTGCGGGCCGCTTGTGGCCCACAGTGTGATTTTATGTAGCCTGCCTGTGGGTTTTAATTTTCATGAGTGAAAAAATTAAATAATAATTTGCATGGAATGCATATTAGATTTTTTAATTCCATCACTAATAAATAATCTCATTAATGTTAATTTTCTTTGGTATTTTTAAGCAGTATTATGGACAGAACATATCACACAGAATTTTCAATTGATCTATGGGTTGCATTCTGTCTGTATGATGCAGACTAGTCAGCAAGCACCTACCTTTATGCTGTTGTATTGTCACTTTGTTGTTTTGTGTTTGCTTTCGCGCTTTGAGCCTTTGCCTGTCATATTGATGACACGTGTTCCTCCACTTTCTATTAGTGTACTGTATTTTTTATTCTGGGTGCGGCCCTCAAATAATTATTTTATTTTAATGTGGTCCTGAGATTAAGGTTGGACAGCCCTGAGGTAGAATGTGATCAGGGCATAGCACAGTAAGACAATTACCCAGTCTTAGATACCCTGTCTCTCACTGCAGTTTTAATCCAGGCTGGAGAGAGGGGGAGGGAAGGAGGGAATCGGTACATATATAGTGCCTACTATGTGCCAGGCACTGTGCTAAATACTTTTTTACAATAATTATCTCATTTGATCCTCACAATGATCCTGCAAGGCAATTTCTATTATTATCTCCATTTTAAAGTCGAGGAAACTGAGTCAAACACAGGTTAAGTGACTTGCCCGAAGTCACACAGCTAGTAAATGTCTGAGGCCAGATATGCAGTTAGCTCATCATTCTAGACACTGCAAAGCAGGTAATTCAGGTCCAATCAGTTAAGCAATTGGCATCAGGTACCCAAACCTGGAGAAATGGGGCAGTTATGCTCAGAGAACAAGTGCTCAAAGACTAGGATACAAGGAGTTCAAAGACCAGATCCCCTACACTGGAGGAGGGGAGGGGTTCTTAAGATAGATCCTGAGCCAAACTACTTCTAGGAATCCCTAGGGCTAGGGCTAAGACAGAGTTGAGCCTGCAGGTGGGGATTAAAGAGGGAATATCTGCCTGAGTTAGAAGTACATGAGGAGGAGAAAACGGGTGGACTATTTATGGCAAAGAATTTTAATATTTCCTTTTCCCTTCCAGAGTTTGAACCAAAATCTCACGTTTCCACCTAACACAGTAAGTATTCATATCCTTTGCACTAGATAAGTCAGCAAATGTTGGTGTAATTTTTGAGTCAAGCCTCTGTAGAATAGCACAGAAACTTCGAGTTAAGCAAGAGCAAACTGAATAGATGAGGAAGTCCCATTTTTTTTCAAATATATTTAGGTTCCTGATTTCTGGTGGCAAACTGTTTCAACACTTTGCTCACTCTCCATTTTGACTTGTTCTGACATTTGTGTTGAGCACAAGCTATCCTCAACTTAACAAGATTGCGGTATGATGGTTGGTCTAGTTCTACTTGTTTATTCTTTCTGTGGGTCTCATTGCTTCTGGTGATTCAGAAGGATGAATTAAACAAACCTCACAAAGAAGAATTAAGATGTGTTGAGACTCTGCCCTGTGCTATGTATAAGAGACCCTCTACCATACCACAAAAAAAGAAGAAATTACACTCAACATATTAATGGAAAGCCATTAAATTGAAGGTAAATCGAAGGGAAAAATAAAGAAGAGATAGGGGTGGGAAGGAGAGAATGAAGAAAGACAAGCGTGGAAATGTAAGAAAAAATAAAACGGTAGATAAAAAAGAGGGAGAGAACAAAAATTATTTTCATAGTATGGCAATATGACTCAGAACACACTATGATTACGTAGATATCCTTATAGTGCATCTTGATCAAAAAGAGGATGGGAGTCTTGTGGCAATGGTAAGAGGCAGGATGGCAATAGCCAGGAGGCATCAACTACAGAAAAAACAGAAAAGAACTACAGACTACAGGCAGAAATTGCAGACAGAAAAGAATGGTAGTACCATGCTGAGCTCTAGACATCCCATATAAACTTCAATTTTTCATGAAACAGTATTGTTTGGGTATTCACCTATTAAAATTCATAACTCTGAGCCCCCATCCAATGACTTTGGAGCAAACCAAACCAGATGATTCATGAAATCGAAGCAAAAAGTACTTGATAAAATAATATAGGTGTTAAACATTCTTGGCACTCATTATCAAATGGCTGCTGTTTCCCAAATGTCTCCAAAGAGCATAATGATCTCCTCAGAACAGCAGAAGAATACATCAGTTCACTCACAGAAGTTTCAAAGACTAGGATGTGATGGTGGGCTCTATTTATACATTTTCCTTCCCAGCTCAAAACAGCAGTACATGGAGAACATTAGCTAGCTGGTATGTCAATCAGATGAACTATGAAGCCTTAAAATGAAGTTTTGTTCCCATCAAGATCTAGAAAGGATGCCGAGGGCAGAGGAGGTGGCTGCAATGTCTTATGTCTCTGTGCCCTTCCCTTTGACTATACCAGTATCTCCCTCTTTTTACTAACTCACCTCTCACTACTTCCAAGGAGACTTCTGTCTTCTTTTTAAACTGGACACGCTAAAAGCATGCCTACTGAATCAGAACACATGACAAGTAACATGACCACACTGTGGTGTTTGGTCACAGCCTTTTAGGATGTGTAGTTCAAAGAATTTACACACCACTGAATGACTCCTAACTCCCAAACATTGAGGAAATATTGAAGTTTTCCCCACCTTTCCCTCTTTCCTTTAACCCTCCTTCCCCAATGCGCACTTGGTCTTATATCCTGGCTCTGCTACTTCCTACCTTTGTAATCTTGGGTAAACCTCAATTTTTTCACTTGTAAATGAAGGAGTTCTAGCTCTAAATCCTATGGTTTCTTAGTAAATTAATTTTCTTTCCATAAGCAGGTGACATATAGCTCAAAATGTCCTGAGTGACAGAATAAAACATTTGCTGTGGAGAATTCAAATACTTGAAAGGAGAACTCCCAGTATGGGAACTCTCTTTGACAATGCAGATCATAGCCCACCTATGACTCAATAGATAAGTATTAGGAAGTTGCTTGAAATACATAGTATCTTAAGACACAGCTAGTGCCGGGAGTGGCAATTTAATCCAGGCCTTCCACTAAGCTTCCCTGTCTCTACAGATGAATGGAATGAAGGCAGGAAATCATTTATTAAGCACCTACTGTATGCCAGGAACTGTGTTAGTTGCTTTATAAATATTATTTCATTTAATCCTCACAACAACCCTGTGAGGTAGGTATTATTAACATTTACAGTTGAGGAAACTGAGGCAGAGAAGTTCAGTGACTTGTCCAAAGTCGCACAGCTAGTAAGTATCTGAGCCTGGGTTTGAACTCAGGTCCCCTTGACTCCATGCCCATTGTGCCATCTTGTTGCCTCTTATATGCTGTAAATGCACAAAGTAGGTAATTATGAATTGATTTCAGAAATAGTAATCCATAGGATCAAATTTAATTTTTTTTTTTTCTGAGAACTCTCGGTTTAAAAGAATGGCTATAAAAATCAGTTAATTTTGCAAAGGGTCAGAAACCAGACATTCTATTTTCAGACTATTTTGCAAACATAACATCCATTATATCATGGATTTTGTTGTCTTCAGATGCATGTTTTTTTTTCCTCCCTCTACAGACTTCCTTGCCTGATGCTGCTGGTGGAATAACAGAAGTAAGTACAACATTGAATTGAAAAATTGTCAGAAAAACAAAACCAAATTACATATAACTTTGTCTTTCTCTTACATAAAACATCTTCCTACTAACTCTTCTCACAAGTAGAACAATGTAAGAACAGCGCAAAATATTTACAATTATTTGAATGAAAGAATGAATGAATAAAGGCAAAAGTATTTATTCTGCACTTATGCACTGGGCAGTTTGCTAAGTGGTAAAGACACAAATCCAAAAGCAAAATTTTAAGTTTCTCCTTAACAGAGTCCCATGAGTTCTTTCTATTTGCACAATACCACTTGTTTTAATTCATTTTGGAACTTTTTCCACAACCCAACAGGTCAAACCAAAGAGCATCTGTTAAGCATTTACTATGTGCCAGACACTATGATAACTGCTGGGAATATAAGTACAAGCATAAAGAAAGACAGTTCTTGTTCTCAAGGAACTTACATTCTAATGGGAAAAGACAACACCTTAAAAGACGTGGAAAAGGGGAGGGGAAGGTCCCCTCAAGGAGGCATGATAGATTAAGTCCAGAGAGTCAGGAGTGGAGCTCAGAGAGAAATGAAGCAATAGCCGGCCTGCCTGCTTTCCTTTTTTTTTTTTTTTGGAGGGGGGAAAGTTGGGCAATTGGGGTTAAGTGACTTGCCCAAGGTCACACAACTAGTAAGTGTGTCAAGTGTCTGAAGATGGATTTGAACTCAGGTTCTCCTGACTCCGGGGCTGGTACTCTACTCACTGGGCCACCTAGCTATCCCTTGCTTTCCTTTTAATGGAGGTTCTGGGGAAAACTAGCCAACTAGAAGAAGGGACAGCAGGGGCCCAGGGTACATCTTTGTTGAAGAAGGTTAAGAGACGAGGGAACTTCCAGGATGATCAAGCTGCTATGGCATGATAGTTAATCCAGATGACTAAGTGTGAAGATTGAAGAGGAAAGGAATCGCAGATCATTTTCTTGAAATAAAGTGACCGCAGTCTTTTCTTTTCCATTATATATTAAAACCTTAATAATTCTGAGATTACTTCTCTCCTTTGTCTAAGGATGTGCTGGTAAATGTTTAACATTCAGCTCTCTGGGGAAAAAAAATGTATTCGAAGGGGGGGTGGAGCCAAGATGGCAGCTGGAAAGCAGGGACTAGTATGAGCTCTCTGCCAAGTCCCTCCAAAAACCTATAAAAATGGCTCTGAACCAATTCTAGAACTACAGAACCCACAAAGGGCTCTAGCCTGGGACAGCCTGGATAGTCTCTGGGTAGGGTCTGTCCCGTGTGGGGCTGGGAGCAGAGGGGAGGGGAGCTGAGCAGAGCCAAGCCCAGCACAGGCGGCACAGACCCACCAGACCAGGAGCCGGGTGGAGCGTGCCCTAGCGCCCTAAATCAGTGAGCTACAGCAGTTACCAGACCTCTCAACCCACAAACACCAAGGACAACAGAGTAGGTTAGTGAGAGAAGCTGCTGGAGACAGGGAGTTTGCGGTTTGGCCACTGCCCCTGGGGCAGCGGAGGTGGGGCAGCTTTAGAACTACAGCTGCAGTTGCTTCTGGCCCCAGGCACACCTGGTGGGAGGAATTAAGTGGCTGATCAGAGCAGGAGTGAAGAGCCTGCTGAAGATCTAAGTCCAGTCCTGGTTGGGGGTTCTTGGGGAAGGAGGAGTGCTGGTGTGGCAGAGCTAGCGCATTCCCCCAGGCTTGGAACATAGAACTCTTTAGTCTACAAGTAGTCATACCCCGCTGAAAAACTCAAGAGTCAAGTGAGTTGGCTGGGAACGTGGCCAGGCAGCAAAAACGCACCCAG